>JAQIUQ010000254.1:0-621000 GCA_030378365.1 Hybognathus amarus | reverse complement strand
GGTACCACTGTCGTTTTTTTTTTTTGTGCGAAAAAAAAAGTTTCTTGAAACTCTGGATTCTGATAGAGGGCCATGGGACTTAGACCTGAGTGCAAAAATGGAGGCTCTAGACCCTTCCAGAGCTGAGATATTGAGATATTTATGAGATATTTGTGACATACTGAGATATTGAGCCATTATAAATATCTCAATATCTCAGCTCTGGAAGGGTCAGAGCCTCCATTTTTGCACTCAGGTTTAAGTCCCATGGCCCTCTATCAGAATCCAGAGTTTCAAGAAACTTTTTTTTTTCGCACAAAAAAAAAAACATAAGGGGTACCACTGTCGTTTTTTTTTTTTGTGCCGAAAAAAAAAGTTTCTTGAAACTCTGGATTCTGATAGAGGGCCATGGGACTTAGACCTGAGTGCAAAAATGGAGGCTCTAGACCCTTCCAGAGCTGAGATATTGAGATATTTATGAGATATTTGTGACATACTGAGATATTGAGCCATTATAAATATCTCAATATCTCAGCTCTGGAAGGGTCTAGAGCCTTCATTTTGCACTCAGGTCTAAGTCCCATGGCCCTCTATCAGAATCCAGAGTTTCAAGAAACTTTTTTTTTTCGCACAAAAAAAAAACATAAGGGGTACCACTGTCGTTTTTTTTTTTTTGTGCGAAAAAAAAAGTTTCTTGAAACTCTGGATTCTGATAGAGGGCCATGGGACTTAGACCTGAGTGCAAAAATGGAGGCTCTAGACCCTTCCAGAGCTGAGATATTGAGATATTTATGAGATATTTGTGACATACTGAGATATTGAGCCATTATAAATATCTCAATATCTCAGCTCTGGAAGGGTCTAGAGCCTCCATTTTGCACTCAGGTCTAAGTCCCATGGCCCTCTATCAGAATTCCAGAGTTTCAAGAAACTTTTTTTTTTCGCACAAAAAAAAAACATAAGGGGTACCACTGTCGTTTTTTTTTTTTTGTGCGAAAAAAAAAGTTTCTTGAAACTCTGGATTCTGATAGAGGGCCATGGGACTTAGACCTGAGTGCAAAATGGAGGCTCTAGACCCTTCCAGAGCTGAGATATTGAGATATTTATGAGATATTTGTGACATACTGAGATATTGAGCCATTATAAATATCTCAATATCTCAGCTCTGGAAGGGTCTAGAGCCTCCATTTTTGCACTCAGGTCTAAGTCCCATGGCCCTCTATCAGAATCCAGAGTTTCAAGAAACTTTTTTTTTTCCGCACAAAAAAAAACATAAGGGGTACCACTGTCGTTTTTTTTTTTGTGCGAAAAAAAAAAGTTTCTTGAAACTCTGGATTCTGATAGAGGGCCATGGGACTTAGACCTGAGTGCAAAAATGGAGGCTCTAGACCCTTCCAGAGCTGAGATATTGAGATATTTATGAGATATTTGTGACATACTGAGATATTGAGCCATTATAAATATCTCAATATCTCAGCTCTGGAAGGGTCTAGAGCCTCCATTTTTGCACTCAGGTCTAAGTCCCATGGCCCTCTATCAGAATTCAGAGTTTCAAGAAACTTTTTTTTTTCGCACAAAAAAAAAACATAAGGGGTACCACTGTCGTTTTTTTTTTTTTGTGCGAAAAAAAAAAGTTTCTTGAAACTCTGGATTCTGATAGAGGGCCATGGGACTTAGACCTGAGTGCAAAAATGGAGGCTCTAGACCCTTCCAGAGCTGAGATATTGAGATATTTATGAGATATTTGTGACATACTGAGATATTGAGCCATTATAAATATCTCAATATCTCAGCTCTGGAAGGGTCTAGAGCCTCCATTTTTGCACTCAGGTTTAAGTCCCATGGCCTCTTATCAGAATCCAGAGTTTCAAGAAACTTTTTTTTTTTCGCACAAAAAAAAAAACATAAGGGGTACCACTGTCGTTTTTTTTTTTTGTGCGAAAAAAAAAAGTTTCTTGAAACTCTGGATTCTGATAGAGGGCCATGGGACTTAGACCTGAGTGCAAAATGGAGGCTCTAGACCCTTCCAGAGCTGAGATATTGAGATATTTATGAGATATTTGTGACATACTGAGATATTGAGCCATTATAAATATCTCAATATCTCAGCTCTGGAAGGGTCTAGAGCCTCCATTTCTGCACTCAGGTCTAAGTCCCATGGCCCTCTATCAGAATCCAGAGTTTCAAGAAACTTTTTTTTTTTCGCACAAAAAAAAACATAAGGGGTACCACTGTCGTTTTTTTTTTTGTGCGAAAAAAAAAAGTTTCTTGAAACTCTGGATTCTGATAGAGGGCCATGGGACTTAGACCTGAGTGCAAAAATGGAGGCTCTAGACCCTTCCAGAGCTGAGATATTGAGATATTTATGAGATATTTGTGACATACTGAGATATTGAGCCATTATAAATATCTCAATATCTCAGCTCTGGAAGGGTCTAGAGCCTCCATTTTTGCACTCAGGTCTAAGTCCCATGGCCCTCTATCAGAATCTCAGAGTTTCAAGAAACTTTTTTTTTTTCGCACAAAAAAAAACATAAGGGGTACCACTGTCGTTTTTTTTTTTTTTGTGCGAAAAAAAGTTTCTTGAAACTCTGGATTCTGATAGAGGGCCATGGGACTTAGACCTGAGTGCAAAAATGGAGGCTCTAGACCCTTCCAGAGCTGAGATATTGAGATATTTATGAGATATTTGTGACATACTGAGATATTGAGCCATTATAAATATCTCAATATCTCAGCTCTGGAAGGGTCTAGAGCCTCCATTTTTGCACTCAGGTCTAAGTCCCATGGCCCTCTATCAGAATCCAGAAGTTTCAAGAAACTTTTTTTTTTTCGCACAAAAAAAAAACATAAGGGGTACCACTGTCGCTTTTTTTTTTTTTGTGCGAAAAAAAAAAGTTTCTTGAAACTCTGGATTCTGATAGAGGGCCATGGGACTTAGACCTGAGTGCAAAAATGGAGGCTCTAGACCCTTCCAGAGCTGAGATATTGAGATATTTATGAGATATTTGTGACATACTGAGATATTGAGCCATTATAAATATCTCAATATCTCAGCTCTGGAAGGGTCTAGAGCCTCCATTTTTGCACTCAGGTCTAAGTCCCATGGCCCTCTATCAGAATCCAGAGTTTCAAGAAACTTTTTTTTTTTTTCGCACATAAAAAAAACATAAGGGGTACCACTGTCGTTTTTTTTTTTGTGTGCGAAAAAAAAAGTTTCTTGAAACTCTGGATTCTGATAGAGGGCCATGGGACTTAGACCTGAGTGCAAAAATGGAGGCTCTAGACCCTTCCAGAGCTGAGATATTGAGATATTTATGAGATATTTGTGACATACTGAGATATTGAGCCATTATAAATATCTCAATATCTCAGCTCTGGAAGGGTCTAGAGCCTCCATTTTTGCACTCAGGTCTAAGTCCCATGGCCCTCTATCAGAATCCAGAGTTTCAAGAAACTTTTTTTTTTCGCACAAAAAAAAACATAAGGGGTACCACTGTCGTTTTTTTTTTTTTTTTGTGCGAAAAAAAAAAGTTTCTTGAAACTCTGGATTCTGATAGAGGGCCATGGGACTTAGACCTGAGTGCAAAATGGAGGCTCTAGACCCTTCCAGAGCTGAGATATTGAGATATTTATGAGATATTTGTGACATACTGAGATATTGAGCCATTATAAATATCTCAATATCTCAGCTCTGGAAGGGTCTAGAGCCTCCATTTCTGCACTCAGGTCTAAGTCCCATGGCCCTCTATCAGAATCCAGAGTTTCAAGAAACTTTTTTTTTTCGCACAAAAAAAAAACATAAGGGGTACCACTGTCCTGTTTTTTTTTTTGTGCGAAAAAAAAAGTTTCTTGAAACTCTGGATTCTGATAGAGGGCCATGGGACTTAGACCTGAGTGCAAAAATGGAGGCTCTAGACCCTTCCAGAGCTGAGATATTGAGATATTTATGAGATATTTGTGACATACTGAGATATTGAGCCATTATAAATATCTCAATATCTCAGCTCTGGAAGGGTCTAGAGCCTCCATTTTTGCACTCAGGTCTAAGTCCCATGGCCCTCTATCAGAATCCAGAGTTTCAAGAAACTTTTTTTTCCGCACAAAAAAAAAACATAAGGGGTACCACTGTCGTTTTTTTTTTTTGTGCGAAAAAAAAAAGTTTCTTGAAACTCTGGATTCTGATAGAGGGCCATGGGACTTAGACCTGAGTGCAAAAATGGAGGCTCTAGACCCTTCCAGAGCTGAGATATTGAGATATTTATGAGATATTTGTGACATACTGAGATATTGAGCCATTATAAATATCTCAATATCTCAGCTCTGGAAGGGTCTAGAGCCTCCATTTTGCACTCAGGTCTAAGTCCCATGGCCCTCTATCAGAATCCAGAGTTTCAAGAAACTTTTTTTTTTCGCACAAAAAAAAACATAAGGGGTACCACTGTCGTTTTTTTTTTTTTGTGCGAAAAAAAAAAGTTTCTTGAAACTCTGGATTCTGATAGAGGGCCATGGGACTTAGACCTGAGTGCAAAAATGGAGGCTCTAGACCCTTCCAGAGCTGAGATATTGAGATATTTATGAGATATTTGTGACATACTGAGATATTGAGCCATTATAAATATCTCAATATCTCAGCTCTGAAGGGTTTAGACCTTCACTTTGCACTCAGGTCTAAGTCCCATGGCCCTCTATTCAGAATCCAGAGTTTCAAGAAACTTTTTTTTTCGCACAAAAAAAAACATAAGGGGTACCACTGTCGTTTTTTTTTTTGTGCGAAAAAAAAAGTTTCTTGAAACTCTGGATTCTGATAGAGGGCCATGGGACTTAGACCTGAGTGCAAAAATGGAGGCTCTAGACCCTTCCAGAGCTGAGATATTGAGATATTTATGAGATATTTGTGACATACTGAGATATTGAGCCATTATAAATATCTCAATATCTCAGCTCTGGAAGGGTCTAGAGCCTCCATTTTGCACTCAGGTCTAAGTCCCATGGCCCTCTATCAGAATCCAGAGTTTCAAGAAACTTTTTTTTTTGCACAAAAAAAAAAACATAAGGGGTACCACTGTCGTTTTTTTTTTTTGTGCGAAAAAAAAAAGTTTCTTGAAACTCTGGATTCTGATAGAGGGCCATGGGACTTAGACCTGAGTGCAAAAATGGAGGCTCTAGACCCTTCCAGAGCTGAGATATTGAGATATTTATGAGATATTTGTGACATACTGAGATATTGAGCCATTATAAATATCTCAATATCTCAGCTCTGGAAGGGTCTAGAGCCTCCATTTTGCACTCAGGTCTAAGTCCCATGGCCCTCTATCAGAATCTCAGAGTTTCAAGAAACTTTTTTTTTTCCGCACAAAAAAAAACATAAGGGGTACCACTGTCGTTTTTTTTTTTTTTTGTGCGAAAAAAAAAGTTTCTTGAAACTCTGGATTCTGATAGAGGGCCATGGGACTTAGACCTGAGTGCAAAATGGAGGCTCTAGACCCTTCCAGAGCTGAGATATTGAGATATTTATGAGATATTTGTGACATACTGAGATATTGAGCCATTATAAATATCTCAATATCTCAGCTCTGGAAGGGTCTAGAGCCTCCATTTTTGCACTCAGGTCTAAGTCCCATGGCCCTCTATCAGAATCCAGAGTTTCAAGAAACTTTTTTTTTTCGCACAAAAAAAAAAACATAAGGGGTACCACTGTCGTTTTTTTTTTTTGTGTGCGAAAAAAAAAAAGTTTCTTGAAACTCTGGATTCTGATAGAGGGCCATGGGACTTAGACCTGAGTGCAAAAATGGAGGCTCTAGACCCTTCCAGAGCTGAGATATTGAGATATTTATGAGATATTTGTGACATACTGAGATATTGAGCCATTATAAATATCTCAATATCTCAGCTCTGGAAGGGTCTAGAGCCTCCATTTTTGCACTCAGGTTTAAGTCCCATGGCCCTCTATCAGAATCCAGAGTTTCAAGAAACTTTTTTTTTTCGCACAAAAAAAAAACATAAGGGGTACCACTGTCGTTTTTTTTTTTTTGTGCGAAAAAAAAAAGTTTCTTGAAAACTCTGGATTCTGATAGAGGGCCATGGGACTTAGACCTGAGTGCAAAATGGAGGCTCTAGACCCTTCCAGAGCTGAGATATTGAGATATTTATGAGATATTTGTGACATACTGAGATATTGAGCCATTATAAATATCTCAATATCTCAGCTCTGGAAGGGTCTTAGAGCCTTCATTTTTGCACTCAGGTCTAAAGTCCCATGGCCCTCTATCAGAATCCAGAGTTTCAAGAAACTTTTTTTTTTCGCACAAAAAAACATAAGGGGTACCACTGTCGTTTTTTTTTTTTGTGCGAAAAAAAAAAGTTTCTTGAAACTCTGGATTCTGATAGAGGGCCATGGGACTTAGACCTGAGTGCAAAAATGGAGGCTCTAGACCCTTCCAGAGCTGAGATATTGAGATATTTATGAGATATTTGTGACATACTGAGATATTGAGCCATTATAAATATCTCAATACTCTCAGCTCTGGAAGGGTCTTAGAGCCTCCATTTTTGCACTCAGGTCTAAGTCCCATGGCCCTCTATCAGAATCCAGAGCTTTCAAGAAACTTTTTTTTTTGCACAAAAAAAAAACATAAGGGGTACCACTGTCGTTTTTTTTTTTTTTTGTGCGAAAAAAAAAAGTTTCTTGAAACTCTGGATTCTGATAGAGGGCCATGGGACTTAGACCTGAGTGCAAAAATGGAGGCTCTAGACCCTTCCAGAGCTGAGATATTGAGATATTTATGAGATATTTGTGACATACTGAGATATTGAGCCATTATAAATATCTCAATATCTCAGCTCTGGAAGGGTCTAGAGCCTCCATTTTTGCACTCAGGTCTAAGTTCCATGGCCCACTATCAGAATCCAGAGTTTCAAGAAACTTTTTTTTTTTGGACACAAAAAAAAACATAAGGGGTACCACTGTCGTTTTTTTTTTTTATTTGTGCGAAAAAAAAAGTTTCTTAAACTCTGGATTCTGATAGAGGGCCATGGGACTTAGACCTGAGTGCAAAAATGGAGGCTCTAGACCCTTCCAGAGCTGAGATATTGAGATATTTATGAGATATTTGTGACATACTGAGATATTGAGCCATTATAAACATCTCAATATCTCAGCTCTGGAAGGGTCTAGAGCCTCCATTTTTGCACTCAGGTCTAAGTCCCATGGCCCTCTATCAGAATCCAGAGTTTCAAGATAGCTTTTTTTTTCGCACAAAAAAAAACATAAGGGGTACCACTGTCGTTTTTTTTTTTTGGTGCGGAAAAAAAAAGTTTCTTGAAACTCTGGATTCTGATAGAGGGCCATGGGACTTAGACCTGAGTGCAAAAATGGAGGCTCTAGACCCTTCCAGAGCTGAGATATTGAGATATTTATGAGATATTTGTGACATACTGAGACAGTTGAGCCATTATAAATATCTCAATAGCTCAGCTCTGGAAGGGTCAGAGCCTCCATTTTTGCACTCAGGTCAAATCCCATGGCCCTCTATCAGAATCCAGAGTTTCAAGAAACTTTTTTTTTTCGCACAAAAAAAACATAAGGGGTACCACTGCGTTTTTTTTTTTTTTTTGTGCAAAAAAAAAAGTTTCTTGAAAGCTCTGGATTCTGATAGAGGCCAGGGACTTAGACCTGAGTGCAAAAATGGAGGCTCTAGACCCTTCCAGAGCTGAGATATTGAGATATTTATGAGATATTTGTGACATACTGAGATATTGAGCCATTATAAATATTCTCAATATCTAAGCTTGGAAGGGTTGAGCCTCTCATTTTCTACTCAGCTCTAGTCCCATGGCCCTCTATCAGAATCCAGAGTTTCAAGAAACTTTTTTTTTTTCGCACAAAAAAAAAACATAAGGGGTACCACTGTGCTCGTTTTTTTTGCGGAAAAAAAAAAAGTTTCTTTGAAACTCTGGATTGATACGAGGGCCATGAGGATTTAGACTCCTGAGTGCAAAAATGGAGGCTCTAGACCCTTCCAGAGCTGAGATATTGAGATATTTATGAGATATTTTGTCACATACTGAGATATTGAGCCATTATAAATATCTCAATATTCTAGCTCTGGAAGGGTCTAGAGCCTCCATTTTGCACTCAGTCTAGGTCCCATGGCCCTCTTATCGGAATTGCAGAGCTTCAAGAAACTTTTTTTTTTCACACAAAAAAAAAACATAAGGGGTACCACTGTCGTTTTTTTTTTTTTGTGCGAAAAAAAAAAGTTTCTTGAAACTCTGGATTCCATAGAGGGCCATGGGACTTAGACCTGAGTGCAAAAATGGAGGCTCTAGACCCTTCCAGAGCTGCAGATATTGAGTATTTATGAGATATTTGTGACATACTGAGATATTGAGCCATTATAAATATCTCAATAGCTCAGCTCTGGAAGGGTCTAGAGCCTCCATTTTTGCACTCAGGTCTAAGTCCCATGGCCCTCTATCAGAATCCAGAGTCTCAAGAAACTTTTTTTTTCGCACAAAAAAAAACATAAGGGGTACCACTGTCGTTTTTTTTTTTTTGTGCGAAAAAAAAAGTTTCTTGAAACTCTGGATTCTGATAGAGGGCCATGGGACTTAGACCTGAGTGCAAAAATGGAGGCTCTCGACCCTTCCAGAGCTGAGATATTGAGATATTTATGAGATATGTTGTAACATACTAAGATATTGAGCCATTATAAATTTCTCAATAGCTCAGCAATCTCAATCAATCATCAACATCAATCCCTAGTCCTTGGTCCCAGCCATTTAATTCAAACCAGCTGCCTGTGGTTCGTCCGCATCAGCACCGGCAATCAGAATCTCCATCCACCCAAGATGAACATCCTAGCACTTCATGCATTATACATGACATTAATAGTAAGTACACACAACTACAACATGTAGTTTTTTGTGTGTAGGCCTTAAATGTACACAACCATTATTTATGTTTTTGGAATTGCTAGGCAAAATGTAATGTGTTCTGTTTAGTATTCAGTATATCTTTCAGCATAAATGTGTGCATTTACATGTTCCAGAAATATGCTACCTCATTTTAATTTTTTTTTACTTCTGGAATACGCAAGTATATATAAAGGATAGGTTTTTTGTTTTGTTATGATTGCAAGCAATCTACTTAAAAAATGCACAGCATCATAAGTTAATTTTCGAATTGTAGTGTTTTGTAGCCATCAGTGCTGGATACATTTGTCTGAAGTTAAACAGGCAATGTTGATGTTGAGAATGAGGTTAAGATGTTGACAACTGTGGTTGTGTGTTTACAAGTGTAAAGTGTAACATGTACAAGTGTTAGCAGGCAGTTGAATGACTAGCGGGAAGCACAAACCTAGACCACCACTTACGCACTTTAATAGACCACCACTTACGCACTTGTTCATGTGTGAGTTTGGGGTTCAAATCACATGTAATATGTAACCTAATTTTCAAGATTTTCTTATCATTCAAAGAAAGAGAAGAACGTATTTTTGCTTTGAGTAAAAAACAACAATATTTTATTGTAGAAATGGAGAAAAATAATGTTTATTCAGATGTCAACTTTACATTTGTTACTAATTAAGCAGGAAATAAAACAGTATTTTAAAGCAAAAAGTGTTCCTATACTGTGGTGATTCCTATTCTAGCACATGAATCAGTAGCTGCGTTTCCATTACCCTTCGATTTGCGCAAATTGAAATTGCGAAATGAAATACGCTCAATGGAAACACGTCAATTTCGCAAAAACTCCCATTTATCGCAAAAAAGTATTTACGCTCGCATGAGGAGGTTTTTCAGGCAATTCGAAAAAGGATTTTTCGCAAAACTGCAATGGAAACGGATTTTGCGCATTTACAGTCACCTGACTTGGAAGACGGAGTTTGTTTTAGGTCTGTGTCCGCAAATAATAATAATAATTATCATCATTAGCCTATTATAACATTTATTAGGCTACAGAATACGCTTTTATCTAAAAAAGGAACAAAGCAATTCGTCACATCTCATTCATAGTAGGCTACAGGTTGGACAATAATAGGGCTAAGATTATCACAAATAAACACTCGATTTTGTCCAATATCCAAGAGTGTGTGCGGAGTTTGGAGCACGCACTGAATGGCAGACAGGAGTGGGCGTGCCGTGAACACTTTCATTTTCCCATCAACAGTGGAATGAACTTATCAACAATACTCTATCATTTCTGGTTATACAGAAAATAATAATACATTATTCACAACTACTTTTATTTGCGTAATGTCACAATAACAAGAAAACGTTGTGCTTTTGTAAAATAACATAAAACAATCAGGCGCGCTTATGATCTTCGTGAACTGGAGCGCGAGAACTGAAACAATAGCCTTTATAGACTAAGCTTTACGTGTCCACTTTAAAAATAACAAATTCGAATCGTAAACTAATACCTTCTGATTATGTAATCCGTATGAAAGGTGCAGTTCTCTCTAAAGGTGCATCCGGAGATTATGTTTTTAGCTCGTTATTTTTTCTGACGCATTTATAATAGCCTAACTCACCTATTCAGCACTGCTGGAAAAATATCATAAATATCCAGGTTCTAAATTGCCCTTAGAAAACCAGTACAATCTACATTTTTCCCATATTAATTTGTGAATATTTAAAATGTTTTAGAGGGGGCAAAAAGTCATAAAAAAATATCTGAAAATTTGTTGAGATGTAGCTCATATAGTGCAGCTATTGGTGTGGTCAAACTAAAATGTTGGTGTTCAACTTTGCGTTTTAAAAATACAACAACCGTTCAATTTTTCGTTTTGCAACGACCTTTTGGACATAATACAAGAAGGTAGAGTTCTTTATTAAATTCATTTAAAAAAAGAAACAATAATTACAGGAATAGCCTCTCTAAACCTCAAAGAAATGCCATCAAGACATTGAAGCAGAAATAAGGGAGAAACACCAGGAACTCCGCCATTAATGCTTGGATAACGCACATCTCCTTCCATTAATAGCCTAATAATAATGTCTAGTGCGGTGCATGGCTGTGAAATAGGTTATAAATCCAAAGTCCATTGCAATGATTTTTGGAATGACTTATCGCGAGAGGGAAAAAGACGTTTTATTCGCAAAACATCAGTTAATGTAAACACCGTCATTTCGCAATAGTTTTTTATCGACATTTGGAAAATATCGCAAAAGTTTTGCGCAAATCTGTAATGGAAACGCGCCTAGTGAAGATGAACTCATCAAGGGAGAGAACACACCTTAACTATTTGACATACTGAATACTAAATGCAGAGTATTTGCTGGTGTTGGCCATTCACATTGTAGCGAAGTAGCTACACAATGCATTTCTAATGTCGTGTTGCTGCTGTGCGTGTCCCAGGTCATCATGTACAGGTCCTTCTTCCTCTGCAATCTCCCTCCAGAAATTCCTCTTTTTGTATCTCACAGAAATTATGCAGCACACAGCAGGCAGACACAATACAGCTTACAAAAGTTATGTGGGTCTCATTTTCTTTAAGAAGGCAACGCCAGCATCCTTTGAGGCGCCCAAAGGCACGCTCTATGGTCATACGTGCTTGGCTCAATCTGTGGTTGAAGTTGAGCTGCATTTACTCAAAACGCTGCAAACTCTGGCATTTACTGCTCCTCCTTCTGGGTAAGCTTTCATGAGCCAAGTTAGTAGAGGATAACCCACTATTTTTTAAATGTACTAACCCCAGCGTTCATGCAATAAGCTGCAATTGGACACAATCCCGCCTGCAGTCTACTAAATGGGGATTTGGGTAGTGTATTTTTGGGACATTTTAATTAAAATTTCTTTCAAGATAAAAACTATTTTACAGCAGCACTCATGGGGGCCCTGAGTCCGTAGCAACAAGCGCCATCCCATAATTCCACCGTCCACGAACCCACTATTTTTATAATGGCATAAATGCTACGTGGGATCTCAATATCTCAGCTCTGGAAGGGTCTAGAGCCTCCATTTTTGCACTCAGGTCTAAGTCCCATGGCCCTCTATCAGAATCCAGAGTTTCAGGAAGATTAGAGAAACTTATTTTTTCACACAAAAAAAAACATAAGGGGTACCACTGTCGTTTTTTTTTTTGGGTCAAAATTTTGAGTTGCTCTGATCTTCTTGAAACTCTGGATTCTGATAGAGGGCCATGGGACTTAGACCTGAATGCAAAAATGGAGGCTCTAGACCCTTCCAGAGCTAAGATATTGAGATATTTGTAATGGCATAAATGCTACGTAGATCTCAATATCTCAGCTCTGGAAGGGTCTAGAGACTCCATTTTGGCATTCAGGTCTAAGTCTCATGTCCCTCTATCAAACTCCAGAGTTTTGAGAAGATTGGAGAAACTTAATTTCTCACCTCTGAAAAAAAAACAAAAGGGGTACCACTGTAGTTTTTTTGGGGGGTCGAAATTGTCATTTTCTCTGATCTTCTTGAAACTCTGGATTCTGATAGAGGGCAATGAGACTTAGATCCTACGGCAAAATGGAGTCTCAGGCCTTCCAGAGCTGAGATATGGTGATATTTGTAATGGCATAAATGCTACGTAGATCTCAATATCTCAGCTCTGTATGCCATTATAATTACCCCTATACTTAGCTCTGGAAGGGTCTACAGCCTCAATTCTTTGCACTCAGGTCTAACTCCCATGGCCCTCTATCAGAATCCAGAGTTTCAAGAAGATTGGAGAAACTTATTTTTTCACACCAAAAAAAACATAAGGGTTTTTACAACACTGTCGTTTTTTTTTTTTTCGGGTCAAAATTTTGAGTTCCTCTGATCTTCTTGAAACTCTGGATTCTGATAGAGGGCCATGGGACTTAGACCTGAGTGCAAAAATGGAGGCTCAGACCCTTCCAGAGCTGAGATATTGAGATCTCACGTAGCATTTATGCCATTATAATTATCCCAATATCTCAGCTCTGTATGCCATTATAATTATCCCAATATCTCAGCTCTGGAAGGGTCTAGAGCCTCCATTTTTGCACTCAGGTCTAAGTCCCATGGCCCTCTATCAGAATCCAGAGTTTCAAGAAGATTGGAGAAACTTATTTTTTCGCACAAAAAAAAAAAACATAAGGGGTACCACTGTCGTTTTTTTTTTTTTTTCGGGTCAAAATTTTGAGTTGATCTGATCTTCTTGAAACTCTGGATTCTGAATGGAGGCTCTAGACCCTTCCAGAGCTGAGATATTGGGATAATTATAATGGCATACAGAGCTGAGATATTGGGATAATTATAATGGCATAAATGCTATGTGAGATCTCAATATCTCAGCTCTGGAAAGGGTCTAGAGCATTCCTTTTTTGCACTCAGGTCTAACTCCCATGGCCCTCTATCAGAATCCAGAGTTTCAAGAAGATTGGAGAAACTTATTTTTTTGCACAAAAAAAAACAAGGGGTACCACTGTCATTTTTTTTTTTTTTGGGTCAAAATTTTGAGTTCCTCTAATCTTCTTGAAACTCTGGATTCTGATAGAGGGCCACGGGACTTAGACCTGAGTGCAAAAATGGAGGCTCTAGACCCTTCCAGAGCTGAGATATTGGGATAATTATAATGGCATACAGAGCTGAGATATTGGGATAATTATAATGGCATAAATGCTATGTGAGATCTCAATATCTCAGCTCTGGAAGGGTCTAGAGCCTCCATTTTTGCACTCAGGTCTAACTCCCATGGCCCTCTATCAGAATCCAGAGTTTCAAGAAGATTGGAGAAACTTATTTTTTTGCACAAAAAAAAACAAAGGGTACCACTGTCATTTTTTTTTTTTTGGGTCAAAATTTTGAGTTCCTCTGATCTTCTTGAAACTCTGGATTCTGATAGAGGGCCACGGGACTTAGACCTGAGTGCAAAAATGGAGGCTCTAGACCCTTCCAGAGCTGAGATATTGGGATAATTATAATGGCATACAGAGCTGAGATATTGGGATAATTATAATGGCATAAATGCTATGTGAGATCTCAATATCTCAGCTCTGGAAGGGTCTAGAGCATCCATTTTTGCACTCAGGTCTAACTCCCATGGCCCTCTATCAGAATCCAGAGTTTCAAGAAGATTGGAGAAACTTATTTTTTTGCACAAAAAAAACAAAGGGGTACCACTGTCATTTTTTTTTTTTGGGTCAAAATTTTGAGTTCCTCTGATCTTCTTGAAACTCTGGATTCTGATAGAGGGCCATGGGACTTAGACCTGAGTGCAAAAATGGAGGCTCTAGACCCTTCCAGAGCTGAGATATTGAGATCTCACGTAGCATTTATGCCATTATAATTATCTCAATATCTCAACTCTGTATGCCATTATAATTATCCCAATATCTCAGCTCTGGAAGGGTCTAGAGCCTCCATTTTTGCACTCAGGTCTAAGTCCCATGGCCCTCTATCAGAATCCAGAGTTTCAAGAAGATTGGAGAAACTTATTTTTTCGCCCACAAAAAAAAAAAACATAAGGGGTACCACTGTCGTTTTTTTTTTTTTTCGGGTCAAAATTTTGAGTTGCTCTAATCGTCTTGAAACTCTGGATTCTGATAGAGGGCCATGGGACTTAGACCTGAGTGCAAAAATGGAGGCTCTAGACCCTTCCAGAGCTGAGATATTGAGATCTCACTAAGCATTTATGCCATTATAATTATCCCAATATCTCAGCTCTGTATGCCATTATAATTATCCCAATATCTCAGCTCTGGAAGGGTCTAGAGCCTCCATTTTTGCACTCAGGTCTAAGTCCCATGGCCCTCTCATCAGAATCCAGAGTTTCAAGAAGATTGGAGAAACTTATTTTTTCGCCAAAAAAAAAAAAAAACATAAGGGGTACCACTTGTCGTTTTTTTTTTTCGGCTCAAAATTTTAAGTTGTCTCTAATCTTCTTGAAACTCTGGATTCTGATAGAGGGCCATGCGGACTTAGACCTGAGTGCAAAAATGGAGGCTCTAGACCCTTCCAGAGCTGATATATTGAGATCGCACGTAGCATTTATGCTATTATAATTATCTCAATATCTCAGCTTTGTATGCCATTATAATTATCCCAATATCTCAGCTCTGGAAGGGTCTAGAGCCTCCATTTTTGCACTCAGGTCTCAGTCCCTTGGCCCTCTATCAGAATCCAGAGTTTCAAGAAGATTGGAGAAACTTTTTTTTCGCACAAAAAAAAAACATAAGGGGTACCACTGTCGTTTTTGTTGTTTTTTCGGGTCAAAATTTTAAGTTCCTCTGATCTTCTTGAAACTCTGGATTCTGATAGAGGGCCATGGGACTTAGACCTGAGTGCAAAAATGGAGGCTCTAGACCCTCCCAGAGCTGAGATATTGAGATATCTCACATAGCATTTATGCCATTATAATTATCTCAATATCTCAACTCTGTATGCCATTATAGATTATCCCAATATCTCAGCTCTGGAAGGGTCTAGAGCCTCCATTTTGCACTCAGGTCTCAGTCCCATTGGCCCTCTATCAGAATCCAGAGTTTCAAGAAGATTGGAGAAACTTATTTTTTCGCACCAAAAAAACAAAAAAACACAAGGGGTACCACTGTCGTTTTTTTTTTTTTGGTGCTAAAATTTTGAGTTCCTCTAATCTTCTTGAAACTCTGGATTCTGATAGAGGGCCATGGGACTTAGACCTGAGTGCAAAAATGGAGGCTCTAGACCCTTCCAGAGCTGAGATATTAAGATCTACATAGCATTTATGCCATTGTAGTGATCTCAATATCTCAGCTCTGTAATGCCATTATGAGTATCTCAATATCTCAGCTCTGGAAGGGTCTAGAGCCTCCATTTTTGCACTCAGGTCTAAGTCCCATGGCCCTCTATTAGAATCCAGAGTTTCAAGAAGATTGGAGAAACTTATTTTTTCGCACAAAAAAAAACAACAGTGGTACCCCTTTGTTTTTTTTTTGGTGTCAAAAAATTTAGTTCCTCTAATCTTCTTGAAACTCTGGATTCTGATAGAGGGCCATGGGACTTAGACCTGAGTGCAAAAATGGAGGCTCTAGACCCTTCCAGAGCTAGATATGAGATCTCACATAGCATTTATGCCATTATAATTGTCTCAATATCTCAGCTATGTCATGCATATCTCATAATTATCTCAATATCTCAGCTCTGGAAGGGTCTAGAGCCTCCATTTTGCACTCAGGTCTAAGTCTCATGGCCCTCTATCAGAATCCAGAGTTTCGAGAAGATTGGAGAAACTTAATTTCTCCCCAAAAAAAAAACAAAAACGATAAGGGGTACCACTGTCGTTTTTTTTTTTTTCGGGTCGAAATTTTGAGTTTCGATATTTCCAACTCACGTCCATTTGCCTACGGCCCATGGACGGAATGGACCTTTCATGGACCTGGACTAGGTAGAGTTACTGAATTGCAAATACAGTGACTTGCTGGCAACCATCCTGCCAGTACTGTAAAAATACAAGAAAACATAGGATGCACACAGGAAATAACTCTAACATGAATGCATTGATTGATTCCTAGGTTTATTTTGTTATGAATAAACAAATGTGCAATATAAAGGAAAAACCTTACGATTAAAGTTGTAATGTTATAATGTTCAAGTTTTTGTTCTAAAAAAAGAAAGATGCACACAGAAAATGACTCTAATATGACCAGATTGATTGATTCGAATATATTTAGTTTGTTACAAACAATGTGCAATCTGTAAAACAAAAACCTCAAAATTATAGTTGAAATGGTATACTGCTGGAATTTTTTTGACCTTGAGAAAAAGCTTAAAGTATAGACCAACAAATTTTATGTTTATTAATTTATTTCATGTTGGTACATTTTTGGGAAGTACACCTGTTTTGACCTGATGTCCATTGGAATGGACAAAAAAAATCACAATGAAAGCAATTATATAAAACATTTTTTTTCATTTGTTTTCATTTATAGAAACCTCATGAGCTGGGAAAATGTACTTTTATATTTTTCAGAAACTTGAAACATAATTCAGGTCTGAGGGGTTAAGAACTTCCAGCTCGCATCCGCAGGTTCCGTTGCTTTTATATTCATGTTGTTTAGCCGAACTGAGCGTCCAGTCATCTTGTAATGGAAGATCTAATCGAGGAAAAACATGCTGTATTTTTTGTATTGTCATTGGATTTTTAATTGATAAAAAGTTAAATAAATAATGTAAATGTAATGTATAAAAATATTAATCATTAATCGATAGTTCTCCCAACGATCGACTAGAGACAATTTAATAATTAAATTAAAATTAGTCCACGATTATAGGCTACTCACCCAGAAGCCATCCTAGGTGTAGGGGAGAGCGGGGCACAACCTAACGCATTTTGGTTTTGGCTCAATTAATTAAAAAATAATTAGGTTAGATTAATACTTTTTTTACACAAGCAACACACACATCTCTGCTACAAATGACCACTTAAATTTTTTTCTAGGACCTACCATTTTCATACAGTTGCACTGAAAGTGACAGAAGTGCAAATGTTACAACTTACCCCATACGCAGGGTTAATTGTAACAGATAGAGGGGTTAGTTGTAACACTTGTGTGTAACACACATAATTCAGTACTATTTTAGTTGTATAGTTTGATATTGTTTGTGCATCTGTATAGACATATCAATACATCCATCCCTCATCCAATCATCCTTCTATTATGGATCAATATCATGGATAGAGACATAGAAAAGGGCTGCATATAGTTTTGCAATAAATAATAATAAATACAATTATAAATATTGTAATTGCAATTATATTAGATTTGTGTGTGGCAGTTGCATGTACAATTATTATTATTATTATTATTATTATTATTAATAACAGTAATAATAATCAAATGAGCTTAAAATAAAAATGTAAAAGGTTTATTGCATTAATAACAGGCCATATCTTTAATAAATAAACAAGTTATCATTCATAGTACACTAAATTTTAAACATTTTAAATTCCAACACTGTTTGTGAAAGTCTAACAAAGTTAAATGTATAAATAATACTCAAACCTGAAAAGTTGTGTGGCTCCGTTTTCATTAGATTATCATTGTACACTTGGCGGCTTAGTTGTAACACTGTGTTACAACTAACCCCGCTGTGTATTACATATTTTAAGCCTAGCTAACAGTTGCTAGGAATTGCTGACATGTTTCAAAACGGTGCTATGTTTGAGCCAACAAGACAGTGATTAAGGCAACCCAAACTCAGAAACCGAAAAAAAACCTATGATGAAAAAAATTACTTTCATGGTGTCAAAACACTCTTTGTCCAGTATCTTCACGAAATATAATCAAAACTTTCCGCAAATTCGCAGGAGACCGTCTTCTGGCAGCAAGAGAAAATAGCAGAAAGACCACCTGCTTGATCCTGACAAACTATGTAAATGGTCCGTGTTACATTTAACCCGCGTTAGGTTGTGCCCCGCGCTCCCCTACATGACATTCCTCTTTCAGACGAATACAATCAGTTTTTTTAAATGTCAGCGATTTATCGAGATCAATGTAAAGTTTTTTTCTAAATATAATCTGATCTATTTTATTTACATTTATTTGATATCTGGTTCAGAATTTTTGCAACTGTGTTACTAAAGTTTTGAATGTGTAAAGCCCTATTCGCACCTGTAGTAATTTGTAATAATTGCGGAGTTTGTCTGTGATCTTAATTCCGTGCGAATCGGCCATGTCTGTAATTTGTAAAGTAACAATTCCCCCGAAAATTACCTACCAGAGCCCTATTCGCACAGGATTAGTATTACCTGGGGACCACGTATGAAATTGAATTTACCCACCCACATCTGAATTTCGTATGAAGCATTTGCAGTAGATAAGCAAAGCCAGTGATTTTACACGAATTTACTGACTTATCTCCCGGATATGATGTCATTAGGCTATAGCTTTGAAATGTCTTGTTGTTATATTATGTCTAGCTGTATATAATAAACAGAAGAATTGTCCTTACCGTATCCTGCTAAACATGTCATTCATCTCCATCTAATCGTTCTTTTTGTTTTTGCTCTTCTGATGGTATAGCCTTCTCTTTCTGCAAATTGTATAGTTGCACTAGCGATATGACCCCGCACCCAAAATACAATCAAAACACTCCAACTCAGCCTCTATTCTCCGCAAAAGATGGATAAAAAGCGCAGAAAAAACCTTGAAAAAATGATATACGATCCGGCCAAATCACAGAGATATCACAGGACCTCGGTTTTCGGCGAAATATAGTAGGTAATTTGCGGGGGAATTTTTACTTTACAAATTACAGACATGGCCGATTCGCACGGGATTAAGATCACAGACAAACGCCGCAATTATTACAAATTACTACAGGTCACCAGATAATACTAACCAGATAATAGATTAGTATTATCAAAAAGAACAAAAAGAACGATTAGATGAAGATGAATGACATTAGCATACGGTAAGGACAGTTCTTCTGTTTATTATATACAGCTAGACATAATAACGACAAGACATTTCAAAGCTATACCCTAATGACATCATATCCGGGAGATAAGTCAGTAAATTCGAGTAAATCACAGGCTTACGCTTACCCCGTGCGAATGCGCCACATGAAATTCAGATGTGGGTAATTTCAAATTCACACGTGGTCCCCAGGTAATACTAATCCCGTGCGAATAGGGCTTAAGTTAAGCAAAACCTAATTTAACTGGTAAATGTTTTTCTATTGTTTCAATTTACAAGTTATAGTAATTATAAGTTATTTTTCTGAAATTTTGGTAACAGGTTTGATAAATGCATTTTAAAAAATGACCGTTTTTGTAAAAGCTTTTTTGTTAAAACTAATATATCTGAGAGATTGTGTTGGAAACATGGGATTTGTGCCAATAGTTTATTTATTAAAATAAGAACTTGAAAATCAATGCCCAATTCATGGAAAGTTCCAATGACGTATACTAATTGATTTCATTTTAGAAATTCAAAATTCATCATACCAATGTATTGTTGTTGTGTTCTGGTATTATGTTAGTCTACACGTCCTCATTATTATTTTTTAAGGATATTGTTGAAGATTTTATTATTCAGATAATAAGTAATTTAGCTACATATTTGTGTACTATCATTTCCTCTGTGAGTGACTTTGGTCTGACTTTTGGGGACTTGAAGGCTGAAACAACAGAGAATGCTATTTCAGGAAAGTCACATGGTACAAACTATTTCTCAAAATAACCTATAGAATGCATTACCATATTTGGTACAAGGAAGTGTGTAGGCAATATATGTTAGCTGGATACTTTCTAGAGGCGTTGTTCTGCTGAAGGGCTTCGTCTGATCAAAGATCTTCCTTGAAAAGACAGAATTAAACCACAACAATATACATATCAAACTTTCTTATTATTATTTCAGACCTAATGGAACAGAACAAGGAGATTGAAAAACCGAGCAAAGGAGAGGAGAAACATCATCATGTCAAAACTGGAGAAAAATCTTTGAGGAGAGACAAAAATGCTTGCCTACATTGTGGAAAGAGATTGTCAAACAACAAAAGTCTTCAAATTCACATGAAGATCCACACTGGAGAGGATTTGTACACATGTGATCAGTGCGGGAAGAGTTTCACAAGAAGAGGAAACCTTAATAAACACACAAGGATCCACACTGGAGAGAACACACATGTGATCAGTGCGGGAAGAGTTTCACACGAAAAGAGCACCTTAATGATCACATTAGAATCCACACTGGAGAGAAACCACACACATGTGATCAGTGCGGGAAGAGTTTCAGACGAAAACAGGAACTTAATGATCACATTAAAATCCACACTGGAGAGAGGCACACATGTGATCAGTGCGGGAAGAGTTTCAGACAAAAACAGCAACTTAATGAACACATTAAAAACCACACTGGAGAGAAGCCGTACACATGTGATCACTGCGGGAAGGATTTCTCACAAAAAAGATACCTCAATGATCACATTATAGTCCACACTGGAGAGAGGCCGCACACATGTGATCAGTGTGGGAAGAGTTACATTCACAGAAGAAACCTTGAGTATCACATGAGAATCCACACTGGAGAGAAGCCGTACACATGTGATCAGTGTGGGAAAAGTTTCACACAGGCCATCAATTTTAAATCACATCTGCTTACTCACTCTGGAGAAAGAGCATTTAACTGTGATCAATGTGGAAAAGCATTTTTTCATCGCTTTCCCCCGAAGAACCACTTGATGGTTCACAATGAGGAGAAGCCTCACGTGTGTTCTTTGTGTGGGAAGAATCATGTGTGCTTCGATTGTGGGAAGACTTTTGTTACAGATCACGCAGTGAAACTGCACCAGAGAATTCACACTGGAGAAAAACCTTACAAGTGTTCACACTGCGACAGTAGATTCCGTCTGTCAACATCAATGAAAGAACATGAGCGGATCCACACTGGAGAGAAACCTTACAAGTGTGATCAGTGTGGGAAAGGTTTCATACGAAAAGGATGCCTTAATGTTCACAGGAGAAAACACAAAAGAGGCATGCCACACATGTAAGAATTCACATTGTCATTCTGGACAAAAACTGTACTTTTTTTGCATTATCCCAGAAGAACCTGTTGGGGAAAATGTTTATCTCGCATGTATTACGTATGATCATTGGGTCTTATGTTTTTATCTGTTCACCTCCTATATGTAATAAGTAACGGAGGAATGTCTTATGGTTTAGCCATCCGTGAAGGAGGTAATTTGTCTTTCCTTTATCAAGAGTGGAGTGAGGCACCAGAGAACCATCTCATCTTATCAATCATCTCTCGTCTCATCTTAGACTGGGGAGGATAGAGGGGGTTAGCGGTAAATCTAACCCAGCATGTGAGTCCTATGTCTTGTGGAATTTTACAGAGAAGACTTGGCTTGTAGTAAATAACCTTGGGAGAGCTATATAGACAGACCCTGACCTGTGTTCTGGGCGTCATTCACTTAGTTCACTGAGCCTTATTGTTCTTGCAAGAATAATAAAACCTCTTTTCCTTTTATTAAATTGACTCTGAGTGTCTCTTACGCAGTGATGTCTGTTTATTGAATTTTTGCCTTAACAACCACATAAACGTTCATGTAAGAATTTAAACTAGGAAATGCTTGAAGTGCAAATTTATTCCCTGACATTAGATGGCGCCCATTTGGCATGCAATACCACTCCATAACAGTTATCTTTTATCAAGATGTGTGTAGTCCCTGTCACGTTTATCATATAGTTCTTTATGTTCTAGCACCAACGAGAACAGCAGCTCTACATTCATCTTGCCTTGCATCTTCCTTGTCTTATTTCTTCTTGGCTGTGTACACGGTGACGCGTATATCTTCAGCATTGCATATGTGTGCTCGGCAAGACCGTTTTGTGTTTGAGCGCCCCCAAGTTGTGTTTTACTGTCTCTTCAGAAGCTCCAGACACGTGAGCAAAAGCGGCAATTTAATTGGTCGGATAGTTTTTGACGCGGCGCGTCAAACTAAAAAACGAACCCGAGGCGTTTTTTTTTTTAAAATGATGCTTTTACGCGTGCCATTTTAGGTGTTGGTGTGAACACTCACATTGGCGCCCTACATCGGCGAATAACGCACGCGAAATTCGTCCTGGTGTGAATAGGCCTTATATTTCATGTTTGGTATCATTTAAAATGTCACAGTGCGACTGGTACAAATTTCTCATTTCAGAGCAAAACAAAAGGTAATAAGGTTTTTAAAAGTCAAAGTTAAGGAATATCAGCTCACATTTTAAAGTTGGAAATAGGTTTGTTGGTAGATTGTTTGGAGGTTTGCCTGTGGATAATTTTGTTCCTAAGCTGATTGTTTTTAATATATATTTTCAATAGGGAGAAAGTCTAAAGAAGTGCTAACATTATTTCATATTGAAAACCATCACTAGTGTTTTACCTTCAATGGAAGATCAATAGACCTTTTTTTCACATTTCAGAGAATCTCATAAGCGATAGTCGTCAGATGACAGAAATTGTAACTACTCACTCCACGAACAGAAAAGGTCAAATCCATGAACGATTTTCGACGACATTCTAAAAGGACTTAGATGTACAAATTTCCCAAGTGAAGTTGAAAGCAGACAGCATCAGTTCTGTCACAACTAGAGCCCGAACCGATAAAGGATTTTGAAGGCCGATACCGATACAAATATTTGTTGGTTTTAAAATCTGATATTCCGATATATCGGCCGAATATTTTTTTGAATATTTCAGAAACGCGCAACAAAACATTAACAGATTTTCCTAACATTAGTTATTTGTAGTTATTTATGAATTTTAACTAAAATACTGATAATGCATTTTAAAAAGAAACTTGTTTCTTTTATTGTCACAACAGAACAGAGTCAACAGACTGATGATAGTGGCATTAGCTAGCCTATGTCTCGTGACCAACTCAACGAGTGTTACCAACAGGGACTGTGTAGAGTGCCCTCTGATGGACATACTATACAACTCCAACACTCATGACATGGTTATATACCGATACCGATAGTTTGAAAAATGCCTAATATCGGCCGATAATATTGGCATGCCGATATATCGGTCTGGCTCTAGTCACAAAATGACAATTTATCTATGTATCTATTTTGTTAATATAAGTGAACAATGACGTATTGAGCATTTTCACACCAGGCTGTCATAAGTGATAAAAGAATTTGATGAAAAAAATCATTCTTATGCCCCCAAAAAGACAATAAAAAAGATATATCTTCGTGAGACACGTTGCCTGTTTTAGGGTTAAAAATTAATGACAAACAACAATGGTTCACAGAGAAGATTGTTGTATTGCATTGAGTATTGTATACAGAGCCAATGAAAAAAAAACATCAAAACACTCCAGGATAAATACGGTCTTTCACAATAAGATCAGATTTAATATTCAGTTATAGAGAATCAATAATCAAAAGCAGCAAAAACAAACAAAAACCTCTTAGCACATCTGTCAAAGTTCCCTTTCTAAGAGTAAAAAAAATAATAATAACGCGCAAGTTAACTACAGGCGAGCCGTTATGTTATACAAACAGACACACAGGAAATGGTCCCTGTTGTTGAACTATATGAAGCGTAGTGTTGTCGGAAGAGTTTTACTCTGGTAATGGTCATTTTCACAACTGCTGTAGTGAACAGGTGCTGAAACACAACAGGTGTTCACTGCAGGAGCTCTTCCCAGGAAATGGGTTTGGAAAATACCTCACGCTCCAGCCAGAGGTCATAGTTCATTTGGAAGTCTTCTGGAAGGTCGATCCGCTGTCCCAGCACACTTTGGAGGCAGTTGTCCACCGGGAGGAATTCTGGGTTGCTCTGGTTCTTGTCATAGCGTCGGCTGTTGAACCGTTCGATGTTGGCACGTAGGGCGCATTCTTCTGCCTGGAAATCCCACGGCGAGCGTCCAGGTCTGCTGTCAGAAACACAGAGCACGTTTAAATCTGACACCCGGGTGTAGTGTTGTCACGATACTAGAATTTCTAACTTTGATACGATACGTTGAAAATATCGATATTCGATACCATTTTCGATACCACAGAGAAAAAAACTGCCACAATATTAAGGGGACGTTTTTTGGTAACACTTTACAATAAGGTTCATTAGTTAACATTAGTAAATGCATTAACTAACATGAACTAACATTGAGCAATGCATTAGTTACAGTGTTTATTAATCTTTGTTAATGTTAGTTAATATAAAAACAGCTGTTCATTGTGCGTTCAAGTTAGTTCAACAGTGCATTAACTAATGTTAACTAATACAACCTTTGATTTTAATAACGTATTAGTAAATGTTGGAATTAATATTAACTAAGATTAATAAATGCTGAAGAAGTATTGTTCATTCTTAGTACATGTAAACTAATGTAGTTAACTAATGTTAACTAGTGAACCTTATTGTAAAGTGTTACTGTTTTTGTTTTATTTAAAGCTAAATATAACAAGTCTAGAACATGACAATGAGGTATATTTTACATGAACAAAAATGTCCTGAGTTCTATTTGTTAATATTTTATAAGTGGACCAGAGCTAACATAATCCGTTGTATTTTTATTACCTACTGTTATCAAAGATTCAAATATACTGTAACATAAAAGCACTTAACAGTATCAAATTGGAGGATAAAGTGTCAGTAATGTATAATAATAAGATTTAACATTCAATTTTCAGTTAAAGGCATTTCATTATTGAGTTCAGAGCCATTGTCTGTTTAGTTTAATTACTATCTGTGTAATCAAATTGATGATAATCGATAATGAAGGCAAATTGCAGAATTAAATAATGAAGTTATAGGCACAAGCTAATTTATATTTGACCACAGTTACAATATTTACTTGTCTAAGACTCCTCAGTCAGATTATGTTAACTTATGTTAAAACGGTGAAAAAACTAGACAACACAGACTCATATCAACAACAATACTAGGCCATCTTGGTTAATGTTTCAGAAAAGTTAAAATGAAAAGAGTTAGTGTTTCCTTTAGGATTTTAATTAGCATTGGGGCAGGTCTGTCCAAACAACAAACACCCCTGATGCTGAGCATATACTGTATGCTGCTAAATGAAACCCCTGGAGCCTGTTCCTTAAGTCTGTTTTCACCTCTAAATAATTGTAAAAAATGAGTGATGTGAGGGATATTGATATAGTCAAACAATCTTTTGGGTGCCTGCAGCACGCTCACGAAGTGAAGCACGTGTCCGCACATGTTCTCCGACATGCCTGCTCGTGGTGTGTTTTAAATGCGTGTCCGCGCTATTCTCCGACTTGCTCGCTAGCGGTATAGCCTACAGTGCGTGTCCGTGCTATTCTCCGACATGCCTGCTCACGGTGTGTTTTAAATGCGTGTATGTGCTATTCTTCGAGCTTCCTCGCTCGCGGATGATTCTTCACTTTTGCTATTTAACCAGAGCGAATGAGACGAGTGCGTCACGTGTGGTATTTGTAAACGCGCCTTTGGAGAGAAGTGAAAGTGTAGAAAGTGTAGAATCGATACTTCGGGAAATTAGTATTAGTATCGTTCAGATATTTCAGTATCAATATTTATCGAAATATCAATATTTTTGACAACACAATTTCAGGTTTAATAATGACGCATCAAATTGTTTAGTTAAGATCCCTGTCCGGTTTCTTCCCCTACTCACCGTTTCCGTATGCCCAGTCGTCGTTGAGGCGATGCCGCACTTTCTGGTATATCGCCGACATTGTTTTCATGTTGCTTTTCCTCCATTGCCGCCCCAGATACTTCGTCTGGACTTTGAGCAGCTTGAGCACATAGAGCTGCATCATGGCCTGCTTGACCTTCAGCGCCCTCTTCAGGATGGGAGCCGATTCTGAACACCACCAACATCTAGAAATAAGCAAAATTTGAATTGACCACTAAAGGATGGCTCTCTCCAGCTACATTAGATGTTCTTGGTTTGTGTGTTGTCTCAGCCATGGTCCTCGAGTGCTTCCATTTGGTGAGTTTATTTAGGATGCGCAACAGATTAATCACAGGAGAACAAGTTCCTCCAGCAGAACTGATCTATTATCGCCAGCTTCCTGTAATCAAAACATATCAAACAGCTCAAAGACTAGCTCAGAGGAGCATTAGACACATTCAGGTGTGTTTTCTCACCAGACTCTCAGCGGTGAGCTCTGGAAGCTCGTGAACGGCGCAGTGCGGAAAATCCAGAGCCGAGATACTGCCAAAGAGATACAATATGACAGATGCATAACATGAAAATTCAAACCTGGTTAAAACAATCTTCATGTTCCAGGTCATTTTGACTCATGACGCCATTCTGAACAAAGGTTGAAATGAAGTTTTACCTGTTTTTAGCCGGTGATGTCAGGACATGATGTTCTGGTTGAAGAACTTCAGGATCAGCGGGATGCAGTTGGCAAACACCAGATGCTGTGCCATATATTCAAACTGCAGGAGAAAACTTTTTACTTGCAGCTATTTTACTACAATTATGAAGCCCAAAACTTTGCAAATAATCAAAAATATCATCATTACTATGCTGCAAGTTGACAAAAAGTGAGTCAGACCTCACTATTTAAAAGGCTTACAAATACCTAAAATCACATTTTGTATAATATAATAATAATTATAATAACAATGTCAAATGGTTCGTGTGAGTTGGATGTAGGGTTATGGTTAGGGTATAACAAACATCTAGAAAGCCCCTCACAAACAGCTTCAAAAATATGTTTGTGTACCTGATAGACGTGGTTGAGTTTGAAGTGTTTCAGTAGCAGCAGCAGTATGGCTGAAATGGCTTTGACAATGATTTCTTTATGGCGATTCACATCTATCGCCCAACTTCATACTTTGAAGAACCGTTGTGCTAGAAAGAGATACCAGACAGGCCATGTCAAACCATGCACAAGTAAGGTCAGTCACATTAGTGAAATTGCATTTAATAGCGTAGATGGATGAAGCACAGCTTACATTAAAGTCACTTTCAAACCATCAGCTTTCTGTTGTGCAGCAGCATAGAATTCATGTGACCTTGAAACTTGAAAATAAGCAATATTTGGACAAAATTTATATTTTCGGATCACATGCATTCCTTTTGGAATGTCTGGTATTTCACCCACAGAAATTCACTGAGCAATGGTAAATGTGACACCACCTTTAGTAAAGTTAGTAAAACAGAATTACACAGCTTGGTGACATTTTAGTTTGAAACTCCCAATCAAAAACTAGATATAGAGATCACTAGATAGATACTAGATATATAATATACCAATCAAAAAGTAATATGTATTTTGGAATGCATTGATATATCGGCCAATAATCCTGTATCGGTTCGATAAAAGCAATTATTTACTATTGGCCAATTGTTTAACAGCCGATGATCAGTGCTGATTAAATACTGTCAATCAAAAGAGGGTGGAAAAACAGACTGCAACTCATACTGTGTGTGAAGGAAATCTATCATGTTGAATGTAGTAGAGCAAGTTAACATGACAATAATGTATTTGTCACTTTTTTTAACTCTAATATTATAGTAACCTTCAACTATTTGAAAATCAAACTATTAGTATTGGTAGATATTCTAAATAATCTGCAATCCGCAATCTGCAGGTTTTTTTTAATCAGTCTCATCTTTAACTAATAAAAAAAAAAAAAAAAAAAAAAAATTAAATGTAAAAAGAACACACACATAATCATATATATATATATATATATATATATATATATATATATATATATATATATATATATATATAATATATATATAGACCATTTGCAAAGATGTAAAACAACACTGGTCCAGAAACACTTCCTGTTTCAGTTTGTAACTGTTTTCTTTATTACACATGTAAAGAAAACATCTTCAAGATGTTTGTTTAACTTTTTGTTCAGTTTTACATGTTCTCTTGGTTGTATTTTATCCCAGCTTTTATGTAGTGCTAAAAAACTGAAACAGGAAGTGCTTCTGGACCAGTGTTGTTTACATCTTGCGATATAAACATATATATATATAAAGAATTTAACCTAATATATAATAAATGCTACAGTATCTCAAATGATCCTAAAATATCCCTGAATATTGGTACACGCATATTTGACAAATCACAGTCAATAATTCCAGAGAGAAAGCCATGAATATGTATTACCCAGGAGATATTTTTTACAGCATCTGATGCCATGAGCTCACGGTTGCCATGGCAACCAAGGTGAGCAATTCAGCTTCAAACACACACTCACAGAGACTCAAATTATTTGGAGAATCACTTTGATTCAGTTAGTCAGTATGATTCATTCACATCACAAGCTCCACTGAAGAATCATTGAGTTTGATTCACGGAAAGCACAAACATCTGAAACTTTGCTGTTTAACAGTGTCTTACGCATTTCCTCGGGCAGCACGTCGGCCAGGATGTCGATGGAGTCGGTCTTGGCTTTGGATGTGGGAGCAGCAGCTAACAGGATCTTTAGGAGAGCGATCTGAAAACACACACACAGTGTGTCAGTTTGAGAATGGCTCAAATGCAGTGCAAGTGGTGTGTGAACTGTTAGTCTCTCACCATATACTGTGGTAAACTGGGTAAAATACCCTGGTACAAGAGCTCTGTAGCACACGACTCCAGCTCCTCCTCACCCTGAACACACAAACATAGGGTTATTAAACTCATCATCAGATTCGCAGATCTATCAATGTACGGTCACTCACGCCAGACAGAGGGGTCTTCTGATACTCCTCTTCTTTAGCGATCTGGACCTCAGCGATTCGACACATACTTGTGCTGAAACAAACACACAAACTAAATGTTATAATAAATCTAAATATACATCTCAGAGCGTTTAGCCACAAGAGTGATTTTACTCTAGTTAAGATGTGTAAAATCACTAAACCTGATGAACCAATGATGAAACACAAACACAAACAATGATGAAATAACGCAAATGATGTTCAATATAGTTAATATAATTAATCATTAAATCAAAATTAAACAATTCTTCCACCAAATAATGTTATTTGTTAGTCTTACAATTTTAAATAATAAAAGTAATGTAAAAATCAATACAATTTTTTACTTTATTACATTTTAAACAAATATTGTATTAATTAAATTTAGTTGATTTTTACTTTATTAAATTTTTTACAAATATTGTATTAATTAAATTTAGTTGATTATTGAATTAACGGTGATAGCAACAACACTACTACTTATAATAATATTCACAATAAACAATTCTTAGTCTTTAGTCTTACTTTAACTTATAATTTAACTTATCATTTGATTTATGACCTAAACAATGTTGTTCTTGTGACCAAAAAAAAAAAACCCAACAACTTATAAAAATATATTATATTAAATATATTAAACCAACAACTTATATTAAAACATATGGGTTGCAAATATTTTATTATTAATTTAATTTTGATTTGATACTTTTACTATTGTTATGTTAAAAAAGTAAGACTAAATGCTTCATCTATTTAAAAAATACTAATTTAAATATATCACAAATGACATTTACAACCATTGTAACTGAAACATTAAACCATGTAAAAATGTGATGAATGAAAAAATGATTTTTTTTTTGTCTAATTCAATCAGAATGAACAAAACTATTAATTTCCTAATCACACTTTTTCAGTTCAAAGCTAGATTGATGCGTGAAGAAGGGTGGAGTTAAGTTAATAAGCGATGGATGATCCCATTACCTGTTTGAGAGTTTTGATGCTTTCATGTATCGGTCTGGCAATCGACCACTGTATCCGTGTCACTGCAACACAAACACACACATGCATCACTGAGGCTCACAGGAAATGAGCAATTGAGTGGTGTACAACACTCACTTTCCCAGTGTGTAACCGATGAATTTACTCCTGCTGGAGTCCAGGAAGTTCTCAATATCCTTTTCCCTGTTAAAATCGACATACCGGTATGTGAAACTTACATTTGAGAAAACCATCAGATAAACCACATCAAAAGGATAAAGTCGAGTTTCTACCTGACTTTCGGAGCCCATGGCAGACCCTTGGGAAAACAGACCCTCTCAGAGGGGGGTGCGGGATGGGCGCGGCATGACCTCATCGCGCTCCAGCGGGAAAGCCTCCGCCTCTGAGAGAGTTGTCGTTGTCGTCGTTTTCCTCTTCGTCTTCGCGGGTGTCATCGGCTTCATATGGGTCCTTCTCGTTAAATCGCATCCAGGTTGTCCTGCTTTATAAGAGCCTGAAGAAATAGAGGTTCACTTTATTGTTTTATTTTCCACTCCACAGTTTTCTGTCAAATATATATGCGTCAGTGACCTTGTGTTCTCTTCGGGCACGTCTCTGTTGTTGCTCGATGAGGTCAGAGGCGGACGTCGGCGGAGACGCGGCTCTCATGCTCCGCACCACACGGATACTGTCCTCCGGCAGCGGCGGAGACCCAGACGACACCGTCTGCTGACCTTACAGCCCTGCAGATGCTCGAACCCTCCCAGAGTGAACTGGCATTAGACCGGAAACACACAGACCACAAACTCTAGTTAGGTTCCAAAATCTTAGGAATTGACTTCAATTCCTTGTTCTGGAATTGTCAGATGTTCTTCAACTCCAAGAATAGGATTCCCACTTTTTAAAGAGCTTTTAAGAGAGATGTTGACATAAGACATTGAAACCATGTGAAAAGACATGTCAAAAACTAAAAGTGTAGTAAAGTATAATTTTTTTTTTTAGTTAAATGTACCAAACAGGCAAAATTTAAATTGGTCTCGCCTAATTCAATCAGAAATATCAAAACTATTTATTTTATAATCACGCTTTTTCAGTTCAAAGCTGGTATTGATGTGTGAAGAAAGGGTTGGGTTATGTTAAGTCATTAGTTTGCTTGAACACTCCCATAGTAAACTTGGATGCAACGAGAAACACACAGACCATAAACACTAGGGCTTTTAACCCTAAAACCATATTCTGGACAAATGTGGGCAAAATGGTTTTGATTTATTTTTTAAAATACTTCCCTTGATCTGAGCGGTACAAGACTTGGCTACTTTTCCTAAGTTTGCCTCTTGAACACACACTTTTTTTTTGACTCAATTCTACAATGTTAAGTGGGTGAAAAAAACTCCTTAATCTTGTATTTGGGTCAAAAATGGGCACCCATTGAAATGAATGGGAAAACTGTAATTTAGAGCATTCTAAAATAAGCCAAAATGACAGCAAAGTTACTTCATCTTTAGGTTTTAGCACTAAGAACTTATTGGAATGATATTTTAATGTAGTTAAAAAATAAAAATAAATAAATACAACTACATAGTAATTAATTTACATAGAAATAATATGGTACTTTTTGAAGTAAATAAATTCAAAAATACCCCCAAAATTAAAAAAAACACCATAAATGGATAGACAAAACTTTTTCGAAGACAGTGATATAACATTTATAATAAATAAAAATTAGGATCACACCTGAGTCCTCTGTTCCCACATTTGTCCACAATTACAGGATTAAGGGCTAGGAATAGGGTTTGAGGGCTAAGTTCCAAAATGCTCAAAGTATACTTTAAAATGTAGGCCTATTATCTCTTCAATGTCAACAGCTGAAATAGTTTTTTAACAGATTCAAACCATCTAAAAATAATGGTTTGCAGAAATGAATCTTCGCACTACTATTAGCGAGTGACCGGAAGGCAAATTAATAATTAGCTTTATTGAACTGAAAAAAGGCTGTTAAAGAGGAACAGATTCCTTTCTGTTCCTCTTTAGGAAGGAATTGATCCTTTCGAAATGATTCATGACTTGAAATTCTTTTGGAATCAATTCCCAGCTTTAACAAACACAATAATCTGTCTTAACCTAAAATTAAAGTTATGAAGTCTGTCCTTCTCACCAGGATGGTCTTCCAGAGCAGCAGCAGGACTTTCTTCATGGGGAAATGGGGCGCGTGGCCACTGCAGAACTTGGTCACCATCCCAAACAGCATGACGGAGACAGGCTCATGGTTATAGAGAGGAGAACCTGAAAGGAAGCGTTACAGGGACATTCAGAACATTTCTACTCTTCCATACTCAACACACATCTTCAAATAATCTTAGTCTAACTGAACACTGACCAAGCTCAGATTTGAAGGTTTCTCTAATGGTTCTCCATTCTGGACTGTCTGTTGGTTCTTCACGCTGGATGGTCTCCACTATCAGGTACATGATGTTCAGCAACACCCTGAAAACACACGCATGCACAGGGTTATGGAGGACTATGAGTGCGTCTAAAGGTGCACTATGTAATATTGACAGCTAGCCGATAAAAATGGGTATCACGCTGCCTCCTGATGGTGCGTTCACACCGGACGCGAATAGCGTGTCAGGCGTGAATGATTTCAATGTTAAGTCAATGCAAAGACACGGTAAGCGCGTTAAAAATTCCTGCGGTGCGGAAGACGCGAACACGCCTCGTTCGCGCAAATTGTTAAGTGCGAATGATTTAATTAGTGCCATTTGTTCATTCACTCATTTGATGCGAATCGCGTCTGCCGCCCGAGTTGAAAAATCTGAACTTTGGCGTCAATTCGCACCGCGTTAACCAATCAGGAGCCTAGCTGCTTGCTCACATGGTGAAGTATCTGGATGCTTCAATAAATTATTTTGTAATATGACTAAATGCATGGTGGGATTATGCACAACAAAGCAAATATTTTATCACTTAAAACTTTATTTCAATATACGAGACATGTAAATTTTTTATTAATGTTATTCATTCCATATCTAGATTATATGAAATATTATTATGATGTAAAGACAACCAACATATATGTGCATAAGTTCGTGTCTGGACATGAAGAGAGAGAAAAAAAAAAAAAACGGATCGCTTCCGAAGGGTCTGGTGGACACAAATATACGGCGATGACGATCCCCACACCGCTGTTCTGCTCTCCAGAGAAATACAGAGCGGTAACTCTGTCTATGAATGCTCGATCAACATAAAAAAATGGCCGCCAATGAATTTCAATCTGTCACGCTGTCACACGTGTAAATTTCGCTTCAAACTTTTGTTTTTACGTGCGTCAATTTCACTCTTGACAAGCGTCAAAGTAGACGCGTCAGGCGCGAATTCGCGTCCGGTGTGAACACACCATCAGATCTTGACACTCACGCGGGTTGCCAGATTGGACATGCAACAAGAATGAGCGCAATTTGACAATGGAAAGTGATGTGCCGTACACTAAGTTGATCAGTTAATGTATTTACGATGTTTTTATTGCTGAGGCTTTTTAGGGAAAGTAGAAACTGCGATCTCTGACCTAGTTCATTTGTTGGGATTAATGGCTAAATGGCAACCCGGTGTGTCGGAATACTATTAGGTACATTTATAGTGGGCGGGATCACACAGACCAAAACAAAAAAGACAATCCAACACAGAACACACATTTTTACAGAGCGCCTAAGGGGACATGGTTTTGTGTTATCGTGTAAATGTCACATGGAAAGTGCGTGGATGGCCAAAGTATATTATGTGACATGTGTTGTTGTACCTGAGGTCAGTGCTGTCGGCCAGTGAGATGGCGGGTTTCCTGACCGCACTGCTGCACGCAGCACTGTTACTGAGAGACATTTAACAAGAGTTATTGAAGTTTTCACATGTGTAATATGAATGTTTAAATGTGCAGTTCATCTCACTCAATCTCCATGTTGAGCAGCTCCATTAGCGCAGTGAACGCTCCCACATCCAACAGCAAGAAGACGTTATACCTCATCCAGTGCTGCACCTCCAGTTCTGAGGAACACTCACCAAATGTACCTGAAAAAAGTCAGAGCTTATTAACACGAGACTCAGGGGTGTTTCCAATCAAATCAATGCATGTAAAATTCTTAGTTTACCTTGAGCCATGTACAAGATGGCTCTGGCAACTTTTAACCTGCGTTCTCGGCCGATCACGTCGAGTCTGTCCAGCAGACGCATGGCATGAGTTTTGTGCTGAACCAAATCCAGCTCGGTCCATTTCTGATCGGGCACTGCAAAAGCACATGAACATTTGATCTTCTGTGACTTACTCATCATCTTTCAAAAGTCATCAAAAATGAAATGTGAGTTTGTATAACTTTAAAACAAAAAAGTACTTACTATGAGTGTGGAAATCTTCTTCGAAGCACTTTCTGTTGAGTAGAAAACTCTGGTCCCTCTGTGTAACTGTACAACTCTGCCAACAGTTTAAAAGAGGAAAATGCATTATTGTAGTCGCAGTTGGTTAATGGAGGCTGAACATTTAATATGATATTAGTACAGAATGAATGAACTCTCACCTGACAGTTTCGATTGTCCATTTATCTGCATCTGAATATTCAAACTCCAAATCAGGAGTCTCTGATAAACCCTGAGACACAAACACGGAGTCAGTGTAACTGTCCAATAGGAGCTGACAATTCAGTCACAACATTTAAGGACATACAGAACAGGCTGCATTCACATTACATGACCAAATTTCGATGTTTTCTACCCTCCCATGTGACAGATTGGATATGACCCACAAACTCCGTAATGGTTTCAGTCCTATAAATCGGATATTCCTGTCCACTTGACCAATGTCACCAATGTCGGATGTTCCTGTCCAATATACGTCTTTGTCTACTCAGGTACAATCTAATGACTTATCAATGGTGGAAAGGAGGATGAATGCTGTTTGCTGACCTGTGGTCACAGATGGTGCAGAAAGCAAAAGCTTGTATTATCTGTGTCGATTGCAAATCACACCATTTTTACTCGCTATTTGGCCTAAGATTACCCAGTTCAGTATGTCTACCGGTTGTTTTCCCAAGTGTATAGTGTAAATTCAGATATAATCGGATATGGGTCAAATTTAAAAGATGTAATTCCATGTAAAAACCAAAATAAACAAACAAATCAGATTTAGCCAACCAATCAGATTTGGGCATTAAGAGCTGCAGTGTAAATGCAGCCCTGTTTGAAATGAGTTATCCTTATGAAAACGAAGTGCACTTAACTTTAAGGAATGTGCACTTGTAGTGCATTTCAAATTTTAAAAGGATATTTAAAATGTTTTACTTCTAACAGGAAATATTAATGAAAAATCAAAACTTAAGTTACACTTTTATTTATTAATTTATTTTAACAGGGACCATACAGTCAAACATAGTCACAATACAAAGCCTGTAACTGATGTGCAGCAAATAGAGTTTGTAGCTAAAGCTAATTTACAACGCCTGTCCCTGGTTGGGCATTTCTAAGTACATTATAAATGGATGCATACAAATATAAAACATTCACATTTCTTCAAACACACACAACCAGAAAAAGAACAATAGTTAAACAATTAACAAAACTAACAATTAGTTTTGGTTTGCCTTTAGCCACAACTTAATCAGGAATTGAACGTTTTCAAGTCAGATATGACCTTAATGTCCGATGGTAATGAATTCCAGAGTCTAGAGCTCTTAGTAGAAAAGGCTGTCTGTGCAAGCTTGTCCTACAGTATGGTAGGGATGGGACGATAACCGTTTTCGCGATAAACCACGATAAAATATACTGACGGTTAATATTATCGTTTAAAATGTAATTATCATTAAAACCGTGTTTGATTATCGCGATTTTAATAACTCACTGTAAATCCTGTCGGCCAGTCTGAGGCAGGCGCGCGCTGCACGCAATGTTTACTATTCGAGAAGGAATGGCGGAAGGCAGTGACCGGTGCTTGGGAGATTCAGCCTTTTAAGAGGACCAAATCTGGGGTGTGGTCATAATTAGGCTTTTACAAAAGTCCTGAGGGAAACTTGATCGAGGACAGTCGAGACCGATCTCATGAAAGTTCGTATCTATAGCACGAATGTCATTTCTCGTGGCATTTATACGCCAAAAAGAGTTTTTGCATGTATATGGCACGTGATTTTGGCGTACATATGATACACACTTTTTGGCGTATAATATGCACGAATATGCACGAGTGCGTACCATATACACGCAAAAAAAACCATTTTTGGCGTATAAATGCCATGAGAAATGCCACTCGTGGTATAGATGCGCATCTTCATGAGACTGTGTTGGATAGTCACCCTGTCTGCAGAACAAAAAGTCACTGTCCAAAAGAAACACTTAAAATCTGCCGAGTCATCTTCTTGTGTAACCATCACCCGCTGTTGTATAGAAAACGCAAGGCAAGTTAACTTTGACCTTTAATACCAAAACTACATCTGGGAAACAATTGCGCACGAAATGTTGTTTTGAGTTTAAACATTTTATGTCACTCACTTGAAATAGAAGTGAAGCTTCCGCGAAGAAATTTTGTGTTGGCTCAAAAGTGTTTTTGAGCCAACAAACAAACAACTTCAAATAAGATTATTATTAAGAGTGACGTTTTAAGGAATGGTAATGTATAGATACATCACGTATTACACCGATTAGATTTTTACCACATAATTATGGGGACATATTGAATTGATAATGAGTTTAGCTAATGTTTTAAATCTTACCCGTTTATAAATTCATTTAGTAAAACAATCATCCAGACAAGATATATCACACCAATATTATCAAACTCTGTAAACAATAAATCAACTCTGATTTCATTTTCAAAACAATCAAAAACTGGAGACGCAAGACGGCCGGCAAGTTGTATTTGAATGAAACGAGCGTGTGTCCGTTGTGATATTGATGTGCGCTGTGTGTGTAATAATGCGTTGCTATTGACGACGGGCATTATAAAGAAGGAAATTCCATAGAATAGAATCTTGCTTAAAAAAACTGCATAGAGCTGCTTGTTTATTTGTTGTTTGTTGATTTTCATTTATAAAACTTGTAGAAATGTTTTCAGTGTGAGCATCAGTTCTTTTTGAACACTTTCATCTAATTTTAAGAAAACCGTGATAATATTGATAATCGCGATAATTTTGGACACTATAATCGTGATATCAAATTTTCATACCGTCCCATCCCTTTATTGTACAGTTAAGATTTGTGCTGCTTCTGGTAACTCTTTTGCTGTTCTGTACTTGAATAAATTTACTAAGTGGCTCAGGTGCTAAATTATTAATGCACTTGAAAATTAATAAAAAAAAAACATAAATTACTGAAGCTTTCAAAGCTTAATATATTATATTTCTTGAGGATGTAACAGTGATGGTAACGGATTGGCTTTTTATCCATAATTTTTATTGTTTGATTGTAAAGTGAACCAATGTGTTTTATTGCAGTCAGAGCTGTATAGGTGTATGGATGTTTAGAACAACATGATAATAATAATAATATAAAATTGTAAATGTAAGACTGTTAGAAAGATAGAACTCTTTTACAATAGAATACCTTTAATCTAATTGCAACATGCACTTGAAAGTCAACACACATTACATTTATTTTGCACTCAGGTAGCCTATATATTCTTATAAAGAACTTGTATTAGTTCTGTAATAACTGCTCATTTTAAAAGTAAGTATGGTAAAGCACTTTCTCACAAGGTAAGACAGACATACCGATATTAATGTTCATCAGTCAATCAGCTGATATAGTGTCAAATAACCGATCAGAATCCTCACGAGAAGAGATTGACAAAGAATCATTCATGAGCAATGTTATTACATTTCAATGTGTTTTCATTAACGTGTTTATGCATTAATGTATAATAAACGTGGTTTCCTTAATATAAAAAATAACTGTTTTTTTTATTAACGAGATAATTACTAAACGTTGTTCAAGAATACTTACATTTTTATATTTGATTAATGATGCACTGTTCATATTATCAACTGTTGTTTGTTTAATTTGCGTTTTTTAATCACTTTATACATTTTTTCTTGGAATTTCTGATGTTTATGCTAACATTGCTGTCAAAACAAATATTAAACTGCAAAAATACAAAGCATAGGGATTTAAACAGCTTCATTTGACACTTACCTCAGAGTCTTTCCTCTGGTTTCTGGTGAACTCGCCTCGCATTTTGTTCGGTAACATTTGATTTTGTTTCTGTTTGTTGTTAGCACATAATCCGACACCGTCCATCTTCACTACACTTCCTGCTCCCGCTCACCTCTCGCGATACTTGCACATATCTCGCGATGCAACCGCCTGGGCGTAAGTGATCACTGACGTGAGGTTTCCTTTCAGGCGGTTTTGATTTAAAATTATTATTATTAGTTAAACATATTCACGCAGATCAAAATAGTTCAGGGGACAGGATATTCCTGCAAGGTAAAACATTTGGTTGTGAAACAATCGGTGCTCACAAAATAGGTTATCATTCGAGCCATATTGAGTAAGAGCTCAAGAGCTGAGGAAAATACTGTCAGCATCTAATTCTACATGAATTAACTTTCATGTCCACCAGGGCTCGTTAGAGGATCAAATCATTGCTGCCAACCCACTGCTGGAGGCTTATGGTAATGCAAAGACTGTGAGGTCATTTGAATACATTTTTGCAGTCTATTAAACCACTGCAAAAATTCTGAATCATTCCCTTCTCCTTGGGGTAAATTCATTCGGATTCACTTTAGATCCACTGCAAAACTGGCTTCAGGTGATATTGAAACTTGTGAGTCATGCATGTGGTTTATGCCATTTTCTGCTTCAAAGACGCATAACTGAACCAAATGGTTTTCAAAAATGAGTTTCAAAGACACTATGATGATTTTTATTATTTTGGTTATTGAGAGTAGTGGAGGTGCTGAGAGGATGGGAAAGAAGGGGAGGAAACTCAAGAGAATATAAGTCTTATTAATGGCAAGAAAATTGAAGCTGATTTGGTTCATCACTGATGGGAGTGTTTTCTACTTTTTGTATTCTACTTCCAATATAACAGTTTTTTAAAGATGCTGTCTTATAGTTCAGTAATCTTATATGGCTCTTTATTTTAAGGATGCTATGATGGATGAGGAGCTGAAGGAACAGGACACCAGTGCTCACCTGCAGAGGATGAAGAAGAATATGTGCAGTGGAATGAAAGATTGAACAATTTACAGTGCTGGATGGGGTTTTAAACAATTTCGACTTTACAGACAGAGGAAGACAAGAAGAACGTGACCAGACTAAAGGGTCTGGCTGAGGAAGCTGTGGTGATTCTTTGTCATGGTTTTCCTTTCAAAGCTTTATAGGGGAAAAACCCAACAACTTTCATATCCATTTAGAAACTCCTTCAGCTTGTGAATCATTTTGAGCATTCTGGTTTAGTAAAAATATATAAAGAACATACTAAATACTTTAAAATAAATTAAATATAGAATGATCTAAATAGATAAAAAAAACGAATGTGTTAAAGTACAAATAAGTAAAAATTTGAAAATAAATATATTAATAACTGAATTTTTTTTAAATCTGTACAGAGCAAGGAAGAGTAAAGCCTCAAGCCTAGAACACCACAGGAAGTTAATATAAAATATGACTACTTGCGATTGTTTTACCGCTGTAATAAAAACCTGCTGTTCTCTTTCATTATCAAATACATCATTCTGGAGTAAAAAATAAAAATCCATACCAAGTTGACGTGAAAAATATGAATGTCTTTATCTCACCAATTCTCTTATAAACATCTCCCAGAAGTGAACGACACAATATGATACAAATTTCTTGATAGATTTGTGCCATCTGTACAAAATGAAGTGATATGGAAGACTGCAGAAAGGGAGGAAAAACCCTTTCACAAAATGTACAAACAACTGCAGAAAAAAATACTTAAAACATTCCTATTCACATAATTAAATTCAATGTAACACTGAGATAATTTTACATAAAGACAGTAGTATAAATACTCTTATTGGCATTAAATAATTCTGTTAGAACACTCATAGCTCACAGTAACAAACATTAAGCCGATATTTAAAGACAAGCCTGAATCAAAGTCATCCAAAGAAAGCGGCTCAATACTGATTTCATGCTCTCCTTACACTAATTCAGTAGCGCTCACTTGCATTTCAGCGTTGTTGACATAATTCAAAGTATTGCTCAAGCCATTACGATACAAACACGTCAAGCGAAACCCTTTCAGAATCTCGGCCCAGTCGGATTCATTTGGAAGTACATGTGTTTTGGAAGTGTGGCCACATTAAAAGATGAAGTACCACCAACTCAAATTTTTTTTTGTCTAGATTGACCTTGAATGAAAAGCAACAAAACATCTGCGATAAAAACCAAAACATCTCAATAAAAGCATGAAAGCGTCTCAAAATTCAAACCTGATACATTTCGCAAGCAATATACACAACTTATCTTTGAAACTTAATCAAAATCAATACATATCGACCCTTCGATAGCATCAATGAACTCAAAAATTGGTCCATCGAATGGCTGTAAGGGTCGAGTGTCCTTCCAGTAAATGTCCTCAAATCATTAAGTTTAATAGCAGTTATCGTTTTTTCCCCCAGCATGCAGCAGGACAGCGAGACATCAGCTTGCATTCCATTTCATTAAAACACACTAGATCAACTCAGTGTGGAATAACCATATTTACATCAAAGAATTTAAAACCATTTGAGTGCCTTTCTAAAGACAGAATCAGTAGAACGTGTATAGTAAAACCCATACTGAATGCTAAAGGACATGCACGGGCGAGTCTTACGAGAAATCCCCAAATATAACACAAAAAAAATTATAAATAGAAAATGAAAGGTATTGTAGAAACACTGTGAATATTTAAATAAATAAAAAAATGTAAAATATTTTTTTTACTGAATTTCAGTAAAAAAATAATAATCACAAATTAAGGTAATATAACACTTGCTAAAATTAGGATTTTTTTCCACATTACAGTAATGAGAACGTTTTTTTCAATGAAGGATATTTGTAGGAACACTTGATTTCTTTTGTGTTACATTACTTTCCTGTATTTTTACTGAATTACAGTAAGATACATTTAAATAATCACAAATTAAGGCTGTATAACTTGCTAAAATTAGAATTTTTCCACATTACGGTAATGAGAATAAATTGATTTTTTATTACGGTAATGACAATAAAAGGGTTTTTATTATGGTGATGAGAATAAATGATTTTTTTTATTACGGTAACGACAATAAAAGGTTTTTTTATTACGGTAATGAGAATTGTTAAGAAAATTAACTTTATTATTTTAAAAACCTTAATGGTCCTCAAAATAGGCTTCATTTTCTTTGTGAATTTTTTTGGTTTGTTTTGATTCAGGGTGAAAAACTTAGTTTTGCCAGGTTTCATGACTTTCACCCTTATGCTGTAAACCAAAGTCAAGTTAACATTCAATACCGTGACTTTCTTCAGCATTCATTCAGGGTCACTCAAATCCACGTCCAGTGCTATTATTGGTCCATTCGGACAAGTGCGCCAAGGCACTGTTGGGTAACAAACCAGGCAGCAGTTTTATACACAATATATGCCCTTAAAACATTCGGCAAAGCTGTAAATAAACACAAAGCGAAATCAAAATCTTTTTCTTGTTTCCTAAACAAAGCAGTTTGCGATATTACAGCATTCTCTTTTGGCAAGAATGCCTTGGAACAAAATATTTCAACGCATTTGAGCATCCACATACATCAGGGTTTGGCACTAAATCCAGAACAAAGCAAGACTAAAATAAACACTCAATGCGAGATTGTGATAATAACCGTCAAAACTTTGTGTCGTGTTTCAGTCTTTCGAAACAAACCAGGTCCTTTCCTGTTTTTGGATTTGGCAAGCAAAAATACTTCACGGCAGCAGAAAGGTTGTTGTTGTTTTTTGTACGTTTTCCGAATATAAAGGTGAATGATTTAAGACGGTTGTTTTTATTTTTTTGGGATCTGCACAATGTCACGGGTTACTAAGACATGTTTTCCCATCATGCTCTGCTGTAATGCCACACAGCTGGAATGCAGCTCACAATGAGAAAGAGAGCTGGAATATCAGAAGGATGTCAGAATTGGACTGGACCGGAGTGTTGTACGGATGAGGGACAGGAACACCAAAGCCAGTGGGACTCAGATTACGATCGTAGAATGAGGTAAAGCGACAATAACTGAATCCAGAGCAGAACTCCCATGGGACAGTGTAAAGAGTGAGCGCTGCCACACTCAGATGTGTTCTCCTGCGGGAAAAGAGGACGTTAAAGTTAACATTCACTATAAATGTACTATCACAATGCCAGGCTGTTTGTTGCTGGTTGCTAGGGTGTTGCTATGCAGTTTTAAAGTGTTCCAAGTGGTTTTAGTGCAATGCTATGTGGTTGCTTGAATGTTGTTGGCAGTTGCTAGCACAATGTTATGAGGTTGCTATGGTGTTAGCTATATTGTTTCTTTGGTATTCTGAATAGTTGACATGACATTATTATGTGGTTGCTTGAGAGTTCTTGGTGATTGCTAGTTCATTGCTAGGACACTGTTATGTGGATGTTCTTAGTTGCTATGTAGTTTCTAGAGTGTTTTGGGTAGTTTCCAGGATGTTGCTATGCCGTTGCTTAGGTGTTCTTGGTGGTTGCTAGGACAATGTTATGAGGTAGGTAGGGTGTTCTTGGGGATTGCCAGGATGCTGTTATCTGGTTGGTTGAGTGTTATTCGTGGTTGCTAGGATAATGTTATAATGTTACTAAGGTGTTCTGTGTGATTGACAGGATGCTGCTATGTGCTTGCTCAAGTGTTCTTGGTGGTTGCTAGGACAATGTAATGAGGTTGCTAGGGTGTTCTGGGTGATTGCCAGGATGTCACTACAATATGTGGTTTCTCAAGTGTTCTTGGTAGTTGCTAAGACAATGTTATCAGGTTGTTAAGGTATTCTGTGTGGGTGCCAGGATGTTGCTATGTGGTTGCTTGAGTGTTCTTGGTGGTTGCTAGGACACAATGTTATGAGGTTGTTAGGGTGTTCTGGGTGGTTGCCAGGATGTTGCTGTGTGGTTGCTTGAGTGTTCTTGGTAGTTGCTAAGACAATGTTATGAGGTTGTTAGGGAGTTCTGTGTGGTTGTTAAGGTGTTCTGTGTGGTTGCCAGGATGTTGCGATGTGGTTGCTTGAGTGTTCTTGGTGGTTGCTAGGATGGATGTTATGAGTTTGTTAAGGTGTTCAGGGTGGTTGCCAGGATGTTGCTATGTGGTTCCTTGAGTGTTCTTGGTAGTAGCTAGGACAATGTTATGAGGTTGTTAGGGCGTTCTGGGTGGTTGCCAGGATGTTGCTGTGTGTTTGCTCAAATTTTCCTGGTAGCAGCTAGGACGTTTTGAGATTGCTATGATGCTGCGTATTGCTATGTAGTTTCCAGGGTGTTCTGGGTGGTTAACAATGTACGATGTAGGGTTAGGTTGCTAGGGCGCAGTTACAATATAAAAATCATCTTTACAAAATAACAACTAAAGAAGCAAACAAACAACAGTGTTTGATCAGAGCAACTTCACCTCTGAGTTGTAGTCGAAGCATTTGTCAGGTCCTTTCCGATAACGGGCAGAATTTAACACATCACATGGGTTCTCTTCTTGAGCTGGAGAAGAAAGCATTAAGGAAACGCCACAAGCTCTGTCTGTCATCCATCCATCAATCAAGCAGAAAACATTTCAGGGTTAAAAGCAGATCTGTTAGTATTGCTCTGTGAGCAGGGGATCATGGGAAGGAAGGAAGGATACACTTTGTTCTGACAGGCAGGAGTTTCTCGATCTCGCAAGAGCTGCAGGGCAGTGTCTCAGCCACCACAAACAACAGGTTCGTGTTTTCTCATACGTTTGGCATGAAACAACCTGACAGACAGAGTGTTTGTGGTCAGAAAAGTGTGTTCAAATCCACATATGACTGTTCGCACACAAACACACACCTGGAGCAGTTCCCACAGTCCTGCAGCACATTGAAGGAGTTGGTGGTGTTGGTGAAGTAGAACTGACTGTGAACCGTCACGCAGCTGGTGCTCCCTTTAGTGTCTGAACTCTCAGCCCAGGCGTCTGCTAGAAAACGGGTATAATGCAATCCAAGGATGATCAAAGTTCATTTAAAAATATATTCTATGAAGTATCAAGAGAAGATGTCTATTTCAAATCTGTGTGCTGTGCATTTATTGTGTTTGAAGTATTGCTTCATTACTTTAGAAACATGTTAATGCTATTTGTGCGATACACCTTGTTGCTTTCTATGAGCGTTTCAGATGTTGAATTTTGGTTAGAATGGGCTTTAAGCCTCATGAACACTGGGACGATTATCACTTGTGCTTATCGACGACGTTTAATGCCTTGTGACTAAACAAAGGGCACCATAGTGAGTATGCACACCGACATGCAAAGCGGCAGGCGTAAAATCCGCGTTACAAACTGTTCGACCAATGAGAGCTGCTGAAGTTACAGTATCGGTAACAATATCGGCGTCTCTTTCATCGCCTTTCCTCATTCAATAGAACAATAATTTCTTCATCACTGGAGCTGCTGCTGCTTGAAATATCCATGATCTGGTTGCCAGTTAGCAAAAAGTGTGTGAATTTCAGAAGCGTAAAGCTGCACAAGCGCCACCTTGTGTACGTGCAAACTGTTTTTCAATAAGCGCCATCTACTGTCAGGGAGTGAATTTGCACATTCACTTCGCATATCACCAGTGAAAATCGCTTGGGTATGAACACTGAGTCACGTTGAAAAACGCTGGCGATAAGTGCGAGCGATAATAGTCCGGGTTTGCACGAAACTATAGAAGGCCCTGCTGAGAAAAACTTCTCCAACCAGCCTAAACAGCTTAAATGTGCCCTATAAAACACGCCAACAGACCACTATGACCTGTTGTAGATGTTTTTTTTTAACAATGTAACAAAATCTGAGAAAAACAAACCTGTGGAGAACCAGCTGCTGTAGATAAGTCCATACAGGGACTGCTGGAGAACAGACCTGAAAGAGACCAGCGACATTAACGCATGAGTATCTGAAACAATGTTATCATGAACGGATTTACCAAAACAGAATTTCACTTTCTTATATTTGATGTATATCTACTGAATGTTGCTCTATCAACCAATAGGGAATGTTTTATCAACGTTCTCCAGTTGTACACACCACGCTGCTGCTGACGTCCACCAGGCCAGACTGAGGAAATCAGCAATGGAGGGCTAGTGACAATAAAAGAAATGTAACACCTAAACACTGCTGCATTTCATCAGTTTCCCTACATGAGATTCAAATGGAATCACCATAAATGAATCAATGGAACATGAACAAATGAGTTTCTCACCACGTAGAATCCTCTGTGTGCGGCTCCTGTGTGGCTGCTGGCTGTCGGCTCACAGGCCGACTGAAACTGGAAGGTCTGATGGCGGGCGTAGATTGAGTTGTTGTAGAGGGCGAACATCAGGTAGGGGTCGACCTCGCCGAAGAAAAGCCCCACCTGAGACAGACGTAGACATAAAGACGTGCTTATTAATATATTAAAGGCGACATATCATGAAAATCTGACTTTTTCTGTGCTTAAGTGCTATAATCGGGTCTCCGGTAAATCTACCAAACCAGAAAACGTGTAACTTTGTGTAAACGTGTAGACAACCCAGTAACTTTGTTTTGGTAAGCCTTTCTCTGCAAGAATGTAAAAAAATATGCCGATCAAAGTTTTGCTCCACTTCTGACGTAGGAAAGGGATCTTATTATAATATTACCGCCCCCTATATATATGCACACTTATGGTGTGTTCACACCGAACGCAAATAGAGCGTCAAATACGCGTCTGACCGCGTCTAGTTAGACGCTTGAACATTTTGAACCCTTCGCGCGTCCACGTCACTCCCAGAATAAAAAAACAACAACAACACAATATCTTTCTGGCATACGTTTCCGTCATGTCTGAAATAAAAGATATTACTGCTCTGTACTTGTTGTGGAAGTCCCAAATATCGGAGGAAAGCCAAACGTTTTCCATTTTCTTCAACAGTGATAGACCGGACGTATCGATTAGCTCTTCGTTGATTGGCTGGCGCAACAAAGCGTCATGCGAATCTTCCGCTCGAGTTAAAATTTTTCAACTTGCGCGGAAGACGTTCGCGTAAAACGTGTCACCCAATTTCGCATCATTTGCAACGTCCGGCGCGAATGATGCATCTGTTCGCGTCTTTGCATTGACTTTGTATGTAATCTACTCGCGCAAACAATTAAATTCGCGTTCGGTGTGAACACACCATTACACCCATAGCGCCGGCCTTTGATTTTTGCAAGCAACAACAGTTTAACCAGTTCTAACACAATGGCAAAAGTTCAGAGCAAAGCAATCATGATTAATGTGTAGCTAACACAAATGTGAATTTAATTTGAGTATTCTACAATCTAAATGTATTATATATATATATATATATATATATATATATATATATATATATATATCATCGCTGTCTGGCAGAAACCCTGGTTTACCATATTTCGCCTCCCCATCCCATCCCAATTTTAACGCATTATTTTTTTTCCAAAATTAAATTAACATTAAATCAACAGCCCTAAATATAATATTATATAATATTGTGTTAAACATTTTTTATACGATTTTTATATATTGATAAATTTCATGCGACTATATAAATATTATTTTTTAGTGTTTGGGAGCATCTACCTTTTTCCAGTGATCTCTCTGATTGGACATAACCAGGAAACCGCCATCATCGATCAGGTAACACAGCAAATCCTGAAAGACACATTCAAAACCAGATCAACCAAAACATGAACAGCCAAGAAGATTTGCTATCATGTAGAGTTTGAGTGTGCAGGTTTTCTCACATCGCTGTTCACTTCACAGTCCATCTCACAGGATCTGGACGGGCCACACTGCACAACACAAACATGAAGTTACAACATCTCACCACCACACTCATGCCAGTACAGATGAACTTTATGTGAGAGGGGTGATGCTTTTCTGCCATAATTCCTCTTTTCCCAAAAAATCTGACCTTATGTGCGGACTGCTTGCTGTCTGATACGTTGCTGGCGAGGATCTTGAACTTGTCTGAACCCAGGCCTCAAAATCCAGCTTAACGCCGACCACTAATAAGAGGAACACACGATGAGGATTGTCAGAGTACAATGTGATTTTAAACCTCCACCATAATGATTTATCTGCTTTCTTTCTGAGAAACACACCAGCAGGCCTCATGGTTTTGCCTCCGATCACGACCTCCACAGCGGTGGTGACCAGAATCCCCACAGTGCCGTTCTCTGAGATTAACAGATCATCCATCGCTAGACACAAACATCAGAGAAAATTGTACATAAAGGGATGAATATCACCCATTCTTAATGATTTCAGAATATCAAAATGACTTAATTTAGTGTCTCAACAAATGTTCTCGGTTTTATTGCACAAAAATGTCTTCATAATCTTTTGTAATGACTTGCAACTTCTAAAACTGGTGTGAAATGTATGAACCATCTAATCAATCTGTAAAAGACAAGACCCACCCAACTTTTATTTTCTCATTGAATATCCAAACGATTCGAAATATGTCACATTATGAAAGCTAAATGGGTTCAGTTTTAGGGTTGATTTAAATATTTTATTTAGCGGTTGAGCAATAAGGCCTCATATCTACAGGACATGGTGGCTAATAGCTGATTTAATGATGCTAACATTTAAATGCAATTTAATGAACAAAAAATAGCATTTACTCAAATTATAAATTAATAAAAAAATCACAAATATTTTCTAAATATACTAATATTATTTTAAGTGATTCAATAAAATTCTATCATTATAATATATTTTTTAAATAGTTTTGTTAAAAAAAATGAAATACTATAGATACCAGTACATTTTGCAGCAGAGACAGCTATTGTTATAAACTAAAAAAAACAACATATTATTATCCATTGGTTGATTTATTGGTCTGCCACTTTTTGCTTAGTGTTTGTAATTTATTGGGCTCACAGGCTCGTGTTGGCGCTCTGAAGATGTAGCCTTTGTTGTCCAGACTGCGACGGAAGAAGTTTGAGTTCAGAGGCTCCGGGTCTTCGTCCCATGATTCAGCAGCCCTGAAACACACACACACACACACAAACACACACACACATATTATAACGAAGCCTCTAGTAATTGTAAAAGTCACTACAGTACCAGCAGTGTCATCACTCACATGTTGGGGTAAACGCGTGTGACGCCTCCATTGGTGGACGCGAACAGCGCCAAGAAGCCGTACCTGCAGAAATTAGATTGTATTGAACACCTGAAAGCATTCACAGTAAATCAACTCTGACGGGTCTGATCTTACGTGTTGAGGTCTTTGTTCTGCCAAACGCGTGTGGCGAGCTGCCAGAGGATCATAGAATCCAGGATCAGGTTATGAATGAGTCCCTGATCACCTGTGACCACGGTTAAAAAACATGACATTATGAATTAGTGAATTATGAATTAGTTCATGAGGATTTTGTTGTTATTAGTTATTGCAAATATATTATTTTTATTTAATTATGAGTCCTGTAATATAATAATGTCATATTTAGTATCAATACTAGCTGTACTATTAAGTAATCAATGCTCATCAAATATGTCAATAATAAATCAATGGCATCAAATATGTAGCCATTAGCTGTAAAATTTAGAAATCAATATGTATTCATCAATATAGTCATATTTATAAGAGCTGTTATATTATTTAATAGTGTACTATTTAATTAGATCTGCAATATTTAGTAATAATTGCTCAAATATTAAGTGATTGATCCTGTACTATTGACACTATCCTGTACTTCGTTTTCTTTATACAGCAATGTTTTATGCATTTATCCCTGTCAAATAAACAATAAAAAAATATATATATTTTTTAAATTTACTTAGAGCTGTAATATTTAGAAATTAATGCTGAAATTGTCATTAATAAATAGTGTAATATTTGTCAATTAATGCTGTAAAATTGAATTATAGCTGCATATTGAGTAATCTGCTTTAATATTGTAATATTTAAATGGAGCTGTAATATTTAGCAAATCAATACTGTACAATTTAGTGATTAATACTGAAATATTTTATAATGCTGTAATATTTAATTATCAAAGTAATATTTAATTATAGCTCTATATGCAGTAATATATGCTGTTTTATTTAAATAGAGCTTTAATATTTAGTAATCAATACTGTAATATTTATTTAGTAATCAATAGTGTAATATATATTTAAAGCTGTATATTTAATAATAAACACTGTAATACTTAATAATCATTACAGTAATATTTAGAGCTGTTTATTTATAAATAAATGCTGCTATATTTAATTAGAGCAGTAATATTTTGTAATTAATATTATATTTATCAGAACTGTATATTTAGTAATAAAAGCTGTAATATTTATGATAGCTGTATATATGATTTAGTAATCAATGCTGTAATATTTATTAATCAATTTTGTAATATTTAATTACAGCTGTACTATTTAATAATGAATGCTGAAATATTTGAATTATCAGAGGACAAAATCAGTCATAATCAGTGCCGGTGTTGTTCTCCGGATTACTCACAGTCTTCAGATTCAGGTGAAATCTCCACCATCAGAGACAGGAAGTTCGCCAGGAACTGTGTGTTATTCTCAGCCAACTGCAGACGCTTGCAGTATTCTCTACAGAAAGAGAGAGTCTGTGAGCTCACATACATATATTTAACTGAGGAAGTATCATATTAGATATATTAGCACAAACCTGGGGGCCAGAAACACATGACCAGCGGACTCAAAAGAGTTCGGCAGCAGAGACTGTAAATCTGAGAGAAGGGCAGGAGAGATTATTGAGGATGAAACAGCAGGAATCATTAATCTTACACAAGACAGCATCCGTATTAAAGGAAACACTCACACTGCAGCTGGAGCATGACATCGCTGAGATCAGCCTGGATGTAATATTCGTTGTACGGAGGAAGTACCAGACCCAGACTGCAGGGGGCGACACATGGAAACAACCAATGAGTTCAGCATGTTTGACGTCAAACTGTATGATCAGAACAGCCCGCTCGACTCATACCTGTAATCAGTATTGTTAATTGGTGTCCAGGAGTAAATGCGTGTGACATCATCAATGTAGCGCTGCAAGAAAAACATTTCATTATCAGACATTTTTACTCAAAGTTTTTAACGGTGTATTGATGGTGCGTTCACTAAGATGTATCAGAAAATTGCACAGATATCTTCTAATCTGTGGTATTCTTGTAAGATTTCTAACTAAACCTTCTAAAACGAGACCTTCTAGCCATTCGATGTATGTCTCAAATAGAAGCGTACAAAAATACATATTTATTGAACTTAAGTAATGTAGTGCACACTATTTCCGATGGAAGTATGCATCCATGTTTTGCACTCTTGAGAAACTTGTCATTCTCTCTGAAAATCTTTCACTGAGAAACTTTGGGTTCCGTTGAAAAACTTTCGAGTTAGTTTTTGAGAGCGAACAAAAAGGTTTTATGGGCTCAAAAATGTATCCGGGGATGCAAAACTTTTGCGAGAGAAATCGAAAGCATTGAATTTTTTTCACGTTCATTTAGGGGCTCCGTATAAAATTTAAGTATTTAAAATGACTTTTATTTTAACAATTTCTACAATCTTGGATAAATAAAAGGTTTTAAAATGTCATTTTCTGTCAAAACTGGAGTACTCTTACAAAATGTTCAATGTACTTTAACATTAGTAGTGAAGTATATACTTCTATTGCATATTTGGGTCATAACTTAATTAGTCAAATTGAGGTGCAGCTAATTAATGACATCGTTTAGGGCATCATAGACATGTATATCTGAAATTTGACACTGTAATTTTGAGCCATATATAGAAAGTCATGTCCCAGATATCACACATGTCCTAGTTACATCTGACACATTAATTGCACACACTTGCCTCGTCCATTGATTTAATTAGAGTTTTGATCGTCATTTCTCCTGATCGGCCATCAATCATTTGCCGACGAATCTGAAAAGGATCAAAAGCAGGCGTTCCAACGTTTATTTAACATAAATTATCAGACAAATGATTCACCCGAATGTCATATTTAACTCATGAAGTGAGTGTGCCGGTGCCGCCCACGGCGAAAACAATGATTCATTTATTATGAACAACAGAGATGTGAGTTCATGCGAGGATAATCAGAACGGTTGACGGCACCTCCTGTTTACTAGTGTCTTCTACTTCTGCGTCCAGGAAGTCCAGTGTCACCGGCTCTGGCAAATCCTCTTCCTGTAATGAGACAAACATCAGGACAAACCAGGGTTATTATCACTACCTAAAACTAAAAACATTTTCGTTACTTGAAATAAAATAAACTAAAATATTTCTTTTATTTCAGCTACTTGCCAAGGCAACATATCTATTTTTATTTAGTTTAACTTTAAGTACTAAAATATATAAAAAATGACAAAAATGCACAACATGATTACTAAACCTATAACTCAAATTAAAATGAAATATATTATTACAAATATTATATAAATTATACTGAAATAACACTGAGACAAACACGCGATCATGATGAATCTTATTAAAACCCATCAAGAACATATTGCATTCCCCAAAATAAAACAAAATACAAAAATGGGCTTTTGGTGCATTTTGTTCATGAAAATGAAATGATTAAAAGACAAATGAGCGGGATTGTTTAGTCCTTTTGGTTTGCACACAGACAATCAGAGTCTCACTCGAGGCTGCAGGTTCGGATGCATGAGCACGTATCCATTTGGGTCAATGGCGAAGATGTATCCGTTTGCTCCCAGCTACACACACAGAACGAGAAAAACAATCTGTGATGATGTTTCCTGATTCTCATAGTGGAGGGATACAAGACTAGTTTTTACACAATAAATAATACAATTACAATATACTGTATGATATAAATCAACAATTGCAACTGAGACATAAACAAAAATATTGATAATATTAAATGCTAAGATAAAATGGTAATCATGATATAACTTTTAACATGAAGGTTTTGGAGCAAACACAATTTTATTGATTGGACAAGCATTTTATATAATATAATATAATATAATATAACATGTTTTATCAGTTATACATTTTTTAAAACCTCCTTAACCATATTTAGAAAAACACACAAATATGTTTACAATATAATAAAAAATCAATGTTTAAAATGTAACATAATAAAATATTGTTATATCAGTTACATTAATTAAAAAACCCTCATTAACCACATTTACAAAAGAATAATAGACTTTAATATTTTTATAATATAATATAAACTAATAAATGTCTATACTGTAATATAATTAATATTTAATCAGTTACACAACTTAAAACCTTACTAACCACATTTAGAAAAACATATTTATAATACATTATGTTTGCAATAAAATATATATATTTACATATGTTTATAATGTGATATAACAAATTAATACAGATTTTTAATAAAATATGTATTTTCACTAATATAAAAATGTAACCATTTAAGTTAACCATCAGTGTATATTAATATATTATTAATATGATAAAATATGATTTTTTTTATCATCACACACATTTTTAAACGCCTCATCAACCACATTTAGAAAAACATTAACAACATAATATAATATGAAATAGCATCACATAAAATAACAATTTAATATAAAAGTGTTAATATGTTAACTGTTTAATGTGGTAACATCTAACCTTTTAGAGAAAAGCATAAATGAATTGACCTAAAGAGGTTACATCAACACAACTTAAGGTTCTCTAGATAATAGTTGCAGGTTGTGTGTGTAGAAGACTTCACCTTGTACTGTGGCGTGAGTCTCTTCAGCTCATCCAGATGAACGTCGACCCCCATCACCCCTAACAGCAGCTGATTCTGAACACACAAACACACATCAATGATCTGCACACAGCAGAGTTCAGCGTGATGACGATCCACCAGTAACCGAGCGTCACCTGAGAGTTTCCGTCTATGGTGAGGTTGAAGACGGGCATCGTCCCCGTCACCACCAGCCCCAAACCCTGTGAGCGAAACAGAAACTCACGTGTGTTAGTACGACGGACCCAAAGCGGCCCATATGTCTCAGAGACAGCAGGAGGGTGGAAGCGACTCTCACCAGAGCATCCTGATAGACGTTGGTCCATTGCACCTGCTTGGCACTTCTCCCTGCCAGAACCATGGGGCGGCCCAGTACGTCCAGATACTCCTGTGACACACATTCATTCAAGCAGATCACCTTCCTGAAAATACCACTATTTGTGTTCGAGTTAAGGCAGAGTGATTTGGCCAAATAAATAAAATAAAAACTCTAAAAATTATGAAAATAACAATATATACATCTTGATATTTTTTATTATATTGAATATCTCAATGTTATGTTTTTTTTTTCATTCAGAAGAACAATAATAATTATATGCACCACTATAACCAAACATACAAATACTTACTTGACCACACAAATTGCATAAAAAAAGCAGAAATGGCTAAATTGTAAAACAAAGAACATTTTTCTATAAAAAATGAATAATTGTGTTCATTTTTTTAACTAAATATTTATTTTTATTTATTTATATTAATAATTAAATTATTAAATTATTTTCATATTTTAATATTATTATTTTTTTAATTTTTTATTAATTTAATAAAATTAATAAACAGTTTTTTTATTTTTTTTATTTAATTTTATTTTTATTAATATTTAATTTATTTTATTTTATTTTTTAATAATATTTTTAATATTTAATATTTTAATATTTAATAATTTAAAAAAATACAAACAATTATAATTAAAAGTTAATAAAATAATTAACTAGTTCATTTCATTAACTAAATAAACCAAGGCGCATTAAAATCATAAAATCATTTACAATGTTGCTTAATTTGATATTGCCAGCCATAACAGGAAAAACCTTGTACACATTAATGTGTGCGTAACTCACCTGGGTGTTAATCCTTATAGCACAGATGGAGCGGATCTCAAAATAGTATCCTGCCGAGACAAAGAGACACTAAGTGAGACGTCACATGTCATTTCTGTATATTTCAACACGCATCAGCATAAAAATCTACTTAAATTATCATAGTAAGGGCAGACATATGTTTTTTCAGGAAGAAGTCGCATTTTACAAGGAAAAATCTCACCCTTATTAGCACATGCGATCCACTGCAGCGGAGTGACATCATAATTGTGCTGCCCCACCGAGAATGTGAACACACGGACCTGCAGATGCCATGACATATCCCACAATTACCCCGGCAAATTAGACAGGAAACAAGCTGTTTCACTAGAGGAAAGGGCTAATTATGAGGAACACACACTCCCAGAAGACAACAGCAGAGCAGAAACACAAGACGCTCAACACACAATGAAGATATAAATCATATCATGTCAGGAAAGTGATGATCAGACCGTCTTATTGGGCCAGTTGTACTGCTCGAAGATGTCCTGAAGCTCGGTCTCTCCCTCCGTCAGTAAATAACATGATGATTTTATTACAGTTGGCTCGAGGAACATTCGTCTTCTGTGTGAGAACGAGAAACGGAGAGAGAGATTATAACACTGTGTCCGAACCAAAAGAGCAAGCAACAAAATCAAATCTTTAGGTCGAGGTCTGGTTTCTTCTCATTGCGTCGAGCTGGGTAGCTCCGCCCACAGTGAAATCTCATTGGTCCAAAACTCACCAAATGCAGCTGTGTGTTAAAGGGATAGTTCACTTTGAAATGAATTTTTGGTATGTTTTAGCTGACCTCAAGGGCATTCCAAGATGTAGGTGTCTTTGTTTTCCGCAGTATTTTCATTTTTGATATTTTCAGGTCAAACCGTTCGTGTCTATCAGTCATATAATGCAGGTCTATGGTCACCACCTCGAAGAGCATGCACAGAGAAGTCCAAATTAAACATGATTTAATGACTCTTAAATGTAAGTACACATTGATGGCCTAAGACACAAAACGAGCGGTTTGTGTGAGAAATCGAACAGTATTTATATAGTTTTTACCTCTTGTAACCACAGCCACGTCCAAGTGATCTGAGGGCACGGGTGCTTTGTGGCTGTGGTTACAAGAGGTAAAAACAGATATAAATACTGTTCGTTTTCTCACACAAATCGCACGGCCATCAATGTGTACTTACATTTACGAGTCATTAAATCATGTTTAATTTGGACTTCTCTGTGCATGCTCTTTGAGGTGGTGACCATAGACCTCCATTATATGACTGATAGACAAGAACGGTTTGACCTAAAAATGTAAAAATTTAAACTACTGTGGAAACAAAGACACCTACATCTTGGATGCCCTTGAGGTAAGCTAAAACATATCAAAAATTTATTTCAAAGTGAACTATCCCTTTAAAGAAATATTCTGTTGTCCTGTTCTAGTTCAGCTCAATCTGCAGAATTTGTGGAGTGATTTTTTTAGGGCTGTGAAACGATTAATCGCGATTAATCGCATCCAAAATAAAAAGTGTGTAGTGTGTATAATTATTTTGTATATATAAATACACACATATGCATGTATTTATTTAAGAAAAATGTGTTATTGATATTTCAAAGATGTATATTTATGTATAATATTAATTTTGTATAAATATATATGTATAATGTATAATCGGTTCATAAGTATATACAAGCAAATATTTCTTAAATATATACATGCATCTGTGTGTATTTATATATACAAAATAATTATACACACTGCACAAACATATATTATGTGAACACAAACTTGTATTTTGGATGCAATTAATTGCAATTAATCGTTTTCACAGCCCTAGATTTTTTTACAAACTTAAATTCCAAAACTGACCCAGAAAGTCAAAAGGTGTAAGCTGATTTTAAAGCCAATATGAGAGTAAATCATTTTTTTTAGTTATATTAGGGTTTATGGCATCGCATTATAGCAATGAAGTTGTGAAATGGATCTAAGTGAGTTTTATGTTTTATGTTAACACTCATCTGTTCACATCTTTTAGTTGTACTATCAAAACAGTGTATTTATATAAGCCATAAATTCCGCCACAAATGCTGTCGATGAACCTCTCATGTAATTTGTGTTCAGACTCACGTTGAGCAGCTGGTTGAAGGCGAAGTGAAAGCCGGATTTGTAATCGGTGGTTCCTTTGGCCTGCATCTGCTGCACGGCCTCTTTAAAGATCTTTTTGTTGCGTACATTGGCCTGAACCAGGTGTCTAAAGCAGGGCACCACTGCCTCGGCCTTCTCATTGAACTACCACAGAGCGAGAGAGGAAACAGCTCAAGTAAATGTACAGGTACATGAATTACAGTATATATATATATATATATATATAAAAAAATGAATAAACAGTGAAAATGTAACACATAACGAACTTAACAGCTTTTGTATTCTATTATATTGGCAAAAATGTCAAGAACATTTTAATCAGGCAATTGTGTCAAAAAAGCAGCCTGGGCCGGTTGGCTGGTTTGAGCTGGAAATAGCTGGTTTAAGCTGATCTCCTAGATTGGCCAAGCTGGTGTTCAGCTTGTTTTAGCTGGTTTCCCAGCTTGACTAGCTAAGACAAACCTGGTCAGTTAAAAAGTGTCCAAAACCCCTTCTAAAAGCAGTCTGGGAGTCTTTCACAATCCAAAAAACATTGTGTTCAAAATAGTGCACTGACCCTAGCCACATTGACATAATCGTCATCGGAGAGCGTGTCGAGCATCTCTGTGACTGAAGCTTTGATCAGTTTGAGAGTGAGTCCACTGACGCTGCCGCTCCTGTGGACGGAAAAGACGTCAATGTTGAACAAGCAACACAAACGCACAGCAAAAAAGCATGCCTACTCACACATCTACAAGGATGACCATGTCTTTTGGCGATGACGCTCCTTGAATGTACCTGAGGAAAACAGCGACAGCGAAGTTTGAGTATCAACATGCCATAGGCCACGCCCACAAACTGACCAATCAAAGCCAGCCAACTGTTTCTATAGATGTCTAGATGATTATGGATTTAAAAACAAATCTGATTTAGTTTTTTTTGACAGTTTGACATATGATTTCATGTCTCCAAATGAATATTACCACCAATTTGAAAGCATAATTTAATTATTTCTTTGAAGAAAGCTGCAGATGTGAATAATATATACAACATTTACTCTTTTTCGAGCACATTTTTACATCTAAAACATCACTTCAACTATATGACAAAGTTTTGTAAGAAAAAAATGGTTTGACAACAAAGGGGGAGGAGCTTAGAGAATCAATCTAGTTAATGAGTGCTTTTACATAAATAATATACTTTTATTGCAAACTGAATGCAATGTTTTTGGACACTCAATAGCATAATAATTGAAATTAAATGAAAGAAATATATATAGTAGTATTCATATATATATATTGCCTTGCTGAATTAAATGACATTGTTATATAATTATAATTATATTTTAGGGCTGTCAAACCGATTAATCACGATTAATCACATCCAAAATAAAAGCTTGTGTTTACATAATATATGTGGGTGCACTGTGTATAATTATTTTGTATAAATATATAAATACACACATACGCATGTATATTTAAGAAAAAAATATTATTTATATATAAAATATTTATTTTTATATACAGTATTTATATACATGAAAATATTTCTTAAATATATACAAGCATGTGTGTGTATTTATATATATGCATAAAATAATTATACACAGTGCACCCACATATTATGTAAAAACAAACTTTTATTTTGGATGTGATTAATCGTGATTAATCGTTTGACAGCCCTATTATATTAATAATAAATGTACAATTTAGTACATTTATATATATATATATATATATATATATATATACACATATATATATGTACTTTATAGAATAAAAATAACTACAGTTAAATTACAATCAAGTACTTTACATGTGCTATAATTTGTTAGTCAACAAATCAGTGTACTTCATACATGACAAAAGATTATTCATTTAAAATGTATTTCATGTAAAACTTGTTGTTTGACATTATCACTAAGTGTCATAAAAGTGTACTCTCTAAAAGCACATTTAAGTGGCCTTTTATTTCATCAATATTATATTATTTGCAAATACAGTTATTTAAATATGCTTTTAAGGTTTGAAGTACACTACAAGTACACATTTAATACAATTAACCACACTTTTTTTCAAAAGGGAACTGATTCCTGCATATACTAAAGATACAAAAAGTGTTTACCAGGGTCTCCGTCGAACATCGTAAAGGTCGATCTTATCCGGTGCTCTCCAGGGAGCGGCTAAAATGTGAAATGTTACAAAAAAAAATTGGGTAATAATATATTTATGCAAAACATACTGAAACCTGCAGTCAGACACAGAAATGTATGCACAGATAAACATGTTACCTGGGTAATATCTCGTGACCCCGTGGCGCTCCCAAACGCTTGCCAGAGTAACGACGGGTCGTCTCTGCTGTTCTCCATGAAGACTCGCTCTAAAGCTTGTGTCCAGTTCAACTCATTCAGAATCACTGGAGCTGCACACAGACACATTACAGCTAGGACAGTCACTAACAATTATTTTGGCAATCGAGTAATCAGACGTGTATTTTGGCGATTAATAGAGTAAACTGATTAAACAAAATGTTTTTGTTGTAATAAAACATACCCAAGTGAACAACGGCCTTTTAAATGACTTAAATATGTATATGATAGATGTTAGAGCTCATAATCAATATATCGCATAACCAATATTATCGGCCGAATATTAGGCATTTTCCAAACTATCGGTATCGGCAGTTATAATGGCAGTTATAATTATAAACACTCGTTGAGTTGGTCACGATACATACATTGCTTGAATAACAATTAAAAGAACATCCCATCAGTTCTCTTAACTCAAATAGGCATTACAAAATTTGTGACTATCATGTCCATTTTAAATAAATAAATAAATATATATATAAAATATCGGCTGATATATATCGGAATATCGGATTTTAAAACCCCAAAATATTTGCACTGGTATTGGCCTTCAAAATCCTTTATCGGTCGGGCTCTAATAGATGTATAATAACAAAGAAAGCATATAAAGCAACACTTAAAATACATAATGTAGTATACATAATATAAACAATGCCAGCAGAAAGATAGCTATTGGCTCTTAGAGATCTCACCGCCTTTGTAGATGTCTGTGGGGATCTGGACGGCGGTGTGTGAGAAATTCACATGGCTTCTTAAAAGATCGGGTCGTACACGAACTCCAGTTTCAGCGACATCTGAGAATTCGATGTCTTCACCATCCTGATGAGAATAAACAATGTAATCAGATACATTCACACACATATTGCATATGAGGCCACTGTTTCAGCTTGAGTTTGATTGTCAAAATCATAGTCATATGGTGATAAATGAATATGCAAAATAGTAGTTTTGAAGTTAGAAGTTTGAGCAACTAGCTTCTAAAAAGAAATTGTGTATGAATGCACTGAATATTTCCTACATACATGCCAAGAAAGCGTCATTTTCATTAACATTACATTACTTTTTTCTTAAATAATTGATACATTACTTTTTCTTAAATTGTTCATACAGGCACTTTCTTAAGCATGTAAATCTACATATTACAAACTTTCACATGTTTTTCACATCGGCGACAGACAACGATGTACTCAGTACTTACATAGTCCATCTCTGCTTTAGAGTTATAATATTCAATATTTTCCTCCTGAAATAAACACACAGAACAAAAATACAAAAATCTGCTGTTTAAAATCGGCTTGAGTATTTTGAAGAATCCAATACAGATGTCCTCCGCATGACAAACGCTCATTTAAGCACAATTCTCTCATATGAGCATGTGTGTTGTCAGTTCAAGCTGAACATCTCTAATGAATCAAATCAGTCAAAAAACTGAGACGTCACAATCTATTGGGCTTGAACAGACCCTCCAGCTACAGACTCACAGAAATCATGACTCACAGTGAGTGTGTGTAAAGCTCGTATCTGGATCAGAGATATATACGGATGTGAATATGAGAGGGCGAAGTGCATCAAGGTACACAGATGAAAGAAATGTAAAAGAGAGAATGAATCCGCTGTATTTGTGCGGTTCATTTGAATGAATCAGTTGAAGCAACATAGGAATAATTAGTGTGAATCGACTTGGATCATACATGCAAAAGCAATTTTAAAAGTGAAATGTCGAAGTGCATGAAGAGTCTGAAAAAATGCTTGCAAAATTATTGTGGAATGCACAAAAGTGAGCATAAAAACTATTGGTGCCGTTAAAACCATCTGACCTTGATTCCATCTTGCCAGTGATGATCTTTCTGAAGACGCTCTGCTTCACTCGCCAGTTTCTGACCCAAAACACAGACGACAACCGTCAAGAGTAATCCTGAAGGAAGTGTGTGTGTGTGTGTGATTGTGTGGATGTTTTCTTACCTCAAGTGCTTTGCGTTTCTTGGCCAGCAGTCTCTCAATGTCAGTCGCCACTTTTTCTACGATGTCTTGAGGGTTATTTCTGACCAGACTGAACTGTCTCCTCTTCTCACTGTAGATCTGAAACAAAATTAACATCCATATATATATGTGTTATTGTTAATGTATGGAAGCTTGTTTCCGCCATAGAATGAAAAATATAAAAGGTAATTGCGACTTTTTATCTCACAATTATGACTTTTTTCCTCACAATTGCGAGTTTACTTCTCGCAATTCTGACATTATTTCTCATAATTGCGAGATGTAAAGTCAGAATTGCAAGATATAAAGTCGCAATTGCAAGATATAAAGTTTGCGAGATATAAAGTCAGAATTGTGAGATATAAAGTCAGAATTGCATGATGGAAAGTCAGAATTGCGAGATATAAAGTCAGAATTGCATGATGGAAAGTCAGAATTGCGAGATATAAAGTCAGAATTGCATGATGGAAAGTCAGAATTGCGAGATATAAAGTAGCAATTGCAAGATATAAAGTCAGAATTGCAAGTTATAAAGTCCGAATTGTGAGATATAAAGTCAGAATTGCGAGATGGAAAGTCAGAATTGCAAGATTTAAAGTCAGAATTGCAAGTAATAAAGTCAAAATTGCGAATATAAAGTCAGAAATTGCGAGATATAAAGTCAGAATTGCGATATATAGAGTCAGAATAGTGAGATATAAAGTCAAAATTGCGAATATAAAGTCAGAATTGCAAGATATAAAAGTCAGAATTGCGTAATATAAAGTCAGAATTGCGATATAGTCAGAATTGCGAGATATAAAGTCAGAATTGCAAATATAAAGTCAGAATTGCGAGGTATATAAAGTCAGAAATTGCGTAATATAAAGTCGCAAATTGCGAAATATAAAGTCAGGAATTGCGTGATATAAAGTTCGCAATTGCGAGATATAAAGTTAGAAATTCGATAGATATAAAGTCAGAATTGCATAGATATAAAAGTCAGAATTACGAGATGTAATTGTTAAAGTCAGAATTGCGAGAATATAAAGTCAGAATTGCGAATTATAAAATCAGAATTGCGAGATATAAAGTCAGAATTGCGTGATATAAAGTCAGAATTACGAGATATAAAGTCAAGAATTGCAAGATATAAAGTCAGAATTGCGAGATATAAAGTCAGAATTCGAGATATAAAGTCAGAATTGCGTGATATAAAGTCAGAATTGCGTGATATAAAGTCAGAATTGCGAGATATAAAGTCAGAATTACGTTGATATAAAGTCAAAATTGCGTGATATAAAGTCAGAAATTGCGAGATATAAAGTCAGAATTGCATGATATAAAGTTGCAATTGCAAGATATAAAGTCAGAATTGCGTGATATAAATTCGCAATTGCGAGATATAAAGTCAGAATCGCATGATATAAAGTCAGAATTGCGTGATATAAAGTCAGAATTGCGTAGATATAAAGTCAGAATTGCGAGATATAAAGTCAGAATTGCGTGATATAAAGTCGCAATTGCGAGATATAAAGTCAGAATTGCAAGATATAAAGTCAGAAATGCGAGATATAAAGTCAGAATTGTGAGTTATAAAGTCAGAATTGCAAGATATAAAGTCAGAATTGCGAGATATAAAGTCAGAATTGCGAATATAAAGTCAGAATTGCGAGATATAAAGTCAGAATTGCGAGATATAAAGTCAGAATTGCGAGATATAAAGTCAGAATTTGCGAGTTATAAAGTCAGATATACTGTAAATGCGTATTCAGCTTTAGCACAGTCGTGTTTACTTAAACTATATTTATCATGCATTATTTTCGATATTAAATGACGTATTTGGAAAATCATTTAAGCAGTGTGTTATAGGCTAGTTTTTCTGATAGCTACATGGTGCCAGATCATTACTTAAAAAAGCATTTATTTGTCAATGAACATTTGGTTGACGGGGTTGATTTTACTTGTTCTTACTGGCAATTTGTTGTGTTTTACTTTACATATTTATATACTTATTTTCTCTAACGTTTGCTAATGTTTATTGAAATTCAAATCACTGTATGTTGTTTGTTAACAGTGAAACTGCTATGAAAAAACAAATGGGGGTGGAGGTCATTTCGAGGCATCTTGAAACCTTCATAAAGATTTGCTTAGGGCCCTCAGAAGTGGCACTGAGCCCGCACCCTACAGAGTTTCATGACTGAACTATATATATATACACACACACACATATATATATACATACAGTATATATCCCCCATCAAGAGGATATTCATCAGCTGGAGGAAACAGCGAACGAGCTGCATGTGTGTGTTTTAAATTATTAATGCTCATCACTGGGAAACCAATGTAACTTCCTTTCAGATGTGACGCACTAAAAATAAACTCATTTTACAGTGAGTTCTCCACGTGTAAATGAGTGTTTGCGCTCCAGCATGAGATGTGAGACAACAGCTGCTGTAATCCAGCGGCGTGACTGAAGACGACAGAGCCTCATTAAGCCAGTAAATAACCTCTGAGTCCAGAACAAGAGCTGTTTAGAGCTCAGATCAATACAAGAACATCAAGCACACGCTCACTTACACACTGACAACTTGAACTTTCAGATGCTGCATTTAAAACAAGACAGTGAGTCAGGATAAAACCCATTAACTTGCTATTCCAAAGAAACAAATAAAATAAATCAATAATTTCGTAGCCTTACATTGCACAAAACTCGATGTAGTCCTGCTAAATAAAATGAGACTCAGAATTGATTTAGCTATGTTTATCTGCTTGTGTTTTTTGCGTTTTTTAAATACGCAAACTAGCTCAGGGCTGTCAAACGATTAATCGCGATTAATCACATCCAAAATAAAAGTTTGTGTTTACATAATATATGTGGGTGCACTGTGCATAATTATTTTGTATATATAAATGCACACACATGCATGTATATTTAAGAAAAAAATATTATTTATATATTAAATATTTATATTTACAAATCATATAAATTATATGTAAATCTATATACAGTATATACATGAAAATATTTCTTAAATATATACAAGCATGTGTGTGTATTTATATATATAAATAATTATACACAGAGCACCCACATATATTATGTAAACACAAACTTTTATTTTGGATGCGAATTAATCGCGATTAATCGTTTGACAGCCCTAACGCAAACATAATAATAGCACAAATTAAAGCCAAATGCAATTAGCAATAATAAAAACACATTTTTAAAATGTGGGGTATTTTATGTCCTTTTCATTCATTTATCTTTTTCAAGGTTAGTTTTATTTACAGTAATTACTGTAAATATTTTCCAGTTTCAGGTTAGTTTTTACAACGTTACAATGTTAGTCCTGGTTTAATAAACAGGGCATATATTTTTTATCGATTTTTAAACATTACTGACGTCCATCTTGAGACAATGGCACTGATATTGACAACTCAAATATGCATTTTGGTCTAGAACTAGACTACTAGTACCTCTACTCAGCGTGAGGGCGGGACAACCTGTCACTCACATGAGATCGAACCAATAGTAAACCACAACCGTTTTCGAGAAGCCGTTTCACTCGGATATACAGTTATGCCAGAATACGGAAGAAAAACGATTGCAACTTCAGTTTCATGCCGACTTAGAAGTTGAATTTTTTATATGCTGTGTATCAAAAAATCAACTTATCCTTAATTTTTACTTTAATTAGTTTTATAGTCTAAAAAAGTATGCATTTTATTTTACTTTCAGTTTTATGATAGGTACTTTCAGTAATTATGATGTTAGTCCTGATAACTCTGATATGCATTCACATCATAAAAATGTAATGAATTATGAGTGATATTTCATGCTGAAAATGTTAAAAATATTAAAAATGCAAGATGCTAAAAAATAAATATTTATGAGAAAAGCATAAACGTAAACTTTGACCATCAAAAATAAACCAACTGTACTGGACGGAGAGTCAATCAAACACTCATCTCACACAGACTGATGAAAGTCGAGGTCAGAGGTCAAGTGTTAGGGTCGAGAGCATTAGCTCTGGGTCAGGATAGATCAAAAGACATGGCGATTACATTGAGTGTATTTCGCCTTTATTTTTAAATCTCAGCTCTAGAGGTTTTTCAGAAGATAATCATTAGAAACATGTTTATTTTAAAAATTACTAATATGATGATGATGATGATGACCGGACAAAAAATACAACTATATAGGAGCTGTCATTTGCCTGTATTGATGATCAGCAATGAAGCGTTCAGTCTACAGCGCTGTGGCATTCTGGGTAAATGAATGACTTTAGCATCAGAGGGGCGAACCATCTGTTCTCTCAGTGATGTGAGCAGACACACACACACACACACACACACACACAGAGGATGCATTCAGACGCTTCAGGAATGGCAGGATCATTATATTCTCCAGCACGGATTTTGCAGGAGTGTCTCAGTTTCTCATTGTTTGTGGGTGTTTGATATGAGGGCCAGACCCACAGTAATGAGCACATGCTTGACAGAGATACCGGAAAGACAGCACACACACACACACACATTCTTACCCCCTTCAGTTGTTGAGCGCCGCTGATGTGCTGCAAGACTCTGTCAATCTCTTGTTCAATGCGACGAGCCCAGTGCATGATCCTACACAACACACACAACACAATCGTTACTCAACGGAGGGAAAAAGCGGTTTGCTGTAGGTTTCATGACAGGCTTCAGAGATTTATATCACTGTAGCTGAAATATATCATGATGTTTTTATGTTATTTTTACCAAAAATTCAAAGAAATGGACTTGTCAATGTCGCTCATCCAATTCAATTGGGAGCGAAAGATATTTTAAGTAAATCATTAAGGCAAAAAATCTTGAAAAACCCCAAAATGTATTGACAATCGCAGCCCAGACCTCTGTTTTGAGCGGGAGCACATCTTGTGTCTCAGATTATTGTAGTGAAAATGACTGGCTAAATATATGTACTAGCTTATATTACATATTTACCATATTTAACTCTTTTTATTTCATTAAAAATATTTTAACATTATTATAAACAATGCTTTTAATTTTATAAGAATGAGGTATTCATTAATAAGAGCGGCTGACAGGTTTCCTTGTATTAGTTGAGAGAGATTTGTTTCTTTAGGTCCTTCTGTACCTGAAAGTTAACTAAATGAATCAATATTGAAACAAGATCAGAATCTAATCGAAATTTCGATAGCACAAGGCTATTTGATGTGATATTTACATCTGGAAGACGTATTTTTAAGAGTGTTTGCTCATCTGCAAGACGTCTATACACTCTCAGAAAAAAGGTACAAAAGCTGTCACTGGGGCTGTACCTTTTCAAAAGGTAAACTTTTGTCCAATTTAGGTGCTGATATGTACATTTTATGTACAAATAAGTATATTTTAGGTGTTAATATGTACATTTTAGGTGCTAATATGTACATTTCAAGAGTTAATATGAACAGTTCAGATGCAAATAGTCTCTAGGTGCTGATTTGTACATTTCATTTGTAATGAATATTTTCATTTAAGCTTGTATATGTAAAGTTCATAATTTCACTTAATTGACAATAAAGATTACCTATTAATTGTACATTTAAGTGCAAATTACTGAACTTAAATATACAAGCTTGATAATAATGGTACATTTTAGAAGAAAATTTCAAATAGCATTTAGAGGCTTTTGCATCTTGAACTGTTCATATGTACATTTTAGGTGTTAATATGTACATTGTAGGTGCTAATATGTACATTTCAGGTGATCATATGTATATTTTAGGTGTTAATATGTACATTTCAGGTGCCAATATGTACATTTCAGGTGCTAATATGTACATTTCAGGTGCTAATATGTACATTTTAGGAGTTAATATGTACATTTCAGGTGTTAATTTGTACATTTTACGTGCTAATATGTACATTTTAGGTGCTAATATGTACCACTAAGGTACCAATATGCAGCCTTTGGGTACAAAAGTGTACAGCCCAGTGACAGCTTTTGTACCTTTTTTCTGAAAGTGTAGGATGTCGTTTCCTGTCAGATGTCAAATAGAACGTTTAGAAGATATCAGTTTAACATGCATTCTAAACCATTACATCTTAAAGACATCTTCTAAAGGTCTATTTGACATCTGACAGGAAACGTCCTTTAGACGTCTTGCAGATGAGCAAACACTCTTAAAAATACGTCTTCCAGATGTAAATATCACATCAAATAGACTTGTGCTATCTGGGAAGCTCATGAATCACAGCCCTGCGGTACATATGGTGCATTAACAATGTTATGATGATGATCATCTGAAAACATTAACATGTTGTCTTTCTCTCCAATACTTGAATGAATGGAATTTACAGTATGATTTCACATCTTTTGTGTAAACAATGGATGCTAAAATCACTACATTTTCAGTGACCTCATCAGAACTGTCCTCATTCGTACTACACGCAGTATCAGTGACAGAATATAATATAATATCCTCACAGTCGGCTAAACGGATCAGTATAATCGATGTACAGACTGTGATGTTTATACTGTCCACAAACACACAGTGAGCTCAACCAAACTGCCCTGATGTACAGATGCAGATGAATTATTGAACATCTGCGAGGTCTCGTTCAGCTTCATTAAACCGCCCTGTTACAGAACAGCATGTACGGCTAAATCATAACCCTGCAGTCTGATCATAAATATCACCTGTTTCCACGACAACAGAACAGATCTGCAAGTGATTACAGCCCGACTGCAGTTATGTTATATGTATGTAAGTTCAGGTTTAGCATCCATAGCTCGAGCTGTCAATAAACACCAGGAGATCATAATGAGCGAACAGCTTAGAGAAATCTCAGCATTTAATAATCAGTGTTAATTGAGGTGATAAGAGGAGTTTGGGGTGCACATTATATCAGTAAATATGTGAACAATTGATTATTATTGGTATCAGAAGCATAATGTCAAGGTTTACTTTTGGTAAAACCCTTTACACTTAAAATAGTATTCATAATATCAGACAGCTTTACTTATTGGCATTAATAACACTAACTAGGCCTAGAATTTTGCATGCCTGATAGAAATGCGAAGGGCATCTTTGCTTGGGTATGAGAGTTATTAAACATCATCAATGATTACAAAATTATTTGCAAAATTATTGGCATACTAGTGCATTCTTATTGGTTATACACTCACAGAAAAAAGGTACACAGCGGTCACTGGGGCTGTACCTTTTCAAAAGGTAAACTTTTGTACGTAAAGAGTGCATAATGGTACCTTAAGGGTACATATTCAATTCAATTCAGTTTTCAATATTAGCACCTAAAATGTACATATTAACTCTTAAAATGTACATTTTAGCACCTAAAATGTACATGTTAATGCTTAAAATGTACATAATAGCACCTAAAATGTACATATTAGCACCTAAAATGAACATATTAACACTTAAAATGTACACATTAGCACCTAAAATGTACATAATAGCACCTAAAACGAACATATTAGCACCTAAAATGTACATATTAACGCTTAAAATGTACATAATAGCACATAAAATGTACATAATAGCACCTAAATGTACATATTAGCACCTAAAATGAACATATTAGCACCTAAAATGTACATATTAGCACCTAAAATATACATATTAGCACCTAAAATGTAAATATTAGCACCCAAAATTTACATAATAGCATCTAAAATGAACATATTAACGCTTAAAATGTACTCACTAGCACCTAAAATGTAAATATTAGCACCTAAAATATACATAATAGCACCTAAAATGAACATATTAACGCTTAAAATGTACATATTAGCACCTAAAATGTACATATTAGCATCTGAAAATGGACAAAAGTTTAACTTTTGAAAAGTACAGCCCTAGTGACAGCTTTCGTACCTTTCTTCTCTGATAGTGTGGATGAAATGTTGACTTTACTGAAAAAGGGATAGATTCTTTGTTAAAGTGAGGTTTCTGGGAAAATGAACAGGCCTTGCTATCATAGATCAGATTTAATTATCAGAGGAAATCAGCCTGCACTTTCAATCGAAGATGCTGTAAACGCACACACACACACACACACGTGCTGGTTCACTGCATGTTTAGCATCATGTGTTACACAATATGTAAAGGTGAGAGTGTATCAGGGTGTGTGTCAGTGATTCAGGCGATCTGATGCACTCTCAGCAGCTGATCTGAGCAGGCCCAAGACACACACACACACAAACACATCTTAGATCTTCCCCGCTGCCTATTACCTGACACACACTCCCTAGAGACACGGACAGAGGAACAGGGAAATGAGGGGCTGTTGTGACCCATATTCACATAACAGAGAAAGATCAGCTTTAAACCTCAGAAGACAAACTATGAGTAGATGATAGATCATTAGATAGATAGATAGATATGATAGATAGATAAATAGATAAATAGTATAGATAGATAGATAGATAGATAGATAGATATAATAGATAGATAGATAGATATAGATAGATAGATAGATAGATAGATAGATAGATAGATAGATAAATAGATAGATAGATAGATAGATAGATAGATAAATAGATAGATAGATAGATAGATAGATTAGTTGTGACAGTAATTACTTCGTAATGCCCTGAGGATTATTGAACCAGTTTATAAATCTCAAATCACTGCTGTCTGTCTGCCAGAAGACTATCCAGCTATCTAAACGAGATAATAGACTGTTATATTATATATATATATATATATATATATATATATATATATATATATATATATATATATATATATATATATATATATATATATATATATATATACATACACATAGAATGGATTCAAACTAACCCTACAATAAATTATTTTAGGATTAGAATAGTCACCAAAAGTAGGTGTTTGTCATATTTAGCTCACTTCTAGGGGATACATTTGTCCCCAAACTAGGACTAAAATTCGCATTTACCCTAAACTATGAACATAAAGTTAGTCACTATACATTATTATTAAAGTGTAACGTTGAGAAAATGTGCAATTGTTGTAATGTTGTGGAAATTAGTATTTCTTCTGTGGAAATTAGATTTTCAATGTTATGGAAATCAGTATCTTAAATGAAACGTTGTGGAATGAGCACTTAGCCTATGTGTAGTGCTGTGGAAAAGAGTAACTAGGCTATGTCTTTTATGAGGTTGTGGAAATGAGCTTTTCTTACCAGTAACGTTGTGGAAATTAACATTCTTACGTGCAATGCTGTGGAAATGAGGGTTTGTTACGTGTAATGATTTGGAAATGACCGTGTCTTACGTGTAGGAATGAATTATTATTTCATGTAAAGCTGTGGAATTGTTAATGTTTCTTACGTGAAATGCTGTGGAATGTGAGCGCGTCCACTGCGGTCCACGATCCGCTGAAAATCACCATAATCAGCAGCAGACACGCGTAAGCCCATCTCGCCATTTTCCATGAAAACACTTCAATCCGGCGGCGCAAATATCCTTACGGTTATCAAGACGAGCAGAATATAAAGATATGACGCAGTACTAGACGCTCTTTATGTCTGAGAAGTAAAAATTAAGTGAAACGCAGAGATGTCTGTGGGCGAAAGATGCTGCGCGTGATGATGCTGCCGTGCACGCGCGCCCGAGACACCCCACAGATCTGCGCGCGACCCCATTTATTTCCCAAACACACAAACCTCGTTTTCAGAGAAGACATATTCACATAATAATATGCATAACATATTAAAAAAAATAAAAAGATATAAATACAACACACACCTAATATCGAAGGTGGAAAAATAGATGGCTGTATGAATGAGCAATTTAATTTGATAAACAATTAATTACAATTAATGAGGAAATATCTTACATTAAGTCGCTATGTTAATCATTTATTCTTAAACAAATTTAACTACTGACCCTCGACCTCCTGGTTTTAGGAACGAATCAATAAATTAATAAGTAGGCTATATTAAATAATATTTGTATGGTGAATTCAGGCTGATTAGGAAGTCATCTTAATGGCAAAAATATTGTCTAATTCAACTGCATAATTACTGTCTAATAAAGATAATGTATTCATTCATTACATAATCTGTACACTTGCCGGGGAAAGTCTCAGCAGTGGTGAGGATCAGGGAATATAGTGGAGTACAGAGAGGAATAATGGATCACAGTAGGAAAAGCAATCACACATAGAGCTTTACAACACTTAGTTCTGCTGAATATTTGTATGTCAGTTAAGACAGATAACTGTCAGTGAGATGAGAATGGGTTAACTATTGTCTTCATATAGTCTAATATTCTGGCCAGAAATTTTATTGTGAAATTTTAAGTTCAAGCTTACACTTATAACAGGAGAATCTCTCAGAAGCACTAATTATACTTAAAGCTGGCAATTGATTAGTGAACTAGTGAACGTTTCAAACAAAATAAACTAATCAGGGTTTCAACTTTATATTTCAATATAACTTACAACGCAATGCAATACGATACGATGGCAAAAGTTAAGATTATACTCACTAAATGAAATGCATTAGATCTGCTGGGAGATGAAACAATACTTCAGATGAGGAGGAGGAGGATGGGTACATATGCTGTGAACTGGTAAATACTGAAGCTTTAATTAGATGTTAGAAGAAACTCCTCAAAGCATTATTGTCTCATGTACAGAACAACAAACGTAATGAAAATGCGTACTTAGATGCTTCTTTGCAGGGTTTGTTTTGCTTATGTGTGCATTAGTAATATAGACAGAACAAACTTAATACAAATGAATATATATATATATATATATCATATATATATATATATATATATATATATATATATATATATATATATATATATATATATATATATATATATATATAGCCTGCTCGGTCTCCTCAGCTCGGCCTGGGTCTCCAACTAACTTGGCGACAAGTAAACTTATTCCCTAACCTAGCCTAACACTTAACCATAACCTAACAGTCTACTGACAGTCTACTATAATATACTAATACTCTAATGAGAGTTAGTTAACACGTAGTTGAAAAGTTACTTATAATTAGTAGAACGACTAAAGTGACTATTGAAATAAAGTGCAACCAAATACAGCATTTTCAATAAAAATATAAGAGAAATTAATTTTTTTAACCAAGAGAAAAGGAAGCATTAGCTCTTTAAGTTCTTGTTAAAGGGTAGGATCTGGGTACCTATTTTTTTTGTTAAAGGAGTAGTTCACTTAAAAATGAAAATTAATTATTTTCCCATGATTAATCAAGCCATAGGAGAATATGACATTCTTCTTTCAGACGAATATAATCAGAGTTATATTAATAAACACTCTGCTTCTGAGCTTTATAATGGCACTGGCAGATTGCAGTCATTAGTTTGAAGCTCAAAAAAGTGCATCAATCCATCATAAAATAACGCCACACGGCCGTTAATAAAGGTCTTCTGAAGCAAACAACCCAGACCACCCACTCAATAAATATTTTATCCCCTTGCCCTCTTGCCGTAGGTATAGGTTACCAATGTGTAGAAAGAGAAGGTATAATAAGAATTTTGTTCCTGTATCTATACAAGCTCTAAATACATAGAAACCGGCCATTGATACATTACTATGCTCTATTTGTTGTTGTGTTGTGAATATTTTTTGTTTTATTGTGATATGTTAATAATTTAACATATTATGTGTGTTTGTGTTATATAGTGAAAACTAATTTCCTCTCGAGGACAAATATATATATATATATATATATATATATATATATATATATATATATATATATATATATATATATATATATATATATATATATATATACATACACATATAGCTTTAGCATTTAATCATTTTCGCTCCCTTTAGGTTTTTAAATCACTGCTCTTATCTTTTTTGTGAGAATAAGTTAAAAAATATAAAATAAACAATATTTGAACTATAATGTTTCATAATAAATGTTCACCAAAATATGTTCTAACACATTTGTGTGACCAAAAATAAGAAACAAAGTACCCTTTGGTAAACATTTTTAAGCTATTTTAAACGTAAATTTGGTAAACATTTCTTTCACTAATCACACAAAGAGCAGAGAGAAAAAAACACTTTACTAAAGGAGATTCTTCAGTATCATTCGAAGAGCTTTTGTGTAATTGAATGCAGTTTATATCCATACATTTATTCTTTTCATGGCAATAGACAGTTTTATTGTTTGATTGCCTTATGTCTTTCCATGGTGATTTAATGCCCCCTAGTGACTATGGGCGCCGTTTGTAAAGCGGCTCACGCTGAAAATAACAGCCCCATGTCACATTTAGCTCCAAACTATGTTTAAAAAACTGGTATGAATTTTTGACGGTCACTTTTTAGCACATTCACATCTGTCAACTTATAGATATTTTAAAACTAAATATATTCCACCTAAATGTTAAATCTAAATATTCCACCTAAATGTTAAATTTAAACGTTAAATCTAAATCTAAATGTTAAATCTAAATGTTAAATCTAAATATTAAATCTAAAAGTAAATGTTAAATCTAAATGCTAAATCTAAATTTAAATGTTAAATATAAATCTAAATGTTAAATATAAATATTAAATCTAAAAGTAAATGTTAAATCTAAATGTTAAATCTAAATTTGAATGTTAAATCTAAAACATAAATGTTACATCTAAACATAAATGTTACATCTAAACATAAATGTTAAATCTAAACATAAATGTTAAATCTAAACATAAAATGTTAAATCTAAACATAAATGTTAAAATCTAAATCTAAATGTTAAATCTAAATGTTTCGGGTGAAACTAAATATTTAGCTAATATGCAAATTGAAAAATGCTGGTAACCGGAAGTGCCAAAATAAAAGCTCGAGGAGGTCAGTGTTTATAGTATAGTGTCAAATAACGAATAAAGACTGTCTAAAAACTGATAATAACCGGTAGTTATTATTATCGCAATAATTCATGTCCAAGAGTGCATTTCCCCTGATGAGATGGTTTTTATATGACACAACAAACACATACTGACCTCTCAAGCTTTTATTTTGGTTCCGGTTAGCAGCATTTTCAATTTGCTTATCAGTCACAGTGGTTGGTGGTTTTCCAAAGTTACTAACTACTCAGCATTTTCACTGGGTACAATTTTAACACTGATACCTTTGGGAAAACCTGCCATATGATATTATGGCACCTGAGACTCCATTTGGTCTAAGCATTATTGTCTTAGTTGACAAAACAATTAAACTTTTACCTTAATTTTTCTTCACCTAACTAAGAGAATATATATTTAGACAGACACAACTTATAAAGTAACGAAAATAACTATATAATGTAGCCTACATAAAATAAATGACATAGGCCTACTGTATAATGGCTAAGTCTCTGAAAAGTTTCTCCCTTTATTTAAGCAATATTACGTTTCTCATCGTCGAGTGATGAGTCCAATGACTGCAACGTGTGGAACGAAAGAGTTAGATTGAAGCATAAAAGCACATTAAAGCATAAAATGCAAAAACACAACAAGAAGATACTGACTAGACTTCACAAAGTAATAAAAGTCTGTAAACATATGTTTTTAAGGGAAGATTTAAAACAAACACAGATTCTGCATATCTGATAGAACTGGGGGCAGGCTCTATCACCTTTTGCTTTCGTTTTATATCTGGATCTTGTACATTCCAGAGTTTTTGAGTTAATTAACACTGTTCCTATGATTAAGGGTCACTCTCTGTAAATGTAAACCGCATTTGCTCTATTGCTCTTTGCTCAGTATTAGTAAGCATTTAAATAGTAAATCCATAAAAGTATAATAAACTAATATATAATTTAATTAATGATACATTAAATCATTATCAAATTTTATTGATCTGCCTGCATTGACACCATTATATGACATTGAGAACTGAACTGAGCTGGACGATGACATCACAGTTTTCTCAAGAACGGAAGCTGGACTGTGACGCTATTTTCTTCTGGAAACAAATTTTGTTGCGTCATTTTCCTTTTATCTCTGTAAAGCTGTAAAAAGCACTGTATAAATAAAGGTGACTGACTTGACTTCACAAACGCTGATTTTCTATTTTGTGCTAATTTTGTTAGTTGCAAATAGAGTTCATAGTTGAATAATGTATGCTGTAGATTTTGGTTACAGACATAACATCCTCCAATGGTAACTCACGACTAATTCAAGTGAGTAAAAGATGGTGTACAATATTGTCTAAACCCACGTGATGGGTAGGTTTAGGGATGGGGTCATTGGTAGGTCATCACATATTGATTTCAGAGCTAAAGTGAAGCTCTTCTGAAGATCCCTCATTCTGATTGTGTCAGGTCCACTTCTGGGGATTTCACAGGTTTTTGAACTTTACATGTAAACCATAAACCAAAGCATTTTGGACCGGCTCTGGAAAGAGTCTGTTCGCTGTCTAGTCTGGAAGGAGGAACCAAAAGAGAAAATAGTTGTCTAAAATAAACTGAATATCCACTGCAATATTTCAGCTACTTTTTTTAATAACAGATTACACTAACATTCAATTCCTGCAATCATATAAATTGTGGCGTTATTGTGACATGACAAAAATATGTTAACTCACCTCAGGTTACAGTCTGTAGTCTTTGAGCACTTTACTGAGCCGCTTCATTGAGTTTCTTATCTTATTCTTATTCAGATCAAGCTCTTTTAAAAAAATGCAATGCTTTCGTCCTAGCCAAGCACTGATCCAAACAAGCCACATCTGTAATGTCACAGTCATTAAGGCTGGAAAAAGACAGAGAAAGAGACTTTCACTTTTACAAATGTCCATCTCATCATGGCATACAATTTATATTTTTAATTCAGTGAATTAATGTCCTCAAAATTCATGCCATGAAATGTCATTCAAGACAGATAAACTTCAAACACATTTAAATTCACAAATATATGTGTAAATGATAAATTCTCATACTGTTCTTTGGCACGGATAACAGTCCCCATTTCAGTGGAAAGAGGAAAAACGCTTGTTTAACTCACTCAGCATGCACATTTCCTTGATTTGGCAGTTACCTCGGTGTTTAGCAAAGCTATACACTAAACTTTTTTTTTTTTTTTGCCCATGAAATCTTACTGTGCAAACATAAATGTGATGGCATCTTTAGCCTACCAGCCAATGTGGCTGATAGATGTTAAAATATACCAGCCAGTCAGATTTCCCACTAATTCATTACAAATATTTTAATACTATAATAAAAATGTTTTAATTATAAACCCTGTCTAACCCTGTCCTGAAGAGTTCACCTCCAACCCCAATTACACTGAACCAGCTAATCAAGGTAATTCTGGGCATTATAGAAACCTCCAGACAGTTGTATTGAGGCAAGTTGGAGCTAAACTTTACAGGAGCAGGATTGGAACACCCATGATCTGAGTAGAGTAGAAGAGTTAGAAGCCCATTCACAAAATAAATATATTGAATTATTTTATAGTGTAAAAAGTGAATGTGGCATATATTCCAAATACATTGATATATATTTGCATTGTTGTTCACTTATACTAATCCTTTTGAAATATATTCTCAAATATAACACAATTTTCATACAATATATAAAAATATAGGATGTTAAGTGTGCAATATATTTACATTTATAACGTAATGTAAAATATATGAAAAAATATATGGTCATAAAATGTTTAGCTTGCTAAAGAAGGGTCGGAAATGTATTTTGATACTTTTTCCCTATACACAACAGTAGGCTACCTTATTTCACAACTGTTTTATGACACACAGCTATAATAAATACTGTTCTTACATTTAAAAGACTGCAATGTAAAATGACAGATAGTTGCTTTCCTAGGACTATTAGGCGGCACGTACCTAACACATCGTGCAATTATTATATTTATTGTTGACATAAATGCTACTCACCTCAATTCTCCAATTTACATTCTGAATCCTTCAGTACGCCACAAAAGTGCTTCAGACCTTTGTTTTTTATTTTATTCCCGCTGAGGTCCAGTTCTCTCAGGTGTGATGGGTTTGATTTCAGAGCTGAAGTCAGAGCAGACCAACCTTCACCTGTCATATCACAGTGTCTTAACCTACATTGGAAGAAATTAAACAAACAAACGTTTTACTCAATAAAGGTATATCATCTTCTTGGCAAAAAGATTAAAGTGAAAAATTTGCCACAAATATAATGCACTTACGCTCTTTACAAGATATCTAAGTATAAATTATTTTTTTTTCATTCAGATGTAATAAGTTGCATGCAGCATTTAAATATTTAATGCCAGATTCACACATTCTAAGTGATTTTTTTAAACACTCAACCTGAACTTAACCACAAATACTATAAATGCAATTAAAAACTCAAGATTTAAACTGAAATCAAGTCACACAGGGTATATGAGGGTTTAGAGGTTAAACATGTTTTGATTCTTGTATGTGAATGTTACTGACCTTCAACCTCTCCAGTTTACAGTGTGAATCCTTCAGTACGTCACATAACTGCTTCACTCCTGCATTTTTTAGTTCATTCACACTGAGGTCCAGCTCTCTCAGGTGTGATAGGTTTGAACACAAACCCAGCGTCAGAATGAGACACTGTTTCTCTGTAATATTGCATCCACACAAGCTGAAGACAGAAAGAGAAAATATAATGACTAGATCCATGTTAAGTCTAGAAACTTAATTCTATAACCATAAGCAAATACAGAATAACTGGGATTTGAGGATTTGCAATCTTCACTTAAGATGGTCAAAAATGGACAATACATTATTAATGATATCTGATAAACTATATTAATGATTTAAAAAACGTACATTTTAATGCCGAGAAAAACAATGTAATTTGCTACATGAATCACAATTTAGTTAATTGTAGTTTACCATCACTAAATACAAATGTTTCTTAATAAAAAGAGATGATCGATGTTGTTAAAAGTACTATTGGTGCTGTAATTATGTTAAAATATTTTGTGCGGATGACTGAAGACGAGGATACAGACCTGTAGTATAGTTCCATTTATTTTCAAACTTCACTTAAGGAACAAACGGAAGCACCAGGAAATCAGGACACACAACACCATACAAAGACGACGACCAACAAACACTGAGGGAAAACACAGGGCTTAAATGAACAGGGACTGATGGGATAATTAACTGAACACAGGTGACGGGAAACAGAGTGGGAAACACTAACAAGACTAAACCAAAAAGTCACAATGACAGGGGGAAACAAGATCTCAAAACTGAACTCAAACACATAGAATCGCGACAGTACCCTCTCCCCTCCCCGAAGGCACGTCCTCGCGCCGTATAACATCCAAAGCGGTGGGAGAGTGGGCATGACGTGGGCATGGTGGTGCAGGAACGGGAAGCCTCCAGGGCGGAGCTGGTAGCTCGGGGAACTGGGGTGGAATGTGGACATGGCCATGGCGGAGCAGGCTGTGGGCGTGGCCATGACGGAGCAGGCTGTGGGTGTGTCCATGACGGAGCAGGCTGTGGGCGTGTCCATGGACGGAGCAGGCTGTGGGTGTGTCCATGACGGGAGCAGGCTGTGGGCGTGTCCATGATGGAGCAGGCTGTGGGCATTGCCAGGGCGGAGCTGTCAGACCCTCGAGTGTCCAGGCGGAGCTAGCTGTGGGCGTAGCCATGGCAGAACTATCAGAGCCTCGGATGTCCAGGGGCGGAGCAGGACGTGGGCGTGGTGGAGCAGGCTGAGGTCATGGCCAGGGCGGAGCAGAACGAGGGCGTGGCCAGGATGGTGAAAACACCTCAGGCAGCCACGGCGGTGGAAGATCCTTCAGGCGGCCACGGCTGGGACATTGGGCCCCCCCAAAAAAAGATTTGGGGTGAATCCCCAGATTCAGGGGCTGACGGAGTACAAACAGTCTCTGGCGGGGCTGTCTCGGCGGGACAAGACTCTGGCTTGGTTGTCTCGGCGGACGCGACTCTGGCGGGGCTGTCTCGGCGGGGCGAGACTCGGGCTGGACGGACTCGGGCTGGACGGACTCGGGCTGGCCGGAACTGGTGTGTGTGGTTGGTGATGTCATCCTCAGCCTTACCTACAGTGAAGGCTGACCCACTCAACCACAACACATGATCGAGGTACCCAGCGAAGGTTCCTAGAAACGCTGCTGCTGGGGCTTGCTGGTATAGATGATTGTCCAAGCCCAACCAAAAGACAGATTTTAAGACATCATTTGACTAACTTGCCCCAGCAGAGAGTTGCAGGAATTTGACGACATACTCCTCTATGAGTGAGTGAGCTGGGGTGAGGAGAATTCCCATGCTGTCTCTACTTTTAGGTTGGTCATTCTGTCAGGGTTTGTGCAGATGACTGAAGACATGGATACAGACCTGTAGGTTAGTTCATGTATTTCAAACTTCACTTAACAGGAACAAACAAAAGCGCCAGGAAATCAGGACACACAACACCATACAAAGACAACGACCAACGAACACTGAGGGAAAACACAGGGCTTAAATGAACAGGGACTGATGGGATAATTAACTGAACACAGGTGACGGGAAACAGAGTAGGAAACACTAACAGGACTAAACCAAAAGTCACAATGACAGGGGGAAACAAGATCTCAAAACTGAACTCAAACACATAGAATCGTGACACTAGTATTATGCATGTTATGCTAATTTTTAGTCTGCTGTCATTTCTCTCTACTTCACAGTACCGTAAATATTTTGTCTGATTTCAGAATATGAAACATTGCTCTTTCTACTAATACTGAATCCTCACAAAATTACCTAACAGCGTAATAAACATTGATCACACTGTAACTGCAGCACAATATAATGACACTAACCCTAGTTTTTCAAGTTTGCATTGTTTGTTCCTCAGTAGATCACAGAGGTTTTTCACTCCTGAGTCTCCTAGTTTATTCCACTCAGGTCCAGCTCTCTCAGGTGTAATGGGTTTGAATTCAGAGCTGAAGTCACAGTAGAGCAACCTTCACCTGTCATATCACAGTATCTGAACCTACATGTAGATGAAAACAAAAGTTAATTCTGATTCATTCAAATACCCAAACACTTTACTTTATTCTAGGTGAATGTTACTGACCTCAATCTCTCCAGTGTACAGTGTGAATCCTTCAGTATGTCACATAAGTGCTTCACTCCTGTGTTTTTCAGTTCATTCCCACTGAGGTCCAGCTCTCTCAGGTGTGAAAGGTTTAAACACAAAGATGAACTGCAAACTGAGACACTGTTTCTCTGTAATGCTGCATCCACACAGACTGAAGACAAATATAGACAAATGAGAAGACTTAGATCTATGATAATAACCACCTTACTGAAGAGACTTTTATTTTAATTTACATCGTCTAATTTTGACCATCACACTAGTTCCATTTCAAGTAGAACTTCGACACTGTGTCATGGCATTGACGCTTTGGGAATGTTACCGTGTGAGTCAGTGTCTGAAGCACGTGTCTAAATGCTGCACTCTGATTGGCTGAATGTATGGACGCCTTGACGTAGCATAGCACATCATGAGTCCATAGAGTTCAGAAAATGCGTGTGGACAGTATGGTTGCATTCAGAAGCCAAATGTCTGTTGAATGTGTTGTCATTGTGCTGTCAACATGTCAGGGTCTAGATTTAGGTTGTGTGTCACCTTGTCCCTGCTATATTACCATGGACGACTCTCGAACGATGTGTATGATGTGCATGGGTGAGGAGCATGCTAGTCAGTCCTCAAGGGGGCTGACTGCCAGCATTATGAGAAATGTAAAATTCTCAAGCTTCGATCTGCTCGGCCCGCTTCTTAAAGAATAAAGGTTCGAGCCCCTGCACTCCGTGGTTAGGGGCCCGTTGCTGCTGAGGCAGTGCAGCACTTTTGGTCATACAACTTCATAGATTTAGTTGGTAAGAACATAAGAACTTTATGGTTGGACCAGAGCAGACTTCTTATGTCAGAGCGTTCGGACCTCATGCGATGCTCATACCGGTTATCTTCATTCTTTCTTCACACAAAGCATCACAGTTTCTCAATTTCATCATTATTTGCAAAATTAAGCAAACATTTGGAACTTTACTACAGTAAAAATCTACACTTCTATAAATTAAGAAATATGAGAATGTATCATACATTTTGGCCAGATTGCTGCCATAAGGTGAAAAAAGCTAAATGACATGACATGTCAGTTCAAAATCATGTTATGACAACAATGGCCAGTAGAATGGTAGAAGTGGTCTTAAAGGACAAGTTCAGTATTTTACAATTAAAGCCCTGTTTTAAGATCGTTTCTGATAAAATATAATGGTTAAGATTGTTTTTTAGCCAAATTCTGCTGTCCCGAGAATTTTCGCCTTCTGTGATTGCATCCCCACATCTTTGCAATGGTAGCATAGGTGCACAGGAACAATCCTTCATAAAAACGTTTAAAACTTTAGTTTAGAAAGACGTGAAACTCACCGAGTGGTCTGGGTATTCACTTATATGCTCACACAAAAATCGCTGCAAAAGATGCTTTCCAACAGGCGTTTTACCATTCGTTGTAAAACTGTAGACCTCTATTTTCTGAACGCCTCACAATCGTACATTCTTCCGCTGAGAGCTTGAATAATTGACACTCCAGCTGATAATGCACCTTAGCCAATTGCAAGCAAACCACTTGTGTAGTGTAGCCTACGATACCGCGACTGCATAAGACTGCAGAAAGAATACAAACAACCCCATCTCCGTTTCCGGAGTAATACCGTACATCACAGAACATACAATACAAGTCAAATGGAGTCGGAAACTATCATTTGCCATTTTTAGTAAGTTTTTCAGTTTTTACACTAACAGCAATAGACTTGCATTCATTTTTTTATTTTCAAAAAAATGTAAATGTTTAAAAAATGACCAAATCACCAAAGACATTTAAAGACACTTAATATAAAGAGGATCAAATGAGCAAAGGTAGAGTGCTATATATGATGTAACTTGAACCATGTTGTCTTAAAATAAATAGTAAACTTTAATCACACTGTAGCTGCTGTAAACTATGTTACTTACATTAGTATTTCCAGCTTGAATTCTGGATTCCACAGCAGAGCACCAAGGTTTTCAACTCCTGAGTCTATTCCCACTCAGGTTCAGCTCTCTCAGGTGTGATGGATTTGATTTTCAGAGCTGAAGCTCGCAGCAGAACAACCTACACATGTCATACCGCAGTCTCTTAACCTACATTGAGAAAGAGATGAAAATAACGAACAAGACCAAGAAAGAGATGGTATTTTTATTTCAGCACATCACAAAAAGCACAAATGATGTGAAGTTTTTACAAATATAATTTTGTAACTCATTTATATGTGAGTGTTACTGACCTCAATCTCTCCAGTTTACAGTGTGAATCCTTCAGTATGTCACATAAGTGCTTCACTCCTGTGTTTTCTAGTTTATTTCCACTGAGGTCCAGCTCTCTCAGGTGTGATGGGTTTGATTTCAGAGCCGAAGTCAAGAATGAGACACTGTTTCTATGTAATACTGCATCCACACAGACTGAAGACAGAAAGAGAAGACAATGACTCAGATCACTGATGACCCACTAATGTTAAAGATTTGAGTCTTATTACAGTAGTGTGCAACACAAAGCATTTTGTGACTAATACAGCTCAGAATTCAGCATCATAAAGTGTATTCTCAAAATATTCTACTGTAATTCTACAACCTGCTTTCCTCCCTAAAAAAACTGATGATTAGATAATTTAAAAAAATTGTCTTGTTTAGCTATAAAAAGTTTGATGTAACTTGATTCCTCCGAGCTCTTGGAGAAAGCCTTTTCATTTAATAAATCAATCTATTGTGGCTCTAATTCTGACAAATGACAAAATAGTACTATCAACTACTGTATTACTATTAAACGTAACATACCATTTTACAACATATGAAATACTCACTGAATGATGTTGAGTTGACAGTGTTTATCCTGCAGTAAAGCAGCAATTTGATTCACTCATGTGTCTCCTAGTTCACATTCACACAGATTCAGCTCTCTGAGGAGTAGTGGGTTTCTACCCACAATTCCAGTCACATACTGACAGGCTTCATCTGCAGCAGGACTCAAAAACCTGCAGAAGAGAAGTGCATTGACACTACCTGCTATATAAAGACTTATTTTCACAAGCTTGTGAAAAGGCCTTTAAGACATTTCAAAGCTTTTATGGAATGTGTTTTGAGCATTCTCCTTCATCTGAAATGTTTTAAGGCTATTGAATGTTATTATTAACACTCACCTCAGTGTCTTCAGTTGATACTTTGTATCCTGTAGTAAATCATCGAGCTGCTTCACTCCTGATTCTCCAGGATCATTTCCTGTGAGATCCAGCTCTATCAGGTGTGAAGGGTTTGATCTCAGAGCTGAAGCCAGAGCTTTATAACCTTCTTCTGTGATACTGCAGTCTGAAAGTCTACAGAATATATATATATATATATATATATATATATATATATATATATATATATATATATATATCATTTATTATATTTAAGATTTTATATCAAAAAGGTTCAATTTTATCTTTTGATCAGAGAAGAAAAACATAATTTATCATTCTGACAGAAGCATTAGACTGGAGTTTGATCTCAGTGGCCTATTTCACAAAAGTCTATCCAGGGTAAATTTGAGCTTTGTTTGGAGAAAACTCCGTTTTTACGTTCAAGAGGATGGATTGGAACCAGCTCTGAAGCAGATGTTATTCTGGGTAACAGTTTGCAAATAAAAACTGGACCAATCATCCATGAGCAAAGTGATGTATGATCATGCAATTAAGTCTCTCTCAGTATTCACAGTTTACAGTTTGTTATATACTTATTGCATCACACATAAACTACAATTAAACAATTAAACATACAATAATAAATGAACACAACACTCACATCAGTGAGTTGAGTTTACAGTGTTTATCCTGCAGTAGAGCAGAGATCTGATGTACTCCTTTGTCTTCAAGTTCACGTTTTACTCAGATTCAGCTCTCTCAGGAGTAACGGGTTTTTACCCACAATTCCTCTCACATACTGACAGGCTTCATCGGCAGCAGGACCCAAAAACCTGGAGACAGGAGAAGAATATTGACATTACCCACCATATAATGACTTTTTTTCACTAGCATGTGAAAGGGCCAGTGTTCATTTTAAAGGTTTCCTTTAATTCTATAATTCAACATGGGTTTTAATCAATTCCAAAGTTTATGGTAACACCCTAAACCATTTAACTAAAATATAAACAATGATTTAAACAATTTTACAGTTAAAAGAATACACGTTTTGAGAAAACTCCAAAGTTTATAAATGATTAAAAAATCATTTAAAAATGATAAACCTCACACTGCAGCTTTTAAACCATTTCTTAAGAAAAGGAAAAAGGGGTGGATCATTATTATTTAGAATTATGACAAGTCACCTTTCAGCAAATTTCACTATTCTGACATTGAAATAGACCATTTATGCGATTCTTTAATATGTGATTTTCTTAAGAAAAGGAAAAGGGATGAGTTTCCAGGTGTGGTTTATAATTTAACCTGTTAAGTTTCCTGATCATAGATAAATCAGTTTCAGTACACGTGTTCAAAAATCATGCGAGCAAATGGTGAAAACAAATGACATACATCAATCATATCACACTAGAGTGCACATTATAGCTTGTGCAGTGCACATATTTCAAAATTTGCAAAAAGTAGCAAAATTCAGTCTGACATATTGCATAATTTTTACAACAAAATGGCTAAATTGGCATCACTGGGGGTTAAGAGTAGCACCAGTGTCGGTTACAAGTGTCTGTAAAGAAAAGATATCATGGTACACGAGCTATGCCGCGACATCCATCTAGGGCACATGCATTCTATGTTGCTCCAAATTAATTTTTTTTTATTCATTTTTCTATTTTTAACATTAGTGGTGTTAACATTTTCGATTAAACTGTAATATGAAAGTTAATTTGAATAAAAATCTATTACTAATTTTTATTTTTAAACTCACATCAATACTTCCAGATAAAGTTTTAAATCTATTGCAATTTGTTATATTGAGAACACTCACCTCAGTGTGTTCAGTTGACAGTTTGGATCCTCCAGTAAATCAGTTGAGCTGCTTCACTCCTGATTCTCCAGGATCATTTCAGTGAGATCCAGCTCTATCAGTGTAGAAGGGTTTGATCTTCAGAGCTGAAGCCAGAGCTTTATAACCTTCTTCTGTGATTCTGCAGTCTGAAAGCCTAAAAAAAAATAAAATGTGAATTAAAATGAACATTTTGTAGTAACAAATCTAAATCCATAAATTGAATACATGAATACATAATCAGATATGCGATAAGACATAATAGCTGTATTCTGTAATTTATGTGTGAAGTAATTAATTGTAATGAATTGGTCAGAACTAGTGTATTTTTAAAATATGGTTGGTCTGAGTTATACATTTATTCACACTTACATTATTTCCAAAATTTAGTATGAAATTATAGGCCTGAATTTGTAAGTTTTTATTAGTATTGTAATTAGTTAGAGGTAACACTATTATGAGGTTATTGGTGACTTAAGATTCTAAGCAAATTCATGAAATATATAATATTTATGTGATTGCTGTGGGGTTGAGTGTGGTTGATAGTGAAATTTACTCACTTCAGTATCTTCAGCTCACACACAGGATTCTTGCAGTCCCTTACAGATCTCTTTGACTCCTGAGTCCAAGCAGAAGACTGTTGTTCAGGTTCATACTCTTTCAGGATGGTTTTGGAGGAGAGAACAGTAGCTAGAACTGAACAGCTTTTCTCTGTCAGCTCACAGTTATTTAGCCTAAATACAAAATTAGCATTATTTATTATTCAATATACATCAGGATCAGTAGTTCTTCATATCTGCTCACAAATGTAGCTGACAGTCTTTTATAATTAATAAACAGAGACGTTTTAATGTCTAAAATCTTGTTTACTCACTTGATTTTCTCCACTTTGCTATGAGAGTCCATTAAAAGAGCAGAGAGCTTCTCTCCATCCAGGTCTCCGGAGTTTATCTTCACTCAGATCCAGTTCTGTCAGTAATAATGGACTTGTACCAGAACTTCAGTGAGATACTGACATGCTTCCTCTGCAGCAGGACTTTTCAAAAACCTACATGAGGTAGATTTATTTAGTATTAAAATATTAATTTGATGTCTTTTGCAATTCTACAATAGTAAAATATCATAATTGATTCAAATTATTAGATCTAATTATGTTTTGTCATGCAACTTGAGTGGGAAATAAAAATCAGTTGAATGGTTGTGTTGAATTTCTTTTAGTTGAAATTCAGTAAGTCCTCTTTCAGTTATTCTTATTCCACACTGAACTATTTTGAAGCCCTTAGTAGTTTCATAAAGTGAACTTTAAAGCTTTTCCATTTTTAAAGCTTATGGACAAACATAATTACCTTACAGTCTTCAGCTGATAATGTCCATCCTGTAGTAAATCATTGATCTCCTTGACTCCTGATCCTCCAGGATAATTTCCTGTGAGATCCAGCTCTATCAGGTGTGAAGGGTTTGATCTCAGAGCTGAAGCCAGAGCTTTATAACCTTCTTCTGTGATACTGCAGTCTGAAAGTCTACAAAATATATACAAGATTAAATATTTATTGTATAATTCCATTGGGAGAAATCCATCATCATAAACATTACTTTGTATAGTAAAAAAAATTCAGGTTGTCAAACGATTAATCGCGAAATAATCACATCCAAAATAAACGTTTGTGTTAACATAATATATGTGGTGCCTGTTACTGATGATTTATATATATGTGTGTGTGTGTGTATGTATATATATATATATATATATATATATATATATATATATATATATATATGCGCACAAAATAATTATACACAGTGCACCCACGTATATTAGTAAACACAAACTTTTATTTGAATAGTCGATTAATCGATTTGAACCCTAATAAAAATATATATATTCTTCATTTATTTTCTGGCAAGTGAGGAAAACATAATACACTTCTGCTGAATCTTTCTTATTATCTTTAGTTTTCTCGAGGAATCCAACTTTAAACAAAAAAAATTTATTTGATAGTTTTAAAAAAATTGTTAATTTAAATCACTCACCTGAGTTTCTCCAGTCTACAGTTTTTATTTTCTAATGCGTTCTGGAGTTTCTTCACTCCTGAATCCTGTAGATTATTGTTGCTCATGTCAAGCTCTTTCAGACTGGAGTTTGATCTCAGGACTGTAGCGAGAGTTGAACAGCTTTCCTCTGTTAGACCACAATTTGGCAGCCTAAAATGATGAAGAGGAGAGAGGGAATTTATAAATATAAAGTACTTGAGGGCAACATTAAATGATTACCGAGGATAATTGTGCCATCTAATTTCTTTAAGATGCTAAAATATTTAACAATAAATGAAAACAATACTTACATCAGTGTGTTGAGTTTACAGTGTTTATCCTGCAGTAGAGCAGCGATTTGATTCACTTCGTGTGTCTCCTAGTTCACATTCACTCAGATTCAGCTCTCTCTGGAGTAACGGATTTTTGCCCACAATTTCAATCACATACTGACAGCCTTCATCTGCAGCAGGACTCAAAAACCTGGAGACAGAGGATTTACATAACATTAACTAGAATTACTTTCTTTCACATGCTTGTGAAAGAGCCTTTAGTCATTTTAGCCACTTGAGCCACAAGACATTTACCTAGGTGTCTTCAGTTGACAGTTTGGATCCTGCAGTAAATCATCAAGCTGCTTCACTCCTGATTCTCCAGGATCATTTCCTGTGAGATCCAGCTCTATCAGGTGTGAAGGGTTTGATCTCAGAGCTGAAGCCAGAGCTTTATAACCTTCTTCTGTGATACTGCAGTCTGAGAGTCTACTACAGAAAATACGTTTGTAATAATAACAATAATGTTTGAATGTAATTGAACAACTGAAACGGTTATTTTATCCCAAAAATCAAGTTTAGATATTGTTAGTTCCTTGTACAGGATAGTTAATTGAAAAATAATTAATCATAACTGCTGACAGAAGAAAAATCTTCTCTTTCTGTTAAATTTACAAGAGTAATTCTTTACAAAAAAAATTACAAAAGAGAATGTAGTAATTTACAAGATAAAAACCTGTTCTATTTAATCTACTTACCCAAGTTTCTCCAATTTGCAGTTTGTATTTTCTAATCCTTTCTGGAGTTTCCTCACTCCTGAATCAGACAGCAAATTGTTGCTCATGTCAGACTCTTTCAAACTGGAGTTTGATTTCAAGAACTTTCAGCGAGAGCTAAACAGCTTTCCTCTGTTAGACCACAATTACGCAGTCTAAATTGAATAATAGGAGAGAGAGAATTTACAAACACAAAGTACTTTATGTTACCATTCAGGGATTACTGAAAATTTGTTTTGGTCACCTGATTTCTTTAAGAAACGTTAAATGTGCCATAAAAAAGACAAAATACTTACAGTAGTGTGTTGAGTTTACAGTGTTTATCCTGCAGTAGAGCAGTGATCTGATTCACTCGTGTTTCTCCTTGTTCATGATCACTCAGATTCAGCTCTCTTCGATTAACAGGTTTCTACCCACAATTCCAATCACATACTGACAGGCTTCATCTGCTGCAGGACCCAAAAACCTGCAGAAGTGAAGTTCAAGGAGGACACAATTAAATTCCCGACTAAAAGTGGTGTATGGAATAACAATATTTAAAGCTAAAAAAAGTCTGCTTTTTTAATATTTTAATATAAGTTACAGGGATAGTTCACCCAAATGTGAAAATTATCTGTCTTCATTTACTGACAACAACAGCTTGTTATTACTGTAATAATTTTCTGTAAAAATAGCTAACATGCATATTGCTTATCACTTTTTCACCTCAGTGTCTTCAGTTGACAGTTTGGATCCTGTAGTAAATCATCGAGATGCTTCACTCCTGATTCTCCAGGATCATTTCCTGTGAGATCCAGCTCTATCAGGTGTGAAGGGTTTGATCTCAGAGCTGAAGCCAGAGCTTTATAACCTTCTTCTGTGATACTGCCAGTCTGAAAGTCTAGAACAGGAATTGAAAATGTAACATGCATTTACCTGAATATTAAATCATAAAAGAAACTGAATTTTGTCCTTATACAAATGAATAAAAAAAATTCAAACAAAAACTCATGACTGAATATGGAGACAAACAAAAGGCCCAGAGACCTTTAATATGTTAGACATTAACTCACCTGAGTTTCTCTAGTTTACAGTCCTTTTTTATCCCCATCAGGAGAGCAGCCTCACTCCTGAATCCTGCAGATTATTATTGCTCAGGTCAAGATCCTTCAGACTGCTGGAGTCTGAACTGAGAACTGAAGCCAGAGCTAAACAGCTTTCCTCTGTTAGTGCACACTGACTGAGTCTGAAAATAAACAGCTTTTCAATGTATACATTCTAAGAAAACCAAAAAAATGAATGCAAAATGGATGAGTCATATGAACATACAGTTTGGACAACAAATTGCTTCTTGAGGAGTATATTAATATATAATGAATGAGTATATTAATATTCTCATGAATATTAATATAGTGAATTAATCTTAATCATTACCATTTCCACATGGTTTTACCATGCATTTTAAACATCTCCTGTGACCACTTACAGTATGTTTAGATTTTCGTCAAGACAGCCCTTTTGTCACACTCTACATGATTTCCATTACTAGTAAATTCAACTTTACATTAACTAAATAGATAGTATTTCCAAACATTATTTAACACACATTTTAAAAAGAAAATCTCAAACAAGTCAAACTTTTTGTCTGTTTGTCTGTTTCACAACTTACCCCAGTATCTCTAATTTACACTTCATATTCTTCAGTCCAGTGCAGAGCACATTCACTCCTGAATCTTGCAGATTATTATTGCTCATGTTCAGCTCTTTCAGATTGGTATCTGATCCAAGTACTGTAGCCAGAGAGGAACAGCTTTTGTCTGTTAAGTCACAATCATTTAGCCTATAAGAAGGAAAATAACAAAATATAAAATAAGATTGAATACATAAAACATATTTGCTGAATACAAATATTAAATATATTTTTTCTTGTATTATTTTTAGATTTATGGTAAATATACTCTGAGGATGGTGGACTAGAGTAACATTTCAAATAAACAATAAGACTATTTTGAATATTCAGCGAGATAAAAACAGAATATTCAGAATATTGTAGCTTTAATGGAAATGAGTTTTGCATTAAAGCCATACAGTGTTGTAGCAAGCCATCATCATCGTAATAAGTGTTTCGAGATGGAGAATTTGGGGTTATTGACTTGAAATTGATGATAAAAGCGTAACACTGTGTCCTAACTACACGCGACACGATAAAATTCCAGCGACAGCAAGTGTATCTGTCCACACTAGACGCGACGCGACTGTGAGAGCGCCACACATTCAGAACAGCGTGTGCTGTGAAACCGCACTGTTGGCCCGCACTTGCATTGGAAATGGGTAAGGACATAATCAAATCAAGAAATAACATTATTAAAAATCAAAACATTAACAAAATATACTCATTGACTAATTTTGTTATGAAGTACAGTTGTATGTTTGCATAGAGTTCATTTTCAACGCTATATTATATGCTTTCAAAATCTGAGGTAAATTATCAATTATCACTTGTGACACAGTGAGCTATTTTTAACTAAAAATGAATAATGTGTACTCATAACCAGTGTAATTTCTTCATTCTGTCAGCCGCGACGTCGCAGAAATAGGAACGGTTTCTAAATGGTCGCCGTCGTGTCCTGGTTAGGACAAAAACTCTGATTAACATGAAAAAGATACCAATTATCGCATGTCGCGGCGTCGCGGCGCGTAGAGTAAGCACACGGTGTAAGGTCACAAATACCAGTAATTTCAGTAGTGCAAACCTTAAGTATCTGCATTGCGCGGATTCATTTTACTTTCCTCCAAAAGAGGGATTGCACTGACGCAAGCTGTTAGTAAATATATCCCTTGGGATTGATTGAAAATTAACTATAAATGGATTTTAATGAATGTACTTCTTAGATGAGAGCAAAAATGTTACTTTATTAAATGACTTACAGAGCTGTTTTGGAGGTTTTGACAACTTCCAACAGTCTAAAGAGACACTCGTCTGATTTCTTGAATTTCTGAAGATCAAACTCCTCCATCTCCTCTTCTGATGTCAGCAACACAAAGGCCAAAGCAGACCACTGGGCAGGTGAAAGATCAGCAGATGAGAGACTTCCTTTGCTAAGGTGAGTCTGAATCTCTTTCACCAGAGTTTGATCATTCAGCTCATTCAGACAGTAGAACAGATTGATGGATCTCTCTGGAGACAGAGTTTTATCCAATTTCTCCTTGATGTACTGAACTATCTCCTTTTTGCTCTGGTCATTGTCTTCTTGCTGTGTCAACAGTACTCGTAAGAATGGACAATTGGTCTGGAGTGACAGACCGAGGAGGAAGCGAAGGAAAAGGTCCAGATGTCCAGTATGCTCTCGAGCGCCTTGTCCACTGCAGTCTTGAGCAAATCAATCATGGCCTCATTTGTGTTTTCCTGTTCTGTAGACTCTTGATCAAACACAATTTTCTTCTCTATGTCTAGAAACAGATGTGCATAAAGGGCTGCGATAGAACTCTTGAATACTCAAGTGAACAAAGCAGTACATGGTACCAGAAATGAATCCCTTTTTCCTCCTTAAAGATCTGGGTACACATGCCTGAGTACACTGATGCTTTAGAGGCATCAATACCACAGTCTTCCAGGTCTGTGTCATAGAAGAGCAGGTTGTTTCTTTGCAGCTGATGAAATGCAAGTTTCCCCAGTGAAAGAATGGCATCTCTATTCCAAGGAAACATCATACTTTCGTTTGCTCTGCTGGTGGATCTGAAAGCGGAGAAAGTGTGTGTACATTTGTGTCAGAGTCTTGGGAGTGTCTTCAGTATTTGATTCCTGCAGTGCTATGGAGGTGTCATCAACCTGATTTATTTTCAGATCATTATTTCTTTTCTCTTCCAAAATGTTCTGGAGAACTGTGGCTGAAATCCAGCAGAAGACTGGGATGTAACACATGATGAACAGACTCTTTGATTGTTTAACATTGTCAATGATTTCGTTGGCCAGATCCACATCCGTGAATCTTTTCCTGAAGTATTCCTCCTTCTTTTGTGCATCATTGAATCCTTGTACTTCTGTCACCCGGTCAATACATTCAGGAGGAATCCTACTGGCAGCGGCTGGTCTGGTGGTGATCCAGATGAGAGCAGAAGGAACCAGATTTCCCTTGATGAGGTTCGTCAGGAGAACATCCAGAGAGGCTGGTGACGATATGTCACGCCACGTCTCATTACCATCAAAGTTTAGAGGAAGGCGACATTCATCCAATCCATCAAGGATGAACAGGACTTTGAATTTATCGTTTCTTGCCAGGTTCAGTCCTTTTATCTCTGGGAAAAACTGACTTATAAGGCTCATCAAACTTTGTTTTTCTTCCTTTAAGTTCATCTCTCTGAATGGAAAGAGGAAATATGAAGCTGATATCTTGATTTTCTTCTTCCTTCGGCCCAATCCAAAACAAACTTTTGCACAGAGATGGATTTCCCGATCCCAGCAACTCCTTTTGTCAGAACAGTTCTGATCTCTCTGTCTTGTTCAGGAGATTCAAACAAATTTGTGCATTCAATCGGTTTCTCTTGTGAGTCTGCACTCCTGAATGCAACCTCAATCTGTCTGACTTCATGTTCAGTATTGACATGTTCACTACCACCCTGAGTGATATAGAGATCTGTGTAGATGTTATTCAGAAGAGTGGAGTCACCATGCTCTTGCAATTCCTTCAAACACACATTGATACTTCTTCTTCAGGTTAAATTTCAGCTGTCGCTGATGAATGAGGACCAGCTCATCTAAATACACAAACAGGAACAAAAACACAAAGGGATTTACCTTTTTTTTCTCTTAAAAATATATGAGTGACAATATGTCAGATTATCATGAGTCTCTTACCTTCTAGAGTCTCTGCAAGGTCATCTTGCTTCATATCTATTCAGGAAGTAGAGCGTGAGATCAGAGAGCTGCTTCTTTGATAACACACATGCCCTCATTGAAGTCCTGCACAAAGTATTGTGTGTTCTCTTTTTGTAATATTTTCTTAAACCTTCCCAGCTCATTCTTCAGAAATACGATTAATTTGTTCTCAAGATCCTAAAAAACAATATTAAATATGAATAAACAGTAAAGGTATAAAAATAGAGATTTTTGGAACATTAGTTAGCATGCAACAAAAACTATTGAAGTAAAAACTCATTATAAATGTATTTATTAACACTCTTGGGTCGACAAACATGCCGACACATTTTGGTGGATTTTTTCCACATTGCAGCAAAATCAACTTAAAATGCTATAATTTATACATAATTATATATTTTTTGTCATACAACAATTAAAAAAAAAATTTGAATACAATAATTTGAAACTGATCAGGGTCTACTTTTATTTGTGTACACTCTTTTGTAAAGTTAAGAAAACAAACTTTGACACGTTTTTGCTGTCTCAGTCTCTGTGAAGCGCTGTGAGTTAAAGTCGCTTACGATGTACATGCAAAACGCACCAACGTTACATGTTTTACTCTAAACTCACTTCCATTTGAGATCTGAAATGGCTTATCACAGAATGAGGCAGACTGTATATTATTTTGTAGTATATATTTATTATTGTGAAAATGCCTGAGATGGCATGAAGTGTATAGATACACTTTATTGTGGCATCCGTGTGTTTATTGTCTTCAGATTTCATGTCAAAACATTTCTAGCTTTTTATTCAGCTACTAACTGTATTAAATGTATTAGAGGTTTCCTGCAGCCTTGAAAATCCATAGATTTTTCTCGACTGGTGTTGATTTTCAATTATTTATTGTTATAGGCCGCTTGCATTTTTCCCATAAAATAAAGTAAAAAAGATTTAAAAAAAATGTCCCAGTTTTTTGCAAAGTAAATTTTAATTGAGAAAATTGTGAAATTGTAAAAACTTGTAAAGGATCCACTGAAGGGAAGTTGTAGAGAAGAACCCAAGTGCAGTTTATTACAAACAAAACTGAATATGAAACAAAAAAATAGTGTGGCATGAACTCAAACCAATTCACAAATCACAACCAAAAAGATTGCAGTTAGATTTTATCACTAAATTGTGCACCCTTATGAAAGAAAATATATTTACCAATATATTACTTGAAATATATTGTAATATATTATTTTCCTTTCCATTTTCCGATATAATATAATATAATATAATATAATATAATATAATATAATATAATATAATATAATATAATATAATATAATATAATATAATATAATATAATATAATATAATATAATCTTTCAATATATTGAAATATATGGTAAATTAATATATAATGTATGTAATTATATATCCGAAAATATATGCAATTTTATATTTATTAATATCCACCATAATGTGGCATGAACTCAAACCAATTCACAAATCACAACCAAAAAGATTGCAGTTAGATTTTATCACTAAATTGTGCACCCTTATGAAAGAAAAATATATTTACCAATATATTACTTGAAATATATTGTAATATATTATTTTCCTTTCCATTTTCCGATATAATATAATATAATATAATATAATATAATATAATATAATATAATATAATATAATATAATATAATATAATATAATATAATATAATATAATATAATATAATATAATATAATCTTTCAATATATTGAAATATATGGTAAATTAATATATAATGTATGTAATTATATATCCGAAAATATATGCAATTTTATATTTATTAATATCCACCATAATGTATTACAATTTGTATGGGATAATGAATTGGTTATATATGTAAAGATATAAGGTCCCATGTATGTTCAATATATGGTAGAATATATTTCAATATATATATGAAATTATATGGAAATATAAAATATATGTATAGATATTCCATATATTGTGGAATATGTTTTAAATATATTTATGGAAATATATGCATACATATATGTATAGATATGTGTTCAATATATTGTGGAATGCATTTTAAATATATGTAAAATTATATCGAAATATGTGTTTGTTTATATCGAAATATATGTACATATATCAATATATATTGAGAACTTGCACATTCTGTAACGATGCAGGCAGGAATGAAGCAGAGAGTGAATCCGCATATAAAGACAAACTTTAAAAAGACAAACTATATGTAAAAAATATAGTGACTTTTGTCTTGATTGCACTATATGCATCAATATATATAAATATATGGACTATGCATGTATTGCAATATATTGGACAATATAAATATTAAATCCTAAATATGGGAATATATTGCCTAATATATCACATGCTATATTCCAATATACTGCAATATATTTTTGTTTCGTAAGGGCAGCACTTGTTCCTGATCTCTAAATGTTCACAGTTTTGCAGACTCAAACTTTCAAACAAGTCTCTTTAAACTGTTTTATTCAGATGACATGGTAAATGACAGGAATGTTGAAGAGGAACTGTTTCAGGAATGGCACAAAGGTCTGTGACAGTTCAAATTCCTTTATTTCAGCAACTTTCCCACAAACCTAGCATCTCAATTGCAAGCACAACAGAACATAATGTACACATATTCACATATCATTTACATAAACAAGCTTTATCTGGGTCAAACTGCTCAATCAGGAAACATCAGCTTATTGTTATTGGCCTATTTAGTTTAACATGAAATATTAAAATATCTATTTAACTCCATATAGCCAATGGTTAGACACATGTTTTATTCAATTTTATATTATTTTTTTTCTGGGGCATTTTATTCACCTTAAGAACGTCAAGTTTGACAGCATGCATTTCGTAGCAACAGCACTGTCACTTCAGAAACACGCGACACACAGAAAACTAATTTTGTAATTTTAGAAGCGTGTAGATTACTTTTTGTTTCGTAAATTTATCATCATGGAGTCTATGAGGCTCACCTTGTTCGGCTGAGATGGGGGACGAGGGGGAAGGAGGACGTGGGTGTGCAGTAGCCGCTGAATTTGTGAGATGTTATTGTTGGATGTAAATCATAATTCAGTACAAGCTAGCTAGATAAAAGCAGGCCATGTAGCAACAAAAATAAGTAACTCTGAAAGTTTTGGAATACAGGAATGGGGCAAGCTACTTTTCTATTTGAAAAACTTTGCAACATACTGTCGACTTTGGTGTTCTCTGTCTTCTTTTTCCTTCTTTTTCTTTCCGTTTCTGATGCCCTGACTTTTGATGTGACATGCCTGTGTGTGTTACTGTCTGCACAGCATCATAGCAAGTGCAATGAGCAAGAGACGCTACACTCGCAATCATAGCTCGGACAGCGCAGGTGGAATGAACCATTGTGAGGGGGAGGGGTGTGACTGAAACCGTAAATACATTATTTGTTTTTAAATATTAAATCTATGGTCAAAACGAACAAAATACACATTTAAGGCATGAGGGGGCCTAGCACATTTAAAGTATGTATAAAAAATAGAAAAGAAATAAGAAAATAAAAGGGGGTCTGCTGTTCTGGGCTCTAAATCAGCCTGAGCCCTTAGAATCGTCCTAAACTTCCACCCGTTTACGGCACCCTTGACTTTTACATACAAACATCACAGTTTATGATGAATACACCGTGTAATCAGCCATGCTAATATTATCGGTAACAGAAATAAGCATAAAAATGGCAAAACATGTCAAAACACCTACAGGGCCCAGAAAACACCTCAGAGAAATGTTGATTAGCAATAAACTTTGGTAACACTTTATTTACGACCCGCAAACAACTGGGTAAGTACACAGAAATTACGGTGTACGTTTCTGTAATTATAGTGTACTTCCGTGTAAGTATAAGGGAACAATATGTTAAGTCTGGGGTAATAAAGGGGTAACAAGCAGATATACAACCGGCTAATAACTTCGTAAGTACACCGAAATTACGATGTACGTTTCTGTAATTATAGTGTACTTCTGTGTGGGTACAATATGTTTGGGGTAATAAGGGGGTAACAAGCAGATATACAAGCAAATTTTTTAATTAGTTAAAAAATATCAGGTACCTATTATTTTAATATATTCCAGGCGAAAATCTGTTGTTTATAAAATGTATCACATCAATTTATTGGCTTTTCTTACGAGATTAATAAATTGTTACTTTGTTGTTTGAGTATACCGTAGAAAAGACAATGTTTAATTAAGATGAAAAAGCCAGAAATAAAAGTCAGAAATTAAATGGGATCCTTTTGTATATTGTATATTTTATATATATTGTATATATACGTTGTATAGTCACTGCACTTACCCTGTAACTACGCAGAACAAGGAGGTAACAAGTACCACTTTAATTTACAGCCCGCAATGGTTACACTTACCCTGTAACTACACAGAACAAGGAGGTAACATACGCTACTTATTATGTGGCAATACGAAACAACATTATTTGCACTGTAATTACAGAGAACGGTACTGTTATCAAGAAAACAAAACAACAACAACAAAAAGTTTTAATTACACAGTATATTTGCCCTGGCATTTAAGTGTCATTGCAATTCAATGGGATAAGGTAAGCACTAACTACCACATGGTACAGTTTAAATTAAAATCATAACAGAAAATAATTATTTTGATTTAACATTAAGTAATCTAGTAAGAAAAGCCAATACATTTAATGTTTAATTTTCAACCCACAGATGTCAAAATTACCCTGTAACATTGCACGAGAACATATTTAGCCAGAAATGTAATACATTTTGTAAACAACAGACGTACAATTTTTGCCTGGAATATATTAAAAGTATAGCTACCTGTTATTTTTTAACTAATTAAATAATTTGCTTGTATATCTGCTCTTTACCCCCTTATTACCCCAAACTTAACATATTGTTCCCTTACACCTACACGAAAGTACACTATAACTACAGAAACGTATACCGTAATTTCAGTGTACTTACGAAGTTATTTGCAGGTTGTATATCTGCTTGTTACCCCTTTATTACCCCAAACTTAACATATTGTTCCCTTATACTTACACGGAAGTACACTATAATTACAGAAACGTACACCGTAATTTCTGTGTACTTACCCAGTTGTTTGCGGGTCGTAAAATAAAGTGTTACCTAAACTTTTTTTATTATTTTTTTTTTCAAAACAACACAAATACACTTAATCTCTCATTATAATCTAACTATCAATTTTGGTTTACCTACCTGGAAGATCCTGAGGCGATATTCACTGAACTCCTTACGGAGGCGGTACTTCTGGAATTCTGAGTTTGATTTCTCATGTTGAACCCTGTTAGGAAAATAGATTTGGTCAGTGTTTGTAGTAAAGACAAATAAAATGTTATGTTTCCAGAAAACATTTGAATACATCCAAAGCAATCTGAGGATAAAAGTACTTTGTGGGCAAATGTGGTATGCTGAGAATTAGCTTCATTATGCAATACAAGACTTTTCTTGAGATGAGCACTAACAGTGGAATTTTTTCCTATTGGGGTGTAAGCAATTATTATTTATAACTCAACATGAAGGCAAGCATAAATGTCCTTGATCATTTCACCTAGACAAAAAGTGAAACACATCAGTGTCATCAAGAACAGGAGGTAGAGAAAACAATTGCGAAATTTAAAATTATCACACAATTCACATAAGAAAAAATATTAATTTTAGCTACACACATTTCCTCTTCAGCCGGCTAATGCTAACTGGGTGCAAAGTAGTTTAACTTAAATTTATGTTCTGACTGCAAGGCACTGGATTTTACTTACACTAAATGGTCAATCTGATTTCACGACAATTTGTACGAATTTTACGAGGTGGCTAATTCGTAACAATTCAGTTACGACCTCACTCGTACGAATTAGTATGATTTTAGCTAAATCATGCATATTTTATTTGTACGAATGACCTACCCTAACCCCGCTCCTAAACCTACCCATCATGTGGGTTTAGACAAATGCATACAGAATTCGATACAGAGTGAGGGCGCATGAATTAGTACGAATTAGCCACTTTTTAATCACTCGTTCGAATTTGTATGAATTTGTCGTGAGAATAGCGTTGGTTGTTTTCAGAGCGATTGGCTTTTGCCCACTTTCGCAAGCAACACAAGTAGGCTACTGTAACACACGCATTACATTTAATTAAATAATGGCGCTTTTCCATACCAGTACCAGCTCGACCAGCTTGAGCTCGGCTTTTTGTTCTATTTTCCATTGCAGACAATACCAGTAGCACCTCAATGCAGTACATGAGATCCACGGGGAGGAAGTCGGATCACAATCCAAGGGGTGGAGATGGGTAGGATTAGGGTTGGGTTTAGGGATTAGGGGGCGGAGTTGGGTAGGTTTAGGTGTATGTAAGGTGGGAGGGGTTGGATCTGGATTTCATGTTCTGCGGTGAGGACCAACTCGACAATACCGCCGCAAATCTCTATCAATCTCTCGCTAGATCCTCTCTTCGGCAACCAAACAAAGGAAAGTCTGCACCTCCTCGTTTGACCACAGCGTATTCTTACGAGTTGCCATAATAATAGTAGTAAGTTTAGTTACTATCTCTGGCCAAACTATTTAAAAATAGCAGGGTTATTCTGGATACTCCATCTGGCGTGTGCAATGATGACGCAGTGAATGGTGACAATCTCTCTGACCAATCAGCAGTCGGCATTGTTTCATGTGACATTTTAGTATCACCTTAGCTCGCTCAGAACCTCGCCGGAGGTGGTACAAAAAAGTTCCCGAAAGCAGGAACAGGTACAACTTTTACACAGTGGAAAACCAAACAAAGGGGAGCCGAGTCGAAGCTGGTACAGTGTAGTGGAAAAGCGCCATAACATACAGTAGGTCCATTTTAGCCAACTGTCTACACCATTGTCTTATGTCTCATTACCCACAGATCAAAAAGCAAATTGTTTAATTATATTGAGGTTATGACAGTATTAGCCTTGCTTAAATTAAAGACAATGGGACCATCAGAGGCTACAACATTAACGTGGCAGTTTTGAGTGAGTAGGTCAACTAGCATTGGCATGGAAGCTTATTTATGTTGTAAATTAACAGTGCAGGTTAAATGTGGTATATTGAGTTCTCACCTGTTGAGAAGAAAAGTTGCCAGATCCACATCACTCTTCAATCCCTTCTGTGCTTTTAGAGCTTGCCATCGTGTAAATTCTGCACCAATATTTACTGTAGTCTTCTGCTCTTTATAACTAAATCACACATAAAAAAGAAAACATATGGAATCTATCAGGAACACAGTTGTCTTTATCATTTGGGTCAAACCACAATCAAAATAGAAGGTTTTTATTACCCAGCCTTCATCAATACAAAAACAGAGTTGGTGGGAAATGCAGTTTTAACTAGCCAATGATTTACTCTCTAACACAGTTTATTTTGACCAACAAGTTTGATACGTCACCTTTTGAATAGTCACTCTTCACAGACACAGAGCTAAATATATGTGAGCCATAACACCATGTCTTAACCAGATGTTACATTTTGCGTAAACTTTAAATCCAGAAGTTCTCCGTGTGCATTGTACAGGATTCCTGGTAAAAATAATTATATACTTGATGGCTTCTTTTAATGAAAATCCATTATTAATGTTTTTGAAAATGTACATACCACATTAAAAACCTTTCAAATAGTAACATCATCCTCTATGAGGAAGGCAAAACAATTTTGTTTAAAGTTGAAAGACATTTAAAGAGTAGCTTATCACATTATTATTACATTGTATCACAGTTAACAGATCTACAATGTAAAACACATGAAATACCTTTTAGTACATGATATTTTTTTTCTCACTAAAGTTAGGGACGTCTTTTTTCGATTGGTCACTCTTCACAGACACAAAGCTGAAAACATGTGAGCCTGTTCTTTCACTAATGACACACAGAGAGAATATATATATATATATATATATATATATATATATATATATATATATATATATATATATATATATATATATAAACCTTTATTTTACCTGGAAAGAAGCACATTGAAATTAAGAATCTCTTTTACAAGAGCAAAAAAATAAGAAATATATACAGGTGATTTGGTTTATTGAAATTTCAGTGAAGTTATATTACATACACCACAATGGAGAAATTAGCTAACACAACACTGTGATATAAAACTCATGACATACCTTTTGGTTGGTGATGATGTTTTCTCACTGAGGTTTGGTGGAAGAAGCATTGAATTGTCACTCTTCACAGACACGGAAACACTTGAGCCTGATCTTACACTAATGACACAAAGAACACACAGAGAGAGAGAGAGAGAGAGAGAGAGAGAGAGAGAGAGAGAGAGAGAGAGAGAGAGAGAGAGAGAGAGAGAGAGAGAGAGAGAGAGAGAGAGAGAGAGAGAGAGAGAGAGAGAGAGAGAGAGAGAGAGAGAGAGAGAGAGAGAGAGAAAGAAAGAGAGAGAAAAGAGAGAGAGAGAGAGAGAGAGAGAGAATTTATATTTTTATTTAAAAAAAACATTTATTTTATAATTCTTATGCACAACACAATTCCAATATAAATATAACCACAATAATACACATTACGTAAGACAGAAGAGGATTAGGGCCAAGCAATAGTAATAAAAAAATCATGAGAAATCATCTTAAGATTAAAGTCATTATAATGCGAAATTAAACTCCTTAAATTTCAAGAAAAAAATCTAAATAAAATGTAGAGAATAACACATTCGATCAGTGTTCATTGCCTTACTGATAGAGGACATGGCAGAGTTGGATCACTTAGTCAAGCTATATTTTAGACTTTCTTTCAGTAACAAAAAAATACTATCAACTTTAGCTAATTAAGACTAACAATAATTAGCATACAAACTTTAAAGAGAATTTTCAAGCAGCTAGGTCTGTTTGTCAAACATGAAATTACAACCAGTGGACAAATGCAATGTTATCGCTGGCTTCACCTACGAGCGATTCATCAAGCTTTAGTGGTTTTCCAGGATACCATAAAACGGATTATTAAACTTGTTGATCCTCAAGGTGTGGATTATTTAGACCTTTTTCTCGAAATTCAAATTTATTCTCGAAATTGAATAAGTTTATCAACTTTTTTTCTCAAAACTGAAGTTTTTTTTTCTGAAATACAACAACTTTATTCTCGGAATTTAACGAGTTTAATTTCGCCTTATAATGAGTTTGATCTCGACCTTTGATTTATTATTGCTTGGCTAATCCTCTACCGCAGATATTCATTGTAACACACAAGAAAAAAAAATTAAAGGTCATCTACAACAGAAGAAACTGCATCATTATAACATCATATAATAAAAAAAACATGAAGTCTTTCATCATCTTATAAAACTTAAAATCAATCCACACTCTTGATTTTGTCATGTTTGTTTTTTAATAGACACAACTTCACATCCACAACTTCACATTCTGACCCTTCAATTTTGTTCCTCCTGCTTAAATATATTTTTATTTTTCCTTCACCTATAATAACATTTAAAAGTTGACATTTTATTATATTCTTTGCTGCATATCGATAGCCAAGGATAAAACTTTGAACAGTAAAAATTTATTTAACTCACTAAACAACAATTCGAGAAAGTAAAAAAAAACAATTGTACACTCCATAAAACAATGAAAGATTGTCTCTCTTTTTCACAGAAAGGACACGCATTGCACACATTTGGATTAATAACACTCACAAAAGAATTAACAGCAACTGCGCTAATAAAATTATCAACTTAAGATCTCCACTCTTTTTCCTAAAGGAGGTTAATACAAAATTCTACACACTGGTTTTATACTCTGATCCACACCAAATTTGTCTCTCCAGTGTCTACTCTACCATTTAGTAGTATAAGTAGCATTTAGAAGTAATAAACATGCAGCAGTCCACTTTGTAAGAGAGCAAAATCGGTCTCCTATGTATCTTAACTGCCCTCTGACACAGTTCAGACATGTCCCGACTTGTCTATGCCCGTGCAAGCGAGATATATCCAGCTGTAGACCCGCAGCACCACCAGTTTCAGAACCCCAGTTTCAGAACCCCAGTGCCAGAACCGGAAGTGAGGGAGGGGCGGAATTATTATTATTGCATTATAGTTATTTTAGCAAGAATGTAAGGACAAAATGGGCCTGAGAGTGAGTTCCTCATTTGATACATTGTAGCACTAAGTTAAATTTATACAAGATTATTGTGATAAAATAGACCTAGGTTTGAATTGGTCATTGTGTATACATTTTTATTGTTTTGTTTAAAACAATGCAGAATTTCTCTCTCTTTTTTAGATTTTGACATTATTATTTTACACGAAAAAAATGCATGCTGCACATGTTCTTGTGAAATAGAGTATATTTTATAAAAAATACCCATGCGTTTTTTTTATTTTATTTTTTTATTAAACAATCAAAATCATCTTACAAATACATTCAATATCAAAACAATTTAAGATTTTTGTAAACACAATAAATAAATAAATAAATAAATAAATAGAACAAAATATCACAGAGGTCTAATCAGTTATCGAATTGTGTATAATTTTGAAAACCTCCAATGCTTGTCTTGTTTTATATCTTTCAAAGCTTTATTATACAATGTTAACTCCTTCATAAAAACCAAAAACAAAGGTCTTACCTTCATAAATCTGCACGTATGTATAAACTGCTTGCCTAAAATTATTAAACTGTTAAACATTAAAATGCCCATAAGTTTCAAGGATTATTTTTTTTTACCATCAAGATCAGGAAGTAACTCATAATACAATGAAACGGATAACTGAAACTATATACAAATATATTCCACAAAATCAATGTTTTTAAATGCTTTTTGTACTGTAATGTAGCATCATAACATACATACATAGAGAGTAGGACGTTTCATGTTCAATAAAATCTGTTTCATGTGTAAAATACCCTCCGAATTATGTTAGGTGGCATATAGGTTTCAAACCTAAGCTCCGGGTTTCCTGAACTGGTGTGCTGCGGGTCTGCAGCTGGATACTATAGGTGCAAGCACCAAAAAAGTCACATACATAAAGATACCTCCAGGGGGCATTGTTGGGCTTTCTTACACTACTTCACCATAACTCACAAGGAGAGACTTTTCTCCTACCGCAAGTTTCTGCTTGAAAACATCCAACAGTTTCCCTGCTAATCTTTCCAATTTTAAAGACAAACTGTACCTTTTGGTTGGTGATGGTGTTTTCTCTCTGAAGACTGGTGGTGGATCCATTGACCTGTCACTCTTCACAGACACAGAAACATTTGAGCCTGTTCTTACACTAATGACACAAAGAACACAGAGAAGAACAGAGAGAGAGAGAGAGAGAGAGAGAGAGAGAGAGAGAGAGAGAGAGAGAGAGAGAGAGAGAGAGAGAGAGAGAGAGAGAGAGAGAGAGATTGTCACCCAGCAGTTTACAATGCATGTTTTTTTTTTATTATTCTATAACCTATGTGAATAATAAACCAAAAAGTTCTAAATTCATATTTCCAAAGGTAAAAAAACTACAACACAGCAAGTTTAAAACACTACTTGTTTAAAAAGTTTTGCTGATTTAAACGTTTTAAATTTAAAAAGTTTATAAAATGCTGAATTGAAAACTGCCTTACCTCTGTTTCTCTTGGAGATTCACTCCAGAGAGCGAGTTTATTCCTCGCTCTCCTGACATTACTGCAAAGATGCTAGTGCAAACAGCAAAGCATTGATCTGTGACAAAAATCAGCTGCTCAGTATGACTCACAATAAAGGTCAAGAACATGATAGTTGTTCAAGAAAAAAAAAGTAAAGTAAAATGAAAAATACTTTCTATTCTGCATAATTACCACCCAAAATGGGGGATCATTTTAAAAAAACATATTGTTGTCATATGTTGTCAGACGTTTTAATTTCTTGCAACTGCTTGGTCTGTTCAATAGCTCTGGTATTCAATAGCTCTAATGACACTAATGTCATTAGAGTGTAGCTTCTTATTCAAAGTATTCAAAATACTTTGAATAAGACATGCTTTGCCATTCTAAGTCCACAAGACTGCAAGTATACATGAAGAGTGTCATTTTAAAAAGACACAAGCATCAAAAATAAGAAATACTGAACTTCATGCAAATGAGCAACAACAATCACTGGAATAAAATAATCCCACAATAGCCTCTATGCACGAACCCTGATGACGTGTGTTTACTTCCGGAAGCGCGTTCTGCAGGCCAAGTGTATAGCGGCAAAACTTGAATAAAATCCATTTTCTCAGAAACGGAGGCGATTTTAGAAACGCTGATTCGCTAGTCGAATTTCGTACGATATGAGAGAATACTAACCCTCAAAGTTGTTGATGTAGCTCGAAATATATAATTTAAATAACTTCTCTTTTTCACTCTTGTGTGACCGCTAACTGCCTCACAGTGTTGTTAACATCATTCGCGTTAACCGCAGGACGTTTTTATAAACAGCAAGTGTAATTTGACACTATCTCCACCTAACGCAAAAAAAACGGCTTCTGACCATAGACTGACGCAGCACCAGATGTAACTGGGCGTGCTGAGACAAACTCGGACGCGATCGTGCATAGAGGCTATTGAGCGCTTAAAAAACTATCACTAACACAGCACAATAACCTTATTTTAATCTTTCTCTTTTTTTCTCAGTAATGTATGAATTCTATTTTTGTCTATATCAGTTTCGTTATAATTACCAAATTAACCAAATTCGCTCCATGAACAAGCTATCCGAGTGTTTTCTCAAAGCTGTGAGTTAAGTTTTTCTGTAATAGATTTGATACTCCCATGGAATCAAATAATTTCACAACCGCCTCCACTAACACCGGAACATTAGTCAGAGCAGAAGAAATTTTGGCAGTCATTAATGTGTTACAGCTGAGCTTACGACACCGTGGTGGAATCTCTAGGGGCACAGGGCTAGTTGCAACACACATGGTTGTGCCACATTAAACAATCTTTGGAAGATATCACTGACCATTTATTTAAGTTAGCAGTATTTAAAAGTTAATTTCTTACTGAAGCTAATTTTTCATCTGATTTTTGTGTTCATTTAAAATAAATCTGATATTATTTTAAACTTATATCTGTTATTTAAACCTGATCAAACCAGCAGAAGACATTAAATCCCGCAGATTGGGCCCATTGTAACACTGTGTGCAATGTGCCCCAATTATATTCTATACTTTTATGAATTCTAACCATGAGAAAAGGTGAATAAAGTCAATTTTAGAGTCAATTTTCAGAAATGTATAATTATTGTTTTGAACTATGCTTATTAGACTTATTAATAAAGTAGGATACCGCAAACCAACTAATAAACTCTTTATTCAAATTCATAGCTTAAAATTTTACAGATATTGTATATATAAACATGTTGGAAATAATATAGAGCACTTAATAAAAGTCTCCTGGTATTCAGAAATTATTTAAGTTAAGAGAGATAGGCTATAACTTAAGAGGGCTGTTTATGTTTGAATGTGGAAAAGAAAGAACTAATGTAAAATCCTTGTCAGCATTTAAAAGACCATTTCATTGTAAATTTTATATTAATTAAATTAAATTTGTATTACTTTATAATTTATTATTTTTATTTTATTAAATATATATATATATACACTGAACATATCCAAAGCACAGATTGGAATACACTTTAGTGATACAGATGTGCCTAGAATCTGAAAACAACAAGCTATACGTCATTGGGCGTTATTTCTTTGTTTTCCCTAATTAAAGTTACACAAGTAGAGTAACTCGACCAAGAATGGTGAAACAAAATAAAACGTTGCACTTTTCTAAGCGTGTGTATGGATGTATGGAATGTATACCATAGTGCGTGGGAGAACTTCGACAGCAAAGTTTTATTTTTTGTCACCATTCTTGTTCAACTCTTCTTAGTTAAGGGTATAGCCTAACATTTAATATGAAAAAACCCTAAACAAAACAAAAAAAACGGTGGAGTGGTATCCACTTTAATCAATGACATAAGCCCCCTTTTCTGTTCGCGTATTTTCTGGCTGCATCATCTTCTACAACGAATCTACAAGACTGTAAATTCGAATTTACATAACTCTTAGACAAATAAAATCCCCAAATAACTGTAATTAAAGTTAAACTTACTTGAAATGCGACAATCTTGCTCACCAAGAAGAGCATCCAGAAGTCTTTGAAGCAATTTTAATGTCTGATCGCTGTTGAGAAAATAATGCTTTCTTTTCTTTTTGAAGACATCTTAGATAAAAGGGAATAAGAGATTCTGCACCATCAAATATTCATGGCGTCTTCCTATTTTTTTCACAGTCTTGCTTCTTCACGTCTGCAATACTTTTCTCGATTAACATGGGCTGGGCGTTTTGACGGCCGTTTAAACTCTTTAGGTTGGAAAAAGTGACGAGTCTCTTTTTGGCAGTGTTGCCAACTATTTTCAAATGAAAGTAGCTAACGCCTCCCCCCTAAATGTCGCTAGATGACGTCGTTGCGTTCGTCACTTGCGTTCCGCTTGCCTAATGTGTTTTCTCTATAAATTAATGCTCAGCTCACATATTGTATTTAATATATTATAATCTAATGTAGACGAATGTAAAATAAAGCTGTTCTCTTTTCCTATATATTTTTGTCACACAAAATGAGTGATATATAGTGAATGACAAAAAAAGTAATACAGCAAGCACAAGAAAAAAAGGAAACTAAATTGTTTAAATAAAAAAACATTATTATTTAAAGAAAGCAGAAGTGATAGGTCCATGGGAAAACACTGCTCATTCACCCCTGTCAGTGGCGTTCAACAGATGATATGCTCCTCTCAGCCATTCACTAAACAGGGTAGACGAGTGAATGACGGCAGGGAGAAAGCAAAAAGTAGGGGTCTGAAAAGTCGCCAAAAATAGCGACTCATTTGCGCGATTGTTTTGCAGTTTGTACGCGGATGAGAACATCTCCTGCTCTGTCTGTCTACAGCTGGGAGGGCCTGCTGCGCGAGGACAGGCCACCTGTGAGTGATTTGGGACGGGGTGGGACCCACGGCAGCACCCGCTGCTCGTTGAGATGAGGAAAAATGATGTGATTTCACGTTAGAGAGTCTCCAAAAGTCTCTAACACCAGAAAAAGTCGCTAGATTTGTCGCTAGTCGCTTTTTTGAAAATTTGTCGCTAGGGGGTCTGAATACTCGCTAAATAGCGACAAAGTCGCTAAGTTGGCAACACTGCTTTCTGGTAGACATGTGAACGGCGCCCCTACACAACATTTCAGTTCATTACAAGTGCACTGTTCATATTTATAGCCTGAAGTCTTCAGCAACATGAATAGAATTTCAACATTCAACATCTTTTTTTCTTCTTATTTTCAGCTTTAACTCTTTCAGTTTCGTTTCTACAAACCGCTTTTCGTAGCATTTTACTGAATCCTATTGCACTGCAGGCTAAATTAATGTAGCCTATTTATTCTTTACATAAATTTTGTTTAAATTTCATTTTCTTATTTCTATTTCCTATTTTATTTCCAATTAATTCCCTTCACTTTTATGTAGGCTAAACCAATTTAAATTACCATTTTGTGTGAAACGTGGTAGCCTATTTAAATAACCTTGCCTTGCATATTTTTCATTTAATTCTTAAAGGGATAGTTCACTTTGAAATTAATTTTTGATGTGTTTTAGCTTACCTCAAGGGCATCCAAGATGTACTGTAGGTGTCTTTGTTTCCACAGTATTTTCAATTTTGACATTTTTCGGTTAAATCGGTGTTGTCTGTCAGTCATATAATGAAGCTTTAGGGGGTCCACGTCAAAGAGCATGCACAGAGAAGCCAAAATCAAACATGATTTAATGACTCGTGAATGTACTGTAGGTACACATTGATGGCCTAAGACACGAAACGAGCGGTTTGCGTGAGAAAACAAAGAGTATTTATATAGTTTTTACCTCTTGTTAACAGCTATGTCAAAGTGCTCTGAATCAGACGTCCAACTGAACCAAACTGAACCGTTTCCAACGCTTACGCCGGAAGTGATCGCTTACACGCAGTGTTGCCAACTTAGCGACTTTGTCGCTATATTTAGCGAGTATTCAAACCCCACTGAGCGACAAGTTTAAGAAAGCGACTAGCGACAAATCTAGCGACTTTTTCAAGTTTTATTAGAGACTTTGAGACTCTCTGACGTGAAATCACATATCGTTTTCCTCATCTCAACGAGTAGCGAGTGCTGCCGCGGCCCAGTCCTCGCGCAGCAGCCCCTCCCAGCTGTAGACAGACAGAGCAGGAGATGTTCTCATCCGCGCACAAACTGCAAAACAATCGCGCAAATGAGTCGCTATTTTTAGCGACTTTTCAGACCCCAACTTTTTGCTTTCTCCCTGCCGTCATTCACTCTTCGTCTACCCTGTTTAGTGAATGGCTGAGAGGATCAGCTCATCTGTTGAACGCATAGACTGTAAACGCCACTGACAGAGGTGAATGAGCAGTGTTTTCCCACGAACCTACACGTATCGGCTTTTTAAAATAACAATGTTTTTTATTTAAACAATTTAGTTTCCTTTCTTTTCTTGTGCTTGCTGTATTACTTTTTTTTCATTCACTAGGCATATCACTCGTTCTGTGTGACAAATATATATAGGAAATGAGAACAGCTTTATTTTACATTCGTCTATTATAAAATATTAAATACAATATGTGAGCTGAGCATTAATTTATAGAGAAAACACATTAGGCTAGCGGAACGCAAGTACGACGCGAATGACGTCACGGATATGCTAATTAACGTATGACGTCATCTGGCGACATTTAGCGACTTTTAGGGAAGGCGTTAGCTACTTTCATTTGAAACTAGTTGGCAACACTGCTTACGCTTCGACGTCACTCAGTGTTTACACAGAGATTTCGGTAGTTTTACCTTTCACTAAACATATTTAGATACATCGAAATCGTCTTCCATTGCGATTTCTGACGGTGGCCGAGAATGCTCAACGTGTTGCAAGCTAAAGAAGATGCATGCAAATGGGAAAAAAACGCATGCAAATAAAAAAATTTAAATATTTATTTTAAAAAATCTATTTAGCCCAGAGCCGGCTTGGCACCAGCTGACAGGTGATGTAATCAACGGCGCCGAGAGACGACCGAGTAGTGTCCGAAAGTGGCTTCTATTATTCTGGTGAGCTCACTATATAGTGCTCTGCTCTCTAATCCCAACATAGGGGGTAGGGAGTAGTGCTTTGAGTGGAGATTTCGGACGCAGCATCTGTGTTTTGCGGGGGGAAAGTTAAAAGAAATTAAATAAAAGAAAGTAGAATTTTGAGCTGTAAGCAAGGAGTATAGAATAACAAAAAAAATGATAATACTATAATATTATTTATATATAAAATATTATTTTAATAGTGTAGTTTATTTAAAAACAAATATAGGCTTTCACTTCTTGTCCTGTCTATAGAGAGCCTAAGTCCCGCCCCTCCGCTTCCGGCTCATGGGACCTTATTTCGGAAAAAATATGTATGGTAGTCAATGGCGAGAGACAACTTATCTTTTTATTCCCTTTGAACTGTGTCCTGGATTACACATATGATGTTTGTCAATTTAAAAGATCATTCTGAAAGTCAAAAACGTCGCAGTTTGTCATAAAGGAGAAGAGTAACTTTTAGTTTTATGTGAAAATCGCTCAATAAACTACATCTCCCGAGAAGCGAAACAACGAGCAAGATCCGCTGCTGTGTGTGTGTGTGCAGTCTGGTACAAAACAATCATGACGGTAACGCTACAATTATAACGTAAGTCTAGAAACAATGACAGACATCAGCCTCAGTAAAATTTGCTTCAGTCATTGAGAGAAAATGTGCGCCTTTGGGGTTTGTAGTCTTTGTAATTACGTATTTTCACAGTCTTATACCTCAACGGTTTTACATCAAACTGCGACTTTCTTTACTTTAAAATGTATTTTTTAAATTGACAAACATCATATGTGTAATTCAGGGCACAATTCAAACGAGATCAAAATATTTGTTGTCTCTTGCCATTGACTACCATATAATATTTTTCCGAAATTAGGTCCCATGGTGGTCGACCGGAAGGGGAGGGACTTAGGCACTCTATGCTTTGAGGACGTCCCAGTCGGGTCCGTCATTTTGGTTCCCCGGAAATATTTCCGTTGTGGACCGTGTTACTTGCAGCGCGTTTCTGTATTTGGTTGTGTTGTGAACGTTTGCAACGTGTTTCTGTATTTGGTAGTGATGGGCAGATTGAAGGCTTCATGAAACAATGAAACAGTTGAAGCAAATGTGCCGTTTTGTTTCGAGGCTTCGAATCAATCCGAAACCCGTCTCAACAGTGACACCTAGTGGTCACTTGCAGGTGTTGATTTGAAACAACCTTTACATAGAGAAGCTTGTAATATATGAAGCTTGTAACATTGCATAATGTGATTTTGGTCATGAAAAATTTATATTAATAAAAGAAATCAAGCCACAATGCGTCACTTTGTTATAGATTTTTATTCAAACATATTAATTTCTCTGCTATTGAAGGACTCAGCCTACTTCTTTTTTTACAGATAATTTCTCCAGCCTTTGAAAAAATTATCTTACAAGGGGCACTTGTTGCTGGCATACAAAGATATTTTTAGCTAGGACATACAAATGAGGAAATATTACTGCTCTCTCTTTTCAGTAAGTTCATGAATTCATGGATCATGAGTTCTGGGCAAAAATGCATCCCTGAGGTATTTTTTCACTTCAACTGTGGCATCAGCTGTAGGATTGTGTATCATCTGGGTTCTACGAATACGATTGTCAAAATGTTCCCATAAACTGCCCTTTGTTTCAACTGGTGTTGATGATGATGATGATGGGCCTGATGTTGACATTTGTTGTTCTGCATGAAAAGAAAACGGCAATTAGTAACAAATTATAAACTGATGACTCATATGAAGTATACATTTCATGAATCACATTACATAAGATAACATTGACTGAAACTCACCAGGAGTTGTGTTTGAATGCATCAATGAATGCACACTCCAGTGTGATGTGCTTTTCAGCATCCAGGGCTTATTTGGCATGATTTCCAAAAGCTACATTTTTGAATCGGTCAGTCTTTAATTTTGGCAGCCATTAATGTATTCCCTTCGGATTATATACACAGCTGAAAAAGTCTCAGCTGAGCTTACGACACCATGCAATGACTTTTAGGTCACTGTGGTGGAATCTCTATTTCTAGGAGGGGCACAGGGCTAGTTGTAACACACACATACCAGCATTACGAAATTTAGTGTATTTAGCCTATATTAGTTGCCATATCAACACTATAGGAAAAATGTGCCACATTAAACAATCTTTGGTGGATATCACTGACCATTTATTTAAGTTAGCAGTATTTAAAAGTTAATTTCTTACTGAAGCTAATTTTTCATCTGATTTTTTCATCTGATATTATTTTGCATTATTTTGCAACTAATTGACAGATTTCTGTGATGATAGTTAGATTGTCTATAGACCGTCAAAACAAAGTGTAACCAATTATGTATACATTCTCATGTTTATCAGTGTACCACATCAACATATGTTATTCATATGTCCAGCATTCATGGCACAAAAACTAAAAAGGTAGAAAGCTTGTTTAATTTTGTCTTACCAAATTGTAACACGTTGTAAAAATCTGTAATAAATAACATTAGCAAAGACCATTTTTCCAGAAGGTCTATCTAACAGTTATATATATCAGGTAAAAATATTACAGACAGAGATAGTCCTCACAGTATGAATTAAATATAATACTAATAATACTAATAATAAGTTTAATTTCACGCTTACACAATAACAGTAAAAAACAAACAATCAGTTCATACATAAATGGACAATAGACATTTGCCCAGTCCAAGAAATGGTAAATCACAATTGCATGTCAAATTATAATTGGAATACAATCAGAAACAACAACAGAAAGAAAAACAACACTATTTTACGGACAGCGTAGAAGGTGGTCAGTCGAAGCACAGGTCTGATGCAACAGACTAGGTACGTAATTTCCTAACGTACATTTTGACTGTAATACAGAGATATGGTAAATGTTTGTCATGACTGATTTTGTACCATTTAAACAAATGGGTTTTGAGTTTAGACTTAAATTCATGCAGCGTGGTTGTTGTCCTAATAGCCAAGGGAAGAGAGTTCCAAAGCTTATGGGCTAAAACAGAGAAAGATCTGCCACCCCGAAAAAAATCTCGGCTCATAGAGGAGTTCATATAGCAAACGTGAGAAAAGAGTGTGCTAGTAGTCCGGAAAAAAACATTACAGTAGTCGAGGCGAGATGTGATAAATCTACCAGCGATTCAACGTCTTTTGGGCTAAAATGGGGATGGAGTTTGGCAATATGACGGAGTTGGAAAAAATGCAGATTTACAGAGGCTGTACTGCAATACCATGGCTGCCGTTGAAGGACTGCATTTCCAGGACCATAGCTTTATATGTTGTTGCTATGTACTAACACTTAAAAATATTTTAAATGACTGACATTTCAATTGAATATTTGTGTTAATTAATTGTTGGGAATGATTCAAATTTAATATATTCCCCTAACCAACCCTTAACCCTAAAGATAACCATTGGCAACCCTCTTGTAATTTTTTTTTTTGATCTAATTTGTTTCAATATATGAGCCTCTCTATTCTGGTTATTCTGTTATTATTAAATTTAGTTTTCTTATAATTAAAGATATTTTCTGTGTATGTGCGAGACTTCAGTTTCATTAGCTGTTTCATAAGTAGAACAATAAGTGCAATAAATTGTAAAACTATTTACACTAAGTATTCAATTTGACAATTAGCAACATTTGAATTTCTTCATTATAGATGAGTTTAATCCCAACATCATCATAATATAGGCCAAATACTGAATATATTTCTATTCATCCACCTCACTTGAGTTCTAATCAGACTCAAGTACCTCCTACGTTTCACCTGTAAAAACATAAAACAAAATATAATTTGAAGGAGTACTAAAACAATAACCAGTTAACATAACTCCAACATGTTTCTATTAATGCTGCAATATTTAATTTGAAACTCTGATTCTTTTCCTCCTGTAAGCATTGATTAGTTAACATTTTTAAATAGTAATGCATAAGAGGTAGTATGATCAACTGTACATTTGTTAAAAGCATTGCTATCTGAAGTGGTTTTAATTTACTAAAAAAATTATGTATTGAGTTCATAACAGCTGTAGGTTTTGCATAATAATATTGGCTGTAGCAGTATATCAAACCAATATTAATTTATTACATTATTATAGTGAGAACCTTCGGAGGATATTTCACCTGATAGTGACTTTGCTTGTTCTGTTCATTTTACAGGTTCTTTGTGATCTCCTGAGTAATCCATCTAAGGTTAATGTTTCTACTACTCCCACTACTGAGGTTTGCATCAGTGTTGCAGCCAAGCCAGCTCTCTTTCTTTGGGCTGTATGGAGAAATTAGAAGAGGAAATAATCAGTGTTCAGGGGAAACAAGTTGCAAAGTAGTTACTATATTTAAATTACTTTGAGTACAAAGTGCAATAGATTAACATTACTAACTAACATTGGATTCCTGTTATTAGACTATTACTGATTTTACATTATTTCATGTACATTTCTAATCAGGGTGGGTGATTTGGCAAATACACGTCACTTTTTCTCAGGCAGGATCACAATCCAGAATCTTATCACAATTATTTTTCATGTTTGTTTTAAACAATATTCTGCAAGTCAATGGGCAGTACAGTCAAACTAATCCCCTATTTAAAAATAGTAAAAAAAGTAACAAAAGAAAGAAAATGACAGACCATTTAGGCCAAAGTAAGGGTGGGCGAGATGACCAAAATCGTATTTCTCTTCATTTGATTTTTTTTTTTCATTATTTTATCTTTGTTATTAAAGAAATCATCAAACTACAAATAATCGTACAAGATACACATTTGTTTATTTAAGTATGCTGCAACTAGAACCTGCATCCTCTCTTCTTCAACCTGCTTGTGACCGATATCACACACCCCTAAATTATGAACAATACTTTTTATTTAGAATATAATACATTTAAACTTAAATCTCTGTTTGTTTGTGTTAGTGTGACTGCAGCAAAGAATATTTACTCACCTCAGTTTACATTCTGAGTTTTGTAACACATCAAAAAGCTTCTGCTTGGATGATTCGATGCTATTCTTACTCAGATCGAGCTCTTTTAAAAACTGCAATGCTTTTTTCTCAGCCAAAGTCTGAGCCAAACAAGTAGCATCTGTAATTCCACAGTCATTTAGGCTAGAAAGAGAACAGAAAGAAAGTAAAAGTGTGTACTCTTTTGTGAAGAAAAGGTACATACTTGTAGCCTGACTATGTCAGACTTCCTACTTCCGCTATTTTCATTTTGCTCCTGTAGTCGAAGCAAAGTGAAGTAGCAGAGTCTGGTATTACCAGGCTAGTGGTCTGTGACACTATGGTCAAAATTGACCTGCGGTTGATACTCGGGTGTGTCATCAGTGAACTATAGAGGAATTATTTTACACAAATATAATGTGAACTCAGACTTTGTTTTATGTCAAGTTGATTTTAAGCAGGTAAATGTTCCTCACCTCAGTCTCTCCAGTTTACAGTTTGGATTCTTCAGTAATTCACACAAGGCCTCCACTCCTTTGTTTTCTAGCTTATTCCCACTGAGGTCCAGCTCTCTCAGGTGTGAAAGAGAGTAACACAGAGCTGGAGTCAGGATGAGACACTGTTTCTCTGTAATACTGCATCCACACAGACTGAAGACAGAAAGAGAAACAACTATTGCTCATGAGTGATGCATCAGTAAATGTCATGCAAAATAAGGATACAACAACAGAAACTTGGAAACATAAACCAAACCAGGAGCATAGGATTTGAGGAAACTCTGAAATCACTTATTAAAGTGATATAAACTACCGGTCAAAACTTTAAGATCGGTAAGATTTTTTATGTTTTTAAAAGAAGTCTCTTTTGCTCACCAAGGCTGCAATTTTTTGATAAAAAAATACACAAAAACACAGTAATATTGTGAAATATTATGACAATTTAAAATGAGTTTTTTATGTTAATATATATTAAAATGTAATTTATTCCTCTGAAAAAAAGCTGAATTTTCAGCATCATTACTCTAGTCTTCAGTGTCACATGATCCTTCACAAATCACTCTAATATGATGATTTTATGCTCCAAAAACATGTATGATTATTATCCATGTTGAAAACAGTTTTTTTACATTTTTATTTCAGGATTCTTTGATGAATAGAAAGTTCAAAAGAACAGCTTTTATTTAATTAGAATCTTTTCTAACATTATAAATGTCTTTACTGTAACTTTTGATCAATGTAACTCATCCTTGATGAATAGAAGTATTGATTTCTTATTTATTTCCCCCAAAAATAAAATACAAATTCTTACTGACCCCAAACTTTTTAAAGGGTAGTGTTTAATGTAACAAAAGCTTTCCATTTCAGATAAAAGCTGTTCTTTTGAACTTTCTATTCATAAAAAAATAAAAAAATCTAACCAATCTTAAACTTTTGACCGGTAGTGTAATAATAGTAATTTACCATGACTAAATACAAATTATAAAACGTTTAGTTCGAATCCTTGATTCTGATTGGTCAAGAGCTGTGCTTTATTCACGATAAAACACGGCTACGACCGCTTCACCCAATGGTTCTATTGATCGCTGCGCAACACTGCGGTTCTATGTTGTTTTTATTTGAGCTTTCATGCATTTTACACACTGGAACGTTGTTGCTGTTCACACTCGGGGACTATTTTTTTCCAGCGGAAGGTAGGCTTTTAGTGATTTTACTTCAAGAAAGTTGCACTAACATTGTTTTTTACTTAAATATTGTGTGGCAACCGTTTTATAAAGCAATAAGATACTCGAGGCAAGTGCTGTATCGTGAATAAGTAACGGCTCAAGGGCGTTGTTAGGCACGACGCGAAGCGGATACAGCACAGCCTCTCGTATCTTATTGCTTACTTGTAAGACTAGATTTATTCTCACCCTGTAATAAAACAATAAATCTGGAGAGAAGATATTAAAAAAGAGCACAGGCTTGCCCAGACTTCTCTCCTTGTTCATCTACTGTATGCATTCCTCTCAACTGGCTCACTCTCCTTCCCCCCTGACTAAGTCACTGAAAGTTCGCCAAGAATGTCTATTTACAACATATGAGGTCTCTTGTGAATATATTGTTTGGCATCACTTTCATGGTCTCATGGTAAAATGGAACAATATCCATTGCGAAATGGAATGCGGTCATTTGTTTTTTGAGAGAGATTGAAAACTTATGATTAAACTCTTTATATGATATCTGATGATCATTTGCGCACAGGAATAGGGTGCGATGATGTGACGGCAGCCATATTGGGCCACCACACACCAGAAACACTCTTTGACAGTATAGTGTCCCCGTTAGTATACAGGAGCATTGGGACCCACACAGACCACAGGGTGAGCGCCCCCTGCTGGCCTCACTAACACCTCATCCAGCAGCAACCTAATTTTACCAGAAAATCTCTCATACAGATACTAACCAGGCTTGACCCTTGACTTGGGCTACAGGGTGATATGTCTGCTGGCTATATTAGTATTTGAAACTTTCTACTGATAAACATCCTGAACCATCAGTCAATAAACTTGTAGTAGTTTCTTTCTTCAGATGAGGAAATGCCAGAAGATGCAAGAGCAATGAACATTGTGAATTTGGCCTTGTTGTCTTAAAATAATAATAAAAAACTAAACTTTAATTACACCGTAACTGCTATACAGTATAATGTTACAAACCTTAGTTTTTCCAACTTGGATTTTTCATTGCTCAACAGAGGATAAAGATTTTTAACTCCAGATTCTCCTAGTTTATTTCCACTGAGGTCCAGCTCTCTCAAGTGTGATGGGTTTGATTTCAGAGCTGAAGCCAGATTAGAAAAATCTTCAACTTCTATACCACAGTTTCTTAACCTGCAATCAGAGGAAAAGAAAACTATTGCTTAATTTTCAATCAAATACTTACAAACTATTTCCTTTCTTGTAAGTGAGTGTTACTGACCTCAAACTCTCCAGTTTACAGTGTGAATTCTTCAGTATATCATAAAACAGTTTAAATCTTGTGTGTTTTAGTTCATTTCCACTGAGGTCCAGCTCTCTCAGGTGTGATGGGTTTGATTCCAGAGCTGAAGTCAGGAAGCCACACTGCTTTGTTTCAATACTGCACTTACACAATCTGAAAGGGGGGGCGACAGAAACGACAACGATTTCAGATATATGATGATCATCTTATCTTAGAGGTGCACTAGTCTTATATTTGGTCTATTCTACAGTTCCCATAATCTGCTTGTAACAGTCTCACACTAGTTCTGCGTTCTGTAAACTGTTGTAGCAGCAGATGTGAATCTCATTATATTTCTACAGTACAACATACACACAATCAGTACATTGAAATTTGAAATGAATTAAATTAAAAGGAATTACTTATTAGTTAGACACAAGTATAAACAATATAACTGGAGCTCTGTTCTCTTAAATTAAATAACTAAACAGTGAACTTTTATTACACCAGATCTGCTGTACAGTATAATGATACTAACTGTAGTTTTTCCAGTTTGCATTGTGGGTTCCTCAGTAGATCGCTGAGGGTTTTAAATCCAGAGTCTCCTAGTTTATTCTCGCTCAGGTCCAGTTCTCTCACATGTGATGGGTTTGAATTCAGAGCTGAAGTCACAGCAGAACAACCGTCACCTGTCATTTTACAGGACCTTATCCTACATCGAGAAAGAGAGAGCCAACAATAAGACAGAAGAAAAGAAAGTAACACTTTATTTTGTAATGTCACATCACCCTAATGAACACACACAACAAAAAACAACAAATCATCTTTATTCCAATCACAACATACTAAGGTGATTAAATACTTAAGCTCATTAAAATGTTTTAATTTATGTTTGTGAATGTCACTGACCTCAGTCTCTCCAGTTTACAGCGTACATCTGTCAGTATTTCAGATAAGTGCTTCACTCCATTGTTTTCTAGTTTATTTCCACTGAGGTCCAGCTCTCTCAGGTGTGAAAGGTTTGAACAAAGAGCTGAAGTCAGACTAAGACACTGTTTCTCTGTAATACTGCATCCACACAGACTGAAGACAAAAAAGGAAATAACAATGGTCAATTTAAGCTTTTGGAAGATTTGGGTCATTTGTCTGTCAAATTATTCCTTTCTAGCTAACTAATACGGTCATTAAATGTCTTTCCTAAAGTAAATGTAACATTACGTGACATTGTTCTCCAGTTTTGTTACTGACTTCTTTCCATGGTTAAAACACTGATTGATTGATTAAATGTGACATGGTACATTTCAGTAAGTTGTACTGTATCTTTCGACATACTTTCTAATATTCATTTGAGTTTATTTACCAACTAGTAGGAAGAGGGATCAGTTCAAGCGCAGCAACTAAGGCGCTACAGCGATCGGTCATGTTTCATTTCTTGTTTAAATTTTGTAACACAATTGACAGTTAGAAAGCCAAAACTTTGTTTCAAATTAAAGTAACCTGCCCTGTCTTGTCTGTTGGTGTAAGTGTCCTGTTTTGCTTCTAAATTTTTCACTGAGTGAGAAAATGGATGTGTAACATAAGAGCATGAGAACAGTGTTGGAATGCATGAGAATTGACAGCCCTACATATATGTGTAATTCAATTTTAATTATACAGAATTAATCAGTTAAAGTTATTTTTATCTAATTGTATATGTTTTTAATTGTCAGCTTAATTTTAATATTTAACTTTATAGTAGTTGCTGAGACAAATATTTCAAAATACTACTGAAATAGTATTATCCACTACTGTAAAAATAATATTAAAAGTAATGTAACATTTTAAAACATTACATTAAGATACTCACAGTAGTGTGTTGAGTTTACAGTGTTTATCCTGTAGTAGAGCAGCAATCTGATTCACTAGTGTGTCTCCAAGTTTTTGTTCACTCAGATTCAGCTCTCTCAGGAGTAACGGGTTTTTACCCACAATTCCTCTCACATACTGACAGGCTTCATCTGCAGCAGGACTTCTCAAAAACCTACAGAAAAGAAGATGAAAGTTAAAGGGCCATTCTGGCTTATAAGCAAGAGTAAGAGAAACATCAGCACATACATCTGGCTTGTGAAACTGCATGTTTATGAACATCTGGAGACTCATAGACCTGCTTTAGAGAAACAGTGATACCGTGAATCTGGACTTGGTGGAAATTAAACTACAGTCGGAAACATTTAATACCATACTACATAATACATTCAGTATAATTGTATCAAAACAAAACTATAAAAATGTAAACCTTTTTTTAAATTTAAACATTTAAATTTAAAATTCAAACTACTAAATTTAACCTGAAAAAACAACAACTAATTATGTACTTTTTCATCAAGTCTCACCTCAGTGTCCTCAGATGATAGTTTGGATCCTCCAGTAAATCATTGAGCTGCTTCACTCCTGATTCTCCAGGATCATTTCCTGTGAGATCCAGCTCTATCAGGTGTGAAGGGTTTGATCTCAGAGCTGAAGCCAGAGCTTTATAACCTTCTTCTGTGATACTGCAGTCTGAAAGTCTACAGAAAAGACAATTTATAAAATGTATGAAAATATAATTAAACCAAATGTCTTATTGTTAAAACACAAATCGTACATGATACATTTCATATACATTCAAGTTAAGTGCAGTCAAACAATGGTTCATTCAACTCACCTGAGTTTTTCCAGTCGACAGTTTGTATTCTCTAATGCGATCTGGAGTTTCTTCACTCCTGAATCCTGTAGATTATTGTTGCTCATGTCAAGCTCTTTCAGACTGGAGTTTGATCTCAGGACTGTAGCGAGAGTTGAACAGCTTTCCTCTGTTAGATCACAATTACGCAGCCTAAAATCATGAACATGAGATGGAGAATTTACATCCTCATTTCCAGAAAAATTGGTACATTTTGTAACAAGCAACAAAATCAAAAATATGGTTTGATAATTCTCTTTAACCAAAAAAGGATATTTCCCCCCAGTATTTTTACTGACCAACTTAATTATATTTTGTAAAAATAAACACATTCTGATGGCTGCAAAACACTTTGTTGATGGCTGCAAAAAAAGAGTTATGTTTACCACTGTCTCAGTTTTTTTTTTTTTTTTTAATTGTTGCAGTTTTGCTAATGGATTTTTTTGCAAAATCTCGTCTGATACAAGACCTTTAGCTGCTCAACAGTCTGTGGTCATCACAGTCTGATTCTCCTTTCATGATAGACCAAATATTTTCAATAAGAGACAGATCTATACTGCAGGTGGAGAGTGTCTACGAAACCACACTGTTGTAGCAAGTGCAGAATACGGCCTAGCACTTTCTTTCTTCAGAGGAAAGATGTCATATTTATGGCAGTATATGTCTCTGTAATCCCTATAGACGCCTCCGCATCAGTGGTACCTTCACACAAATGCAAGTTACCCTGCTTACAATGTGCTTGAAGACAACATACTGTACAGTAATTACTGAGAATTATTGTGTTTCGGTCAACAGACTTTTTTTAGATACTTTAAATGTGTAATTATAAATGAACACAATACTCACATCAGTGTGTTGATTTTACAGTGTTTATCCTGGAGTAGAGCTGCGACCTGTTTCGCTCGTGTGTCTCCTATTTTATGTGTATTCAGATCCAGCTCACTCAGAAGTAATGGATTTTTACCCACAATTCCTATCAAATACTGACAGGCTTCATTTGCAGCAGGACTTTTTAATAATCTAGAAACAAAGAAAGTGCATTGATAATTCACAACTGTACACTGCAGAGCTGTCTTCTACAATAACAAAGATCATCACAAAGATTTTCACACCAAATGCAACATAAACAAATGTGAATGTAGATATGGTAAAACAATATAATTCTCTTTCAGATACAATCTTAAAACTATTGCACTTTTAATATTTGTAGAAAACATTTACCTCAATGTCTTCAGTTGACAGTTTGGATCCTGCAGTAAGTCATCAAGCTGCTTCACTCCTGATTGTCCAGGATCATTTCCTGTGAGATCCAGCTCTATCAGGTGTGAAGGGTTTGATCTCAGAGCTGAAGCCAGAGCTTTAAAACCTACTTCTGTGATACTGCAGTCTGAAAGCCTAGTAACACATGAAAATCTGAATTAAAATGAACACTGCTACATTTTAAATTAATTAATGTCGGCCAAATAGTCTTCTAAACTAAATCACACTACAGCTGAATACATCATCAGATATGCAGTTAAACTCCCACATTAGTTTTATTTAGTCACTAATGTGCAAGTTGATTAGTAAGTAATCAACTTGGTTTCACATGACAAATAATTTTTTTCTCAATTAAATTACCTTTACTTATCTATAGCATGCATTATTTCTTTCTCCTCACTCTTTCTTTTGGAGACAAACACAAAAACAGGGACAACCTACCAATGCTGCCAAAGATATTTTAACTGAAATGATTCCAATATTTTTTTTCTGCTGTATCGATACACAGATACCAGCTGCCAGTTCTCTTCTCTCCAATGGTGACTTGACATAATTATTGTGTATTGTGTCTTGACACTCATTATTGTATTGTGTATAATTTTACTCATTCCCGCAGGTCTCGTGCTCACACTAAAAGCCTGTGCACCACTGATCCATAAAAGTGACGCACATAAAGCCGCCTCTCAAACAGCTTACAGGTACCAAATTGAGTTATTTTTAGTGCCTTAATGCACTTTATTTAGTATTTATTTCAAACTCTAAATAAAATCATGCAAATGGCACCGTCCCAAAAGGTGTAAACTCAAGAGACACTCAGCATTATGTGCTGTATTTTCTGATGTCAGAAACATCTTTTAGTCCTTATCTCTGATCATTTGATGTTATTGTATTGATTATCTTTGAAATGATTATGTAATTGGCATGATACATTTACCAGACCAATAAATTGTTACATTTGGATTTATTCTGACTCTCAAATGATTAACTATAATACGTTATATCCTTTGTGTTACTGCAAATCTGCATGAGATTAGTAACAGACTAACATCCAGGAAACACCAACTGCAATTTTAGAGTTCTGCCTAATATTTGGCACTAATTCAAGTGTACTAGGTTGTAAAGACAAAAAATTAATTTCCGTTCAGCACAGCAAAAGGTTGCTCGATCAACCTAAATAAGGTGAGACTTACTCTTGTTTAATGGAATGTTACTCTACCTACTGTAAGCGTACGTCGGAAACCATGCAAGACCAAACCAAAGCTATCCGATAAGTAATATTGGTCGGCTTATATCTGTAGAAGTGGCCATGACCTCTGACTAGAGAAAGTATATACAAATCCATGTGGACTATTCCAAATATATTGGATAGAGTAAGTGTGAATGCGACAGTCTAAGATATTAGCCAATTACCTCTGTTTAGTGACCAAAAAATGATGAGTTCGTGATCATGGGCCCAAATAAAAATGAACGGCAAGTAGGCAAGAGGACCCTGAACGACTTTTGCACCCATATGAATGAGTATAAAAAATGTAAAAGTGATAAAATGGAGTCAGATAAAAGGTTAATTGGAATTAAATTACTTTGCCATGCTAAAAAGACAGTAACTCACAGCAAACCTTTTGCCCGCTTATCGGAAACTGTTGTTGGACCAATTGGGCAGGCCTTACAATACATGTTATCAAATATAATTTTTTTTTAAGGTATCGTATCGACTTACACAAAAATTAGATGCAGTTCTCAATATTAAAATGCTTAATCTCTCTTTCTAATTACTGCACAACTATAATTCTGTTACTAGTTCTAAAATGGCACATTGGATTTAGAAAAAAAAGGCTTGGGTTGTGTAAAAAGATTCCCTATTTATGAATTTATGAAGCTGTGAAACCAAATGTTGGTTTGAGCTTGTTCTAAATATCATGCTTAATCTGGGAAAAATGTAATTGTGAACCAGTGTTATTGCATTTATAGTTTTTAACCACTGTCTATAAATACATTTTATCTCACCACTTTTTGAAGTGAACAGACTCGAATTTAAATAATTGATATGTGATTGCTGTGGTGTTGAATGTAACTGATGATGAAATGTACTTACTTCAGTATCTTCAGCTCACACACAGGATTCTTCAGTCCCTCACAGATCTCTTTGACTCCTGAGTCCAGCAGAAGACTGTTGTTCAGGTTCATCTCTTTCAGGATGGTCTTGGAGGAGAGAACAGTAGCGAGAACTGAACAGTTTTTCTCTGTCAGCTCACAGTTATTTAGCCTAAACACAAAATGAGCATTATTTATTATTCAACACACATCAGATCAACAGGTCTTCATATCTTCTCACAAATGTGACTGACAGTCTTTTATTACGAATAATCAGAGAAAAATGTATAAATCATGTTTACTCACTTGATTTTCTCCACTTTGCTATGAGAGTCCATTAAAAGAGCAGAGAGCTTCTCCCAATCCAGGTCTCCGAGTTTATCTCCACTCAGATCCAGTTCTGTCAGTAATAATGGGCTTGTACCCAGAACTCCAGTAAGATACTGGCATGCTTCCTTTGCTGCAGGACTTTTCAAAAACCTACAGGAAGCAAGAATTACAGATTAGATAGTCTTCAAATTTTCACAGCAGCTCTTCTGCAACACCTCTTATCATAATATATTACTTAAAATCATAATAGGAATTCTACAAATTAACCTGGGACCCCTTCAAAAACGCAAACCTGCGGAAACGCTGATGGTGTGCACATGCATATTACATGCTTAGTCTATAGAATTGATCAAATAGTCAAAAGATTACTTGTCTGGCCTTAAACAATTATAACACACAATTATAACATATTTATCACTTCCGCATATCCATGTAATTCAACAAGTAATTCAAAACAAGCAGATTCTTTTCACTCATTATACACGAAAATCTCAGATGCACCACTGTTGGTTTTAACCAAGTTAGTGTCTCATATTGCCCTGTCTGGAGATTATTTCAGAATCTATGAACCTTGTTGCATTGTATTTGGACATTTAATCAGAATACACAGTTTTAGGCAATGATATGCCATTATCATGTAATACGAGTAATATAGAAAGGTATATTTTGTTGTTTTCACTTAGTAAACACATAAAGAGAAATCATAAACAGCAACCATTTACTTACAATAGATTAAACAAATTAAAATAGGCCAAAAAGTAATACTCCCACAGAGACTTGTGTCAGACTCAAATTAAATTGAATTTCTCATGAGTTTAATTTCTTTGAATTGAAATTCAGCAAATAGCACATTTTACCCCACTACCTAGTTTCATACAGCTGAAAACACATCAATGGTTTACTTTAAAATATTTGAAAGCATTTATCACCTGATGTACTTTAATTTACAGTGTCCATCCTGTAGTAAGTCATTAAGCTGCTTCACTCCTGATTGTCCAGGATCATTTCCTGTGAGATCCAGCTCTATCAGGTGTGAAGGGTTTGATCTCAGAGCTGAAGCCAGAGCTTTATAACCTTCTTCTGTGATACTGCAGTCTGAGAGTCTACATATGAAAGAAGCATTATGCATGTTACAAGCTAAAATAAACAAAATAGACATGTATAAAGTGAGATGTTATGATCTGAATCATAGGAAAAATAAATGTAATCCTGAATATAAAATAAAAACATTGCTTATTTTAATATTGGCAAAAATCTCAACCCATAAATATGCAACAAATGCAAATAACATCTGAAAATCTGAGATTTAAATTTGTTTGTAGAATATTTAAAAATGGCAATGTAAATAGTCAAACAAAAATGGTAATTTCAGCCTCTATCGGACATTATCAAAGGTTATGACAGGTAATTTAATCAAATGGACATTTACAAATGTATATTGTCATCATGCAGATATGTAAATGAATGAAGATACACACTTCAGATTTTTCCAATCTGCATTGTGTATTTTTCAACAGATGACAGATCTTCCCCACTCCCGAGTTTCCTAGTTTATTTCCACTCAGATCCAACTTTATAAGGTTTGAAAGGTTTGAATTAAATGCTGAAGTCAGAGCAGCAAACCCTTCTTCTGTAATACTGTTATTATTCAACCTGAAGAGAAACAAAACAAAGACAGGAAACATTCTTCAGTTTATCGTTTAACCTTCTTTAATGAACATAAACACTTGTATTATTGTCATTAGTAAGTTTCTCTATATAAAACCATTTATGGTCAAATCATCACACGTAGATGAATACATTAACTGAACATGTTAATCCTAACCAGTTATTGAAAATACAATAATACAAAAATGTTACATTTAAAATATATTTTAAAGGAGCTGTATGTAAGATTGTGGCCAGAACTGGCACTGCAATCACTTTCAAATTACTGTAGAGTGGTGTATGCCCTCTCCCCTGACTCAAGGTTGCCAAATTTGGTAACTTTTTTTATATCTGACACGTTTGTAGCTGCAGCTGTGGTAACTAGAGCAGAGCTGGCAATCCAGATGCTACAACACTACTGACCTCATAATTGGTAGATAGGTGAAGGGTGGAGCATCAGACCAATACATGACAACATCAACATCACTTGAGGGCTGCAACTTCACTTTTTAAATTACACTATCCTGGCTGGACTACTGTTGTCAGTAATATAAGTATTTGAAATGAACATGATTTCTTAATGTCTAGTGACATATCAGGGCTATTTTATTATTACTTGAAATACATTTCTTACATATAGCTCCTCTAATGCAAAGTATAAATTTAAAAACCATGCAAAATACTCACTGAATTATATTCAGTTTACAGTGTTTATCCTGCAGTAGAGCAGCAATCTGATTCATTTGTGCGTCTTCTAGTTCATGATCACTCAAATTCAGCACTTTCTGGAGTAACAGGTTTTCACCCACAATTCTAGTCACATACTGACAGGCTTCCTCTGCAGCTGGACTCAAAAACCTGCAGATGAGAAGTTGAAGCAGGATTAATCATCAGGGGGTCCAAGATGTTTTTGGGTCCTTGAAATGTTTTGACATCCTCTGACTTTTTCAGTTGCTTATAAACATATTAATGGCAAAGGTGTCATTACACTTTATTTAGCACAAGCACAATTAAGCACATGACTACCATAATATGTGAGCAACATGAATGTACATGTTTGTATTTTTGAGAGAATAAGGTGTTATGCATGGTTACTGAAAAAAAGTAAGTTTCTGAAATAAAAGAATTTGTGTGGCTACAAAACAGATACTAAATGTGTCCACAAGACTTTTGACTAATGGATGTTGTCGCCAAGATTTTTTTGCATTTGCAGACCCAAGAGGGATAAATTCAGTTTGATTATCAAAGTCTGTGTAAAGAAGAATTACATTTGATCCAAATAAATAAATAACAAAAATGTGTAAAATGGTTTATCTTGAATATACTTTGCTGTAATGCATTTTTTATAATGTTTCTCAACTCACCTTAATGTCTGCAGTTGACACTTTGGATCCTGCAATAAATCATTAAGCCGCTTGACTCCTGATTCTCCAGGATCATTTCCTGTGAGATCCAGCTCTATCAGGTGTGAAGGGTTTGATCTCAGAGCTGAAGCCAGAGCTATATAACCTTCTTCTGTGATACTGCAATATGAGAGTCTACAGAAGAGATATTTCAAAGTATTGATGACTAAATTTGTAAAAAAAGGCATAGAGACCGTTAACATGTTAGAATTATCAACGTATTTATCAATTCACCAGGTTCTCTACTTTTAAGTTTTCTTTCAGTCCACCTGCTCTCTCATTGCAGTCAAACAATGGTTCATTCGACTCACCTGAGTTTCTCCAGTCTACAGTTTACATTCTCTAATGCGTTCTGGAGTTTCTTCACTCCTGAATCCTGCAGATTATTATTGCTCAGGTCAAGATCCTTCAGACTGCTGGAGCCTGACCTGAGAGCTGAATCCAGAGCTGAACAGCTTTCCTCTGTTAGATCACACTTACTGAGCCTGAAATAATAATAATGATAATAACAACAAAGCATCAATGAGGAAGCATGATGATACTTTTCACAATATTGCTGTGATAGTCGTGGTGCTTGAGTGTAGCTGAAATGTACTTACTTCAGTATCTTCAGCTCACACGCAGGATTCTTCAGTCCCTCACCGATATCTTTGACTCCTGAGTCCAGCAGACAGCTGTTGTTCAGGTTCATCTCTTTTAGGATGGTTTTGGAGGAGAGAACAGTAGCTAAAACTGAACAGCTTTTCTCTGTCAGCTCACAGTTATTTAGCCTTAACACAAAATCAGCATAATGTATTATTCAACACACATCAGATCAACAGGTCTTCATATCTTCTCAAAATGTAGCTGACAGTCTTTTATAACAAATAATCAGATAATAATGTATAAATCATGTTTACTCACTTGATTTTCTCCACTTTGCTATGAGAGTCCATTAAAAAAGCAGAGAGCTTCTTTCCATCCAGATCTTCTAGTTCATCTTCACTCAGATCCAGTTCTGTCAGTAATAATGGACTTGTACCCAGAACTCCAGTGAGATACTGACACGCTTCACGTGCAGCAGGACTTTTCAAAAATCTAAACAAAGTAGATTATCATTTTATCTCACACAATCTTAAAATATAATTCCTTTTGCAACACTCTTTCTTTTTAATTGGCCCAGTTAATTTGCATAGTCTGTGGTTAGTGTCTAAGTGCAAAATCGTATTTTGGTCCTTTTGGAGGATTAATTCGGTTCTTTTGGAGAATTTACGAGAATGACATGTCCAAGTGATCTGAAGGCATGGGCGCTTCTGTCTGCACTTGCGCTGGAAGTGATCTCTCTTGCATCTACGTCACTCATTGTTTACACAGAGATTTCGGAAGTTTTACCTTTTACTGTGAAGATCTAAATATCGAGATCTGTCTTCCATTGCGATTTCCTGTTTATCTAAATATGTTTAGATCAACTCAAGAAACCACATGTTGGGTAAATTTCTTTGTTCAAGAAACATTTGAAGGTTTGCATTGATTTTCTTTAAATCGATTATGGAATTGTAATAATACATTTACCTGACATAATAAATTGTTATATTTGATTATTCTAACAGACTTTGACTTTATTTTCATTACAGTTAAAATAGTCAAACATTAACGTGTATTTAATGATGCACATATATCATTGTTAAACCTTTTTTCATTTATGGAGACAGATGAAATGAGTTAATACATAAGATAAAATGTATTGCATTTAATCAAAAATCACTTTGTCATGAGAAAGAAAGCACAAACGTGAAAACTTCGCCTCTAATCGAACGCCGCCTTTGGATCGATTTAGTAGGTCTTAGTTGTGATTGCGTTCAATTTGTTGTGAAGTAGCAATACACTGTTTCACTTTCTGGAAACGGGAAATGTGATAAAAGTCTATTAAAACTGGCTGACTGGGTTCTTTGAGACTGGGATTTTTCAAAAACATTGGTGCATCATATTCTAGTTTTTTTGTTGTTTTTTTCTAGTCATATGTTCATAATTTCATAGACATGTTTCATGTTATATCTTTATTTTTTAACATATATTTTCGAAACAGTCTTAAAATATTTTCATTATGACGCACTTTATAAAATTTAAAACACTCACCTCAGTGTTAGTTTACAGTCGGGTTTTTGTGCTACATCAAGGAGCTCCTTCACTCCTGATTGTCCAGGATCATTTCCTGTGAGATTCAGCTCTATCCGGTGTGAAGTGTTTGATTTCAGAGCTGAAGCCAGAGCTTTATAACCTTCTTCTGTGATACTGCAGTTAGAGAGTCTGTAAAACAAAAATCAAGCATGGCATCAGTTCTGGCAGGTAACATTTATCCACTGGTATCAGCTGACTCCCAGCTGATCCACGTCTACCTATAGCAATACTACATCTGTACATATATAAGCTCTTTCAGTATTATGGGCAGCTATAGGGTTTCTCAGTAGCAAAGCGCCCTCCTCCATCCCCAGCTCCTCCTCTTGCCCAGTCAGGATTTGGCATTCTGATCCCCATCTGAATCAGACTAAATTCTTGAATTATGTTTTACATTATATTTATATTTAAATATTTATATTTAAAGCTGCAGTCCGTAACTTTTCCTCTTTGTCGCCATCTCTGTTCGAAATCTGCAATTGCAGTTATTCGTGGAATTATCATCTTTATGTGGGTTGTAAATTGCCATGAAACAGCGCGGAAGAACACAGTGTTTTGAGGCGAGTGATGCTGTCAATCACCACACTGTGTGGATACTGTCATACAGAATCACAGATTTACTTTTTGAAAGTTTGACCAACATAAGAATATTCAGCGGAAAATGTCTTCTGAACAAGTAACATCCATTTCGTTCTGATCAACCAAGAGGGAAAAAGCATGATAAGCTTCATTAGATTTAATCAACGAGATATACAGCAACCGTGCAAATTATGGCCTACTTTGTTCTCAAATTGTTCATGTTAACAACATCAGCATTGCGCGACTAATGTTAAATTTAATGTGTTTTATGGTTACCTGTGTAGTTCAGAATTCATATTCTCTATAATAGCAAAACGAGAAAGGCACAACAAAGGTAACTCAATAACTCTGTGAATTAAGAAAACGTACTGTTACACGATTGAACTATTGAAATGTCTTACTTGTTCGGCAGAGAAAGCAGTCTCTTCTTCCGTTTTGAACTCCTTCAAAACATGGAGTTCACGCACTTTTCAAAAGCCCCGCCAATGTTTAAATCCTTGTGTTCGCATGAGACGGTTTCTTTCTGTTTCTCTAGCCACCTTAAATCCGAAGTACGAAGTCTTTTGGGTTTAATAACTGCTGAATCTCCAGTTGACACTGATGATTGTTGTTTGGATCTTTCTGGATGCCAGAAGTTTGATTATGTGAAGTGCTGCGAGAAAAGCCTATACATCTCTACATCTCCTCACGCACAGTATAGCCGGCTAGCCGAAACTCCTTCTTTGTGTTTACGGGTGTGACGTAATGACGCAAAGACATGCTCGAATTTCCGCGGAAACCCACCAGTACCACTGGAATTAAAATAATTATTACAAGCTATCCGTTTTGAATCTAGCTATGGCAAGCAGATAGTTTTGACCACTGGCAGAATATATATATTTTAAATAATTATTTTGGATTATTTTTAACTTAAAAAAAGTTATGGACAGCAGCTTTAATTAATGATATCTGCAAAACAATCATTTTGGTTCTGTTCGATTCAGGGCCGGTTCTATCCCTTTGGTTGCCCTAGGCGAGATTGATTTTAGCGCCCCCCCCCCCCCCCAAATATTATTTTAAAATAATATATTGCATTTTATTGCTGTCTCCCACATTGTCCCACAGCAACATTACAATAGTGTAGATAAGTGTACAATGTTTTATAATAATAATTTATTCTACAGTGTCCAATCCATTTAATTAATTTAACATATTTAATATTGGGTGCATCCAAGTTGGGCCTATTTTAACTTTTTTTAACACAATAGTTACTTTCTCTGGTAATTAGTTACTTTTATAATGATTTAATTCAGTTACTAACTCTGTGAGAATTTGTGAGAAGTAACTAGTTACTGTAACTAATTATTTTTAAGTAACATGCCCAAAACTGATTATGAGCATTTATTAAACTAAACAAAAATGCTCTTATAATCACTCCAAAACTTCAACAAGTTGAAGGATCTGTAATAAATTGTTCATACAAATGCTACAAATAACGTTCAAGGATATTTCTATCATCCTACATAGTTGCATTGTTTTATCTGTGTAATGTAGGCCTAATGTAACTTGTTGTAGATAAATTACAATTATTACCTGGCTGCTACAACTAAGGGGGTTTCGGAGTCCCAAATGTTGTGCATTTTAATGTTTAATTCCTTTTTAAATCAAATTTAAATGTTAAATTCATCAACCTGTTGCAATTCAGTGTGCAAATTGAACAAAGAAAAATTCAAACATCTATTAGTTACAGTGTCTGTCTAGGCCTACATTACACTCAACATAATAGGCTATATTGTAAAACAAATGCAATGAAAAATAAAAGAAACTTTCATATTTAGTTTTGTACAAATTTCTATACTTGCTATAGACTTGGAAGCAACTCAACACCTGCAATTAAGCAAAACAAAACGAATAGGCTGCCGATGTACGAGTTTTATGGGCCGTTAAGACAAAAAATAAATAAAAGGCTATGAGATGTCTCAGCCCAAAAAGCACGTCGGTCACCGGGAATCTCAAGTAGGCGACACCGTGAAGTAATGACTGAGATGAGAAAGGCTTACCTACTGGACTTTCTTTTTATTTTGTTGCTTTCTCTGTGTCCGTCCCTGTGGACCAGATGGTTTATTTATACCGCTTCATTTCCGATCAACGCGACCGCAGCTGAGCACTTGCCCAACGTAACTCAACCCCCGGAAAAGATCGACAATAATCATCAATTCAATCTAATAATCAGTAATTAATTTATTAAACGTGTGGCTGAGGGGCGCCTTAGGATGACAATGTTTAATAAACATTTTTTCTTTTCGCTTCTCATTCTAACTCTGTGATTTATTGATTAATGGGGAGTAGCAGAGAATGTGAAGTAGGTCAAGGGCGACGATAGAGCGCGCGCCCGCGGCGCCCCAACACATTTGGCGCCCTAGGCAACCGCCTAGTTCGCCTATAGCAATCGGCCGGCCCTGGTTCGGTTTACCCTAACGGGGGTTTATTGCTGCTCTCCCTGCTCTTATCCATGCTAGGCTGCGTGAATGCGCAGGGAGTTCTTGCCCAGAACAGAACCATAACACCAATCCAAACTGTATGCTAATTGTCATTTGTATCCTGACAGAAATAAGTTATTAATTCTTTGTTTGGACAGAGATTAGTTGCATGCTTATAACTGCATTCTAAAAAACTACTTGGAACAACTAAAACACATTTATACAATTTAATTAGTTACATAATATTGTGATATTTAAAATCAGTGACATGAAAAGTCAAAATGTTTTCAATTTAAGCCAGTTTAATTTTCAGTTATTCTGATAAAAGGAGCATTTACAAATGCATATTAACTTTCAAAATTGTTCATAAATAAAAATACATACTTGAGTTTCTCCAAACTGCATTGTGCATTTTTCAGCAGAGAACAGATCTTCATTAGTCCTGAGTTTCCTAGTTTATTCCCACTCAGATCCAACTTTATCAGGTTTGAAGGGTTTGAATTAAAGGCTGAAGTCAGAGCAGCACAACCTTCTACTGTAATACTGTTATTATTCAATCTGAAGAGAAAGAAAACAAAGACATTCTTCTCATCGTGTTTTAGCCACCAACACTACGATAGTAACAGAGAGAGATACATCTAAGATGGTTAATTTAATAGCCTCCAAAACAGCAATAACAGTATTTGATTAGACTCTGAAATGGATTAGATACTGGAGAGAATATAGCAATATAAAATACTCACAGTAGTGTGTTGAGTTTACAGTGTTTATCCTTTAGTAGAGCAGCGATCTGATTCACTCGTGTGTCTCCAAGTTTACGTTTACCCAGATTCAGCTTTCTCAGGAGTAACGAGTTTCTACCTACAATTTTATTCACATACTGACAGGCTTCATCTGCAGCAGGACCCAAAAACCTGCAGAAGGGAAGATGAATTAACATTGTATAATGAAAAACAGCATCTGATTTTGATGGAAAAATATGTGTAAAAATGTGTTTTTCCTTTTATTTTATTTTTATCCATTGCATCGCCCCTCACCTCAGTGTCTTCAGTTTATAGTCTGGATCCTGTAGTAAATCATTGAGCTGCTTCACTCCTGATTCTCCAGGATCATTTCCTGTGAGATCCAGCTCTATCAGGTGTGAAGGGTTTGATCTCAGAGCTGAAGCCAGAGCTTTATAACCTTCTTCTGTGATACTGCAGTCTGAAAGTCTAAATAATAAAATTGTAATCAATTACTCATTTAATTATTTAAACATTACTCATTTTTTATGGATGTTGTGCACCAATGCATTCACTGCTGGCTACCGTATCTGCAAAATAGTATGTTTACCATATTTTAAACATTTTTTACAGGCCCGTTTTAGGCTTTAACTTTGATTCATGTTTACATGAACTGAATTCAGACCTGAGTATCTGCAGTGTACACTGTGAATTGTCCAGTAGAGTGGAGACTTGTGTTACTCCAGAGTCTCCTATTTTATTCTCACTCAGATCCAGCTCTCTGAGGTTTGAAGGGTTTGAGGTAAAAGCAGACGCCAGAGCAGCACAACCTTCTTCAGTAATACAGATGTTATTTAACCTGTAGAAACAAAGTGAAAAAATAGCATCACGAAGCAATTAACTGGGTTCAAGCACTGTAAGCTTTAACATTGTTGACTGATTTTATTTGAGAATGCCTGATCCTTGGATATTTTAATAATTACAATAGGGTTTTAAACCATACTCGGACCTCTTACAAAGACAACAAAGCGATAATGTCCCAATCTAAGCAATGCATACAATTATACAACTAATAGGTTGGCTATTAGTTTTTTTTAAATTTACTTACTTCAGCTTTACCAGTCTGCACTCTACATTTGCAAACAGAGATGAGATTATCTTCATTCCTGAGTCTCTGAGAATACTGCAACTTAAATCCAGCTCTTTCAGATTCGAAGGATTTAAATTTAGAGCTGTAGCTAAAGCATTACAATCTTCTTCTGTTACGTTGGTGTTATTCAGACTGTATAAAGAAAAAACTAAATGTCAGTACCTTAATAAAGATGTTAGTCCGATACTACTTTTACTGTTACATTGATTACATATACTATTGTAAGTGACCATTGATAATGATGATGATTATGCAAATATAAATACATACATGCAAATTTGTTCAGCACTCAACATTTCACATTATACATAAAATACAGGTTTAAAAGCACTTTAACTTGTCATCATAACAACGACACAACTTACATCAGTGTGTTGAGTTTACAGTGTTTATCCTCCAGTACAGGAGCAAGTTTCTTCAATCCCGAGTGTCCCAGTTGACATTTATTCAGATTCAGCTCACTCATGAGTAACAGGTTTTCACCCAGAACACCAGACAGATTCTGACAGACTTTCTCTGCTTCAGGATTCAAGAACCTGCAGAATGGAAATTGAACCAAATTGAAATCAATTCACAACTAAGCTTGATGTAGCATTTGATTCTAATGTAAAACGTCTAAAATGGGTAATCTTGAATTTACTTTTATTTAAATATTTCAGTGCAGCAGTACTTTCATCAATTAATTTGCCTGAATGTCACTTATTTTGTATTATTTCATCACATGTCACCTTATTGTTAGTTTACAGTCTTGTTTATGTGGTACATCAAGGAGATGCTTGACTCCTGATTGTCCAGGATCATTTCCCGTGAGGTCCAGCTCTATCAGGTGTGAAGGGTTTGATCTCAGAGCTGAAGCCAGAGCTTTATAACCTTCTTCTGTGATACTGCAGTTAGAGAGTCTACAGAAAAGAGATTTCAATCAAACATGGATCTGAATATAGAGACAAATGAAATGCCCAGTGTTAGACATGGCAAATCTACAGTCTAAGATTAATATGCTAGACATTAAATGACCTGAGTTTCTCCAGTTTGCAGTTCTCGTTCAGTCCCCCAGAGAGCAGCTTCACTCCTGAATCCTTCAGATCATTATTACTCAGATCAAGATCCTTCAGACTGCTGGAGTCTGAACTGAGAACTGAAGCCAGAGCTGAACAACTTTCCTCTGTTACCACACACTGACTGAGTCTGAAAAATAAATGTCAATGTATTTGCGTTAGACTATTTCCAGCGTGAGATGCATGCTAGCAGACAGAAGCTAGTGCCTCTTGAGGCCAAGGGAGTGAGGTTTACTGCACAGCTCTTACTGTTTGGCTTCTGTTATAGTCTCATAGTTTGTCTCTCACACGTTTCATGATCGGTTAACATATAGCTTTCCTGATTCTTATAACTCTTTTATTTTAACCTTTCCACAAAAGGAAAGCCTCGCGCCGTCCTCTCACGTCCCTCGCCCTCAATCATCCTGCTCGCCACAGTTAACTAACTAGAAATTTTGTGGGAAATGAATTTCAAACTGTGGTGACATCTAACATTAGCCTTGCAGACGGAATAGTGATTTCTCTGTTTGCGCTGTTCCAGATTAGTGGGTGTGGCTTGCGGAGCTGTGCAATGCGGTGCATTGTGGGACTTGTAGTCTTTTAATACAAATGCTTTTCTTTTCACAAATCTTTTCTCGGTCAAAAGGGCACCAAATTCAAAAATTATTTTACATTTCGACTACATATATGATCCACTTTCAATAAAGATTAATGTTGAAATGGGTAAAATGCTGCTTTAACTAACTGATGGTATTGAAATCCATTATTTATACACACTAAATCACACCTTTTGTCTGTTGTCACATAACTTACCTCAGTATCTCCACTTTACACTTTACACTCTTCAGTCCAGAGCAGAGATGAATTACTCCTGAACTCTGTAGATTATTTTTGTTCATATTCAGCTCTTCCAGATTGTTGTCTGATTCGAGAGCTTTGGTCAGACTTGAACAGCTTTTGTCTGATAAGTCACAATCGTTTAACCTACAAGAGAAATTGAGAATACAAAGAAAAATTGAATACCAACAAATGATTTGCTATACAAGTATATATATATATATATATATATATATATATATATATATATATATATATATATAACATTTTTTTTATTAATTTTATACGACTGATAAATATACAACAATAATAGGCCTAAGAGATCAAATTCAGTATACCCCCTAAAGATGATGCATACAATATAAATTTAATTTTAAAGATGTTGTTTCAACCACTGCAACAAAAATTGTTGGAAACATAGAATTGTCTAGGTGTTTAAAATAGTTTCTAAGTTATCTTAATAATCAATAATGGTTATAGATAACCATAACAATTGTAAATTAATCTGATTAAATAACATTCGTAGTATAGAGCACATACTCTTTATAATCGTTTTTAAAATTGTGGTTTTATTTTATACTGGCATTCATAATGGTTAATGGTTAATGCCAGGAGTTTCAAAGACAGGCGAGGAATTAGAGAGTTAGGCTGGTGCGCCTGTGTTATATTTGATCTGCATTACAATTAAACGTTCAGAAACAGAACCAGGGCCCATCTGTCCTGCAGAGTTGAGCTCCAACCTTAATTAACATATCTGAACCAACTAATCAAGCTCTTCAGAATTACTTGAAAATCACAAGATGAAGCAGGTTCGACCTTTGTAGAGCAGTGGGCATTCAGGGCCAGGTTGAAGACCTCTGCTTTAAATTACTTACAGAGCTTTTTTGGAGATTTTCACAACTTCCAACAGTCTAAAGAGACACTCGTCCTGATTTCTTGAATTTCTGAAGATCAAACTCCTCCATTTCCTCGTCTGATGTCAGCAACACAAAGGCCACAGCAGACCACTGGGCAGGTGAAAGTTCAGCAGATGAGAGACTTCCTTCTGAAGTTGAGTCTGAATCTCTTTCACCAGAGTTTGGTCATTCAGCTCATTCAGACAGTAGAACAGATTGATGGATCTCTCTGGAGACAGATTTTTATCTAGTTTCTCCTTGATGTACTGAACTATTTCCTTTTTGCTCTGGTCATTGTCATCTTGCTGTGTCAACAGTCCTCGTAAGAGTGGACAGATTTGTCTGGAGTGACAGACCGAGGAGGAAGCGAAGGAAAAGGTCCAGATGTCCAGTTTCACTCTCTGAGTGCCTTGTCTACTGCAGTCTTGAGCAAATCAATCATGGCCTCATTTGTGTTTTCCTGTTCTGTAGACTCTTGATCAAACACACTTTTCTTCTCCATGTCTAGAAACAAATGTGCATAAAGGGCTGCAATAAACTCCTGAATGCTCAAGTGAACAAAGCAAAAAGTGGTACCAAGAATGATCCCTCTATCCTCCTTGAAGATCTGGGTACACATGCCTGAATACACTGATGCTTTAGAGGTGTCAATACCACAGTCTTGCAGGTCTGTGTCATAGAAGAGCAGGTTGTTTCTTTCCAGCTGATGAAATGCCAGTTTCCCCAGTGAAAGGATGGCGTCTTTATCCCAGGAAAAATCAGGTGCGTATTTTCCTTCATACTTTCGTCTGCTCTGCTGGATCTGAAAGCGTAGAAAGTGTGTGTACATTTGTGTCAGAGTCTTGGGAGTGTCTTCAGTATTTGATTCCTGTAGTGTTTTGAGGCTTCATCAGACTGATTGTCATTACTTTCTTTTCTCTTCCAAAATGTTTCCCAAAACAGTAGCCGAAATCCAGCAGAAGACTGGAATGTAACACATGATGAAGAGACTCTTTGATTGTTTAACATTGTCAATGATTTCGTTGGCCAGATCCATATCCGTGAATCTCTTCCTGAAGTATTCCTCTTTCATTTGTGCATCATTGAATCCTTGTACTTCTGTCACCCGGTCGATACATTCAGGAGGAATCTTACTGGCAGCGGCTGGTCTGGTGGTGATCCAGATGAGAGCAGAAGGAACCAGATTTCCCTTGATGAGGTTCGTCAGGAGAACATCCAGAGAGGCTGGTGACGATATGTCACGCCACGTCTCATTGCCATCAAAGTTTAGAGGAAGACGACATTCATCCAATCCATCAAGGATGAACAGGACTTTGAATTTATCGTTTCTTGCAAGGTTCAGTCCTCTTATCTCTGGGAAAAATTGACTTATAAGACTTGTTAAGCTTTGTTTTTCTTTCTCCTTTAGGTTCATCTCTCGAAATGCAAGCGGAAATATGAAAGTAATATCCTGATTTTCTTTTCCCTCAGCCCAATCCACAATAAACTTTTGGACAGAAATGGATTTTCCGATGCCAGCCACTCCTTTTGTCAGTACAGTTCTGATCTCCTTGTCTTGTTCAGGAGATTTAAACAAATTTTTGCATTCAACTGGAATCTCTTGTGATTCTTGCCGCCTGGAAGCAGCCTGAATCTGTCTTACTTCATGTTCTGTATTGACTTGTTGAATGGCACCCTGAGTCATATAGAGATCTGTGTAGATGTTATTCAGAAGCTTGGAGTCACCATGCTTAGCAATTCCTTCAGATATAGATTGATGCTTGCTTTTCAGGTTTAATTTTAGTGGTCGTTGATGAATGAGGACCAGCTCATCTAACACACAAATGTTAATAAAAAACAGATATGCATCATTCTCTTGTACATTTTCTAAGTGACAAACAGATTTGTATGCCCATTTAACTCTTACCTTGTAGAGCATCTGCAGCCTCAACTTCATTCATATCTCTCAGGAAGTAGAGAGTCAGATCAAGAGCTGCTTCTTTGACATCACACATTTCCTCTGTAAAGTCCTGCACAAAGTATTGTGTGTTCTCTCTTTTTAGGATTTTCTTAAACTTGTCCAGCTCATTCTTCAGAAATATGATCATTTTGTTCTCAAGAGCCTGGAAAAAGCAAGAAAAAATGTGTCAACCAAGAAACCAAATCCTATACCCTTTGTTGCATACATTTAAATTTTTTTTTTAAATTTAAACAATTTACTTGAAGTACAAATTACAGGCAAGCAACAGTGAAATGAACTCATTTAGTTTGACAATAATGACCATATGTAAGGTAAAGTGGTGGTGAATACAAAAACACAAACAGCAGGCCCTGTTCCTGAAATAAATCAATGCTTCTAAAATGAATGAGGCTGCTCTGGTAAAGTGCAGATGAAGGCTGAGCAACGGCTCCCCCATAGCATTCTAGGCTACAGAGGGACATACAAGAATATTTACAAGTCATCACTTACCAATAATTGGAAAATAAATTTAAATAATATTTTGCTTTGTATATTTTTCTATAAATCTATAAGTCTCCCTTTACATTGTTTTATGTGTTTTTATGTCATGTCCTGCTGAGAACCAAAAAACAAAAAAATGTTTAGAAACTTTCTTTACTTTCTAATGAAAGTTCTTTCATAAGAAAGAAATGGGATAAATACATTTTTGAAAAGGAAATTGAAAGAATTCCAATATTATGCTATGTCATCTGTAGACGACACCAGGAACTAGGACCAATTGATTACGAAAATGAAAAGACATGAAAAGAGATGAACAGGCAAAAACGTCCGAGGTTACGACTGTAACCCTTGTTCTCCTTCAAGGACACTCACACTGCGTCATCATCGTGATGACACTTTGGGGAACTCCCCAGCGTAGCATGTCTGAAGCATGAATGAAATCTGTCCAATCCTGATTGGTGCTGCGTCATGACGTAGTAGATGATGGCATAACTGGAAGCTACAAAGGGATGCCCAGAGCACACACACACATCAGCTTTTTTTGCGATGAAGAAAGCGCTCTGCCCGTGATAGGTGTGGCGACGAGACGCAGCGTTTCATTCCCTTTCTTGGGGAATAAGGGTTACAGGGACCTCGCACTTCGTCATCGTCTTGATGACACTTCAGGGACGAAATACCCACTATGCCACACCGTAATCACACCCGCCCTAGTGTGGTGTGTGTGACCAGGCACACTCTCACCCTCCTTTACTTACCTTGAAGATCCATAGGAGATTTTCTTTGAAATTCTTGCGGAAGCGGTGATTCTTCAAATCTGAGTCTGATTTCACATATTGAACCCTGGTAGAAAAGAAAGAGGATTATTATTAGTTTTCCTATTGTTTTACTTTTTTTTAAATGTTCTATCGACTATTCGGGCATTTTGGGGGCTTAACATGCTCGAAAACTCTTGAAACTGAAGGGCTGAAGCTGGTACCCAGGCGTGGCAGGGGGGCTCCAGAGTGCCCCCTGCAATGGGCTCCGAAAACTTGGTCCATAAATCAAACACGCTTGCATGTAATAATATGAAACTCGGTACACATATAGATCTCATTGGTTCATACTGTATATACTTCACACGCTTACTTTTAACCCCAGCCCAACAGGAAGTCAGATATTTACGGTTGTTTGGAAAATGCATGCAATGGAATTTGAAATATTTAAATCCAAACACATGGCATGAAACTCGGTCAGCATGAAGTCAAGACATTGAGGATGAAAGTTTGCGAGGGATTTTTGATATCTTGAACGGTTTGGCCGTGGCGAGGAAACGCAAATATGCATTTAGGTAACTAAAGGAACCGGGGTTGCGGTGCCACCGGCTTGGGCCCGTCATCGCTGCTCGCAGCTATATTTATTTTTGCATTTAAATCCATACTAATGGCTCAACAATAAAAAGTTATGTAGGGGTGATATCCTCTTAGTTGTAATAATAGACTTATTCCACTCAAACCTGATGACTGAAATTTATGAGCTCATTGCAACTTTACATTTTTAAACTTTATATTTATATTTGGATCACTGCAAACTGTCAGTTTGCTTCCAAAGGCACAGGTACATTACATGTAAAGAAAATATGTTATATAAATAAATACATATTTTGACAAAGTAGATCCTTTTAAGATGAAGTTTAATTTATGGTAATAAATTGTAAAATGTATTCTGTGGTATATTGAGTTCTCACCTGTTGAGAAAGAGAGGATGCCAGTTCCTCATCACTCTTCAATCCCTTCTGTGTTTTTTAAAGCTTCCCACCGTTTAAATTCTGCACCAATATTTACTGTGGTATTTTGCCCTTTGTTACTAAACCACACACAAAAAGAAGAAAATCACATAAAAATGTACAGATTTACTGTTATCAATTTCATTTGGTCAAACCATTGTCAAGCCAGCAGCTTACTACTACCCACTTCATCAGCACAGAAAGGAGGTTGATTGGAAAAGCAGTTTTATAAAGAACACAAGAAATACGTTTTGATAGATGATGGTGTTTTTTCACAAAGGTTCGGTCCATCACCTTTTTGAATGGTCACTCTTCATTGACATTGAGCAGGACACACGTGAGAACGATCTTTCACTAATTACATAAAGAGCTTTACTAAAGGATACTACAGTTTGACCATGTTCGGTTTGGTTCTGTCATTTTCTTCTGTGATCTTCTGCGTGTTGTTTTGTGTTTTGTATAAAGTGTTTGTTTTGGATTCTCATTCGCTTTATATAGACACACATCCCGTGACAGTTACATGTGATGACCGATTTTACTTATTATTATATATTTAATAATAATTAATCAATGGATCGCCTGTATGATGCTTGGAGAAACAGGTGAAATACCTTTTGCTACATGGTGTTTTCTCACTGAAGGTTGGTCCATCATCTTTTGAACGGTCACTCTTCATAGACACAGAGGACAAATATGAGCATGATCTTACTCTAATTACAAAGAGACAAGAGAAGAAAAAGCACTTTACTAGGAGATACTTCAGTCTCATTTGAAAAAGGTTTAATATGGTAATTAGAGCAGATGGAAAAATCTAGAGGAAAGGAGGGTTTCTTTGAACTCTCTGCCTGCTCTTACACAGAAAACATCTGCAAAGTTTTTCAGTATATGTGTAGCAACAGTAAGAAACCCATATACTCTCTGGGGTCAGCTGTGTTCGGGGTCCTTGAGATGTTTTGACATGCCCTGACATTTTTGCTTTTTTCAGTTGCTTATAAACATATTAATGGCACAGGTGAAATTACACTCTATTTAGCAGAGACAGGGCTACCATAATATGTGAGCAATGTGACTATATCTATATCGTGGTTAGAACAAATCTCAGTAGGCTATAGCAATATAGTTTGGATGTGTTCATGTAAATAATGTTTACTTATGTAGGAGCGAGAGTGAATGAATGCACAGCGCCGCGTCTATGCCATTCATTCATCCATTATTCACACACAGACACACATTTCATATTTTAACAGTCTTTGTGCAGTTTACAGACACTATTCAATAACACGATTAGAACAAAGCACTTAATAACAAATGACTTACTACATCAGCTGAATCTGTGCTCCTCGAAATGAAACTAGCACTTCTGAGGTAACTTTGGTAACTATTAAACTGGATGTTTTATCCAGCTGATGTGGGCGTTTTCATGGCTTGCCTCAACATTAGCGTTTTGAATAGCACGCGCTCTCAGTGGGCGTGGTCACATTACGTTTTAATTAGATGAAAGAAAAAGACTGACTTCTCTCTCTTTTCATTCAGATTAAATCAATTGAGAATAGTTGTTTTTTATATAAATTAGGCTACTTAATTTAAAAGAAGAGAATTTCAGCTTCATAAAGAATTCTTCACTAAAGTTCGGATTCGTCACCTTTTGAATGGTCACTCTTCATAGACACTGAGTTCGACACACGTGAGAACAATATTTCAATAATTAATTACATTAAGAGCTTTACTAAAGGATACTACAGGTTCATTTAAAGAGGTTTGACGTTGCAAATGTTTCTTCTATGTAATATTGCCCCTGTGTGTACGGTAATGTATTTACACTTGATTGCCTGTTCTGTATTTCCACTGTGGAATGAAACGCCCTAGTGGCTACCTGTGTTATTGAATGACCATGTTCATTAACAAGCACAGCCGTTTACAATTTTCAAAATTTAGTCATTTTCCAGTACATACACCAAGTTAAAATCACTGCATGTTTGTGTAACGTGTTTGTTCTGCTTTGGTTTGGTTCTGTCATTTTCTTTGTTTGTTTTGGATTCTCATTCGCTTTATATAGACACACATCCAGTGACAGTTACATGTGATGACCGATTTTACTTATTTAATAATAATGAATCAATGGATCGCCTGTAAGATGCTTGGAGAAACAGATGAAATACCTTTTGCTACATGGTGTTTTCCCACTGAAGGTTGGTCCATCATCTTTTGAACGGTCACTCTTCATAGACACAGAGGACAAATATGAGCATGATCTTACTCTAATAACAAAGAGACAAGAGAAGAAAAAGCACTTTACTAGGCGATACTTCAGTCTTATTTGAAAAAGGTTTAATATGGTAATTAGATGGGTAGATTGAAAAAACTAGAGCAAAGGAGGCTTTCTTTGAACTCTCTGCCTGCTCTTACACTGAAAACATCTGCAAAGTTTTTCACTATATGTGTAGCAACAATAAGAAACCCATTAACCCTCTGGGGTCAGATGTGTTTGGGGTCCTTGAGATGTTTTGACATGCCCTGACATTTTTGCTTTTTTCGGTTGCTTATAAACATATTAATGGCACATGTGAAATTACACTCTATTTAGCAGAGACAGGGCTACCATAATATGCGAGCAACATGTATGTACATGTTTGTATTTTTGAGAGAATATTGTTTATGCGTGGTTATTGAAAAAACTTAAAATGAAAGTTTCTGAAAATAAGGCCACAAAACACATACTAAATACAGTATTTTATAGTAAAAACTTTATAATCTATTTCGTCTATAACAGTAATAGGCTATCTGTGCTCTTTTACTTAATTTAAAAGAAGATAATTTCAGCTTCATAAAGATAAATATTTTGTGTCTCTGTGACCAGTATTTAATGAGTTACAGTTCATTTTTCAGACTCGTTTCAAAATAAACTTCAATGACAGAGAAAAGGCAAAACGTGCATCATGTATATTTTACTTTATTTGACAAAAAGCAGAACATTTTGTTTTTATTGCGAGTATGCAAAAAAAAACTAGACAGTTAACAGGATCTAATGGTGTACAACACTTATATGTAAGATCAAAATCAACAGAGTAATTTGAGTGTCTTTTGCCAACCCCAGAGGGTTAAATACCTTTTTTCTCACTGAAGGTTGGTCCATGATTTTTTGAATGGTCACTCTTCACAGACACAGAGCTGGACACATGTGAGCTTGATATTTCACTAATGACAAGAAAAAAAAAACAAACACATGAGGTTCCTTAGTAAAATATATGAATGCTTTATTAAAACCATTCATTATTATTCTTCACTTCAATCCAAAGGAGACATTGAGTCATGATTGAACAATGTCAAGGCATTACCAAGGCCAGGCAAGTTTATTGACATAGCACTTTTCATACACAATAGTAATTCAAAGTGCTTAACTGAATTAAAATAATAAAAATAAATAAAAATAATTAAAACAGTTTAGAATAAAAAGGAAATAAAATACAGTGGAATCAGTCGGAAGAACAAAGCCACAGTGCTCATTTATTAAATGCACAGCGGACATGATGTGTTTTGAGTCTGGATTTGAATGTCACTACTGTAGGAGCACATCTGATCTCTTCTGGAAGCTGGTTCCAGCTGCGGATGGTATAATAGCTAAAAGCAGACTCATCATGCTTAGAGTGAACTCTTGGTATTTCAAGCTGGTGTGAACCTAATGATCTGAGTGATCTGTTATTTTTAAGTGAGCATATCTGCAATATAATGAGGTCATAGGCCATTTAGGGATTTATATACCAGTAATAATACTTCAAAATCAGTCATATATGTAACTGGGAGCCAGTGTAAAGACCTGAGGACTGATATGATATGTTCATATTTTATGGTTCTACATTCTGTGAGCTGCAACCGTCTTATGGTCTTTTTGGTAAATCCAGTGAGGAGTCAGGATTACAGTAATCCACCCTGCTGGTGATGAAAGTATCTGAAAAGCATCATCTAATTCTTGCAATATTTTTCAGTATGATAGTATGCTGATTTAGTTATTGCTTTGACATAACCACTGAAACTAAGGCCTGACTCTAGATACACAAATACGTTTTGATAGATGATGGTGTTTTCTCACTGAAGTTCGGTCCAACACCTTTTGAATGGTCACTCTTCATAGACACTGAGCTAGACACACGTGAGAACGATCTTTCACTAATTACACAAAGAGCTTTACTAAAGGATACTACAGGTTCATTTAAAGAGGATTGACGTTGCAAATGGTACTTCTATGTAATATTGCCACTGTGTGTACGGTAATGTATTTATACTTGATTGCATGTTCTGTATTTCCACTGTGGAATGTGGTGCCCTGAGTGGCTACCTGTGTAATTGAATGACCATGTTCATTAACAAGTACAGCCGTTTACAATTTTCTTTCAATACGCTTTGATTTATTCTTAAATTTAGTCATTTTCCAGTACATACACCAAGTTAACATCACTGCATGTTTGTGTAACGTGTTTGTTCTGTTTCGGTTTGGTTCTTGTCATTTTCTTCTGTGAAATTCTGCGTCTTGTTTTGTGTTTTTGGATTCTCATTCACTTTATATAGACACACATCCCGTGACAGAACCAGGTTTTGTCACGAAAAACACGCAATAAAACGAACCCGAAATGACGCGAAGCAGCACGTGCACCAATACACAGAGAACACACGTGAATATTGAAGTCAGACAGAAACTAGTGCTGCACACTGTTTGCATGCCGATCTGCTCTGAGGAAAAAATGCAAAAAGAAAAGGAAAACTAAGATTTACCTGGTGTCCTCAACCCATGCGTTGCTATGATTAGCTGTACTCATGACATCACTGAGTTTGAGTCGCGCGACGGCTCTGGATATCTAGCAGGCTAGATATTTTTCTGGGCTTGGTGACGCGTCTGCGAGCGTTTTCGCTGCGTTGTTGGCTCTTTCATACTAACAGATTGGCGAGCATTCATCGTCCGCTAATCCCCCGCGATACACAAGCCAAGTTCACACTACAGGATTTTAAGCCTGATTTATGCCCGATTTGCAAATCGTTAAGCTCGAGCTCGGACGATGAACGCTCGCCAATCTGTTAGTATGAAAGAGCCAACAACGCAGCGAAAACGCTCGCAAACGCATCGCCGAGCCCAGAAAAATATCTAGCCTGCTAGATATCCAGAGCCGTCGCGCGACTCAACCTCAGTGATGTCATGTTATTTGTTTGCATTTTTTTTCTCAGAGAAGAAGATCGTCGCACAAACCGTGTGCAGCACTAGTTTCTGTCTGACGTCCATATTCGCATGTTGTGTTCTCTTCTTCGCTGGGTATAGGCGCACGTGCTGTTTCGCGTCATTTCTGGTTTGTTTTATTGCGTGGTTTTCGTGACAAAACGTGGTTTGTAGACAAGATAGAGATCGTTGGGTGAAAGAGTTGTTGTCAACTCGTTATTTATTTGATTATTTTCAGGATTTAGACTGTACCATAGTACTGAAACAGCTTGCTCTTATCATCCGATCGTGGGTGTATCTCCATGTAGTGCGTTGTCAACTCGTGTAGTGAGTTACCTCCTGTTGTGGACCAATCACGTTGTGTTGTGTGGTGTGAACAGCTAAACAACTTGAACACTCTGATTTCACTGAGAGCAAGTCATGTGAAACGCACAGTTCAGACCAACGTTTTAAAATCATGTAGAGTGAACAAGGCTTAAACAACTTGAACACTCCTGATTTCACTGAGAGCAAGTCATGTAGTGTGAAACGCACAGTTCAGCCCAACGTTTTAAAATCATGTTGTGTGAACAAGGCTTTAGATGCTTTGAGAAACAGATGAAATACCTTTTGTTACATGGTGTTTTCCCACTGAAGGTTGGTCCATCATCTTTTGAACGGTCACTCTTCATAGACACAGAGGACAAATATGAGCATGATCTTACTCTAATAACAAAGAGACAAGAGAAGAAAAACACTTTACTAGGAGATACTTAAGTCTCATTTGAAAAAGGTTTAATATGGTAATTAGATGGGTAGATTGAAAAAACTAGAGCAAAGGAGGCTTTCTTTGAACTCTCCGCCTGCTCTTACACTGAAAACATCTGCAAAGTTTTTCACTGTATGTGTAGCAACAACAATAAGAAACACATTAAATACCTTTTGCTAGATGAAATTTTTTTCTCACTGAAGGTTGGTCCATCATTTTTTGAATGGTCACTCTTCACAGACACAGAGCTGGACACATGTGAGTCTGATATTTCACTAGTGACAAAATGGGAAAGAAAAAACAAACACATGAGGTTCCTCACTAAAATGTATGAATGCTTTATTAAAACCATTCATTATTATTCTTCACTCGAATCCAAAGGAGACATCGAGTCATGAACAATTTCATCACCAAGGCCAGGCAAGTTTATCTATATAGCACTTTTCATACACAATGGTAATTCAAAGTGCTTTACTGAATTAAAATAATCAAAATAAAAAAAGAATAAAAAAGAAAAACAGTCGGACGAACAAAGCCACAGTGCTCATTCACTTAATGCACAGCTGAAATGATGTGTTTTGAGTCTGGATTTGAATGTGGTTACCGAACGAGCACATCTGATCTCTTCTAGAAGCTGGTTCCAGCTGCGGCTGAAGTAACAAAAAGTGAGCATATCTGCAATATAATGAGGTCATAGGCCACTGAGTGATTTATATACCAGTAATAATACTTCAAAATCAATCCTATATGTAACTGGGAATCAGTGCAAAGACCTGAGGACTGGTGTGATATGTTCATATTTTCTGGTTCTACGTTCTGTATGAGCTGCAACTGTCTTATGGTCTTTTTGGGAAGTCCAGTGAGGAGTCAGGATTACAGTAATCCACCCTGCTGGTGATGAAAGCATGCACAAGTCTTGAATGGAAACAAAGCATCTAATTCTTGCAATATTTTTTAACTGATAGTATGCTTTAGTTATTGCTTTGACATGAGCACTGAAACTAAGGTCTGACTCTAAAGACACACCAAGATTAGACTTGATTTTTAGTTGTTTAACCGTGGACGAATTCTGTTTTTTTATTTATTTATTGAGCGGCTGCTGGCGAATTCTTTCTATCTCGCGCACATACAATTTGACATCACACTCTCAGCCGTACGCTTAAAAAAATATATAATTTAACATAAATAGTCCAAACACTTTTTAAATAGCCCACTTAAAGTGTTTATTACATATACATAAAAATTAATAAAAGTAAATGAACACAATTTTTCATTATATTTAAACTTAAGAACGTCCCCCTTTCAAAAATCTTGCACAATAATTCATGCTGATGATGTATTGTTTTTTTTCTGAGCCTGCAGGTCAGATAATCCTACAAAAGTCTCACCTAACCTACATTTCTTTCCACCGACTTCCTCATGTGAAGATCAAACAAAAACGTACCCAAGAATCTAAATCGTTTAATGTGAATGGTTATACCTGGAGTTGAATATGTGTAATATCATTCGAAATGTTTCAGTGCGACTGGTATAAATGTCTAATTTCCAAATAAGTAAATCAAAAAGTAATACGTTTTCAAGATTTTAAGAGTAACATACTCAAAGGAGGGATGGGATGGTTAAACACGTTCCTGTTCTCAAACGGTGTAACCTCTGAATGCAAATGACCATTGTTAGCACATGTTTCCATGTAAAAGAAGTTTCTGTCTATATAATGAGATGTAGCAAGGGGCTCGGGGCCTTTCTGTATTCTCAGATCAGCCTGTAAATGCTGAGAGCCGCCAGGACTCATTTATTTCCTAATGTCGGGTTTGTATCTCATTTGATGTTTTGTATTATTGATTATCTTTGAACTGAAGATTAGATAAATTAACTTTCTGTCAGGACCACCATCATCAAATGTGATTGACAATTAGCATAGTTAGGATTGAAGTAGGGTAAACAGAACAGAACCAACATGAATGTTTTGCAGATATCATTCATTCAAGATTTTAAAGACATATAATTTTAAAGACAAAGACAACATTTTAAAGACAACATAATTAGAGGATTTATTCTGATTCCAAGGGCAATTAAACCTGACTGGGCAAGAGGAGGAGCTGGGGATGGAGGAGGATAATTACAATACCGAATAAACACGATAGCTGCCAATAATATTGAAGGAGCTTAAATATATACAGTGATAGGCGTCGTATCTATAAGTAGACGTGGATCAGCTGAGAGTCAGCTGATGCGAGTTGACTGAACGTGACCTGCCAGAACTGCTCTTGAACGCAAAAGAAGATTCTGAAGAGTGTCGGAAACCAAACAGTTGATGGCCATTGACTTCCATAGTATTTATTTTTTTCCAATGGAAGTCAAAGGCCACTGTCCACTCTCTGGTTACCAACATTCTTCAAAATATGCTCTTCTTTTGTGTTAAACACAAGAACGAAACTCGTGAAATAAATGATGACAGAAATGAACTATACCTTTAATGATGGAGCTTTAATGATTATCGACGTTAGCTTATGATTTCAGTAAAATATATATTGTAATAAATTGTATACACAAAGTTTATGATTGTTGATTAATGATGACTGTTTGAGAAATAGAACTAGAAACGTTATGATAAATACTCTGCCTTATGGTAACAGCTTGTTACAATTGTGACACTTTTTAAAATGACTTTCTGAAAACAGACGCTGTCTCTACCTCTGTTTCTCTGAGAGACTCATCTTGAGAGAGAGTGATTTCCTCGCTCCTCTGACACTGCAGCTAAACCGCCATTAAAAACAGATCAGCACTGGAATCGATATGTGTTAAGACATTCAGCTGCTCAGCACGACCTGGACATGACCAAAATATTATGGGGGGATAATTTTGAGTTTTGTGGTAATAAACATACAGATAAAAAATAAAGAAATAAAATAAAAACATGGGTGTAACCAAATGTTTAGGTGCATTTCAAATAACAAAATAAAACATAACAAGGAGAAACACATTTTCAGCACTGGAACAATATTTTGCAGTTTTATATGAATTTACCTCATATCCCAACAAACCATATCTTTTCATTTGATTTCACATCATTTGATCACATGCTCAGAATTTATTGTAGGCTATTAATTTCAAGTTCTCCCACAGTTACAATTTTGAATATACTAGTTCATTGTGCTATGTGAGTGGACATTATAATTATACCTGGCATTTGTTACATTTGACAAACAAAAATACATTAAAAGCATCATTCACTTTGTGCTTAGGGTCTGATTTCCCGTTAGAATGCTTTCGATTTTGCATCACCACAAAATAGGCTAACAGCCAAAAATAAAAGGAGCGTCGTTTGTATTGAAAAAGCATTACCTGTTCTTTAACGTAAATATCAATCACTGTAACTGAGGACGTTTAAAAAAAACAAGGCTGCAGTTGCACCACGTCGGTCTGGAGCATCAAAAACTTTCTGTAAATACCCATTGTAAATGTGGCCGTAGGCTATAGTGCTGTGAATTGTAGGCTACTTCCGTGGTATGTAGTTATAATTTTCCGTGATCTTGTCATGCTCTTTGAGAAACAGCAATTATAAAAAGGGTTTTCTTTAAGTTGTGACACCTGGCAGATCCCCAATGTTTATACACACCATCAGCCAAAAAAACCTTCATCACTATCGGCATATCTGTGTGTGACTTTACGATTGTAAAACACTTTTTTAGTTGTAACGGAGAAGCATTGACACTTTTTCCTTTCACTTTGTTCCTGAGTATTTGTTGGATTCAATAGACTATACACTAACACTAAGTCTTATCCTCCAAAACCGACATTGAAGTATCAAACACCACGCGCTTAGAGGTCTGGTTTTCTGAGTGCTTTACATTTTGATTTAATCATAAACAACAGCCAAAAATAAAAGGAAGAGAATTTAAAAAATGCTTAAATACTTATTGAAAAGCCATTAGGCCCACCTGTTTTTAATGTAATTATCAATCACTGTAATTGAGGATGTTTTTAATAAATAAATAAATAAATAAAAAAACTTACTTGCAGCACGTTGGTCTGACTCTGGACCATCAGAGACGATTTGCAAAATGGTTTCTCTTTCTCACTTTTAGTCACATGATTACACCCATAAGTGACCTTTGCCTTTTCCAACACTGTCCTGTTAAACATTTACGAGTTTTAAAGCCTAGATTTGTTAATGGTAAAGACTGGTCTTTCTAACATCATCATAGGTGTCTTGAGTTTTCAGTCGGCCTTAAATTAATTTGTGTTAATCAGATCTTTATCATGTGCAAATCAAGATGTCAGCAAACCAATTGTGAGATGTAGCTTAGCTATATACAAGGACAGATTCCCTCACATAGCCTATATGCCTCGAATTGGTTTAATGCCAATTTAAACAATTTTTTTATTTTTATTAGGCCTACTTGATGTTGAATATTCTCTGTTTGTCTAAAACACTTTCAGTTTAATTTATACAAACATAAAATTAGTCTAAGCCCACTGACATACGTTTAGACACTTTGTGAATAACACACAGGCAGTTGTTAAAAAAAACTGTTTCTGTATTTATTCAAAACGGGATTAAAGGACTGGTTGATAAATCAGACGCACTGATTTAAGGGTGAAATTCAACCATGTTATTTGATTTAGTTACCTAATAATTAGGCCTACAATAATCTCTGTAAAGTAACAGCGCAGTCAGCACATTTCATTTGGATAGATTTGGCCAAACTAAATGCAATCATTAAAATTGATTTGATAATTTAACAAATTAGGCTTACTTGTTTTATAATAGGCCCACAAATAAAGTCATTTAAAAAAGCAAGAGAAATGGTAGATTTTGACATTAAATTATATACAGATACAATTAAAATGCCACATAACTATACAATATAAAATGTACTTACTAATTTACTATCTATACTAATCAGTCACGTATTAACGAATAAGGTAAATCAGCTGTTCTACCGCATCAGACGGTTACAAAGTAGTCACTGAGGTGTTTCTGAAATGAATTCAGGTGCTAGTAAAGTGTAGGTGAATCTTGTAATATGGCTCCAGAACAACAATGTAGGCTACAGTTGAAGATTACAAGATTTAGTCACTACATACAATTGCAACAGAATTTCAACACACACAAAAATGAGGACATGGACATGACAATTTTGCATAATAGCGATCACAAGAAGAAAATTCAAAAAAATGTTATATTAATCAGGTAGTCTACATTTACAATTTGTGCCCATATTCTCAAATCAGAAAAGTCCATATCTGAATAATCAATATTTTAGATTTGGCTGTACAGACATCACATTATCACACATATTAATGTGTCCTCTCTAGATACAGTATTATAGTGACTCTTCTGAGGATGGATGGATGGAGAGGTGCATTATCAGATCACATAACTGACTTAATACAACTTGAAATAAGTTATCATCTCTAAAATGTGTAGAAATGTAAAATGAAAGTATGGTATTAATGATATACAAAACGACCGATGCATTCAAGAAATGGTTTTACTATTACATTTTAGACTTTCACTTTCAATGGACATAATTGGATAGAGTTGTGTGCTAAATTTGATTTGCTAAATCAGCTCTAAGATAAGGATGAGTTAAGGACGAGTTTAATTCCAACATCATTATGTCTGTAGGTCTTTTACTGACGAGCCAGGTTTCTGTTTTTTGGACCCGTCTGAGCTCTGAACAGACTGAACTTCATCCTCTTGTGTTCCTCCTGTTAACAAACAAAACTATCAGTAGCATGTTTAATGCTCCATCATTTCATTTTTCATTTTTAAATAGTAATAATTTAGTATAAACTAAAATAACTAAAACAATGCCATTTATTTTTATCTTTGAGATAAATGCATGTGTATGAAGACACTGAGTTCATAATGTAAATGCTGATAAGTGTTACTATCTGTTTTGTAGTGCTTTGCACAGCAAAGGTTTAAAACCTATCATACTATCGAGTTTGTTTTTTGTGCTTGTATTCTCAGTTGAGTTCATATTTGAAAATAAGGTATATTTAGATTTAGCTGAGACATCACATCATTAGACGCATCAACGTATTCTGATAAAGACAGTAATTTAATGAGGCTCTTCATGATTTCTCACCTCATGATGATGGGGCAGTTCCTGTTGATTTTACTGGTTCTGGAGTTTTTGATATAAACCAAGGGGTTTACCAGCTCTCATATAGATTTCCCTGTTTAGGCTGTAATGACAAATCCAAAAATAAAATAATCAGTGATATAAATGAATGTGTGAGTGCATGCCAGAAGTTAGTAACATGCACAAAAACACTCCCAAATGATCTCAGCCTTTCTTCACTCTCAGCAAATGTATTATGCTCTCTAAAAATGTGCTCACATTTTTTCATTAAATGAAACGGAATTAATTAAACATGATTTGTTTGTGAAAATTTTTGCAGGATGTTCACAATGCACTATGGTTAGTGAATGAGAATATCTGTTAAAATATAATGCCTTTTAACCATGATTTACATTGATATGAACACATTGGAGTTCTAGTGAGTCACTGTAAAGGAGAAAAATGCTGACGAGTGTTTAAATGTGATAAATCAAAAGGAGCAAATGCATCTTAATTTTTAATACAAAAAATTAAAAAATACATCAACATTTACCATTAGGTAAAGCTTAACCCTTAATGGACAAATACAGTAATAAAAAGACCAAACTCACACCTTTTTTGTGATGTAGACTATACTTGGAACAGGCAAGCAGACTCAGAATATGAACGTAACGCGCAGAAGTATCACGCTGAGCAATTGAAGTACTGGCATAAAGTTGGCATGACACTGTATATTCGAATATTCGCACATTTATGGACCATCTCTAAAGTTACATTGCCACACGTTTCTAACTTCAAACGCGTTTGAAGAGAATGACTTTTTTTACATAATTTTTGCATTAACTAGCCTACATATGACAATAATTAATTGATACACTTTTCTAACACAGTCTGTGACCAAAATTAAGAAACAAATGAAATACCTTAAGATTGTTCGGCCACCATCTCTTTACGAGTCACTCTTCACCGACAAATGTATGTCCCCTTTAAAAGATAAAGAGTGTGTTCAATAAAGATGTGGACTTACTTAAGATATGGAAAGTTAAAAGATTTAACTTTAATAACAAATGTTCTTTGACAAAAAAAAAAAAAAAAAAAAAAAATAGGCCTAGCCTACATTCAAATGATCTGCAATTCAATTTCGCATAACAAAAACAACAGCATAAGCTAGAAGTGACAGGTAGATGAACCTAAAAGAGAAACTCAATAAATTGTAAATACATTTCATGTTAATGTTCATGTTCTTAGGCCTTATAAAAACATCTGGCCTTATGTAAATTCAAAATGTATTCGCCCTATTAATTGTAATCGAGAAGTATCAAAACTTACTTGCATTCTTGTCCACTAAAAAGTGAATTTATAAGTTATTAAAAAAAATGCTGTCCGTTAGCCTATGGCCTGTCAGCGCGCGTCACCAATATATTCTCAACATCTTTTGCTCGAATTGTGGATTATAGATAAATGACCGAAAATATTAAACTTTGGTTGGTGCTAAATTAAAATTCGGGGAGACACATTAATCAAATCCAATGAGAAACGAGTTCTCTTGTATTCTCCGTTTGTTTGTGTGTTTTCCTCGACACTTTCGTTTTTGTCTTCTTCTTGGGTTTTACTGACGCGGTTTGAAGCGGCTGAACATGTGTTTACCGCCACCTGCTGGAGCGTGACTGTTCTACAACATGTCGTAAAGAATCCCGCAAGACGAACAAATAAATAGGCTACTATAACAAGTAATACAATATACCAAACTACTAACTATTTAGTTAACAAATTATAATATAATCTAAAGCTTTCCGTCCAACAACTAGCCTACATTGTTTTAGAAGACTGATATAGCATTACATCCTCAATCAATAAACACTATAATTATATGTGATTTGATTCCGTAGTACAGGTGTTTATAATTAATCAAATGATCACACGGGACATGTGTCCAAAGCTGTCCTGAATCAAATCTCAGTATCATCACTACTGTCTGCACATTTCCATATATAAAAATAAAGATAAAAGGCACAATAATAAAGTTATATAAAAGTCAAGTATGGTTTTTGCACATTATAAACACATACTTTTCTATAAAGAGGAAACAGATTTTACTTAAAAAAGTGACCATGATAGTGTGGTCATTCCCATTTTTCTCTCCAGAAACATATACTTCACATACATTATTATGTTTAATCTAAATATCACCAGTATCGTTTGCAGGCTTTTTATTAAAGAGACTTATTAAAGAGATTTCTGCTAATACAGTACCCATTTATAAACTGACCAGCCTCTTCCTTTATTTATTTTATTTAATTAAAAAAAACATAATTTGCCTGTTTCTGTTAATGCTGAATGGTCACTGAGCAAAATAAACCTTTAAAAAACTATTTTCGCCCTGTCATTTCTCAATGTACACCGTTACCGCCGGTAGTTCTCAGTTACTGTTTATCATGATTATATTAATGCTTTTCATTTTCACTTGGTTATTGAAAAAGTATGTGAACCACTTCAACATTTGTGAATTTAATTTTACTGAGTTTAAAATTCAAGTATTTAGATAGGCTAAGATTAACATATTGAAATGTAGTAAGTTCTGACTGTGAGAAGGTTATGTTAAGACTTACGTTCACTCATCCCTGCTTTAAACAAAGAGGTGTGAGTGGTTTAGGAAGTAGCTGATGACCATTTTAGAAGTACAAATAAATAAAATAAAATAAAATTGGGTCCAAGATTCCCCTCCTCTGGGAATAGCATGGCACATCAGCAGTAAAAAGGGAAAAATAGATTGTTGTTTAGTCACTAGGGGGCACTAGTCCCCATGTTTAGTCACTAGGGGGCACTAGTCCCCATGTTTAGTCACTAGGGGGCGCGCCAGGAGCCTTATCTGTTAGAAGAGAGTTAAATATGAGTTATGGTACTAAAAACAATGTGTTTGAATGCAATGTAGTTAATATGATAACCTAATATAATAATAAGGCACATCAATAATTGATGAATTAAATACTAGCAGGGAGTGAATTCACACTCTGAACTTTATTCTCTCTAAATACACATTTACATTAAACTGTGCACAGAACATGAAGGGTCAGTTTGTGTCTGCTGAGATACTGTCAAACATCCATAGGATGTGGTCTACTAGAACTCAGTGACACAAAATAAACTTCAGTCGGAATGAAATGAGAAATAAAAGAACACAAAGCTCTTTTTTCTTTACAAGTTTAATATTAACAATATTTTAATACTTGATTTTCCTGCAAAGACAAAAGCTGAGATCAAAACACCCAACAATAATCCCTGGATAGATCTGGACAGGACATTGTCTTATCCAAATTTTTCTCTTTCCTTATCTGCACATCCCCATCTCAATCACTGGTGAATCAAATCACAGGAGGTGTCTATTCAAGATATCTGATAATCCTCCTGGACAACCAAGTGTAACCCTCTGGGTATGAAGCATTGTGTGTGTGCATTTCACTCTTCGAGTCCTCTTTGAGCAATTGACGTTATGCATTATTTCTAGAATGGCTTTCCTTGTGTAATTGGCATGATATATTTTTACCTGACAATAAAATGTTATATTTGATTAGTCTGAACTCTCCTGAAATCATTATGACCAGTAGATTATGAGGAGGCTGGTGTAAGCGATTTACAGTCAAAGACCCAGAACCAGATTTGATGAATGAAGACCCAGAGTCAGAGTTATAATGAATCGAAGAAAAGTTTTACTGAAGATAGTTTGAAGTTTCATCAGCAGAAGTGTGCTTCAGAGACTCACATGGAGTTCGTAGGCCACTGTTACTGCATTTAGATATAAAACACAGACATTAGAGAATACATGAAGGAATATTTCAGTAATCACACTAAACTTTTATAACAAAGTAAAATCTCACAATCTCACAAACTCATTTGATAATTAAGGGGAAAATGTTGATCAATACCTTGATTATAATCATTTATTACATATACATATACAAGCAGAACATTGATCCCAGAATCCACCCCTTCACAGATCTGTGTCCAGGATAGGTCAAACTAAAGGCGCACGTATGAATGGAGCAAAACACATTTTTCTGAAGAGCTTTTGATTTCTGTCTATCACTGACTTGGCCAGTTGTACGGAAGAGGCTAAATAAACGAAACTTTTTTGTACGACTGAGCAGTAGGCAAACGATTAAAGAGGTATTAGCAAACCCTGCACTCTGTTTTAAGTCAATGGAGACAGAGGAGGTGCGCTTGTATCTTCATCTGCGGATGTCGCTGTTACTACATAAAAACGAGTGACTTTCACACTGTTCTAATGTTAAATTTTGTAATATTTGTGCCGTTTTAATTTTTGTAATATGGATTATTTTGTCTTGCAGTTTTTTGAGGAGTCACTGCCTCCCTTGACTCTTCAGAGGAAACACCCCTGGTTTGTAGGTATTTTACTGAATAGCCAGATTTTTTGGACCCGTCTGAGCTCTGAACAGACTAAGCTTCATCCTCCTGTGTTCCTCCTGTTAACAAACAAAACTATAAGCTGCATGTTTCTACTAATGCTGTATCATTTCATTCAAACATCTCAATGTCTTAACACATTTGTGCATTTTTAATAGTAATACATATAGTAAGAGCTAAAAACTTAAATAATATAAATCAATTCAATTTAAATGTTCTATCAGATAAATGCAGTTCATAATGTAAGTGCTGAAAAGTGTTACCTAGTGCTGTTTTCAAAGATTAAAAGAAAAAAAAGTTAAGTATTCTGATAAAGACAGTAATATAGTGAGGCCCTTCATGAGTATCTCTCACCTGATGATGACGGAGCAGTTCCTGTTGATTTCACTGGCTCCTTAGGTTTAGATGTAAGCCATCCACCTAAAGTGCTCATCCAGCCTTCCTTGTCTAGGCTGAAATGAGGAATCAGAAAAGAAAATGATCAGTGATGGGTGAAACAAGTTGCAAATAATACTAAATGAATGAATGACTGCATGCCATAAGTTATTCATTTGCATAAAAATACTCCCAAATGATCTTCACTCTCAGCAAATGAATCATGCTCTCTAAAGACATGCTCACATTTTTTTCACACGTTTACAATAAAATTAAGGAATTTATAAAACACGATTTGTTTATGAACATTTGCAAGAAGATTTACACTACGCACTAAGGTTGGTAAATAAGAATATTTGTTAAAAAACAATGCTATTAATACATGATTTATATTCTTATGAGTTCTAGCGAGTCAGTGAAAAGGAGGAAAAAAAATTTTTTTATTAAAAATTTAGATTCCAGGCTTTTTGTAGTTGACTCAGACTCCCAACTCCCACCGCATGAGCCGAAAGAATAGTCCTCGACTCCATATTTAACTATATTTAATCTATATCGACTCCATTTACTTTACATCAAAACAGGATTAATACAAGATTGCAGTTGTTAAACACTTAATTGATTTATTTTCCCTCAAACACAAAGCCTTAAAATCCCCTTGTGTGTTCAGCCACACACTTTTGATTTAATGACTTAATTGATGCACTATGAACATTGCCAGCTGTTGCGAAACCTAATTTTACAGAAGGAAAAGTCACGAAAAACAGCTGTGATTGTATATTATGTCAGAATCAAATAAACAAGAAAACAGATATTCTAGTTTAATGAATCTTCTTATAATAGTTGAGATGATGGCGTTAAACACGCATGATCATTGTGTTAAAAGGTTGGCCAGGCTTAGGCCTTCAAAAAATGAATACATTAAAAAATACTTACAACAATGTACACTTATGTGCTTTTCTTGATGACATTTTTTTATGATTAATGGTTATTTTAATGATTATGAACACAATGTTTCCATGGGAAACCAAATCTACATTTATTGCATTCATATAACATCAATTAAACTATTGCATGGAGGTATGTTTAAACTCAAGGTCTATTGGCTTTTCTATGTCTAAAGTATAAGTATAAGCTACATGTCACTCCTTGCTTATACAGACACTCAACTGCCATCCACTATACAGGTATCAGAGAATAAGTTAACATGTGAGTGATCTCAGATAACAAATAATCATTTCCTATACTGGAGTAGAACCCATTTGTACTGATTTTATATCAAATTGTAATCATTTTCTACTAAAGCCATTCAGTAAAGCTGGGGTTGTACAGTATCAGGTTCAGAGGGGAAAAGCTCTATTTTAGACATGTACTCACCTCAGTTTACACTTTGAGCCTTTTATACACGTCATCGAGCTGCTTCCCCGAGTCGTCTATCTTATTGTTCCTCAGGTCAAGCTCTTTTAGAAACTGCAGTGCTTGTGTTTTAGACAAAGACTGAGTTAAAGCAGAAACATCTGTAATGCCACAGTCCTTTAGGCTACAAAGAGACAAACAGACAGAAGAAGAGATCATCTTACTTTGACCAGATCACAAACATCTAAAAAAAGGTGAGCAATGTGAACGTTTCATAAGATATTCAGTAGGGATGCACCGAAACGGTTTTTGAGGGTCTAAATAAAATGAAACAGACGTTTCAAACAGACAGAATGGCACGCTTTGTGTTCAGAGTATATTTCATGCACACAATGTGGATAAGATTACAACAGTTCAACATGTCAGCTGTGTGGACACTAGCTCTGGATTGACACTGGATTGTTCTTTTTTTTTTTAATTAGTAATGATATGGTTTCCTAGATCTGAAATCTTTGAGTCTGTGCTGTTTTATGTTTATGCTTAAAGAAAGAAAAGTCTTTAACTTTAAAATACTGTCGATTTTATTACACAATTCCAAATTAATTAATGCACCACGCCGGATCGCTGTAGAGCCTCAGTTCAAGAGCGGAGATCAAGTGCACATGAGCCGTTCATTCTTCTCTTTACTATTAGTTACAGCACAAACTAAACATGGGTGAACACCAGCAGATATGTTGAAAGATACATTACAGTTTTATTAAAATTAATCCTGTCTCATGTAAGTCTCATGTAATCCTTCAGTGTTTCAACCCGGGAAAGACGTCACTAAAACAGCTTGGCTAGACTAAAAACTTAATGTTACTTTTACCTCAAGAAAGCTGTTTTTTGTCCATAAACTCATAAACTTAGAGAACTCCAGAGAAGAGCATTTTCCGAAGAACGTTTTACATATTAGTTTTATTTTACTTAAACTATATAATGAAGACATCATAAAAACAGCTTATGTTTGAATAAATCAGTCATGAAAACAAGTTATTACCATTAATTGTTGTTTGTTTGAATGTTAATATTTCACTAACAAACTGGAGCAGAAACTATTCTGTAATTAAAAAGTTGATTTAAAACTTGCCTTAAGTGCAATTGAAACGTTTGTACAACTCAGATTTATATTTGTTTGTACAGACTCAATTTTATATATTTGAGTGTTGGTTATTAAACTTTATTAATAAAGTTTGATTAATTTAATTGATTATACATTTCTAATTTCATTTTTGGGCTAAGTGCATCTTGAATTTTTTATTTTCGGTTTTGACGCATAATTTTCAGTTCAGTGCATATCTAATATTAAGTGTTTAAAGTGTCTTAGTTTAAAGTGTTGTAGGTGAATATCACCCACCTTAATCTCTCCAGTTTACAGTGAGAATCCTTCAGTACGTCACATAAGTGATTCACTCCTGTGTTTTCTAGTTTATTTCCACTGAGGTCCATCTCTCTCAGGTGTGATAGGTTTGATTTCAGAGCTGAAGTCAGGATGAGACACTGTTTCTCTGTAATGCTGCATTTACACAGACTGAAGACAGAAAGAGAAAGAACAATGAGCCAGATTCAGTAAAATGCATTTCTAAACCCACATTAAACAAACAGACAAAAGAAGTATAGGTTTCATCAAATGTGTGTTAGATTAAGAGATTAAAAACAAATAATAAATTAATAATTTTAATACATTAATTTGAAAAATTAATTATTTTTACAATCCATTTAAATATACTATTTTCCACATTTAAATGTGAGAAAGTCATGAATCATGAAGTGTCATTTACAATCCTAAGTTAGCATTAAACAACCATTTCTTAAATAATTTTGTCACTGTATTATAGCATATTTCAGACAGAGTTAAACTGTGGGACAAAAAAATAATAAAAATGCACGCAATCTTGTGTCTTCCACCATACTTGAGACAGATTACTTGATTATTTTAGTCTGTTGTTGATTGGATGGAATGAAATTGAAAAATGGAAATTGTATACTGTAATGGACGCGTCTCTGAATACAATTGGGTGAAGTGCATGAATTTATTGTACAGTCATTTATGTCAAGTGAGCATATCTCCAGAAAGTTTAATCAAAAGATTACAAGGGCAAATTACTTTATGGTTAATCCACAAGTGCAGTAATATGCACTGATAAAAATGAACGTTTTGTATAATTATATTTTTTATACCAACTTTAAACTGAACACTGAATAACACGGTATCTGCTGTCAAGTATATTGTAACTTACTCTAGTTTTTCCAGTTTGCATGATTTTTTCATCAGTAGATCACTGAGGTTATTCACTCCAGAGTCTCCTAGTTTATTCCCGCTCAGGTTCAGCTCTCTCAGGTGTGATGGGTTTAGTTTCAGAGCTGAAGTCACAGCAGAACAACCTTCATCTGTCATTTCACAGCCTCTTAACCTGTATTTGAGAGAAATATGACATTCAGATATCAAAACTATTTTCCCCAGGCTTTGGTTTAAACTATATAAATGATCTGTTTAATCATTTTTATCATAGACTTTAAGCCTATTAATGTTCCTTACCTCAATCTCTCCAGTTTACAGTGAGAATCCTTCAGTACGTCACATAAGTGCTTCACTCCTGTGTTTCTAATTTTATTCTCACTGAGGTCCAGCTCTCTCAGGTGTGATGGGTTTGATTTCAGAGCTGAAGTCAGGATGAGACACTGTTTCTCTGTAATACTGCATCCACACAGACTGAAGACAGAAAAAAAGGCTGTATTTTAGTCTTAAGTCTTAATGTTACAGATCCAATCATTTGACCATATCTGTTTTTTGGCCGCCAATTTACATTCACTTCAGACAGACTGGTCTTCAATATTGTGTGTACATTAATTGGGGGGGGGGGGGGTCATACTTCATTAATGTTATATACTTTTAATATTACTTCCTATAATATCAAAACACATGACATTTTTAAAATACTTTTTTACTATGTAATACTGACTTGATAACTAATCAATTTCATTACGATCATAAATATAAATACATTTCAGTACAAGTGAAATAATTTGTGACTTGTTCAAGCTTGGCATCACTAGTGTCCGTAGAGCTTTGGGTAAAAGCTTGATTCATTTGAATACATTTTATTGTGTCTCTGTGAAAGGGAATAAGACTCCCTCAGAGAAAATGTATGACATCGTATGGTCAACTAAATACATATTTAAACCATGTGAAATACTCACTGAAGTGTGTTGAGTTTACAGTGTGCATCCTGTAGTAGAGCAGCGATCTGATTCACTCGTGTGTCTCTCCATGTGTACGTTTACTCAGATTCAGCTCTCTGAGGAGTAACGGGTTTTTACCCACAATTCCTCGTCACATACTGACAGCCTTCATCTGCAGCAGCACCCAAAAACCTGCAGAGGGGAAGATGAAGAATGATTCGAATTCAGTTACAACACATTTATGGTATAATGGAAACTATAAAATAATTTATTAAAACCTCTTGAAATCCTTAAACAAATTTAGAAATATCTTATTTAATATGATATATATATATATATATATATATATATATATATATGCCACCATATAATTTGTGTTCTTTCATCACACCTCACCTTAATGTTTTCAGTGAGATAATATCGATTCTGCAGTAAATCATCAAGCTGCTTCTACTCCTGATTCTCCAGGATCATTTCCTGTGAGATCCAGCTCTATCAGGTGTGAAGATCTTTGATCTCAGCGCTGAAGCCAGAGCTTTATAACCTTCTTCTTTGATACTGCAGTCTGAAAGACTACAGAAAAGATAATAATAATTAACAGTAATAATTCATAATAATAATAATCTTTACAAATTTTATATTGGTAAGCGAGTCACATACAATGCAAGTGCATGGGATTCAATATTGAAGGCCATCAGGATCAGTCCTCAAAACACTGAACTGGACTAGATCGCAAAGAGCGACAGAATGAACACAAGAGGTCTGAGACCACAATCCTACTTCAGTGGACCAAAAAAAGATCAGAGTCCTCTTTCAGGTACAGGCACAGTTAGAACGCAAACAGAAGTGATGCTTTTCATTTGGCTCACCTCTTGGTCTGCTTAAAGGAGTATGAGTTTGGTTCTTTTAAAGAGGACTCAAGTGTGAAAACACCCTCAGTATACTACAAATCTATTAACATATTTACTTAAATATTGCATGAGACTTACTGATTACTGAATATTACAATAGGCTTTATGCCGAGTGTCACAGTGGAACCGGAAAACAGGTCTCATCACATCTGCTTGTCAGAGAAAGTGTTAACGGCCGTAAGAACTGACTATCGATATTTATGGATTTTTAAGGTAATCAGCTAACCTACCTAGCTCACTTTGTTTTTGGCGTTTTATTCCATTTAAATATCTAAACGTTACTGTGAAGAAGAAGAAATATAAAACGTTTAAATATCAATCTGCACATGTGAGGGACATTGGTTATGCTAATCTTTGCTCGCTCCTTTTAAGTTATCTTGAGTAAAACCGCAAAAAAATTCATGAAGCACATACACAAGACCTGGACTGGAAGCGATGCGACCTGTTTTACAGAATGCGGAAGTAAGTTGTGCATAGAGCCTATTAAACTTTATCCAGATTACTTCTTTATTGCATAGTTCACATTTCTTAATATTAAGCCTAAAATGTGTTTTAATATCACTATTAGTAAAGATAGTATGATCAATGTATAACATCAGTCTAGAAATGCAAGTTATTCAGAGTCCAGGTCTTCTTTAGTTTACTAATAACAAAACATTTAAACTTTGACCAGAAGATAATTTCATTATTAAAAATAAACAGTGGTTCATTTAATCACCTGAGTTTCTCCAGTCTACAGTTTGTATCTTTTAATGCGATCTGGAGTTTCTTCACTCCTGAATCCTGTAGATTATTGTTGCTCATGTCAAGCTCTTTCAGACTGGAGTTTGATCTCAGGACTGTCAGCGAGAGCTGAACAGCTTTCCTCTCTTAGACCACACTTACGCAGCCTAAAATGATCATCAACAAGGAGAATTTACAAACACAAAGTACTAGATGCCAATAGTCAGTGATTACTGAATATTACAATTAAACTTTATCCAGAGTACTTCTTTATTGCACAATTCACATTTCTTAATATTAAGCCTAAAATGTGTTTTAATATCACTATTAGTAAGGATAGTATGATCAATGTATAACATCAGTCTAGAAATGCAAGATATTCAGAGTTCATGTCTTTTCTTTAGTTCACTTATAATAAAATATTTAAACTTTGACCAGAAGATTGTTTTATTATGAAAAATAAACAGTGGTTCATTTAAATCACCTGAGTTTCTGCAGTGTGCAGTTTGTATTCTCTAATGCGATCTGGAGTTCCTTCACTCCTGAATCCTGTAGATCATTGTTGTTGCTCATGTCAAGCTCTTTCAGACTGGAGTTTGATCTCAGGACTGTAGCGAGAGCTGAACAGCTTTCCTCTGTTAGACCACAATTACACAGCCTAAAATGATGAAGAGGAGAGAGAGAATTTACAAACACAAAGTACTTGATGTCAATATTCAGTGATTACTGAGGATAATTGTGTTACGGGGACCTGATTTCTCTAAAGATACTTTAGATATAAAATAATAATAATAAACACAATACTCACATCAGTGTGTTTAGTTTACAGTGTTTATCCTGCAGCAAAGGAACAAGATTCTTCACGTTTGTGTCTCCTGGTTCACGATCACTCAGATTCAGCTCTCTCAGGAGTAACGGGTTTCTACCCACAATTCTTCTCACATTCTGAAAGGCTTTATCAGCAGCAGGACCCAAAAACCTGGATAAAGACATTCATTAAATTGCCAGTAATGTCATTGAGATACAGTATCTAGGTGCTTTCAGACAATTTCAAGACACCATTAAACAATTTTAAAATGTAAACACTCAGCTGAAACTGTATTTAAAACTAGACTTTATTATTTTAAAAACACTCACTTCAGTGTCTTCAGTTGACACTTTGGATCCTGTAGTAAATCATCAAGCTGCTTGACTCCTGATTCTCCAGGATCATTTCCTGTGAGATCCAGCTCTATGAGGTGTGAAGGGTTTGATCTCAGAGCTGAAGCCAGAGCTTTATAACCTTCTTCTGTGATACTGCAGCCTGAGAGTCTACACACACACACACACACAAAATTAAAATAAAATTAACACTGTGGATCCAACGTTATTAATTAGCTGAATCGCTTATCAGATACACATCATCAATTTCGAAGTTGATTAATGAATTACAATTAAATAATGGTCACCAGGAGCCTCACTGTTGTGAGGTCAAACACTCAATGATCTGCTGCCATGTCAAATCTGAAACGATCTATGCCAACCACAAGTCTCAAAGACACTTGTTTGTTATCATTTGTTAACCCTCTAGGTGCCACGGTTGAGTTTACACAACAAGATGCGGCACTGAATAAAACGGCCGATTTTGTCAAATTGGGTGTCAAATTTACGTTCAACCTCCCCCACTGGATGGCAGAAATGTCGTACTTCATCCTGACTCAAAAAAAAATCATGTTTCTATACAAAATGTTCGAGTTAGAGCACCTTGAATCAGTGCGATCAAAAGCGTAGTAGTGCAATTCAACAGGCTTTTTGATTCAAAAACATTAGACATTCATTTACTTACATACTTCACTGTTGCTTAGAAAAACAACAACCTTAAATCTCGTAATAAAACGGGTAACCAAAAAATATTAATCTCAATTACTTTTGAATGCTGTATATCTGGTTTGTGTAGCTGATGGTGAAATATTCTTACTTCAGTATCTTCAGCGTTGAATTCTTCAGTCCCTTGCAGATCTCTATGACTCCTGAGTCCAGCAGACGGCTGTTGTTCAGGTCTATTTCTTCCAGGATGGTATTTTTGGAGAGGACAGTATATAGAACTGAACAGCTTTTCTTTGTCATCTTATAATTATTCAGCCTAAACAGGAATACCTGACTTATTATTCCTATTTTCAGCAAATATTCAACATACACCAGGTTCGACAGGTTTTCATGTTTTTTTTGCTGAAAAACTAAATTCTGTTGCTTTTATATGAAAATAAATATGATAAACAAGACATCCAAAGTCATTATTTAAGTCCATCTCAATTGGCCACCTTTTGTGACATACGTCAGCATGACATCAGACACATTTCTACCTGGCTTACATCTCTATGGGGATCACCACTGAACAGTTCTGTGCAGATTTTTCTCATCTCAAACAAGCCTAATAAATGACGGAAACTTAAAGCATAATATACATTTAAACTAATGATGAAACTGGAAACAGGTGTGTGTAATCAATGACAAAATTAGAAACTATGACAACAGAATAAAACAGAAAAATATTGATTATCTACAAACTAAAAATCCACGAAAAAGAAACAAACACAATGGATTTTGATAGTTGCAGATAAAGCATTACAGATTTTTGCATCCTATATTGTCCTCCAAACCAACTACAGTCCTTGACTTCCACAGGACAGGAAGAACAAAAAACTGCATCAAAACCAACAACATTTGTACTGTATCTCATAATCACTAAACTACTCTTGAAAATTATGTTATTCATAGACAGACATTAAGATTATTGTTCCAACAGATAAAACTATATCAGTGAGAATGAGGGAGATCTAACCCAAGTGTGCTGCAATGATCTGTGTTAGGCCCTTTTACGTATACATGCTTAGCTATGGAAATATTATTCAGAAAATTATCCAAGTCAACTGAATGCATTAAATATACTAAAGGTTGGATGAACATTAATTTCCTTCTCTCAGATTCACATTGATTATAAAATACTGCTACTTATTAATGCCGCAAGGTCACAAACTCTGAACTACAGGTAGTAAAAGTCTGGAAAAGTCTGCCTGGCAATGTACGAGGAATCAGACACACCCATTTAAAACCAAATTGGAGAGGCCTCAATGGTCAACTATTTACTTAGCTTTTCTAATTATTCTAATTATTAAATCTAATTATTATGTGGGATGGAGGCATAACAGATGATGTCCATGTTAATTTCTGCTTAAAAATATATTCTAATATTTTCATGTTGCTTTCCTTGTCCATCTCAGCATCTCTCACACTGCCAGCTAAAACCATCTGCCTGTACTGCCCAGACAACGAGGACATACATTTTTCTATCAGCATCAGCTCCTATACTGCAGGTCTCATTTTGCCTGTTTAATGAAATCGCATGACCTGCATAACCTTAGAGCTAGTTATTTGTGTCATAAGGACATTCATTTGTTGCCAGAATAGGATGGGTTTCCCCAGATTTTGAATAAACTTTTTGCTCTTTAATACCTCCATATTTTCTGTAAAGCTGGTTTGAAACAATGTTGTTGATTGAGAAAAGGATATACAAATAAAAATTATTAAAGGCATGGTCACACAAGGCAAGGCATTAACTGTTGCTCAGCAAAAGTTTGTGAAACAATCCAATCCAAAATTTCAGCAGGAATCAGCTTAATATTCAAACTTAGCAAAGTAAAACTAAAGAACTACAACGGATGAAACACTGACTCTAGGAGTGTCAGTTTTGTATAACATTACTCCAAGATTATAAAATGATCCATAAAAAAGTCTGTTTGAAAAGCAGTTAATGTAGGTTGTTTGCTTCATTGTTTCACCTGCAAAACTTCACATAACTACGATAAATCTCCACACAGCAAAGTTATAATGTACAAAATCATGTTTACTCACTTTATTTTATCCACTTGGCAATACGAGTCCACCAGAAATGCAGAGAGTTTCTCCCAATGTTGATCTCCTGGTTTAACTTCACTCAGATCCAGTTCTGTCAGCTGTAAGGGATCTGTTTGTAGTACTTCAGTTAGATACTTACATGCTTCCTCTGCATCAGCGTTTTTCAAATAGCTACAGAATGTAGAAGAAAATCTAGATTAGAAAATGTTCTTATAATTTTGAACATTTTACATCAGCCATCCTCTATATGTGTACAGAGCAGTATTAAAATGTAGTTAAGTGTGTCTGTTTAAAGTTATGATGATTCCCACAAGTTTATTATACCCTTGAGGGAAGATTATAAATAATGAACAGGAAATAAATAAGCAGGAAATAAATAAGCAATGTCGGCATTCCTACACGCAATGTAGTAATTTATGTTTTTACATAGTTCTGAAACTTTCTAGTTCAAAATGTGTCATATAGTAGTGAAAATAAATGTTGGGTTAAAGGAGCATAACGCAAGTCTCAGAGTTTTTGCAGAACTACGCCCCTCTGGTGACAAATGAAACTGCGTGCGCGCTCATGGAATACCAAAGACTTTATAGAGTAGACATATACACGGAATACACGCACGTTGCACGAGGTGTTCATAACCAAAGGAGCATCAGGCACACATCTTTTGTCACAGTCATAATGAGGTAATACAGTTATAAATCTGCAAGTCATTTAAAATATATGAAAGGAAAGGCATTTGAGTAAATTACACACTTATGTAGGCCTATGTGTGTGTGAGGGGAAAACAGGGGTAGAAAACTTCGGCTTTTGTTTCCATTGATCTCCATGTTGAACTGTTTTATGTGCTTACTGTATCCACTTATGATTGTATTATTATGGAAACACGTTCATGAACACGTTTGAGCCCTAGAGCAGACCGCCCGAGATCTCTCCGTTTGTTGAAAGCCTTCCCGATGTTGACTCTAGTCTTATTCCGACGCCTGGCACTGGACAGACAGAAGTTGTATTTTCTTTGTCTTACGTGGAGTTTGCGTTGGGGTTTGTAATGAACTACAAGCCGGTCTCTTTGGGGCTGTTTTTACACCTGGCCACAATGCGTTTTCTCAGATCTATTTGATTTATCAAAACGATTCCATTACACCTGGTCACATAAATGTGTTTTTGCAAAACGGATATTAATCTGATATTCATTCCGCGTTATATACAGATTTCATGAAGTGCACGTCACCGAAAGCAACAGATGAGCTGCATTTTATAAATCATCAGCTTCGGCTATTTCAAAATCAGCAAAGACAGCAATAAGAGAGAGCGGCAGAAGCCCTGGTATGAGATCATTTCATTTCTTAAGGCTACTTTTAATGAAGATAGTGGAGGTAGAAGGTAACTTAGTGTTAATCGTATGCGTCTTACTTTCACTTTCATTTGCGATAGATTGCGGCGCGCTGGCTTATAAATACACTCGCCTGCTCATCTGATGCACGTCGTCATATATGACTAAAACAACATGACATAGCCTGTTTTCAACAACTAGATGCATTTACACTTGTCCAGTTTCGTCTGGAATACAGCCCAGACCACGTCCTCAATGGTTTGAGCTGTCGGATTCAAATCCGTCTGGATTCAACCTGTCTTTTCACGATCGAATAAGTTATCCGATCACAGAAAACGCATGAAGTGACCAGATGTAGGCTAAACAGCCCCTTTGAATCCATCTTCTACTTTTGGGAAAGTTGACTAAAGTTGCGTCGCTCGAGTTGTCTTCTCTGATACGGAGAACGGCGGCGAATACACTATCCTGCAGGCACATAGCCAGGCGAGCGTGAACGCGCATGACGTTCACGCCCAGTCTCAGATTCGAGCCCGAATCCCTCTTATATATTTCACTGTACAGGATTATAGAGGCGATCGCAGTGATCAGAGAAGGGCTCATTCAGCCCATCTGGCGATTGTTTCAGCATGTATGGGTTAGAGAACGGCTATTTTTAACATAAAATGTTGCGCAATGCACCTTTAAAATATCTTCAAATTGCAATTCAGCAAATTTCTTTTTATAAAGCTGTACCATCTTATTTGTATTTTTAGCACTCTTAAATCATAACACTCCTGACTCCATGATTGTGGGTAATTTTCAAATAGAAGAAGAAGGCTTTTATCACCTGATCTTTAATTTAGACAATCCACTCCACAACAAATCAGTAAACATCTTTACTCCTGATCGTCCAGGATGATTTCCTCTCAGGTCCAGCTCTTTCAGGTGTGAGTTTGATTTCAGGGATTTCAGAGAGGAAGTCAAAATCTTATAACCTTTTTCGTTGATACTGCAATCTGAAAGTCTGTTTGAAAAAAGGCTCATATTAGGTATTACATGTTCTAGGATATAAAACAAACAAACACCTATATATATATATATATATCAAAAGTTTTAGATCTGTAAGATTTTTTTATGTTTTTAAAAGAAGTCTATTTTGCTCACCAACGCCGCAATTATGTGATAAAAAAACCTGTAATATTGTGAAATATTATTACAATTTAAAACAGCGGTTTTCTGTGTGAATATATAGTGAAGTGTAATTTATTCCTGTGATCAAAGCTGAATTTACAGCATCATTACTCCAGTCTTCAGTGTCACATGATCCTACAGAAATTATTATAATATGATGCTCATGAAACATTTATGATTATTATCCATGTTGAATACAGTTTTTTACATTTTTATTTTAGGATTCTTTGATGAGTAGAAAGTTCAAAAGAACAGAATTGATCTGAAATGGAAAGCTTTTGTAACATTAAACACTACCATTCAAAAGTTTGGGGTCAGTAAGAATTTATTTTTTATTTTGGGGGAAAGAAATTAGAAAATACTTTTATTTATCAAGGATGAGTTAAATTGATCAAAAGTTGAAGTAAAGACATTTATAATGTTAGAAAAGATTATATTTTAAATAAATGCTTTTATATACATTTTTAACTTTCCATTCATCGTAGAATTTTTTTGGGGGAAATGGTACACGACTGTTTTCAACATTGAAAATAATAATTTATGTTTTTTGAGCATAAAATCAGCATATTAAAATGATTTCTGAAGGATCATGTGACAATGAAAACTGATAATCAGCAACAGTCATGATGTTGAAAATTCAGCTTTCAAATTACATTTAAAAATATATTAAAATAGAAAACAGTCATTTTAAATTTGTATATATATATATATATATATATATATATATATATATATACAGTGTATATATATATAGTGAAAGTGTATATATCAGTGAAAATAGATAGATAGATAGATAGATAGATAGATAGATAGATAGATAGATAGATAGATAGATAGATCAGATAGATAGATAGATAGATAAATCAGATAGATAGATAGAGAGATGAGAGAGAGAGAATAGATCAGATAGATAGATAGATAGATAGATAGATAGATAGATAGATAGATAGATAGATAGATAGATAGATAGATAGATAGATAGATAGATAGATTTACAAATGTATATTATATGAACAAACTAATAAATGAAAATACACACTTCAGTTTCTTCTAATCTGCACTGTGAGATTTTCCAACAAGCAACAGATATTTGTTAATTCCAGAGTCTCCTGAGTTTATTTCCACTCAGATCCAGCTCTATCAGGTTTGAAGGGTTTGACTTTAAATGCTGAAAGTCAGAACAGCACAACCAACTTCTGTAATACTGTTATTATTCAGCCTGCAGAGAAAGAAAACAAAAGACAAAATTATTGTAAACCTTAAATGTTCTTAACTGGCTAAACTGTTTCAGACCATATAATCATGCCAGAACACACAAAGTGGGTGGCAATTAGTTATTTGGGGAATTGGATTTGTGTTGAGGTTTCAGTTTAAAGGATCTTTCTCACAGGATGCAGCACACGGTGGAATTGAAAAAATTGAAGAATTGTTTTAGCCCAAATTGTTAACAATTTAACAGTTTAGTTTTAGCCCAATATGAGCTAAGTGAATTCTTTTATGATTGTTTTTTAATTAGATAATCTTTTTGGTTAGATAAAAACTTTTAATCAAAAGCTGTACTCATGGAAGTGTGCATTTGTACATCGACTTTGCTACACTAGTGACACCACAAAAGTTATAATTTTAAGATACTTTTAGTTCAAACAAAAATTAAAATTCTGTCATTGATTACTCGCTCTCTAAGTTTTTTAAAATCTGTATTAATTCCTTGTGCTAAAAAACAAAAGAAGATATTTTGAAGAATGTGGGTAACCAAACAATTTCTGGTCCCTAATTACTTATATTTTTCTATATTATGAAAGACAGTGGGGACCATTCCTTTATGTTCAACAGAAGAAAGAACCTCATAAAGGTTTAGAACCAGTCGACGTTGAGTACATGACATTTTATTTTTATTTATTCTTGGATCTCTATCTTTTCAATGCAGAATGCAAATATGAAAACCATGTAAAATACTCACTGAATTATTTTCAGTTTACAGTGTTTATCCTTCAGAAGATCAGCAAGCTGCCTTACTCTGACTTGGGTCTAGTTTATGGTCACTCAGTTTCAGCTCTCTCAGGAGTAACGGGTTTTCACCCACAACTCCTCTCATATACTGACAGGCTTCCTCTGCAGCAGGACTCAAAAACCTGCAGATGGGAAGATCAAGAAGGATTCAGTTTAGTTATCAAAGTTTGATCATTTATATGTTTTCATTTAACACTTAAATTTACACAGAAGTGGGAAATCTCAACAACCACCACCAATGTGCAGCATGACCTGGATGATGCGATGGCAGCCATATTGTGACAGAACACCCATCAAGTGAGTTTATCTGGAATATACTTTGATGTAATGCATTTTTTATTGGGCTGTGCAAAAATTAATTGCGATTAATCGCATCCAAAATAAAAGTCTGTGTTTACATAATATATTTGTGTGTGCTGTATATAATTATTTTGTATATATAAATACACACACATGCATGTATATATTTAAGAAAATGTGTTACTCATATATAAAATATTTGTATTTATATAAAATAGATTATGTATTATATATAGAATTTAAGCGCAAATAATTCTTAAATATATACATGCATGCATAGGTATTTATATATACAAAATAATTATACACAGCACACACAAATATATTATGTAAACACAGACTTTTATTTTGGATACGATTAATTGCAATTAATTTTTGCACAGCCCTAATTTTTATAATGTATCCCAACTCACCTCAGTGTCTTCAGTTGACAGTCTGGATCCTGTAGTAAATCATTAAGCTGCTTCACTCCTGATTCTCCAGGATCATTTTCCTTCTAGATCCAGCTCTATCAGGTGTGAAGGGTTTGATCTCAGAGCTGAAGCCAGAGCTTTATAACCTTCTTCTGCTGATACTGCAGTCTGAAAGACTACAGAAGAGAGATTTAAAAAAAATTGAGGACTGAATATGGAGACAAAAGACCTAGAGACATTTAATATGTTAGATTATCAACTCACCTGAGTTTCTCTTAGTTTACAGTTCTCCTTCAGTCCATCAGAGAGCAGCTTCACTCTTGAATCCTGCAGATTATTATTACTCAGGTCAAGATCCTCCAAACTACTGGAGTTTGAACTGAGAACTGAAGCCAGAGCTGAACAGCTTTCCTCTGTTAGATCACACTTACTGAGTCTGGAAAAATAATTTCAATAGTTATAATAAAGAATTTGTGCAAAACATTTGCACATAAAGCATTTGCACAACCAAATAGTAATATTGATGTGATTGCTGCGGTGTTGAGTGTAGCTGATGATGAAATGTACTCACTTTCAGTATCTTCAGCGTTGATTCTTCAGTCCCTCACAGATCTCTTTGACTCCTGAATCTATCAGACGGCTGTTGTTCAGGTTCATCTCTTTCAGGATGGTTTTGGAGGAGAGAACAGTAGCTAGGACTGAACAGCTTTTCTCTGTCAGCTCACAGTTATTCAGTCTAAATACAAAATGAACATTATTTATTCAGCACATTTTCAACACACATCAGATCACCAGGTCTTCATATCTGCTCAAATCGTGACTGAAAGTCTTTTATAATGAATAAACAAAACACAATTATACTGTATAAAATCATGTCGACTCACTTGATTTTCTCCACTTTGCTATGAGAGTCCATTAAAAGAGCAGAGAGCTTCTCTCCATCCAGATCTCCTAGTTTATCTTCACTCAGATCCAGTTCTGTCAGTAATAATGGACTTGTACCCAGAACTTCAGTGAGATACTGACACTGCTTCCTCTGCTGCAGGACTTTTCAAAAATCTAAACAAAGTAGATTATCATTTTATCTCACATAATCTTAAAATGTAATGCCTTTTGCCACCCCCTTTCTCTTAAATGGGCCCAGTTAATTTACATAGCGTGTGAGTTAGTGCAAGATTCTCATTTCGCTTCTTTTGGATAACATTTAAATTCTAGCAACATTCTTTTTATATTTTATTTACATAAGCAGAAATTAACATTTACAAAAAAAAAAAAAAACGAGATGCATTTTTTTGTGTTTGTTTTTTTTTTAAAGTAAACAGACATATACTAAATTAGTAATTGAATAATTGTTGAACACAGATTCAATTTGTGCACTTAAAGTATGGTAACTGATTAAACATTTCTGCTGTGCTGCTGAACCAAAGAGATGATGGTTTATGCAAAAAACACATGTTCCTTCCCAAATTAATTTACATATTGTGTGTGATGGAAAGTGTGATTGTGATTTTAACCCTAAAATGCATTCAATGCTTAAAGGGTCAATACATATTTAAAGATTATTTAAATCACCTGATGGTCTTTAATTTATAGTGTTCATTCAAACTACTCCACTTCATAATTTTAGGACACTCACCTCAGTGTTAGTTTACATTCGGGTTTTTTTGCTACATCAAGGAGATGCTTGACTCCTGATTGTCCAGGATCATTTCCTGTGAGATCCAGCTCTATCAGGTGTGAAGGGTTTGATCTCAGAGCTGAAGCCAGAGCTTTATAACCTTCTTCTGTGATACTGCAGTCTGAAAGTCTGTAAAATAAAAATAAGTTGTTTATTCTTTGTTTTGACAGAGATTAGTTGCAGGCTTATAAATGCATTCCTGACAAACAACTTGCAATATTTTATTAAATTATGTAAATATGCTTTAGTTAGTTACATAATTTATTGTGATTTATAAAATAAGTGTCATTTGAAAAGTCAAACTTTCAAAAGAGTGAAACTGAGGTGAAAAGAGTAAAACTGAAATGTAAGCCAGTTTTCATTTTCAGTTATTCTAACATTGATAAAAAGACATTTTACATTGATAAAAGAGCCATTTACAAATGCATAAACGTACCAGAAAGGAGGATGCATAAAAATACACACTTGAATTTCTGTAATCTGCATTTGTGGATTTTTTAACAGAGGACAGATCTTCTCCATTCCAGAGTTTCCAAATTTATTTCGGACTCAGATCCAGCTCTATCAGGTTTAAAGGGTTTGAATTAAAGGCTGAAGTCAGAGCAGCACAACCTTCTGCTGTAATACTGTTATTATTCAATCTGAAGAGAAGAAAACAAAGACAGAAAGATTCTTCAGTTTGTTTTAGCCACAACAACTACAATTACAATACTATACATCTCTGATTGTTTAACTAATCATTGTACATTATGCAAACAACATATAAAAGTGAATTTTGCATCAGATGACCCCTTTAAAAGGGCTGTAGAGTGCAAACATATATGTTGCACATACGAAAGCAACGTTGTGTCTGCTTTAATTTACTTTGAGCAGATGTGGATCATCAATCAGGACACAGGTCGTTTATCAATCTCAAATTCATTACTTAATCTTATAGTTTGAGTTTCCCAACATTAATCTTTTTAAAACAAGGAAAGATTTTATTCCGACACATTGCATGATTGAAAAAAAGAGCGTGCAAGCATTTATATAGGCTACTGTATGTGCAAAATGCAGAAAACAGTATATTACACAGTCCTTAAGGGGATGTAACGTTTGTTTGTTGTTGCTGTTGAAACTGTCTATATAAAATATGAAATACTCACATTAGTGTGTTGAGTTTACAGTGTTTATCCTTTAGTAGAGCAGCGACCTGATTTCACTCCTGTGTCTCCAAGTTTACCACTCAGATTCAGCTCTTTCAGGAGTAATGGGTTTTTACCCACAATTCTTCTACGCGTACTGACAGCCTTCATCTGCAGCAGCATCCAAAAACCTGCAGGGGGAAGAGGAATCAAGTTGAATTCAATTCAGTACTAAATATCAAATTCTGATGAAAAAAAAGTGTAAAATATTTTTTTCCTGAATTTATTTTTTGTTATTTTGATACAACAGACAGTGTTCAGTTAAAGGGGTGTGTGATGAAGACGAGCCCACCAGCTCGTCTTTTGGGGAGAAATGTGAGTCAGTTGTAAAAGGATGGCGCACTCGCAGAAGCACTTCATGCAAGGTGGAATTTATTTTCAGTGCCAATAAGAAGACTGTCCACAGTAAAGTATATATATATATACACAGGAGTGCACAAAAAGAAATGGGAAGATTAAAAAAAGTACAATTACTTCTTTATTAGTACAAAAAAGTACTAAAAAGTACAATAATAACAAAATAAAGATGAAAACTCTTTTAAATAAAACGTAATCTACTGTACACAAAGGTTTTGGTTTGCTTTAGGCACCACAGTTTGGCCTTGGTTTAAATAGGCCAAACCCTGCCCTTTTTGGGCCACACCAATTCCAAGAACATCTAAACAGTCACTACACGCCAATACTTAATCTATTTGACTATCCATAATAATCCATACTAATTAATTCCCTATAAAGTACTGGAACGTTAAAATGTTAGTTCACCCAAAAATGAAAATTAAGTAATTAATTACTCACCCCATGCTGTACCAACCCCGTTAAAGCTTTGTTCATCTTCGGAACACAAATGAAGATATTTTTTATTTAATTTGAGAGCTGGATCACTGCTACATAGGCTCCTAAGGGATTGAAACTTGACGGCCCAGAAAGTCATTGAAGAAAATGTTTAAATATTCCATGTGACTACAGTGGCTCAACTATAAGTTTATCAAGCGATGAGAATAATTTTTGTGCAGAAAAAACAACAAAAACAATGACTTTATTCGACTACTCCATTTCTTCCTTGTAGGCCTGAGATGAGAGTTCAAGAGATTTCCACGACACATGCGCGAGAACTGAACAAGAAGGGAGCACGAGTTCAGACCGCAGTTCTCACGCGAATGGCGTGGAAAGATGCCGGAAGACTGGCTACGCCCACACGGACAAACAACATGGACGAAAGCGACACAACAGTGCAGTGTAAGTGTCTGAAATGACTGGGGAATGAATATGGAAAGGAGACTGGAGAAATGGATGAATGTCCGTATGCTATCATCATCGCCTGAGTACCCATTCCTATGATAGCTGCAATGGCGGGGAGGAACAAGACGTAGATGAATGAAGCAAGTATGTAAGGGTGTATATATGTGGGTGTGCCAGTGCTGCTTCCCCAGCGGTGGCAGCTAATGTGATTTTATCACAGGGTGTAAGACTGGAAACAATGGTAGAAGAGATAGACCTGACCACTGGACCCCCCTTCTACTCCTCATTGCTATAGGAGTAGAATCATTTTCTAAACTTGTTAAAACATTTAAATCAACAACATGTATGTTTGACCCTACATCAACTAAGCTAATGAAAAGAAATGCTTCCAGAGGACATACAGTAGATTTTCATCTCAATATCATTAATTCATCTTTGTCATTAGGATACGGTAGCCAACCAAAAACCTTTAAGCTGGCTATGATTAAACCGCTTGTCAAAAAACACAACTTGATCCTAAAGAATTAACAATATACTAGAAAAGGCAATATCGATGGAAGTGAATCAAAACAATCATTAGCTGGACAATAACTTTATTCTAGAGATGCTGTAAAGCCAAACCAATCTCTTTTACTTTAATTTCCTATTATCAATGTAAAACTGCTTAGAAACAATCTATATTGTTAAAAACTTTATATAAATGAAGGTGACTTGACTATAAATAATTCTCCTAGATCTACTTTTTATATTATTTTATCACGTCTCACCTCAGTTTTAATTGACAATTTGGATCCTGTAGTACATCATCAAGCTGCTTCACTCCTGATTCTCCAGGATCATTTCCTGTGAGATCCAGCTCTTTCAGGTGTGAAGGGTTTGATCTCAGAGCTGAAGCCAGAGCTTTATAACCTTCTTCTGTGATACTGCAGTTTGAGAGTCTAAATAATAAAACTGTAATCAATTACTCATTTAATAAAAACAATAGTTCAAAATCAGCATTAAACCATTAGGACATATATAATGTCCAACATCTCAAAAAGTTCAATATGTTTATCAATAGTTGTATAATGTTTCTCTGCATCTTGTGCACCAATGCATTCATTGCTGACTACAGTACCTGCCTTTTTTTACAGGCCAGCTTTAGGCTTTCGAATTTATTGATTCATGTTTACATGTACTGAATTCAGACCTGAGTATCTGCAGTGTACACTGTGAATTTTCCAGTAGAGTGGAGACGTGTGTTACTCCAGAGTCTCCAATTTTATTCTCACTCAGATCCAGCTCTCTGAGGTTTGAAGGGTTTGAGGTAAAAGCAGACGCCAGAGCAGCACAACCTTCTTCAGTAATGCAGATGTGATTAAACCTGTAGAAACGATGTGAAAAGAAAGAGAACAGAGTGATAATATCCAATCTAAGCTATGTATACAGTTATACAACTGAGATTTGAATAAAACTAAATTATGTATTAATATATATATATACTTTTTTTGCAATATTGAGCCTTTGTATTGCACTTTTATATGAACTTACTTGAGATTTACAACTCTGCAATCTACATTTGCAAACAGAGACGAGATGATCTTCATTCCTGAGTCTCCGAGAAAACTCCGAACTCAGATTCAGCTCTTTCAGATTTGAAGGGTTTGAATTTAAAGCTGCAGCTAGAGAATGACAATCTTCTTCTGTCATAGTGTTGTCATTCAGCCTGTATAAAGAGTAAACTATGTTTCAGTATTACCTAAGTGAAAGTGTGTTAGATACTGCTGTTACGTTTATTACACATAGTGACAGTGACAGTAAGTGACAGTGGTGGGCGGCAGTGGCTCAGTGGTTCAAGTAAATTGTCTACAAACCGGGAAGGTTGGTGGTTCCCGGTTCCACCAGACCAAATGTCAAGGTGTCCATGAGCAAGACACCTAACCTAACATAGACACTTATCCTGCTTCCAATGAGCTGGATGGCACCCTGCATGGCTGTATGAATGAGTGAATGAATAGGTGAATGTGAGGCAATTATGTAAAGTGCTTTGGTGGCCATGGGTCTGTTAAAAAAGAGTGATTCACATGATATTATTCACTTCCGTCGCAACGATCATTAGTCAAAGATCATCATCGCTGAAATGACACTATTTTAACAGAATATGTTAAACTTTCTACGCAAACTTTTAAAACACAAACCTGTGAGAACACTGATGGCGTGCACATACGTTCATGTATGAGAGAATGAGAGAGAGAACTAATGAGTTTTCTGTTAAAATGATGCCGTTTTAACGGACCTAAGTTAATAACTATCCTGCGACGGAAGTAAATCAATTAGGGCTGTTAAATGATTAATCTTGATTAATCACATCCAAAATAAAAGTTTTTGTTTACACAATATATGTGGGTGCACTGTGTATAATTATTTTATATATATAAATACACACATGCTTGTATATATTTAAGAAATATTTTCATGTATACCAGAATACTGTATATCGATTTATATATAATTTATATTATATAAAAAATAAATATTTTATATATAAATAATATTTTTTCTTAAATATACATGCATGTGTGTGTATTTATATATATACAACAAAATTATACACAGTGTACCCACATGTATTATGTAAACAAAAACTAATTAATCATTTGACAGCCCTAAAATCAATCAAAACTAACTTTAGCTGGAAAATAACATTATTCTAGGGCTGCTGTAAAGCCAAAACAAACTCTGTTACTTTAATTTCCAATTATCACTGTAAAGCCACTTTGGAACAATCTACATTATTAAACGTGCTTTATAAATAATTATAAACAACTTGACTTGAAGTCGATAATGTAATTTACAGAAAATAGAGTTCAAGTTTTCTGAAGGTTCCAAAAGAAAATCACCTAGCAACCAACTTAAAATTCCTGGTAAATCAAATCAAAACCCAAATCTGGCATATTAAACTTATTTTTCCCATGATACCACAATTGTTTGATTTAAAAAAATGAAACAGGCATTCATCAGCATGAGTTTGAAAATCACATTTGATTAGGTTCTGACTCATGCCATCGAGGATTCACCATGAATATTCACAAAGTTGGAATGCTGCGCTTTAAAACGATTTCAAACTTGTGCTGAGGAAAAGTGCCAGTCGATGTTAAGCGAGCAGAGAAAAGACATTTTACATGGACAAAGGAAAGATACTCCTCACAGAAAACATACAAATATAGATACTTTTTGATGTTTAATTGCTATTGTAGCATTGAATTCACGTAGACGACGGATTAACTAATTTTTGTGGAAACCTCAAAATTGACCAAAATTGACGTTTTATTGCTTGTTTTGCCTGCTCTGTGATTAGACTGCACATTCAGACTTGTTTTTCTGTCACTGGGTCACATATGGTAATTTGTTCTGCACTCTTTTCACTTGATAAATAAATGCAGAATTTAAAATTACATGAAGGAATAATGAAATATTCCTTTAAACACGTTACCTAACAATGATACAACTTACATTAGTGTGTTGAGTTTACAGTGTTTATCCTCCAGTACAGGAACAAGTTTCTTCAATCCCGAGTGTCCCAGTTTACATTCATTCAGATTCAGCTCACTCATGAGTAACAGGTTTTCACCCAGAACATCAGACAGATTTCTGACAGACTTTCTCTGCTTCAGGACTCAAAAACCTGTAGAATGGAAATTTAACCAAATATAATTACATTATCAACTAAGCTTGATGTAGCATTTGATTCTTAATGGAAAAAAAGTGTGAAATGGTTGGTCTTGAATTAAATAATTTATTTAAATATTTCAGTACTACGGTACTTTCATCAAGTAATTTGCATGCATAGCATTAATTTTGTATTATTTTATCACATCACCTTATTGTTAGTTTACAGTCTGGTATTCTGTAGTACATCAAGAAGCTCCTTCACTCCTGATTCTCCAGGATCATTTCCTGTGAGATCCAGCTCTATCAGGTGTGAAGGGTTTCATCTCAGATAGCTGAAGCCAGAGCTTTATAACCTTCTTCTGTGATACTGCATTTAGAGAGTCTAAAGAAAATAGATTTCAATAAACAATGATCACTGAATATAGACAAACAGTAGCCCAGTGTTAGACAAATAGAGTTAGTCTAACAATATGTTAGACATGAACGCACCTGAGAATTCTTGAGTTTAATGTTTTCCTTCAGTCCATCAGAGAGCAGCTTCACTCCTGAATCCTTCAGATTATTATTACTCAGATCAAGATCCTTCAGACTGCTGGAGTCTGAACTGAGAACTGAAGCCAGAGCTGAACAACTTTCCTCTGTTACTGGCAGTGTTACACACTGGCTAAGTCTGAAAAAATAAATATAATTGTCAATGTAATAGATATTCAAACTGGCGCTAGCTGAGACAGTAGCTAGTTTAGCTTCTGCAAAATAGAAAAAGCAGAGATAGATCTGCCACAACTAGTAAATCGAAAAGTAATTTTGTCATTATTGTGAACTTCCATTAACTCCTTTTCATTTGTCAAACTGAAGGAGATGTAGATTATGCATATTTGTTTCTGAAACAAAGTAGATAGTATAGTGGTAAACTAATTATTAGTCATAACAATTTATATTAAATTATGGTATTGAAATATTATTATTTATATACAAACATTGTAAAGGATATCTAGATCACACCTTGTGTCTGCTGTACACACAACTTACCTCAATATCTCCAGTTTACACTTTACACTCTTCAGTCCAGAACAGAGTTTCATTAAACCTGAACTCTGTAGATTATTATTGTTCATATTCAGCTCTTCCAGATTGTTGTCCAATTCGAGAGCTTTAGCCAGTATTTGAACAGCTTTGTCTGTTAATTCACAATCATTTAACCTACAAAACATAATTTATAATACAAAGTACAATTGAATATAATTGCTATATATGAATATATATATTAAAAGAGACAATAGACTGACAATATAGCTAATCTCGTTAACATTATTGCAACATAAAAACAAACAAACATGATTGAATAAAATAAATTGCATCTTTAATGAAGATGACTTTAGTTTGATTTAACTTTCTTGAATGAGTCTGTAGAAGTGTAGAATCTGGGAGTTAATGATGATTTGATGTGGGTGACGACATTAGTATTCAAAGTTTGTCATATGACTCGCTCAGAGATCTGGTAGGGCAAAACATCCATAGAACTGCAGCACAGATCTGTCAATTGTGCATTTATTTCTAGCTACAAATATTTGGATAACCTCTCAAAAGAAGAACAACAAAGATAAATTAACAAAATGCCAGATTTGTGTAGGCTGCTGCAGTATTTTAATAACTAAAACGGTGAGACATTGTAAAACGCTCAACTTAAAAAACAAAGCTAAAGGTATAACAACAGTGATATTAAGAGATCAAATACAGTATACTCCCTAATGATGATGCACACTATATAAATGCATGCAGAATATGAATTTGACATGCTGAATGTCAATATAAATTGCAGAATTTAATTTGTTGGTTGTTCTTCAGACATTACAATATGCAGTACTTATATCTGGTATATGATTAATAATTACTTATGGAAATTATTAATTTGTTTTTAGTATTTAAAGCATATGTCTTAAAGTTGGTGTGAAACGGAAGTTTAGATTGTCATTTTTTCCATGTTGTGACGTATATCCGAGTGAAATGGCTTCTGAAATAAAAAATAAAAAATGTAGGGCAGGACTTGATTTCCTCCTTCGGGAATTGATTGGATTGCGAACATAATGGAGGCAGATTGAATGCGATTCTCTGAGAGGCGGTACATCGATGCAGCCACACCCTCTTCGGATCTGGCCACACACTTTCGCCATTGCACGTGACCGAAATAGAAGAGAGGACGTTTCGAATGGGGAGGAAAGGGTAATGTATTTGATTAAAGATTATGAATTTTTAAAAAATAATGAAGTAGTGCACAGATAAATAATTTATAATAAACACTAAAATATTACATATAAAAAAAGATTTGTTAAATTTGATTTCATGCCGACTTTAAACTTGGCTCCTGAAGGCCCAGTGTACTGCAGAGTTTAGCTCCAACCAGTGTCATGCACAGACCTCTTGGAGGGGTCCCTGACCAAGACACCACCATAAGTAGTCCACCTAAAGCAGTCAATCAGGCTCTTTGAGATTACTTGAAAATCACAAGATGAAGCAGATTGGATATAAACTTTCTGTAGGGCAGTGGGCCTTCAGGGGTCGTTTTGAAGACCTCTGCTTTAAAGTACTTACAGAGCTTTTTTTGGAGATTTTCACAACTTCCAATAGTCTAAGAGAACACTTGTCTGACTTCTTGAATTCCTTAAGATCAAACTCCTCCATTTCCTTGTCTGATGTCAGCAACACAAAGGCCACAGCAGACCACTGGGCAGGTGAAAGATCAGCCGATGAGAGACTTCCTTCTCGAAGTTGAGTCTGAATCTCTTTCACCAGAGTTTGATCATTCAGCTCATTCAGACAGTAGAACAGATTGTCATGGATCTCTCTGGAGACAGATTTTTATTTAATTTCTCCTTGATGTACTGAACTATTTCCTTTTTGCTCTGGTCATTGTCTTCTTGCTGTGTCAACAGTCCTCGGAAGAGTGGAACGATTTGTCTGGGAGTGACAGACCGAGGAGGAAGCGAAGGAAAAGGTCCAGATGTCCAGTTTCACTCTCTAGCGCCTTGTCCACTGCAGTCTTGAGCAAATCAATCATGGCTTCATTGGTGTTTTCCTGTTCTGCAGACTCTTGAACAAACACACTTTTCTTCTTTATGTCTAGAGAACAGATGTGCATAAAGGGCTGCAACAAACTCTTGAATGCTCAAGTGAACAAAGCAGAAAGTGGTACCAACAGTGATCCCTGTTTCCTCCTTGAAGATCTGGGTACACATGCCTGAGTACACCGATGCTTTAGATACATCAATACCACAGTCTTCCAGGTCTGTGTCATAGAAGAGCAGGTTGTTTCTTTGCAGCTGATGAAATGCCAGTTTCCCCAGTGAAAGGATGGCGCCTTTATCCCAGGAAACATCAGGTACGTATTTTCCTTCATACTCTTCGTCTGCTCTGCAGGATCTGAAAGTGGAGAAAGTGTGTGTACATTTGTGTCAGAGTCTTGGGAGTGTCGTCAGTATTTGATTGCTGCAGTGTTTTAGAGGAATCGTCAGCCTGATTGTTTTTTACATCATTATTTATTTTCTCTTCCAAAATGTTATGGAGAACAGTGGCTGAAATCCAGCAGAAGACTGGGATGTAGCACATGATGAAGAGACTCTTTGATTGTTTAACATTGTCAATGATTTCGTTGGCCAGATCCACATCCGTGAATCTCTTCCTGAAGTATTCCTCCTTCTTTTGTGCATCATTGAAACCTTGTACTTCTGTCACCTTGGTCCAATACATTCAGGAGGAATCTTACTGGCAGCGGCTGGTCTGGTGGTGATCCAGATGAGAGCAGAAGGAAGCAGATTTCCCTTGATGAGGTTCGTCAGGAGAACATCCAGAGAGGCTGGTGACGATGCATCACGCCACGTCTCATTACCATCAAAGTTTAGAGGAGTACGACATTCATCCAATCCATCAAGGATGAACAGGACTTTGAATTTATCGTTTCTTGCCAGGTTCAGTCCTCTATCTCTGGGAAAAAATCGACTTATAAGACTTGTTAAGCTTTGTTTTTCTTTCTCCTTTAGGTTCATCTCTCGAAATGCAAGAGGAAATATGAAAGTAATCTCCTGATTTTCTTTTCCTTCAGCCCAATCCACAATAAACTTTTGCACAGAAATGGATTTCCCAATCCCAGCCACTCCTTTTGTCAGTAATAGTTCTGATCTCCTTGTCTTGTTCCAGGAGATTTAAACAAATTTTTGCGTTCAACTGGAATCTCTGTGACTCTTGCCGCCTGGAAGCAGCCTGAATCTGTCTTGACTTCATGTTCTGCATTGACTTGTTGAATGGCACCTGAGTCATATAGAGATCTGTGTAGATGTTATTCAGAAGCTTGGAGTCACCATGCTTTGCAATTCCTTCAGATACAGATTGATGCTTCCTTTTCAGGTTTGATTTTAGTGGTCGTTTATGAATGAAGACCAGCTCATCTAACACACAAATGTTAATAAGAAAAATGATATGCGTCATTCTTGTACATATATATAATTGACATAGACAGATTTGTATGCCCATTAAGCTCTTACCTTGTAGAGTATCTGCAGCCTCAACTTCATTCATATCTCTCAGGAAGTAGAGGGTCATATCAAGAGCTGCTTCTTTAATATCACGCATTTCCTCTGTAAAGTCCTGCACAAAATATTGTGTGTTCTCTTTTTAGTATTTTCTTCAACTTTTCCAGCTCATTCTTCAGAAATGTGGTAATTTTTTTCTCAAGAGCCTGAAAACAAATCAAGCAAGCAGAAAAAATAAGGGACAGACCAAAAAAAGTAACCAAACCCTATACCCTTTATACATTTAAAACATGTTAAAAATGTAAACAATTTACTAATTTACAGACAAATAACAGTAAAAATGCACTCATTTACATTATTGACCATACATTTTAACCATCATTTTACACAGGATCGTTTAATAAACTTTCCTCAGAGACAACTGGGATTCACTGATAATCCGGTGAATGGGGCCGAAACGACTATCTCCCGCCTCAGCGTTCATCCTCCCGTCCCGAGAGCAGTCTCACCTAATATCACCGTCAGACAGCTTTCCCGCTAGAGGGCGTGGTTTCAGCGCAACCAGCGGACACGCCCCCAGTGTTTTAGAACAGAGATAACTGCTCATTTTTTAAGATTTTGATAGCTTATTTTATGTACTTGCCGGCTTTTTTATCATTCAAATTTGGCTGGGTGGCTAATAACACTTTTTTCTGTGGTGTACAAACTCAGAACACATACATCATTTTGACTTTACAGGGACTTTAAGCGCAGATGAAGGCTGAGCAATGGCTCCACCATAACAGTTTAGGCTACAGAGGGACATTTAAAGGGTGATGAACTGAGAAATCAAAATGTCCTTGAGCTTTTGACATCTAAGAGGACATCATATTATAAGAATATCCTGTAAGTTTCAGGACTGAAAACGTCCTTGTTAGTCCAATAAAAGCTTTTATTGACACTAGCCTCAGCAAACGACTAGTTTTTCAAAGTGGGGAACTATGACGTCAAAGAGGATAAAAGCACCACCCCCGCAGATGAACGCCTACTTCAATCACCGATTCTGCGCATAACACGCATAGCCAAATAACAGATACCTGCATGCCTACCCTCGTGAGTCGTATGACAAATCGCATCGAGCTACTGAGCAATCCAAAATATTGTGCAGTGCCTGGTTGTGGAAGAAGACAGTCGCTGCATAAGCTTCCTGCTGAATCCCAATAGGACTGCATGGTTAAACTTTATTTTTAATGACGTTCCACTCCAGCTGATGAGGAAAAACATTGTCCATCTCTTCGCTTCATTTCACTGAGGATTGTTTTGTAAACAAGACTGGATTTGCAGGACCGATTAAGAGTAAAGAACGTGCTGTGCCGTCTATATCGGATCTGACAGGAATGGTGCAACACACAGACTCTGGGTCGAACATGTATGGGCAAATCATTCCGGTTTGCCATTTTACAACATTGGACGTTTTCAAAACAATTTCCCCCAAGTGCACTGACGGGTGAGTTGAAACTCATTATAATATGCAAAACTGTTATCCACTCACAGCAGTGGGCGTTTACTTCCAAGTCTTCAGTGTGAGACACCCATAAACCCAAGCGTTTTTCAGCTAGGCTCAAAACTTTGGGTACAAAATAGCCTATTATTTATTCATTTTGATGTTTTTGAATGCAAAAACCAAGCGAACGTCATGTGTTCTCCTCAGCATACAATATAATAAAAGTGTAAAAGCCAGTCCATGACCCCTTTAAGATTATGGGCTCTATCCTTGCACCCGGTGCAAATGACTTCATTTACTGACGCATGCTCTCATTGCTATTTTGCACCTGCGCGAGCTGACTTTTTTCCACCACAGACACACATTGGTAAACTTAGGAAATGAACTTGAAACTGACGTATTTCGGCGCAAAAGGAGGCGTGTTCTCGGCACGAACATTCCCTAATGCTATTTTGTAGCTTCCAGAAAACAATTGCACCACTGACCAGAAAAATCCTGGTCTAAAGTCAGTGGCGCGTTGCACCGTTGTTCATAATGCTATTTTAAGCGCGCATGCTTGGCCATAATGTAGCGGGTGCACAAACGTGCATTATTACTCTCTGATGCAGCAGTTTTTATTTTTGCAAATCATACATTATAACAAGGAAAAATATTAACACATGAGGGAAATCATTGTGGTTTACATGAAGATGAAAAAACCTAATTACCCAATTTTTTCAGGCTAATTGTAGTACTGAAGGATCAGACCTGTTTGCCCAATAGTGGCAAGAAACATATGTATAATAATAATAATAGAATTCATTACATTTTATATAGCGCCTTTCCTAGACACTCAAAGCGCTTTCACATAGAGGGGGGATCTCCTCAACCACCACCAATGTGCAGCAGTCCACCTGGCATGATGCCAACGGCAGCCATATTGCGCAAAACCGTCTACCACACACCAGCTTACTGGTGGAGAGGAGACAGTGATGAAGCCAATCAGTATATGGGGATGATTAGGAGGCCACTGATGGACAGAGGCCACTGGGCAAATTTTTTCTGTGACCACAGAGAGTCAGGACCTCGTGTTTAACGTCTCATCGAAGGACGGTGCTCTTTGACAGTATAGTGTCCCCATCACTATACTGGGGCGTTATGACCCACACAGACCACAGGGTGAGCACCCCCTGCTGGCCTCACTAACACCTCTTCCAGCAGCAAACTGGATTTCTCAGAAGGTCTCCCATCCAGGTACTAATCAGGCTCAGCCCTGCTTAGCTTCAGCGGGCGAACCAATCTTGGGCTTACAGGGTGATATGGCTGCTAGCATATAATGTTTAACCGACGCTGACTTGTGTGGGTTTCTCCCCATCCCATCCCCATACGACGTCAGCTTCTCCTGACTTTCACTGCCCTGACAAGAATGCCGGCTCCCTAGGCTGTGAACGCAAGCGAAACCTGGGCATGCGCCTGGGTAAACCCGTCATTCTAATGACAATCCGTCATGCAACATGCGCACCTGCTCTTAAAGGGTATGTTGGATGGCGCTCTGGTTTATTTCACGCTGCGCCCAAACCACACCTATGAAGAATGTGGCTGCTTCAGACCAACACCTTTTAAACTTGCAGTCGGGCGCAATAGTGCATTTTTATCCCACCGGTGAAATAGCAACTGCGCCCAAGGCCCGTCCCATACAAGTTACTTGCGCTTCATGCTTGATACTTTCGTTTCAGATCGTTAAAAAAGGCCCTATATGCCAACACAATAAATCTCTGAACTTACTGTACATTCGTGTCTTACACTTTGTTTGTTTAGAGCTAGTATTTTGATTGTTAGAACATCAGTTAGTAAGTTTGTACTTACCTTGAAGATCCAGAGTAGATTTTCTTTGAAATCCCTGCGGCAGTGGTAATAATTCAAGTCTGAGTCTGATTTCTCATGTTGAATCCCTGGTAGCAAAAATAAATGTGATCTTTTTTTTGGGTTGTTCTGGGGGGGCGTCATTTCAATCCATACTAATGGCTCAGGTTACAAGAAACATCAGAGTTATGTGGGCATATTTTCCTGGTAGTAATAATAGACTATTGCATATACATTTTACTTGACCATGGTGACTGAAATGTATGATCTCATGGAAAGGTGCTGAATTTAAAGGTGCAGAATGTGATTTTTAGCAACATCTAGCGGTTTCGGCTGCGAGTTGCACTAAGGGCTCAGCCATAGACAGTAAAAGAAATGGACAGAGTGACCCCATTGATTTCAATGGAGAACATTGAAGCCTGTTAAAAGCTGATAGTTTTCTATGATATTTGCATAGTTTCATGTGGTTCTTCTCCTCTTGCTGTATTATGGGTTTGCTATGTTGGGAGAAATGTGCTGGTTACGTTTGTGAGACAATCAGTTGATTACTATTATTATATTACATATTAAGATCATTCATCCTCACCTGACTATGGCTTTGTAAACTTTATCCATGATGTGGTTTATAATGGATTGTGGTAGAGAAATAGTGACAATGTTACACACTCTTGGCTTACACTTGGTTATTCTCTGCTGTCTCAGACGACGAGACGTTGTCCCATTTTAGCCACCGCAGCTTCTTCAAAAGGGAAGGGTGAGCAGTGGGCTGAGCCTTTAGTGCAACTTGCAAACGAACCGCTAGATGTCGCTAAAAAATACACACAGCTGGTTGGAAGTGAAAGGTAATCTGTGAAATATTTAGTTCTCACCTGTTGAGAAGAAAAGATGCCAGTTCCACATCACTCTTCAATTTCTTCTGTCTTTTTAGAGCTTTCCACCGTGTAAATTCTTCACCAATATCTACTGTGGTCTTTTGCCCTTTTTTACTAAACCACACACAAAAAGATGAAAATCACATAAAAAAATTAACAGGTTCACTGTTGTCAATTTTATTTTGGTCAAAATCAAGAGTAGCATCAGTTCTGCCACCATACCGTCAATCCTAACTGTGGGCCCTATTTTAACGATGCAAGCGCATGGTCTACACAGCACACAGTGTAAGTGCACTTAGGAGTGTCTGAATCCACTTTTGCTAGTTTAACAACGGGAAAAATGGTTAGTGCGCCCATCGCATAGTCTAAAAAGGTTGTCCCTATTCTCTTAATGAGTAATGAGTGTGTTTTGGACGTTACGGCAAAAAAAACCTATCAGAGTGTAATTTCCCATTCCCTTAAAAGCCAGTTGTGCTCGCGCTATTTACATTTACATTGGAATTTGCAAGCGGAACACGTCTCCAGAGAGCAAATCAGATCTGCTTGTGCGAGATCTACGGGCCGTGTCGGAACTCCATCATATCTTCTTTATGTACACAATAATACTATTTATTTGTAATATTTGTGTGCTGCTGTGTATCCCTGTGTTGTGGACCCGCCTACAGGCACACATTACTTACGCGCTCCTTAATTAACAAAAAATGAATAAATATCATGCCATTGATTTTAGAACCAGGTTTCAGTTGATCAATGGCACAGTCTAAAATAGCAATGCGCAAACAATATACTTATGAACACACCTCATTTTCAGACCAGGCGCACAAATGGGAGCAAATCCATTTACTATTTAAAAAACGTGGCGCATGACGTGAAAATATTGACTGCGCTGCATTGCGCTGGGTGTATGATAGGGCCCTGTATGCTTGTCCATGGCATTTGACAAAAGTCAAGTCAAGTCATTGTTAATCACTTTTAACAATGTAGATTGTTTCAGAGCAGCTTTACAGAGATAAACATATAATTTAAGATAACATAGATTGGTTTGGTTTTATAGCGGCTCTTGAATAATGTTATTTCCAGCTAAAGTTAGTTTTGATTGATTCACTTCCGTCGAAATGATCATTTGTTATTAAATTGTGGGCCGCTAAGTTCTCTCTAAAAAGCCTTTAAACGCGAACCTGTGATAAACACTGATTGCATTCACATGCGCATTAAGAATTGATTCTATAGTTATGTGCGTTTGAATATGTGTGCGCAGGTTTGTAATTTCCTGATAATATAAAAATAAAATTTCCTGACGGAACCATTATCAAACTGGCAGCTTACTGCTACCTACTTTATCAGTACAGAAGGGTGGTCCATTGGAAAAAGAGTTGTATGATAAAAAATAAAAAAAAGAACACAATAAATACCTTTTGGTAAATGATGGTGAAGTTTGGTCCATCTCACTGAAGTTTGGTCCATCACCTTTTGAATTGTCACTCTTCTTAGACACAAAGCTTGCATGTGATGATCTTTCACTAATGACACTAAGAGCAGAAAGGAAAAAAACAACACTTTACTATAGGATACTACTTTGTCAATTAAACAGGTTTGATGTTGCAAATGGTAGGCTACTTAGATGCAATATAGCCCTGTGGGCGACAATCTAAAAGTCAAAAGAATTTGTCGGCCGAGAGGCTGAGCAGGGGAAACTAATTTTCCAGACTCGTTAGCTCAGTGATGATGAATCCAAAGACTTTGTTTTGTAGATTTATTTGCATGAACTCCCTCAACACCATCGATCAGTTGAGAAATCCTCTTCTGAAAATGTTCGGGTGCTGAAGAAATACCAAAAGGTAACCTTTTGAAGTAATAGCGCCCCTCTGGTGTGATGAATGTCAGTCAACAGCATGGAGTCTTTGTGTAGTGGGACCTGCCAGAAGCCTGATGTCGCGTCAAGCTTTGTGAAAACTCTGGCTCCTTCCAACTTGGCCAGTGTCTCATCCACTGCCGGTAAGATGTGTCTCTCTCGGATGACGCTCTCGTTCAGACGGGTTAAATCCACGCAAATACGAATTTTCCCGGACGTTTTCACTAAAGGGACCATGCCCGCACACCATTCGGTCGGTTCTTCCACACGAGCTATGACCCCCATCTTCTCCATCCGGTCTAGTTCCTCTTTGACTTTGGCCCGGAGAGGAATGGCCACTCGTCGCGGGGCCGAGAGGGCATAGGGTGCCGCGTTGTCTTTCAACTTAATTTTATACTCCCCTCAAGGTTACCCAGCCCTTTAAATACCTCGGGGTAAGTGGAGCGAAAGTGTTTTTCTGCGTCGTCAATGCTATTAAGCTGAGGGATCATCTGTAGCCTGCGGATAGCTGGGAGGCCCAATAAGGGTACAGTCAAATCCTTTACGATGAATACCTCCTCCTCAATCTTTCTGTCACCTCTCTGAATGACAGCATGCACTTGCCCTTTTACGTCCAAAGGTTGGTTGGCAGGGCCGAGCAGGGGTCTGCACGGCGCTGAATGTCTGCCATATTTATCCTGTTTGAATTCTGGGTAGTGTTGTGGTGAACGTGGGTGAAGCTTTTAGCTTGGGAGCATGTCCGTGGTTTTGGGAGAGTCGCTAGTGTGCTAGTTGCTCTTCCAGACCAGCGGTCATTAGTGCATAAATACCCACCACAAGTAACTGCATGAAGACTAGGGATAAGCTAGTTAGTTGGGTTGACTAGGATAGTGGGAAAACTCCATACCACATGAGATTTAGTTCTCTTTGTACGCATGAGGAAGCTGCACTGATTTGCTGGGTCTGTTATAGTTTGATCAGCCAATTGTAATTTCTTGTAATGGCAGATTGTGATGCGTTTATTGCAGCTCCGTCTGAAGAGGCGTTGGAGCGTTGTACTAGGGAACAGTTACTGAAGATTGCAGAGTACTTCTCTATAGTGGTAGGTGACAAACGCCTGAAAGAGAACATTAGGGTAGTATTGAAGGCTGAGTTGAGAGAGAAGGGTGTGTTGCCCATAGATATAAAAGATGATTCTCCAGTTTTTCCTTGTCCACTTATCCAGACTCAGGGTTTAACATTTGACCAACAAAAGGAACTATTGTTGATTCAGCTTGAGCATGACCAACGTAAACAGGAGTTGCAATTTAAAAATCAGATTGAGGTAGAGAGGATTCGGCAAGAAGTAGAGCAAGCTAAAATAGATCTAGAGGGGCACCGCTTATCTTTGGCAAATGATAGTAAGGGGTCCAGGGAAGATCAGGATAGGCAGTTGTGTTCCTTTGATATTAATAATTTAAGATTACTGCCACAGTTTAATGAAAAGGACCCAGATACTTTTTTGTATTATTTGAGCGTGTTGCTAGTGCTAGAGGTTGGCCTGATGCAGATTGTGCTTTGATGCTTCAGTGTGTGCTGACAGGACGAGCGCAGGAAGCTTATTCATCCTTGAGTGCAGAAGATAGCTCTAGCTTTGTTAAAATCAAGTCTGCTGTATTAAAGGCATATGAGCTGGTACCAGAAGCATATCGCCAACGTTTTAGGTCCGGGGAGAAACGTAACCGGTCAAACTTATATGGAGTTTGCTCGGGATGTAACTGGTCATTTTAAACGTTGGTTGGCTGCGTTGGAAGTCACTACTTTTGAACATTTGTGTGATCTCATTGTTTTGGAGCAGTTCAAAAACATGCTTCCTGGCTACATTGCAACATATGTAACTGAGAGAAAATGTGTTACGGCAGCGGGGGCGGCTGCGTTAGCAGATGAGTATATGTTACTCCATAAAGGGAGTTTTAGAGAGCGTGCTATAACACATGGGCATTCGTGGAGAGCTGGTGTGCCAAAGTTAGAAGCAGTATCGCGAAGTAATGTTGACACTAATTGTAACTACTGTCATGAAGAGGGTCACTGGAAGGCTGATTGTCCACTGTTGCATTTTAGGAATAAAACTGTAATACCTAAGGTTAAGCCTATGACAGCAGCTGCGCCGGTCGTTACGGACTGTGTATCTGAGTTGCTTACAGCGGAGCTGGAACCGGATGTCTTGGCAGCTTATGCCCCTTTTATTAGGGATGGATTTGTGTCACTGGTAGGTCGAGAGGCTAAGGTTCCAGTAAAAATTTTGAGGGACACAGGGGCCTTTGACTCTTATATTGTGGCATCTGTGTTGCCCCTGTCAGAAGAAACTGATACAGGTGACTGTATTCTAAGTCGCGGCATTGCTTTGACTGTTTTGCCTATACCATTACATAAGTTGGTCCTGGACTGTGAACTGGTGAAAGGAGAGGTAGCCGTAGGTGTGCGTCCTGCGTTGCCCATTGAGGGATTCATTTCATTCTGGGAAACGGGTTGGCTGGTAGCCGTGTTTGGGCTGACACGCCTCCCTTGCCAGTTGTTACATCTTGCCCAGCTATGTCTGTTGTTGACCATATTGCTGTTGACTTACCTCAAGTTTTTTCAGCCTGTGTAAGTACACGAGCTATGAGTAAAGCTGAGTCAGAGAGGGAAGCTGATGGGAGTGAAATTGAGTTTGTAACTCCATTACTGTCGGACTTTCCATTGACTGTGGTAAAAACTGAGTTGTTACAGGAACAGCAAAGTGACTCTTCCCTTAAAGAATTGTTTGATTGTGTGGTGTCTAATAAGGAGATTAACAGTGTGGCAAGTGGGTATTTTGTCCAAAATGGTTTGTTGTTCAGGAAATGGTTGACTCTTGGTACTGACTTTGTTGGAGATGCTATCATTCAGTTGGTGGTACCAACTAAATTTCGTCCTCTTGTTTTAAAAGTTGCTCATGATGATAGTGGGCACTTTGGGGTAAAAAAGACTACTCTTGGCATCTTGAAGCATTTCTTTTGGCCACGGATGAAAAAAGATGTTGCAGCATACATTAAGACATGTCATGTGTGTCAGCTAACGGGAAAGCCCAATCAGTCTGTTAAACCTGCTCCATTACAACCCATTTTGGTTGTGAATGAACCGTTTGAGCATCTGATTGTGGACTGTGTGGGTCCGTTACCATCCTCTAAGTCTGGTTGTAAATATCTGCTTTCAGTGATGTGTCAAAGTACTCGTTATCCTGCTGCATATCCATTGAGGGCAATTACCACTAAGGCAGTAGTGAAAGCTCTAAGTCAGTTCATTTCAGTCTTTGGCATTCCGAAGGTCATCCAGAGCGATCAGGGGTCCAATTTCTCTTCGCACATGTTTGGTCAAGTCCTGAAGTTGTTGCGTGTTCATCATAACCAGTCATCAGCCTATCATGCACAGAGTCAGGGAGCCTTGGAAAGATTCCATCAGACTTTGAAGTCTCTCCTGCGTGCATACTGCACAGAGCTGGATAGAGACTGGGAGGAGGGTCTTCCTTGGCTTATGTTGGCTGCAAGAGAAGCTGTGCAGGAAAGTACAGGTTTTAGTCCTAATGACTTGGTTTTTGGACACAAAGTGCGTGGGCCCTTGGCTGTTTTAAAGGATGGTCTGGTGGAGGCAGAGCCACCAAGAAATTTGGTTGATTTTGTTAATGGCTTTAAGCATCGTCTGTTTGTAGCTGGTGAAATGGCAATGGAGAAATTGCAAGTGTCACAGAGTAAGATGAAAATCATCTATGATCGCCGTGCGGGGCATCAAGAGTTTAGTCCGGAGACCAAGTTCTTGCACTGATGCCTGTTGTGAGCTCGCCGTTTCAGGCTAAATATGCTGGTCCTTATACTGTTGTTGAGAGAAGGTCTGACCTGAATTACATCATTGCAACACCAGGACGGAAAAAGTCAACAAAGTTATGTCATGTTAACCTTCTTAAGCCATATTATAAACGTGAGGCGGAGGTAAGCCAGACAGTGAGAGATGAGGTGCATCCTGTTCTGCTTGTGAGCTCGGTGTCGGAATCACAAGAGGCAGATGGAGTGCCGGAACCAGATGACAGTTTGTTGTATGGTCGTCTAAAAAATTCTGAAATGCTTTGTAACCTTGATAGTCGGTTGTTGCATTTGACTGAGTCTAAGCGTGGTGAGTTGTCTGATCTGATAAGAAAATATTTGTGCCTGTTTGGCGATGTTCCTACATGCACAAATTGGATCGAACATGATGTTGATGTTGGAGATGCACAACCAATTAAGCAGCGCTTTTACCGCATGTCTCCAGAGAAACTTAAATATCTAGACTCTGAAGTTGCTTATATGTTGGAAAATAATATCGCAGTCCCGTCACCTTCTAGTTGGTCTTCACCGTGTATTTTGGTTCCAAAGGCTGATAAATCGCCTAGATTTTGTACAGACTTCAGAAAGATAAACTCAGTCACTAAACCAGATTCCTTTCCGCTGCCGCGTATGGACGACTGTATAGATCAGGTTGGTTCTGCCAAATTTGTTAGCAAGTTTGACTTGCTTAAGGGATATTGGCAGGTTCCGTTGTCCGCGCGTGCTCAGGAGGTGTCTGCATTTGTCACACCATCTGGACTCTATTCTTATAGAGTCATGCCGTTTGGTTTGAGGAATGCTCCAGCGACATTCCAACGACTGATGAATCGCGTTGTGTCAGGTTTAGAAGGTTGTTCTGTTTACCTAGATGATCTGGTTATTTATAGTGACACATGGCACGCTCATCTTAAACGTATTCAAGCTTTGTTTGACAGGTTGACTGAGGCATCTCTGACTGTCAATTTGGCCAAATGTGAGTTTGCAAGGGCAACTGTGACGTATTTGGGACGTGTAGTGGGGCAGGGCCGAGTAGCTCCAGTCCAGGCCAAAGTCAGTGCGGTAGAACATTTTCCTGTGCCTACAATTAAAAAAGAGTTACAACGGTTTTTGGGTTTAGTCGGATACTACAGGAGTTTTTGTAAAAACTTCTCTACAGTTGTTTTTCCTTTGACTGAGTTGTTGAAGGCTAAAGCGAAGTTTGTGTGGTCTAATGAGTGTCAGCAAGCCTTTGAGAACATTAAATCTCTGTTGTGTTCGTCTCCTGTGTTGATAGCACCACAGTTTGATAAAGCTTTTATGCTCCATGTAGATGCAAGTCAGGTTGGTGCAGGTGCTGTTTTGCTGCAGGAGGATGACCAGGGAATGGCAAGACCAGTTAGCTTCTTTTCTAAAAAATTCAACCGTTATCAGCTGAATTATTCAGTGATAGAGAAAGAAGCGCTGGCACTTGTTTGGGCTTTGCAGCATTTTGAGGTGTACATTGGAGGAGGACAACTCATTGTGTACACAGACCACAATCCACTGACATTTTTACAATCACTGAAATGTCCCAATCAGAGACTCATGAGGTGGTCATTGTTTCTGCAAGCCTATGCACTAGAGATTAGACATATAAAAGGAGTGGACAACGTAATAGCAGATGCGTTGTCACGTGCCCCTCTGCTCTAAGTTATGGATGGCACTTGTTGACTTGTGACCTGTTTTCTTTTCTATGCCTGTTTTCTTAATTTGCTTCCCAGGTATTAGGGTTTGCTGAAGATGAAATGGAGGGAAAGCAGCATCCAAGCGCAAGGTGAAGGCCAAAGGCACATTTCTGCTGTGTGTATATCCTGTCACTTATTACATTCTGGTAATGTAGTAACATTTAAGGATGGATTTTAGTGGGTTATGTTAGTTTTCTTGATTTTGCCGGCGGCTCCTTTGGGCCACCGACTTTATGGGGGGGGGTGTGACGGACTCTGTGTGATTCAGTGAGGCCTCTTTGCGGGAGTGATACATGTGTGGTTAATCATCTCTGTTTTATTGAGGTGATTGCTGATTGGGTGCACCTGGAACCTGTGAGCCAAGAGAGATAAAAGCTCCACTTGGTCAAACTAGACTCTCTTCTTCCTTCTCTGCCATCAAGACAAGAACCCCTGCCTGATCATCCCAATTGTCACCTCTTGGTTTTGAGTTTATTTATGTTACAGGGTTATACTTTTCACATTTAAGCATTTAGGTTTAGTTATTCTTTTGTTAAATAAATCATTTTGACCATTTATGCTGTCTCGTTCCCTTTTTTGTCACGACCTTTGAGCCGGGTTGTGACAGCGGCTCTTGAATAATGTTATTTCCAGCTAAAGTTAGTTTTGATTGATTCACTTCCGTCGAAATGATCATTTGTTATTAAATTGTGGGCCGCTAAGTTCTCTCTAAAAAGCCTTTAAACGCGAACCTGTGATAAACACTGATTGCATTCACATGCGCATTAAGAATTGATTCTATAGTTATGTGCGTTTGAATATGTGTGCGCAGGTTTGTAATTTCCTGATAATATAAAATAAAATTTCCTGACGAAACCATTATCAAACTGGCAGCTTACTGCTACCTACTTTATCAGTACAGAAGGGTGGTCCATTGGAAAAAGAGTTGTATGATAAAAAATAAAAAAAAGAACACAATAAATACCTTTTGGTAAATGATGGTGAAGTTTGGTCCATCTCACTGAAGTTTGGTCCATCACCTTTTGAATTGTCACTCTTCTTAGACACAAAGCTTGCATGTGATGATCTTTCACTAATGACACTAAGAGCAGAAAGGAAAAAAACAACACTTTACTATAGGATACTACTTTGTCAATTAAACAGGTTTGATGTTGCAAATGGTAGGCTACTTAGATGCAATATAGCCCTGTGGGCGACAATCTAAAAGTCAAAAGAATTTGTCGGCCGAGAGGCTGAGCAGGGGAAACTAATTTTCCAGACTCGTTAGCTCAGTGATGATGAATCCAAAGACTTTGTTTTGTAGATTTATTTGCATGAACTCCCTCAACACCATCGATCAGTTGAGAAATCCTCTTCTGAAAATGTTCGGGTGCTGAAGAAATACCAAAAGGTAACCTTTTGAAGTAATAGCGCCCCTCTGGTGTGATGAATGTAGTCAACAGCATGGAGTCTTTGTGTAGTGGGACCTGCCAGAAGCCTGATGTCGCGTCAAGCTTTGTGAAAACTCTGGCTCCTTCCAACTTGGCCAGTGTCTCATCCACTGCCGGTAAGATGTGTCTCTCTCGGATGACGCTCTCGTTCAGACGGGTTAAATCCACGCAAATACGAATTTTCGCGGACGTTTTCACTATAGGGACCATGCCCGCACACCATTCGGTCGGTTCTTCCACACGAGCTATGACCCCCATCTTCTCCATCCGGTCTAGTTCCTCTTTGACTTTGGCCCGGAGAGGAATGGCCACTCGTCGCGGGGCCGAGAGGGCATAGGGTGCCGCGTTGTCTTTCAACTTAATTTTATACTCCCCCTCAAGGTTACCCAGCCCTTTAAATACCTCGGGGTAAGTGGAGCGAAGTGTTTTTCTGCGTCGTCAATGCTATTAAGCTGAGGGATCATCTGTAGCCTGCGGATAGCTGGGAGGCCCAATAAGGGTACAGTCAAATCCTTTACGATGAATACCTCCTCCTCAATCTTTCTGTCACCTCTCTGAATGACAGCATGCACTTGCCCTTTTACGTCCAAAGGTTGGTTGGCAGGGCCGAGCAGGGGTCTGCACGGCGCTGAATGTCTGCCATATTTATCCTGTTTGAATTCTGTCTCTGGTATAGCAGTCACAGACGCACCTGTATCTACTTTGAAGCGCAACGGGCCACCATTTATAGTGAGTACTTCAGTCCATGTGGATGACTGTGGATAGTCCACCGCACCCAGATAAGCCACCTCATCCACTTCAATTGAATCCATCTTTTGAGCAGATCTGCACACTGCTGCAAAATGTCCCTTCTTTTGACATTTTCTACACTCAACATCTTTTGCTGGGCATTCAGTCCATGAGTGTTTTGGGGTTTTACCACACTTCCCACACTGTTTTGATTTTGATGAGGTAGGCTGAGGCTGAGAATAGCTTCCACGGTGAAAAGGTTTTTTGCTATGAGCTCGTCTTTTACTGTTATGAGACAGTGCATCTATTTGTCCAGGTGGATCAGCTGACCGCAGAACAGCTTGTTGCTTTTTCACTTCCTCGTGCTGCCTCACTTGAACTATAGCTGTAGCTAAATCCAACTTTGGGTTGAGCTGAAGTTTTTCAGACAATTTAGCATCACGTATGCCGACAACAATTCTATCTCGAATCATTTCCTCACTAAGACGCCATATTTGCAATGTTCAGCTAACTTGTGCACTGCGGTGATAAAGTTTTCTGCAGATTCGCCGACGTCTTGACATCGTTTATTGAACTTGGCACGTTCATAAATTACATTATGTACTCCTACAAAATGTTAATCAAAGGCTTTTTTTACCTCGTCAAAGTCCTTTTCTTTCTCATCCGTCAGCTGCAGTGAGCTCAAAATATCATCGGCCTTGTCACCCATTGTATAGATGAGAGAATTCACTTGGTATGCGCCGTCTTTTTCTTTCAGCCCCGACGCCATTCTGAAGCGTTCAAATCTTTTAATCCACGCGGGCCACGAGCTTGGCTCAAAGTCGAATGGTCCCGGTGGTGTGATAGTGAATATGTGGTCCATCCTGTGTGCTTTTAGCTTGCCGCTAGCTGTTATTGCTCTCGCCGACTCGCTCTTTTTCTTGCTCACAGGTCCCGCGTTTTCACTCTGCTCATCTTTAACGCTAACGTTACTCCGACTAACGTTACTTGTCTGTACCACTAGACTCTTTCTGTCGTGGGTTATACGTCTCTGACACCATGTATTGTTCCTCTATACTCCGTATTCAAGGACACAACACTCAGGCTGTAAACAGATAACTTAACTCTTTTATTCTTCTTCCTACTGTGTGTACCCAACATAAGATTATTTTCAGTCAGTCAAGATAATTCACAATTTCACATACACCACAATGAAGAAATGTAACATAATGTAACATAAAACACATGGAATATCTTTGGGTTGGTAATGGTGTCTCTTCACTGAAGGATACAGTACATGTGAGCCTGATCCTTCACTAACAATCACAATATTAAAATGCAATTGTTTGTTTAAGAAACAAAACTTTAAAGAATTATGATAAATATTTGTTTTAAAAATGTCAACACAGTCTATGTGCGACCAACAGTGGAGAACACATGAAATACCTTTCGGAAGGGGTTTCTTCAGTGAAATATGAAACATCACCTTTCGACTGGTCACTCTTCACAGACTCAGAGCAAACCTCTGAGTCTGATATTTCCCTGATAACACAAAGAGGAGAGAGAAAGACAGAGAGAAACATTTGACTAATTGGGGCACTTCAGTCTCATTTAAAGAGGTTTATTATTGCAAAAACAAATTTAATACAAACCATAACTGTGCATTATTTTTCATTTCATTTCTTTCTTTTTCTTTTATCCTGATATCTGATAGTCTAAAAAGCTATAGTAACTTCATTTCTTGGGTGATTGGATAAACTTTTTTTACATTACTAACATCAACCTATGCAGAAATTTGGAAGACACTTTCATCAAAAGCAATATATGAAGAGTTCAGATGCAAAAGCCAGTGCCATTTGATATCTTCTTCTAGAAATGATCATTTTTATCAAGCCTGTATATTTAAGTTCAGTAATTTCACTTAAATGACAATTAATAGGTAATCTTCATTGCCATTTAAGTGATATAACTGAACTTTAATATACAGGTCTTGATAAAATATATCACTCAGAGAAGAAAATTTCAAATTGCACTTGAGAGACTTTTGCATCTGAACTCTTCATATATTTAATTCAAGATGCATATGTTGTCAATTTCCATGATCTTGTGATACTCTTTAGTTCCAGCAATATTAAAACAAGAACAAAGTTTTGACACCTGGCAGATCACTAATGTTTAACAACTCATCCAATAAACCTTGATCACTATCAGCATCTCTGTGACCTGGCGAATATAAAATACCATTTTTTTATTGGCAGATAAATTAAAGTTGTAACCGAGGTGCAGGACAACTTGTTAATTTTCAACCCTACACCTTTACTGGACTCTGAACCGGCCGGTTTCTTCCTTTCACTCTTATTACTGAGTGTTTGTAGCGTTTTATAGACTAATGAACGCATTACACTAACACTAAGTCTGATCTTCCATCTCACTGAGCTTCATACATAAACCAAAAATTAACAGTTTGTCATAATTTGCATAACCTCAATTTGTTCCAAACCTGCATGAGTTTATTTCTTGCATTGAACACAAAAGAAGATATTTTTAAGAGTGTTGGAAACCAAACAATTGAAGAAGCCATTGATTTTCACAGTATTTTTCTCTCTATTATGGAATAACATCAACTGTCTGGTTTCCAAACATTCTTCAAACTATCAGCTTTTGTGATCAGTCCAAGAAAGAAACTCAGGTTTGGAACAGCTTTAGGGTGAAAACATTCTGACAGAAATAATTTTTGGGGTGAACTATACCTTTAATGATTTATCATAATTTCTGTATACTCAAAGTTTATGATTGTTGATTAATGATGACTGTTTAAGGAAATTAAACTAAAACTTTATGACTCTGCCTGTAACAGAGCTAGGACACTTCATCCGTGTTTAAAATGGCGGTCTGAAAACATACGCTGTCTTACCTCTGTTTCTCTGAGAGACTCATCTTAGAAAGAGAGAGTGGTTTCCTCGTTCCTCTGACACTGCAGCTAAACCGCCATTGAAAACAGATCAGCACTGGGATCGATATGTGTTGAAGACATTCAGCTGCTCAGCACGACCTGGACATGATCAGAATGTTATTATGTGAATTACGAGTTTTGAGTTGGTAACAAGCAAGCTGTATAAACATAACCTGAACTCTAAATATTTTCATTTAGTGGAAACAAAGGCATGCAATGCATAGGTCCATTTGAAATAACTCTTTTAAACATAACTTTAGATAATATACAACTACACAATGAGAAACACATTTTCAGGGAAACCTGAACTTGTATTGCAGTTCTATGATTTTACACTCATGACATTTATATCCATCTATGAACCATATTTTTTTTCAACATCAATCACGTCATTCTCATTATACTGTAGGCTATTAAACATTTTTAATATAGGTCAATACGGTCATTGTGCTAATTGAACGGAAAATGTTATATTTAATTAGCTACATAGGTACATTTGACAAACAAAAATACATTAAAGCATCATTCACTGCGTTATGGTGTTTACCCGCCTAACGGTCTGATTTCCCGTTAGAATGCTTTCGATTTCGCATCATCGCAAAACAACAGCCAAAATTCGTAATACTAGAAAGTGCCTCGTAATACTTGTATTGACAAATGTCTACCTGTTATAAACATATAGGCTAATTATGGATACAGGACCATTTTAAACAAACTTACGTTTTATACAAACCCGCACGTCGGTCTGGAGCATGCTGCATAGTTTCTTTTTCACCTCTTTACTGCTAGTCACATGGTATAGACTATAGGACACCCCTTCCTTGCGACAACCAGACTGTTCTGGTCCATTTACAATATTTACTGCATGTAGACTATATTTATTCACGGTTAAGCACTGTCGACTGACTGACTGTCGTGTTATATTAAATCCATGCCTCAATAAGCTTAAGTCACTTTTCTAATCTGTGTTAGTCAGATCTTTATCATGTGCAAATCATGGCGAATGCAAAACAATTGTGAGATGTGTTCATATAAAAGGTTGATGTGAAAGGTAGCCTACTCCCTCAGCAGTGTAGCCTATTAAATTGCTCGTCCTAGGCTATTTAAGAACATCTGGATAAACCAATTCGAGGCATATTCGGGTGCCTCGAATTGGTTTACAGTTAAGTAGCCTATAGTTTAACTTCACTCCCTCCAGCCTGGACCCAGAAGTAGCCTAATATAATGTGCGATTACATTATTATTATTTTCCATTAGCTACTTGACTGCCTTTGTCTACAAAACACTTTCAGTTTCGTTTATACAAACATAAAATGAGTCTTTAGCCTATTGACATTAGTTTAGTATAGAGACTTTGTCTTTGTGGATAATACACATAGGCCTAAATGATTAGTTAAAAACTGTTTCTGGATGTATTTAATCTAAATAAAGGACCGGTAGAAAAATTAGACGTAAAAGAACTGCATTTCATCTTTATGCCCAATAGATGGCGCTAACCCCATGTTTTGTAACTTTGCACTGATTAAAGTGTGGAAGTGTGAAACCATGTTATTTCATCCTAGTTGCCTTATAGCTAATTGCAATCTTTGTAAAGTAACAGCACAGCCAGCAAATTTCATTTTGCATATACTGGCCCAAATAAACTCAATTTAATCACTAAAATAAAATTAAGAAAAAAAAACTTGTTTTCTAGTAGGCAACCAAAAATGTAATTTAAAAAAGGCAAGAGAAAGTGCATTAAATTGTAGGCAGATACAATTAAAATAACAGATAATATAACACTTACTTATCCAATCAGTCACGTATTAACAAATAGGCTACGTCAAATCAGCTGTTCTCTCGCAGTAGACTTTCTAGGTTTTATGTCGCGCAGGACCCATGTAACACCAGAACGCCGTTGCCGGTCAATCTGCATCTGTTGCTTAAAGTCCCTAATAAACACAAACTAAAAATACATTTACAATAATAATTGATACAACACGTATCCTTGGATACCTACCCAAAAACAAATAATACACCATAGATCAAACACCCCAAAGTATCTTTCAGATGAAAACACACATCATATAGACTATGTGATATAAATGTGCCTAACTACCTCACAGATTTAGACCTATTCTGGCATCACCATTTTTAAGAGCAAGGTATTTAAAACAGAGCAAAGAGTAAAAAAAGGATTTTTTATTTTTGAACTATCTCTTTGAAAAAAAAAACAGAGAAAAGAATAAAGAAAATGATTTTTTATTTTTGAATGAACTATCTCTTTGAAAAAAAACAGAGCAAAGAGTAAAAAAAGGATTTTTTTATTTTTGAACGAACTTTCTCTTTGAAAAAAAAAAAACACAGAAGAGTAACAAAAAAGGATTTTTTTAATTTTTGAATGAACTTTCTCTTTGGAAAAAAAAAACAGAGAAAGAGTAAAAAAAGGATTTTATTTTTTATTTTTGAATGAACTATCTCTTTGGGAAAAAAAACAGAGAAAGGGTAAAAAAAAGGATTTTTTTTATTTTTGAATGAACTATCTCTTTGAAAAAAAAACAGAGAAAGGGTAAAAAAAAAGGATTTGTTTTATTTTTGAATGAACTATCTCTTTGAAAAAAACAGAGATGAGTAAAAAAAGGATTTTTTTAATTTTGAATGAACTATCTCTTTGAAAAAAACAGCAGAGAGTAAAAAAAAGGATTTTTTTTAATTTTGAATGAACTATCTCTTTGAAAAAAGAGAAAAGAGTAAAAAAAGGGATTTTTTTATTTTTGAATGAACTATCTCTTTGTAAAAAAACAAAGGGTAAAAAAAGGATTTTTTTTATTTTGAATGAACTCTTTTGAAAAAAAAAAACAGAGAAAAGAGTAAAATAAGGGGATTTTTTTATTTTTGAATGAACTATCTCTGAAAAAAAACAGAGCAAAGAGTAAAAAAAAATGTTTTTTTTTTATTTTTGAATGAACTATCTCTTTGAAAAAAACAGAGAAAAGAGTAAAAAAAAAGATTTTTTTTCATTTTTGAATGAACTATCTCATTGAAATGGACCCATGAGTTAAATATCAGAAACACTGTTGTGCACACTTTGAAACCACAGAGCGCAACTAATAAGCAGATTGTTATCGTTCATGGCGTGGATCCAAATAAAGATATCTTAGTTCTCATTCTTGGTGTTGATCAGAGTTGGACAGTGGCCCTTCCAGGACCAGAGTTTGGGGACTTAAGCAGTTAGTATCACATTTTCATACTAATCTAAACGTCGCTCACAGCAGCGTAGGTATTGTCTCAGTTTTCGCCAACAGTATACAACATTTGTTTTTAGTATGACGCACTGAGAGAACCTCGAATTACTAAAACTCTTCCCGCACTTATCACATGTGTACGGCTTCTCTCCAGTGTGGATCATCTCATGTTTTTTCAGATTTCCTGACTGCCTGAATGTCTTGTCGCAGTGTGAACACTTGTAAGGTTTTTCTCCGACTGTGAATGTCTCTGGTGTTGTTTCAATATGGTCACTTCGTTAATGAAGGTCTTCCCACAATCGAAGCACATGTAATTCTTCACACCGCTGTGATTTTTCTGGTGTATTTTTAAGGAACCCTGTCTGAGTAAAACTCTTTCCCACACAAAGAACACACGTGATGGTTTCTCCTTCGTGTGAACTTTCAGGTGGATCTTCAGTGATGATGTCACGAAGAACATGTTTTCCCGCATTGATCACAGTTAAATGTTTTTTCTCCAGAGTGCAGAACGCAGATGTAATTTAAGAGTGACGTGCGTGATCTGAAACTCTTCCCGCACTGATCACATGTGTACGGCTTCTCTCCGGTGTGGATTCTCATGTGTGCATTAAGAGTTCCTTTTTGTGTGAAACTCTTCCCGCACTGATCACATGTGTATGGCTTCTCTCCAGTGTGGATCCTCATGTGTTCCTTAAGGTGATTTTTTCTAATGAAACTCTTCCCACACTGATCACATGTCGTAGGGCTTTTCACTCCAGTGTGGATTCTCATGTGTGATGTCAAGATGTGTCCTGACCAGGTGAATCTCTTGTCGCAGTGTGAACACTTGTACAGTTTTTCTCCACTGTGAATGTCTCTGGTGCTCTTTCAGGTCGCAGCTTCATTAAGAAAGTTTTCCACAATCAAAGCACATGTAATCCTTCACACCGCTGTGTCTTTTCAGGTGGATTCTTAAGGAACTCAGTTGTGACTAAACTCTTGTCCCACACAAAGAACACATGTGATGGCTTCTCTTCGAGTGAACGTCTCAGGTGGCTCTTTCAGTTGTCTCTGCCCAAAGACATGTTTCTACCACATTGATCACAGTTAAATGTTGTTTCTCCAGAGTGCAGAAGCGCAGATGTGAGTTTAAGACAGTTAGCTTGTGTGAAAGCTCTTCCCGCACTGATCACATGCATGCGGCATCTCTCCAGCATGGATCATCTCATGTCTTTATCCTAGTGCTCCTGACTGGCTGAATCTCTTGTCGCAGTGATGAACACTTGTAAGGTTTTTCTCCTGTGTGAATTCTTCAGTGTCGTTTCTAAGTGCGTGTTAGCTGTGGCAAAAGTCTTCCCGCACTGATCACATGTGTGCAGCTTCTCTCCACCATGAATTCTCATGTGAATGTTTAAGACTTTGTTTGTATGAAAATCTCTTTCCACACTGAGGGAAAGTGGACATTTTTGATGGCTTTTCTCCGTACACGTTTACTTTCACTCTGTGAGCAACTCAAAGATGTTTCTTCAGTTTTGACACGTTTCTCCTCCATTTGATTCAGTTCTTCTCTCTCCTCATTTTCTTCCATCAGGTCTAAAATGAAAGAAAAAGCCACACATAATAAATATTAAATACAAATGTTGTACTTTAAAATAATTCAATTATATGCAATTTAATCTTGTCCAACAACCCTGATTCATAATAGCAATTTAGTCCAAATTAAATAAATCTCATCATTACCATAAATGTAATTATGGTGTCACATATGAATCAGAAATGACTAGATGTAGAGAGAAATGTCTAAAAAATACAATTATTAATAAATATACAGTTGCGTTTAAAAGTCGATGTTCGTGTGCGCATTATCTATTTGATGTGATTTTTACATCTGGAAGACGTATTTTTAAGAGTGTTTGCTCATCTGCAATACGTCTATAGGACGTTTCCTGTCAGATGTCAAATAGACGTTTAGAAGATGTCAGTTTAACATGGATTCTAAATCATTACATCTTAAAGACATCTTCTAAACGTCTATTTGACATCTGAGAGGAAGCGTCCTTTAGACGAATTGCAGATGACAAAACACTCTTAAAAATACATCTTCCAGATGTAAAAATAGGTAAAGATTCTAGTTTAAAATAAAATACAATAAAACAGCTTTTGCCAGTCATCCTCACAGAGATTTTATTAAACATGTTTAATATTTGTGATTTGCAATTGAGGTCTGAGGTCCAGTCAAACATCATGATTTTATCAAACGAATTTCCTTTTTGATGTTTCTGATATTTCATAAGTTAACACTGCAAGTTATTCGTTGTAACAGCTTAAAGAAAAATATATTTTTTATATCATGTTACAAGGCATTTTTCCACTGAACATAGTTTTACTGTCTGTGGCTTAAATCAATCATATGAAAGTATATTTACGTTTACCTATGATTGGTTCCGGTATACTAACTGATAATTTGCTTTAAATTGTATAACCTTCATTCATATTTTACAGCATAATTGATGAAGAATCAAGAATAAACACTAACGTTACCTCTCTGTTCACAAGCATCTTCTTCATGCTTCACTTTGAAGGGTTCTGGATCCCTCCTGTTCTCACAGAAATCTTCAATAAACTCAATTTTAACAAATTTCTGTTCCTCCTGAACTTCTGAATGCATGTCTTCACTTCAATTGTGTCAAAAGGATGCAAATATTTTGTTTTGAAAAAGCAGTCAGAGCGTCTCTTTTCGTCTTCTTCTTCATTTGGTTTTGGAGGTTCGGGAAGATAACATTAAATGCGCAGTTCCGCCACCCACTGGTCTGGAGTGTGGAGCACGTGAGTAAAATATACGATTTTGGAGAGGTAAAAGATAAGATTTATAAGAGATAATGCGAGAAAAACAAAAAACAAACTTGAGTTATTGTTTCTCCCTTCCTACATTATTCTTCAGGATTGCAGAAGAACGATTTCAGCATGATGGTATGAAATCCCAGTTCATCCATTATTTCCTCAAATACAAGTGAAAGCACTCAAAAATATAGTATCGTGGGCATTGCGATTTTCAAGTGTCTCTTTTCTGAGTTTATTACATGAAATATTAAATTACTCCTCTTAACCTCTGGCATTAAATGTTTTCCCCGTCATAAATTTTAATCATAAAGTCATATCATCTGTTTGCATATCTCTTCAAAATACTTACAGACTTCAATCACTCAACAGTTTTGCACATTCATGCCCAACATAGCCTTCAATGGCTATACCAGTACGTTTCAAAGGACATTGGGATCCTGGCAATTCAATCCCTCTTTTTATTATTATTTATTTTTGAGGGACAGTTAATAATACTAATCCATGTCATTCATTCTCATGTATTTATTAGACATTAAAATATTTAAAATTGGGAACATACTGTTGTATATAAGGAGCTTCATTTGAGTTGAATTGAAGCAGATCTGAAAATCAAAATCAATAAAATCAAAAAAGAATAATACCAAAAAATAGAAGATTTCACTCATTCACACATTTTAAAGGGATAGCTCACCCAAAAATGAAATTTTTCTGTTTATCTTTTCACCTTCATTCCATCCAAGACGTAGGTTACCTTTTCCTTCAGTAGAACAGTAGGCTGAAGAAGATTTCTCCCTGAAACCGTGGTCCTTGCTGATTAATGGAAGTCAATGGTCCATCAATTAATGAAAGTCAATGGGTGTCAGTAGAGTCAACTGTGCTGGCAAAATGAGTCACAGTGAGCAAATTTTCAAAAATAAAGTCAGCAAAGTCCATTTTTAGAAAAATCAGGTTAAAGGGATACTCCACTTTTTTTGGAAATAGGCTCATTTTACAACTCCCCCAGAGTTAAACAGTTGGGTTTTATCATTGTCGAATCCATTCAGCCGGTTTTCTGATATTTAGAGGAATATCAGTAACCAGACAGTTTTGGGTCTCATTGACTTCCATAGTATTTTTTTTCCTAAAAAGTATCCCTTTAAAGTTTTCATAAGATTCCAAAGCAAAATCTTCACTTTTATCCTCCAATTATTTTCTTAATAATAATTACTTAACTACTAAAACATTTTGATGCTCAAGCTTTTTTAAGTGATCTGGCCAAGTAACTTGGTATAGAGTCATGATTCTCACCGTGAATGATGCATGGTTGTTGTTTAAAGATCTTCTTACCGCGGTGATCAGGCTGACCTAAACAATTACAGGCCAATCTCTATCTTGCCTTGTGTGTCCAAAAGTATGGAAAAACTTATATTTATTGACCTTGCAAAAGCTTTTGACTCCGTGGACCACAACACACTCATCCACAGACTTATTAGCATTGATGTCACTGATTATGTTCTCAAATTATCTTTCTCACTGGGTTCAAAACTTTTTTTCCCATTCTCTACCGGTTACTAGGGGTGTACCCCAAGGCTCTATCCTTGGCCCTACACTTTTCTCAATTTATATTAACAACATTCCCTCATTCACTTATATTCTGATGATACAATCCTTCATTATGCCACGGGTTCCTCCCCTTAAGCTGTTCAAGCTACCTTGCAAGATAGCTTTTTCCAACCACACCAATCCTTTACACAACTCAAACTCACTCTTAATACCTTCAAAACAAAAATCATGTAGTTTTACTGTAAGTGAACTACACCTCCTCCAGCCCTTAAAATCAACACGTGCAAGGGGTCTTGCATATAAATACTTGGGCATCACTTTCTTTTTCCATCCACATATCAAAGCTGCAATCTAAGGTCAAGGCCAAGCTTAGTTTCCTTTACAGAAACCGCTCTTCCTTCACCACTCACCACAACACAAGTTGTGTCTCGAATGGTGCACAAGAGAGAAATTCAAATGTTAATTTGCCCTCTCTTCCAGTTTTTCCAGTCTTACCATTTCAACTTTACAATGAACAAAAGCATGTTTCCGTTTATGTCACATCAAACAAAAGTCTTCACTTATAAGTTTTTCATCTCAAAAGCACAAATGGGTTTGACTTCAAACACTGTTAATGTGTATTTCTGGTGTCAGATTCCTTATTCCATTTGTCTTCCATTCACCAGCAGGATCACCTGTCTAGTGTTGCACAGGATCATGTGTATCTGTGAGAGAAAAGAAGTTAAAATGAGAAAAAGAAACTTAAATCTGCATATAACATTTGTGGATTAATGGTGTTTGTATACATTTCTAGTCACATAAACATTAAATGCTGAGTGTCATCCGTGCAGATTTAACAATATTACAAAGTTTTAGTAAACTTAATTTACTTGAATTTATTAGATTATTAAATTGACCCCATTGTTTGACAGGAATGACTCTCTATATGTGTAACACAACCATAAGCATTAGAAAATAATATTATGGTTAATATCTGAATGAAGGCTGAAAAAACAGACATATATTAGAGATCAAGACAATATTACTCTGTTTGTCTATTTGTGTTAATGCTGTTTTTGAGAATGGGTTAATAATATAATAATGTCTGAATGAACTAGGAATGAATCCATATCTCACACATCTTACAGTTTTGTCCGACAGATTTTTCATCGTGGTGGAAGAAAAACACAGATTTTATTTTATTATCACAGGCAGACAAGAACCCACTTAAACAAGACGAACCACCTGACTGACATGTAAAGTGACCAATAACAGTTTTTGTTTTGTTTTATGTGCCCTATATAGAGGCAATATTATACAATATTGTATACAACAATAAAGTAGAAAATGCAGTTGCATGTGTACCCTCAACTGTTGTCAAGGCAACACTCCACGTGTAGGGCCCTATAAAATCCGTTTTATTTTTTCCCAAATTCCATTTTATTTTTTCCCAAATTTTTTTTTTTTTTACGTTTTAATTTTTGCAAATTCCGTTTTTTCCGTTTTAATTTTCAGGAATTCATTTTTTTTACCCTTTACTGTTATTTTAGTTGTAAAAAGAGTGTGCATTTTATTCCGTGATTCGCGGAAATTATAGGGCCCTACACGTGTGTTGTGTCAAAACGCCCCACAGAACAGAGGGGCGGGGTCATTATCATTTAAAGACACATGCACTAAAGCATTACTTTAAATAAATTTAAGTATCTTACAAACTTTTCATTTAGACCCTGACGAATCAAATTAACTAATAAAAATGGCATTATATGACCCCTTTAAAATAAACTTTCATGCTTGAGTTACACTCCTTTTAAACTCATGTTACTTACTGTTCCTGCAGGGTCAGCCTACTTTAAACAACCCAGCTTGACCCCCTATAGCCATAATCGCAATCCCGATCAGAATCCCAATCCCAAATCATGATCCCGATCCCAATTCCGATCCCGGTCTCGAGCCGATGAAAAAGCAAAACCCTCGGGGATCTCTGTAAGATTCAAAGAGATACATTAATTTTGTAGATGGTTTTGCCATTCTGACATTAATGAAGACATTTTATGTTGATTGACAGCCTGATTGACCTTTTAATTCATTGCTGGCCTTAATTAAAACTTTATTAAGATATAAAATGGTTCTTATTAACTACTTGAAAACTAATCAATAAATATTTTATATATATTGGCTGAATCAATAAAATGGATAGGCCAGTAGTTGAACAGTGCACCAGTAAAGAAAAGCAAATTTAATTGATAAATAAATTAAATGTCACTGGGTTGTAACGGTATACCGGTATGGCGGTTTATCGCGATATTGACATGTACGATTATCATATCGTGCACATTTACTTATCCGCGGTAAAAAAAAAATAATTAAACCAGAATTCACCTGCACTGCCGCATGCAACTTCTTTCAGCTTGACTGCTTACACTCCATACCTGTACAGCGCTGAAAATGTCAGAGACAGAGGCTGCGAATCTCTATCTCCCGCCGAAAAAATAAATAAAATCTGCAGCATGGGAATATTTTAGATATCCGAAAACGATCGTGGTGTTGTCCTTGAAGATGGATATCCAATTTGCAAGATATGTGGACGAAGAGTGGCTGCAAAAGCAGGAAACACGTCGAACATGTTCTCCCATATTCAGGAACACCATCCCTCCGTGAAGATAAAGGTTATTCATAACTTTTATAACTTAAGGCCATATTATTTCTGTCATGCTGAGGGAATCCCGGTCTGTCAAAAAGACGCACACCCGTCTTTCTGTGTTACAATACAGATATGCCACGTAAAATGCGCGATTTAAAAGATAGATGGATGAATAAATCAAAATATAGCTGCAGTAGCCTAAATCAAATCGCGATGTGCGTGTCTGTGAATATACAACGCAAAAAGACTCGTGTGCAAGCCCCTTCTATATTCAGCGCGTCTCTGTATGAATGAGCAGCGCCGTTTCGTAGATCTAGTACACTCAAGTACGCATGACGCACATGGTTTAACACTAGAAGTGCCAGAATTCCAAAACTACTAGAACGGCCACAAGCGGTCATTTTGACCGTTAGTGTTTATTTCGTTGTTAAATTATTAAATTATTTTCGTCAACCACATTTTTTCAAAGACGAAAACGAGACGATAATAATAATATTATAATGATAATAATAATAAATAGGCTAATAATAATAAATATAGCTGCGAGCAGCGATCGCGGGCCCAAGCCGGTGGCACCGCAACCCCGGTGCCTAAAGGCACCGGGATGGCGGTACCGCCGGCTTTGGCCCTCCATCGCTGCTCGCAGCTAATATATATATATATATATATATATATATATATATATATATATATATATATATATATATATATAAAGCCGGTGGCACCGCCACCTTGGTGCCTTTTGGGTTATTCTGCACGACGTGCAAAAACGTAACCCCTGCTTTGGAATACATACTAGTATGTATTCCACAATTGGAATACATACTAACATACTAGTCAGAACTGAATAGTTGATATCTGAATGACAGATCACCATAGAAGTCAATGGAAAAAATGTGACTAGTAGTAACAAAAGAATAGTTACTAGTCACCATTGAAATAAGTACTAGTGTCTAATGAATAAGTACTAGTATCTATTTAATAGATACTAGTATCTAATGAATAAGTACTAATAACTAATTAATAAGCATTGGTATGTAATGAATAAGGACTAGCATCTAATGAATAAGTACTAGTATCTAATAAATAAGGACTAGTGTCTAATGAATAAGTACTAGTATCTTTAAAAAGGTACTACTACCTAAAGAATAAACACTAGTATCTAAAGAAAAGGCACTAGTATCTAAAGAATAAGCACTAGTAGCTAATGAATAAGTACTAGTACTTAATGGAATAGATACTAGTATCTAAAAAATAAGTACTAGTAGCATGAAAATAGAGACTAGTAGGTTAAAATGATTAAATGTTAAAACGGTTTGCCATACTCTATCTGTCGTTTCGACTAGTCACAATTACGTTACAGATATCTTAAATGATAATACAAACTATCCAAAATGTAATTACGACTAGAAAGACGTTGTTGATATCTACAATGTTAATTACGAATAGTCAAACTTAGCTTTTAAATGTTAAAAGGGCTTGCCATACAGAAGTGTAGGCTCAGAGAGACACTCAACATTTTCAAACCAAAATATCTGACTTTCTGTGGGTCCTAGCTCATGAGTGTAAATTAGAAAGTTGTCCGGCTTGAGGAGAATATATGAATATATGAAACGATGAGATCAACATGTGTACTGAGTTTCATATTATTACATGCAAGCGTGTTTGATTTATGGACCAAGTTTTTGGACCCCGTTCCAGGGGGCGCTGTCTAGCCCCCTTGCCACACCCGGGTACCATCTTCAGCCCGGCTCTGATGGCTGTGGGATCTGACCTGTGTGCAAAGTTTCAAGAGTTTTCAAACCCATTAAGGGCCCCAAAAGCCGCTAAGAGACTCAAAATCATCAAAAAAAAGGAATGTTAAAGTTTGATGCGTTGCTATGGCAACATTATCTTAGATATTGAATAATGCTTTCACAGCTCTTCATCTGGCGTGTGTTTACATTTGAAGCAAATCGGGTAAAAGTAAGAGTGCGATTTCAAAGCATTTTGAAAGTGAAACACTTTCTGCTGCCAGTTGGTGGCGCTATATATTTGACTCACATCTATGTGACTGACCTCTTACAACGAACACACTGCTGAAGTTTCATCAAGATCAGTTAATGTATGCAGAAGTTTTAACACACTTCCTTTTTGATTTATTTACTTACTTTTTTGATTTATGGACCAAGTTAATTTAATTAATACACTAATTATATAAAACTATTGTCAATGCACTACAATTAAACAGGTTATATGCCTTTACTTATAAAAAAAATAAAAATAAAAACTTATGTAAAAAATACCAGGCTTAAGAAATGTATTTACTTTAGCAGGCCAGACACACAGTGAAATGATTAAGCCCCCTCCCCCTACACACACACACACACACACAGACTGTGTGACAGGCCTAGGTTTAGAAAGAGCATGATCATATTCAAACTACAATATCTGACTTTCTGTGGGTTTGAGCTTATTATTGTTAATTAGAAAGTTGTTTGGCTTGAATAGAACAATATACACGGCAAGTTTTGTAACTGTCAGTAAAACTAACCAAGTTATAACACACTTTATGTGTCCTTTTTTAGTCAAAAAAATCCGCCACGGCCAAACCGTTCGAGATATCAAAAATCCGTCCGGAATATAGCATCCTCAATGTCTTGACTTCATGCACACCGAGTTTGGTGGTGATTGGTAACAGCATGGGTTGTAATTTGATGTTTTTCTAGGACAATTATTTAAAAAAAAAAACATAATTCCCGACTTCCGTTTGAACTGTCGTAAAACTTAGAGCACGAAAGTTGTTTGGCCTGATGTGATCTATGAGTGTACCGAGTTTCATATTAATCCATGCACGTGTGTTTGATTTATGGACAAATGTTCGAATCCCTAAAAGAATGCATCCTAAAAGAATGGTAAAGTTTGATGCGTCGCCACGGCAACAGTTTCAAAGATATCAAGAATCCATTCATAGGTCTTCATCTGCCGTGTATGTACATTATACAGATGAAGTTTGAAGCAAATCGGGTAAAAATAAGAGGGTGATTTCAAAGCATTTTGAAAGTGACACACTTCCTGCTGCCAGTTGGTGGCGCTATAACTTTGACTCACAATAGTCACATCCATGTGATCGTCCTCTTACAGCGAACGCACTGCTGAAGTTTCATCCAGATCAGTTAATGTATGCTGAAGTTATGACACACTTCCTGTTTCACGTTTCTCGCCATAATTTCGTTTCCTCGCCACGGCCAAACCGTTCGAGATATCAAAAATCCCCACACAAACTTTCATCCTCAATGTCTTGACTTCACGCTGACCGAGTTTCGTCGAATTTGGATCAGAGCTCTAGGAGGAGTATTTAAAAGTTCATTGCGTGTGTTTTACAAAAAAACCTCAATAGCCGACTTCCTGTTGGGCTGGGGTAAAAAGCAAGAACGCGAGGTATAGATGAAATTCTGCTATCGACATGTGTACCGAGTTTCATATTATTACATGCAAGTGTGTTTGAGTTATGGACCAGGTGTTCGGACCCCATTCCAGGGGGCGCTGACGAGCCGCCCTGCCACGCCCGGGTACCAGCTTCAGCCCGGCTCTGATGGCCGCGGGTTCTGACCCGTGTGCAAAGTTTCAAGAGTTTTCGAGCATGTTAAGGGCCCCAAAAGTGCCCGAATAGTCGCTAGAAAAATAAAAAAAATAAAAAAAAAAATAATAAAAAAAAAAAATAATCGGAAGGAAAACAATAGGGCTCTGCGCCCTTTCAGGGCTTGGGCCCTAATAAGACTTGCAGAACTAGTGAACAGTCCATGCAGCAAAACAAACAGCGCAGGACAGGGCAGCGGAACTCGCAGGATCATCCGACATGAACGGAACATCTGGATCGGCCGTGTCTGATGGAGGAGGAAATGTTAACTTGCACCCAGGAAACGTCGCTTTCACTTTCCACCTCCGATTGTTCCCCTGCATCCGAATCATCACTCGTCAAGTTCTGAAGCATATCCAGGGCATCCTGTAGTCCGGTTTTATTTGCTTATTTCTGATCAACAACTAATGTAGAAATTATTATATAGCAAACACCGCTGTGACCGGACGGACCTTTCTGTTGACAGTTGAGAGAGACCACGATCAACCGCGGGATATTTAACAAAAAAATACAGCGAAATTCAGTGCGGTCAATATGACCGTCTATGGCCGAAATAGGTAAATATGTTCATTTTTTTGTTTTGCCTTACGTTTACGTAACTTAATTTATATGAAAAGCATTTTAAATGAAAATACAGACAATTTTAGGAAAAGTCAGGTACCAGCAGGATTTAATTATTTTTTTCAACAAAGTTATTGTAGATATAAAATTCAAAACGGTCAAAATGACCGTTATGGCCGTTCTAGTGTTAAAGCTGTCTCACCCACTATGTGAAGACGTGAACACATGAACATATACAGACAGAGAACACTTAATGTGCACTTTATAATTATAATAGTTTTTTAAAAGAATAATCATCAAATACACTGACTGAAACTCATAGGTGTTCAGTACAACCTGTAAAAGAAAGTTTGGTTTAGTCTATGACTAAAATAATGACTAAAATATATTACTATTGTGTATAATTTTTTTGTCCATGTTTTAATTTAGTAAACCTCTCTTGTGTAGACAAACTAAAGTTGTTACATTTTATCTGATTGCATTTTCAAAAATACATTTTGTATTCAATCACAGAATCCAGACCAGTTATTTCAGACAACCCAGAATTTCTGAGGAAATAAATATACATTTCATAACTCTATTAAAAAAAACTTGTTACAATAAACCATGTTCAACCAAAAAACATATCTTTTTTATTAATTTAAGGGCCATTGTAGCTGATGATGATTATAATAATGATAGTTTAATATCGTATACCGTGAAACCGTGAAACCGTGATATTTTCTGAGACGATTATCATACCGTGAAAATCTCATACCGTTACAACCCTGTTTTGATGCGACTAGGCCCTTAGCGGGACCACCGAGTGAAACCAAAAGCTGCTCAGTCTGTCTGAAAACAGACGAGCAAGACACATAAGTTTCTTAATGCCCTGACTGGGCAAAGGAGGCTCACGTCTATCTCCTTGTTATAAACTGGTAGGGTAGACAGGGAAATAACCTGGGCCCTGAAACGGTGTGTTGATGGATTTAGGCACATATCCATGTCTTGGTTTGAGTATGACTTTCGAGTCATTTGGCCCAAATTCCAGACACGTTGCGCTCACTGAGAGCGCTTGTAGATCCCGTATGCGCTTTACTGAAGCGAGACCCATAAGAAACGCTGTTTTGAATAACAGGTGTTTCATATCTGATATCTGGATTGGCTGAAATGGGGCACATTTCATGGCTTCCAGAACCGTGGAAAGGTCCCACATGTGGATTGAGGGGGGTCTGGGAGGATTTAGCCTCTTAGCTCCTTTTAGGAAGCGGATGACCAGATCGTTTTCCCCAGTGACAGGCCAGTCTCACGTTTTGTAAATGCTGCTATCATGGCCGCCACATAAACTTTGAGCGTGGATGGGGTTCTGCCCTTATCCAGCAGCTCTTGAAGGAAGGACTTTGGGAACCAGCGGAGCCACAAGGAGCACAGAGCATCTGGTTTCCCTGATTCGTTCCAACTCCTGAGGCAGGATATGGGCCAGCGCATTTCTGCTCTTAAAGAAAAAACCTTTGGTAGTGAGCGTTCTCTTGGGATGCAAACAGGCCTACCTGCGCTCTGCCGAACGTCTATGGGTGCAGAGACCATTCTCCTGCTGGAATATTGTTTCTGGACAGTCTGGCCACAAATTCAGGAAGCCAGGCACGTGTGCTGCTCTCAGTGAGCGCAGATTGTGCTGAGCCCAGACCAGGAGGCGTTCCGTCAGCCTATAAAGGTTTCAGGGTTTGACGCCGCCCTGGTGATTTATGTATGTCACCACCGACATGTTGGCCGAGCGGACTAAGACGTGGTGACCTTTTATTTGGAGACAGAGGCGCCTCAGCGCATTGTTGACTAGCATGAGACTAGGACCTCCTCCATGTGTTCAACATCTGATTCGGATGAACTATCCATTTGAGTTGATATTCTCAGTACACCACACAGTGGTAAGTTTGTGATGATATTCACTAATGATCGCGTACGTGAACTCTGACAATCGACTACTGTGGGCTTCGACCGAAAACAGGAAGCAAATAGAGGTATGTGAGCTGGCTGAATTAACATCATTTTTATTCATACCTTTCACATGCAGTCAGATTGACCGTGATCACTCTTAATAACAACACTCACATGGCTGTGCACTCGTAATGACAAATCAAGGATGTTAAGAGGCTAAAAGCAGGTTTAGAGCATGCCCCATTGAAGTCAACAGGGTGCGAATTTTAAAAAGAAGATAACACGGTATAGGCAACACTGATTTTTGTTGTTTTTGTCTGTACTGACAGCACTCCAAATGTAAAAAAAAAATGAAAATGTTAAAATTGACCGGAGTTCTCATTTAAGACAGTATAAGCCTCACATCTCAGTTCCGGCCTGTGGCTGCTGGCCTAAAACGGCTAGTCTGAAATTCTAGGGCTAAATTCTTCGGCTTATTCCGAAACACCCAGTTCAGGTCATGGAGAGCTATACTAAGCAGCTGATGCTTTAATTCAGAGCTGGTGAAGAATGAAGATGTGCTGTTTCGTGAGGCTTCGGGAATATTTAGTTACCCCTGCATAGTTTGAATACCTCTGTATTTAGTTTTATTTCCTGTTTTGCAGCTCCAGTGCCCATTCCTGTCATTACCAGTGTGATTTCCCAGTGTTCTTCATCATCAGAAAGTTCATCAAGCCCAACATGTGTGCTGTTGTGTTCAGTGATGGATGTGTTCAGGGTTAATCTCTCCTGGTATAAAGGAATGAGTGTATTGTCCAGCATCAGTGTGTCTGATCGCAGCATCAGTCTCTCTCTACCTCTGGAGGTGGAATATCAGGATAACAACACTTACAGCTGTGTGATCAACAATCCTGTCAGCAACCAGACCAAACACGTCTGCATTACCGATCTCTGTCGGATGTGTTCAGGTACGTTAGCTATTTACTGAGCCAGTCTCTGTCGGGTACATTAGTGTATATGTACTGAGTCAAAACAAATCTCCATTCTTTCTTCAGATGATGTCAGTTTTTGTGAAAGCACTGAAGCTGTGATCCGATTGGTCGTCACTGCTCTGATGGGTCTGGCTGCTGTGGCTGCATTTATTGTGCTCGTTTATGACATCAGATCGAGAAGAGCTGAACAAGAGCGGCATCAGACCCTAAATGATGGATCTGATACTCTAAAACCAGAATAAGCTCTTTATTTTTTGCTTTATTTTTTGCAAATCTTTTGTGTTTGCAATTTTTCATTTTGCATAATGTGAAAAAAATTGCATGTGTGGCTGACAGTGTTTTTTAATGCTATATGTTCAATATACCAAAATTGGAATAGAACATGCTTGCTGTGCTTAAATAAAACAGTGACATCATATCTGTGTGATCTTTTTTTAATTGCAAAAATGCACAAAGTAATTTTGTGTTGTCTTGGTCAAATTAGAAATTATGTTTACCTGCAGCTCTACAGCTCAACTGGAACCATACAGAGAAGTACAACTTGATTTTAAAACAGACATTGATGAGCACATGTCCCAACTTGGGCAAGTTTGTTCCCATTTTACCAAATTCAACCTGTTCTCACTCCCAAGGTGTCCGATATTGCCTCATGTCGAATAGAAATGTGATCATAATACTGACTGGTCTCCATCAACAAGCAGTTAATTGTTTTTACTAGGTACACACAAACTATGTTCATTTAAATTATATAAATGTATTGTTTACTATTTAATGCATCAAACATTGGACATCATGTAGCCTATACACTTGATAAACTTTTAGAAAAATAACAAAAAATGAATAATTGAACATCATTACATTGCATTATTCTAAAAACTTAAACTTAAACATTTGGACATTCAATTAATTAAATTAAATATGGTAGGGTAAATGCTAAACTATCAGTCTAATAGATAGAGTAGCCTATATGCTATGCTAGTAGGCTAACTAAAATATATTAATGGTAATTTAAACTAAAATGAGCATTATTGTGGACCACACTGTATCTTTCCTGATTACTGATTTAGCCTACCTGATACCTGAACAAATGCCTTGTCCAAATACACACACTTGCGGTCGTGGCCACTTGAGAGCGCTTGTGTGTGGCAGGAAGTACATAGAGGAAGTAGCAGGCTAGTTGAAGTGCGTTAAGACATTCAAAATCCCAAATTGCAGTGCCCTTAATACATACTAAACACCATCTCCGATACCGCCTCGAAAATGAGTTGTTTGTGAACAAATTTTGAAGAGCCCATGTCTGAATGTTTAAAAAAATTAGTTTAAGATTTTACTTTAAATCAATTAAATATTAACAAGTTATAGAATATTAACAAGTTATAGCACATTTCTAAAAATTTCAGCAAGTTTCCATCATATTTAACGCATCATTAACATGGTTTAGCAAATTGCTCAATTTTATCATAATTTAACATGTTTCTAGCGTGATTTAGCACATTGCTAGTTTTAGCACTGTTGCTCACATGATTTAGCACATTGCTAGTTTTAGCACTGTTGCTCACATGATTTAGCACATTGCTAGTTTTAGCACTGTTGCTCACATGATTTAGCACATTGCTAGTTTTAGCACTGTTGCTCACATGATTTAGCACATTGCTTACACGTTTCAACGTGTTGCTAACATGATTAGCACATCACTTCAAATATTGTTAAAAAGTTTTGACTCCCTTAATGAAAGTTAATGGGATTAATGGGAAAGCAAGAAGAGCATCGGTGTGTCGCTATAAATGTTTTCTTTAGTTCAGATCAGTCTCAAGTCAACAGACATGGAGGAGATTGTTGCTAGAAAGTGAAAACACAGTCACTTGTCTCCATCTACTGGATTAATGATGTAATATAAAGGAACACTGACTGAACAAAACAATTCTAAAAACAATAAAATAAAATAATAAAAGTATGCTCTATTATGGCCACTTTTCAAAATATGCCCTTATTAGATCTCGGTTGTTGTCTATTATGGTGAAATGTGAAAATAACAACATAAACAAATAAATAATGTGTAAACTTGAATAAAGTCAGTTCTTCATTAATTGTATAGTGTATTTCATGGGTTTTGGAAATGAACAAGAGGTTTTGTTAACAAACAAAAACAGGGTTTGTAAGACATTGCATCTATATAATCCTGCGAGCCGACTGAAGGAGTCTTCTGATTGGCTGAAGAGTTTTCTCCCGTTTGGCTCTTTTGAGTTTCATAAAATCAAGCTGAGTTTTTCAGGCATAAAGCTATATGACTATTTACCTCAAAGGGTTGAAGAAAATGATTTTGGCTGTTTTGTTCCGTTTATGTTGTTGAGTTCTAAATAGAGCTCACTATGGCCATAAAGCTATGGGAAGGGCAGGAGTAGTTTACCAAAGATCACAAATCGAACCCACCCCCACCTGAATACCAGTGATAAAGTCTACATAAAGTCTTTAAAGCATTAAAATGATTTAGATTATTTATAGATTTATAGGCCTAATCTAATCTTGTCCTTCAGGAGTGTTTAGTGTTGAGACTGATGAGATAAACGTCCAGTCAACATTCCCATGTGGGTTTTTGATGGGCTGTCACTTGGGCCCTGCAGGCAACCCAAACGGGGCCCGAGAATGTGTCCCTTGGCTCCACACGGGCCATGTATGTTAAACCAAACCACAGGGACACATGATGGGTCCACAGTGGGCTCTAATTGAAGATGTTCAAGCTCACTTTGGTCCCAAATGAGTGCTAGCGGTTTAGCTGATGCGGTAGTTCAGCTCGCTTCATTAAGTTTGTTAAATCTCGAGTCTGATGCAGTACTATGGGCAAATGAAGCCTCATGAAGCACTGAGGCAAGATTCGAAGCATCAGAGTGTCGAAAACAGCGCCATCTTGTGGCAGGTCAAATTTATAGCAGCCATAAACCCCAGTGCGCAGCGCCGTTGTTTTATCTATTAAGCACATTTAAAAGCCTGACAATGCTAAATGTTCAGATTTCTGATCATATAATTATAGGCACATATTAAAGTGTCGCATGTGGCAGTAAATTAAATGTAACAATTATATTAATACTTTTATAAAAATAAAAACACGAGTTGCTTTATACAGGTAAATGGTGGTAATTTATTGTGTATTTGCACATATATCCATGAACATACCATTGGAACAGAAGGTCAGGTCAGTCACAATTTAAATCCCCATGCAAGTAATCTAAAAATTAATTTGAAGAAACACCAGTTTCCGATTATTCATGATCTTTACAAATGTGATTTGTGCACATGGGTCTCAAGTACTACTCAGAATTCAGCTATGCAACTGTTTATAAGATTTCAGATTTGATCATGAAACAAAAAGATCAGAAGTAAATAATACACTTTCAAATGTTTCCATTTTTGATCAAGTAGTCAAGCATGTTGGGAAAAAAAATACATTAAATATGATTTATTTTATTTATATATATATTGTATATATACACTTGACGAGTTAAATATCTCTTTTGGACGCTTTTTCCCACCTTGGAACAAAAATTAAAAAGTAATTTTTTTTCTTCATTTTTTCACAATTAAGAGTTTAGCCTACTTCTCGCAATTTTGATTTTTTTTCTAAAGGTCAGTCTTTTCTGATATACTCACTGCGTGTAATTTTTCGTTTAGCAAAAAGACTATTATAGTTTATATGAATCCCTTCGTCTTTCCATGACACATTGACATTACAGTACAGAATAGCTCTTTCGGCATTATCCTGAACGTTGTATATATGCGGTGTATCCTAACAGAAGAAAGGCTTTTCTGGAGGGATTTTTTTTGGAGAGCGTGTAAGCGTCACATCCTCTGGATTTTCCCAGCAAATTCTGTCTTTCGCATAAAAAAAAGTCTACATGCTTTCCTAAACTACCTAGGAAGTTGGGGAAGGTCTTGTTTTTCAAGTTTCATTACAATCATTTCAGACATTGACAATAAAAAAAATGAGGCAATAGCTACACTGATCAGTATTTCATGCAAAGCCCATGTTTACATTGTTACAGATTATTACAGGTTGATTTTCCACGTTATTCATCCTGATCCTGAGTTTGATTCACTTTATCTTCACTGAACCCTGTTATAAAAACAGAAGTATTCACATTAAAGTTAAAGTTATAAAATGAAAATAGTGACAAATAATTAATAGTGTTGATAAAAATGATGATAATACTGTTAGCTAGGAAATATGTTCCACTGCAATACACTTGTTTTTGTTTTTTACCTTGTACCATAATGTATTACACACTGTGAAGAATATGTTGTGATTTGTACATTTTAATTTAAATTATTCTTTGTTCTTAAGTTTTTTTTTTATTGCTAATATGATGATAATTAATGGAGAGCACCGAACTGAATGGATATAAAAGGTTCACTTATTGACCATGGCTCAGGAGTCAATATTTGTTAAATTAAACAATTAATGGTGTCCAATCAATGGGATAAATGACTAAATATTAAAATTGAATGGCTAAAACAGCACCAGATCAACTCTACATGTATTAATGGTAAGGTTGTCTGTTCTATCTAAAGTAAAGTGCTGATATAACACAAGATCAGAGGTGCATTTAATATTTCTGTATTAATGGTGTTGCTTTGTCAAGTAGTTTGTATGTAATACTTACGTCTTTGGCTTGGTTACTTATACTTCTTGCAGTAAAAAAACAGTAATAGCCCAAATCATCAGAACACTGGCAGATATTCCTGAAACAGCACCTAAAGAACGTGAATCTGTAATGATAAAGCAACAGACATTAGTGTGAGTGTGTCTGATCTATAACACACACTATAAACATCAGCACTATATAACCTGAGTGTAGATCTGATACTGTAATGATAAAGACAGTCATTAGTGTGAGTGTGTCTGATCTATGACACACTATAAACATCAGCACTATATAACCTGAGTGTAGATCTGATACTGTAATGATAAAGACAGTCATTAGTGTGAGTGTGTCTGATCTATGACACACTATAAACATCAGCACTATATAACCTGAGTGTAGATCTGATACTGTAATGATAAAGACAGACATTAGTGTGAATGTGTCTGATCTATAACACACACTATAAACATCAGCACTATATAACCTGAGTGTAGATCTGATACTGTAATGATAAAGACAGACATTAGTGTGAGTGAGTCTGATCTATAACACACACTATAAACATCAGCACTATATAACCTGAGTGTAGATCTGATACTGTAATGATAAAGACAGACATTAGTGTGAGTGAGTCTGATCTATAACACACACTATAAACATCAGCACTATATAACCTGAGTGTAGATCTGATACTGTAATGATAAAGACAGACATTAGTGTGAATGTGTCTGATCTATAACACACACTATAAACATCAGCACTATATAACCTGAGTGTAGATCTGATACTGTAATGATAAAGACAGACATTAGTGTGAATGTGTCTGATCTATAACACACACTATAAACATCAGCACTATATAACCTGAGTGTAGATCTGATACTGTAATGATAAAGACAGACATTAATGTGAGTGTGTCTGATCTCTAACACACACTATAAACATCAGCACTATATAACCTGAGTGTAGATCTTGATACTGTAATGATAAAGACAGACATTAGTGTGAATGTGTCTGATCTATAACACACACTATAAACAACAGCACTATATAACCTGAGTGTAGATCTGATACTGTAATGATAAAGACAGACATTAGTGTGAGTGTGTCTGATCTATAACACACACTATAAACATCAGCACTATATAACCTGAGTGTAGATCTGATACTGTAATGATAAAGACAGACATTAGTGTGAATGTGTCTGATCTATAACACACACTATAAACATCAGCACTATATAACCTGAGTGTAGATCTGATACTGTAATGATAAAGACAGACATTAATGTGAGTGTGTCTGATCTTTAACACACACTATAAACATCAGCACTATATAACCTGAGTGTAGATCTGATACTGTAATGATAAAGACAGACATTAGTGTGAATGTGTCTGATCTATAACACACACTATAAACAACAGCACTATATAACCTGAGTGTAGATCTGATACTGTAATGATAAAGACAGACATTTTAGTGTGAGAGTGTCTGATTATATAACACACACTATAAACATCAGCACTATATAACCTGAGTGTAGATCTGATACTGTAATGATAAAGACAGACATTAATGTGAGTGTGTCTGATCTCTAACACACACTATAAACATCAGCACTATATAACCTGAGTGTAGATCTGATACTGTAATGATAAAGACAGACATTAGTGTGAGTGTGTCTGATCTATAACACACACTATAAACATAAGCACTATATAACCTAAGTGTAGATCTGATACTGTAATGATAAAGACAGACATTAGTGTGAATGTGTCTGATCTATACACACACTATAAACATCAGCACTATATAACCTGAGTGTAGATCTGATACTGTAATGATAAAGACAGACATTAGTGTGATGTGTCTGATCTATAACACACACTATAAACATCAGCACTATATAACCCGAGTGTAGATCTGATACTGTAATGATAAAGACAGACATTAATGTGAGTGTGTCTGATCTATAACACACACTATAAACATCAGCACTATATAACCTGAGTGTAGATCTGATACTGTAATGATAAAGACAGACATAATAAATAATTTATATAATTATATAGAATACTTGTAAAAAGAAAGGGTCGTTAGGTCTGTTACAAACTGTCAAATAATATTTTTTTCCTTTACAAATTCCTGTTTTCTGCCAATAATAATAAAACATACACACACACACACACACAAATATATATATATATATATATATATATATATATATATATATATATATATATATATAAAATTCAATATAATTGTATTCCTATATTAAAACATGCAAATTTGTGTTCATATCACAATATCTGGCTTTTAAAAGACAAGTTACTCACCACTGACAGCAACCCTGAAGCTCTTCTGTATGGTATATGAGCTGGTGATGATTTTCAGCTGATAAAGGCCTGAGTGTTCAATGATGGACTTCTTGATTGTTAGATCTCCAGTTCTAATATCTAGATACAATCTATTTTTGAAAATCTCATCATTGTAGTTATATGATATACTGTAGCTCGTTCCATCAGTTTTTGCTAGGGGGATGTTTTGAGTTCCAAAGGTCCACTCTATTGGATCATTTTGTTGTATGTGAGTGACATGAGTATGTAGAAGAACAGAATCTCCCATCGTCTCCGACACTGTCTTCACTCCATCTTCCTCATCGCTAAACACATCTGAAGAACAAACAGAAACAGTTTCTTAAGATTTAACTTAACATTAAACCACGTGTTTTATGGTTTACTTGGGCACCAGACATGAGTGATTCCGTAAAAATCATTTGTCTTGAGGAAAGTGTGCACGAAGATGCCAAATGGCTTGTCTTGAAAGTGGGCGAGTGGGCTGATTCTTATTGGATCAGCACATGAGCATAATTGCTTAAAGTAATCACTTCTCACATGTTGCCGGTGTACAGGGGCGTCACTAGGCCTTTTTCCATTCACATACAAGATCAAAGGTGAATATCACGTGATTGAATATCGCTTTGTTGCTTTTGCAATTTAAATGCAATTTAAATTGTTTCTTTCACTGAAAATAAATATGATTAACACCCATACCAGTTATCGAATTTCCCCTAAGATGTTTTCTATTTATTTTTAGCTTAATAAACTCAAGCCTTTAGAAAAAAAAACTTTCAGTGTATTCATACAGTAGGCCTACATAATTTATGATAGACTAAAAAAAAAAAAAAAAAAAAAAAAAAAACATTTAATAAGAGAACAAAACATCACTGCTGTGATCCTCAGGAAGTCATCTCAAAATTCTGCCGGCCCAGTTCTATCACTATTCGCTTGAGGGGGCTTTCTTTAGAATTTAATTTAATGTTTTAATAATTTAACAAATTTACTATTGGTCGATGGTTATCGCATATATGACTGACTGCAGTTAAATACAAAATTACACTTTTTTATATAGCCTAGGCTATAGCTTTTTTTTTTGTTGTTGTTTTTGTTTTACTTTTTTTGTTGTTGTTTTTAATTTAAAATGTCATTAATAGTTCATTATTACACAAACTTCTACTTCTACTTCTAAACGTCTACTTCTCTTAGAGAAGACAATTGTAGGCTAAAATTAAAAGTGCAATTCCCAATCACGAGACTAACAGAATCTTAGCCTATAAGTTTGAGCTACTCACCAGATACTAATACGGAATTTTCTGTGTAAGATCCAACTGCTGGTGTTGATCTCCAATGTATAAACTCCAGTCTGATCTCTTTGGATGTTACTGATGTTGAGGTCTCTGGTCTGTTTATTCAGATGAATATTTCCCCATCTTCGAGTCAACAGCGCGTTTAATCCATTAACTTGCGCAAGACCATCACTGGTTCCGATATGTTCTTGTTTACATATCGCGGCATGATTTTACCATTAAATTATTTATTAATATTGAAATACAATATGTCATTCTAAAGGTCAAAATCTCAATCTTTAATTTATATGGTCGTAATGTCACAGCGATCAGCGTCTTTATGATTTTAATCAAGAGATCGTAACAATACACTTAACATTAAATTGTGAAGTTCTGAATTATTATTGTCGTTTAAAACATAACCAGATCTATTCAATCATACAAAGTAGAAGTGGTTTTAATGCCAACAATTCCAGAGCATAAAATAAGTTCAGAGTTCTTTCTTAAAAAAGTGCTGATTTAAGAGGAATTTGTTTAAATCGGCTTCGTTACGTGACATATCTTCATAGAGAATAATATGTTTTGAGAATTCTTCAATAAATTACGTTGGTATTTCAGTAGTAGGCCTTTGCATCATCTTGCTTGCTAGAATACAGAATAAAATCGCACACCCCCAGCGTTCTTTGTGATGTGCTGATTGGCCAGTGATTCAAATCGTTCTCAACAAAGCCACCAAAGGGTAGGCTATATGTTGTCCAAATATGGCCGACGTATAATATTCACTGCACCCAATGTAACAGTAGTAAAGTTCTGATTGATGGAAAATGTAGTCAATAAATATATTATTACAGAAAGAAGGCTTATATTCTATTTTTTTTTTCAGTCAGCTATAGTGTGTAGGTTTTCAAGCATAAAGTTTGTAGTCAGGTGTTTTATGTGTATTCCTTGTAAGGTGCATTGCGTAATTTATGCATCACTGGCATTAAAAAAGGAAATTCCAATAATAATGATAATAACTTAATATTTAAATAGGTTTCATGAAGCCTGTCTGCCTCTGTCTGACTCCCTGGTTGTTTTTCAACAAACTCAATTCATTGGTTGAGCCACTGTTGCTGTCAGTCTGCTCTGAAATCAGTGTTTGACAACACCACACAATCACGGTGTTAAAATTTTCTGGGAATCAACAAACAAATTATTTATTGCTGACTCAAACACCTAAACACTGAAATCGCACATCACCTATACAGTACATACTTCAAAGCGTTAACATCGACAGCAAATGGATTTCAAAACCTATTTTACCTTTTAATGATACTACTCTTAATGAAATGTGTTACCAAGTGAAACAGGATCAATGTTAATATATATATATTAATATCTATAATATATTAATTTGAATTGATTGGATGTTGAAAACTGGGTGTTACATACCAGAATTGATGGCTGGTATTATTGTGAGTTTGCATTCATAAATGCATATGTAAATAGTTATTTGAAAAGTAGCTGAGAAAGCTACACATTGATAGTGAGAAAAGACCTGTATAGCGCTATGCTTCATGCCTGAAGAGTGGATGACAAAATAACAGTTCAGAATTACAAAGAATTAGAATTGAAATTTAACGAGCAAAGAAGAGCAGAAATAAATGTCAGACTCTTAGTCATGTTCGTAACTTATGCTGAACTATTGTGTTTTTAGACAGCTTAATTGTATAGACAAAGCAAAACTGATTTAATGTTCACAAACTGCAGCTTTACCAATTGTGCTCAACTATAAATAGTGTTATGTTGTGGTTCACCTTCTACAGAATGAATTGTTAATCGTTCTTTTCAGGTTCTCCAAATGTCCTTTTTTATATTTTTTTTAAATGTGCTTTCACTAAGAAAAATATTACAGAAGTGTAATTTTTAGTGTCTTCAACTTCAGATTTCAATTCTAACTTTTTCAAACTTTGACTTCATCAATTTCCAAATTGTTCTGGCACAGTTTCATATGTTTATTCGTAAATACATTTGATGCAAATTAGATAATAATTGCTTTTTCAAAATATATAATCATCTATAACCATTTTTTCCTAGTAATATAATTAATTCTGATACCTGAAAATCAAACCCACATCTATCATCTTTCTAAAGAGACTAGAATTATGCATGTAGTCCAGAGGGTTCATGAACTGTGACTGGTTTAGTGTGTGTATGTCAGGTTTGGGTTTGAGCTCAACTAGTGGGGGCGACAGTTAAAGGGTTAAGTCTTGATCTCCAAACTTCCACTGTATCAGTTCACCAGTAACACCAGTGTGTAGAGTGACAGTATCTCCCTCAGTCACTGATACTGACTTCACTCCATCTGCATCAACAACAAACACATCTGGAGAACACAAAGAAATGGTTTAATTTTATGCTGCAAGTCACTTTCAAAAAATACTGTGGGGCAAAAAATGCCCGGGAACCTGAGTATTTGTGACTCCAAATCTAAGTTAATTGTGAAACTAAGCAGAAAGATTTTAAACAAAAATAAAAAATGTTATTTAACAAGAAATATTTTACACTGTGTATTTTTTGTGAGTAATCAAATGTAATAAGCTACACTGTTAGTGCGACTTTGTACAGACAAGAGATTTCCAAACTTTTTTGTCAGCTTTTCTGACTTCATTTCTTGAAGTCCCCCAGGACGTTAATATTTCAATAAATTAACAACCCATTTGCATGTAAATGTTTCTCTGTTGTCAGTTAATGGTCACATGGCGTGCAGGTAATATATATATATAGTAATATTAATATTTTAGTTTAACATTATTATGATTTTATATCTGTGTCTTGGACTCACGAACCCCTTCTACTCTCTTTTCAAACCCCTAGCCGGTGCCGTGACCTTCAAGGGTTAGTTCACCCAAAAATGTAAATTTGTCATTAATCACTCACCCTCATGTTGCTCCAAAACCATATGATTAGTTTATTAGTTTATTCAACAACTATTCATTATACAACAATTCTTCTTTCCACAATCATTCTCCTACACTGTTGACCTGTTAAGTCTTTAATAGCTTTCTGGGCTTTGAAAGTTGCAATGACGTTGCAGTCTATGAGGGGTCAGAAACGGGTTTGGAATGACAAGAGGAGAGTGAATTAACCCCTTCAGTTTGGTAATCTGATACCGACGGTCAGATGTTTTTTTCTTCCATTGAAACTTCAGATGCTCATTGGAACATCTCAAATCATGCCGGAGAACAAGATCATCGGGTTTTGTGCCACTTTAAAGATTGACACTGAATCTTCAAGATACCTACTCTTTTCAAACAAACTCAAATCGCGACATCTGGAAATAAAGCAGTTCAGAATCAGGAATTTGAGCCAAGACAATGGCAACGCAATATGACATAGGACCTCATTTGTGATAAGATTTATTTCCTCATGGTTTAAATAATACAAAATATAAAATAACAAATGCAAAGCGGAAAACAAATACTTATTGATATAAATATTTATAAACTTAGAAATATAAAAAATGGTTAACAAACCTTTCTGTTGCAATTACAATGATGCTAATGAAATATTGAAATACAATTACAGGAATTAAATTAAATGATTGAACCCATATGATAATCACTAAAAACATTAAAATAATAAATTCTCTCAAAATAGTAAAATGTTTCAAATATATATATATAGTCTAAGTACTTATATAAAAAATAAAAAAGTCTCAGAACAAGAACATTCAGTCGAGTTCCCAATCAAGTTCAGTTTGGTTCTGTTGTGCCATATTTACTCATTACTTTCAGCTGTCTATCAGCTCTTGCTTGTTCTGAAGACAGGCCTGCATGTGTTTAGGTTAGTCTGGGTCCGTTCTTATCACAATACAGCTTTTGTGGAGAATGTAGGATGGTTTGTGTGTTGTAGCTGTTCTCCAGTGTTTTACTAGAGCTCACTTGTAATTTTGTTTATATCAAGTACAAAGTTTATATAAGTGTCTATTCCCTTTCATTGTGTAATTTATTTGAATTTCTGGAAATAATGTTTGCTGGATCAATTATATTAAACATCAAGAAATATCTTTAATACTTTTTTTGAATATGAATCAGGCAGTGTGATAAACTGAAAAAAGAATTTGAAAAAGTTGTTGTTTATATATTAAAACATTTAGATGTATAAATTATGTATACAAATATTGTATATACAGTCTATACAAATATTTCTCTTAAGTATATATATATATACACATGCATATGAGCGTATTTGTATGTACAAATTTTTACAACAGTTGTTTTGGATGCGAAATTAATCACGATTAATCGTTGCCCAGCACTACTTAATTTCTTTGCATTCAAAAGTTAAACCGTTGAGCTTTTATTCTGGCGGAATACCTACATGCTTCATTTTGTTGACAACAGATTTCATGATATAAGTTAAAACAAACGTAAAATAAAACAATATGAATTTGGGAGATGGTTGGTGCATGTTGCGTTTCCAAATGCAAGTTATAAGCAAGTACACCACATCAAACTAATTCTCAAAATCATGCATTGTCAAAATTAATTTTACAAAAAAAGTTACCAGGTAACTGTCGGAGTAATATTGTTTCAACTGTAATTTTTACTTATTTGCGTTTGAACCCTGTCAGAAGCAATCCATGCATGAAATAAATATTAGAAAACATAACATTTTGCAGGTTATTTTAATCATTTAAGGCTATTTCACGATTTCAATCATCATAAGTGTTTATGAACTTAGAGAACTTAAGTTATTATAAATAAACAGTTATTTATAAAGGATTATTGTGCATCAATGTGATTATTTCATTCTTCACATACATGATCCACACATAATGAGTTACTCACCGCGGACAGTGACAGTGAATCTGTAATTGTTCTCATTCATGCTGTCCTTGATCTTTAGTTCATATTCTCCAGAGTCTGTGTTTCGGATGTTTGTGATGGTCAGAGATCCAGTCTGATGATCCAGCTTCAGTCTGCCTCTGAATCTCTCTTCATTATTCCCAGGAACTGAGATTCTATTGACTTCTTTATCAATCTGTGCTAAGACATTGCTTTCACCTTCAATCCTCCACTGCAGCTCGTCTCCCTTTGCAAAATCAGAGTTTAGAGTGAGAGAATCTCCCACCATCACGGACACGGACTTCACTTCATCAACACCAAACACTCCTGAGGAACAAACAGAAACAGTTTCTCAACAGAGAGTAAAACTGCTGGCAAGATTTACAGATGCATGCACTACTAAAACATGTATTTAACTGTAACACTGTGACCGATGCTATTCCATTTAATAAACAATATACAGGTTGAAAAAGAAAGATTCAGGCAATTAGATTTCCGACACTATTTTAAAGTGTAGCAAATGCATTTTTGTGTTTTTTTAATTAAACCTGTCAGCGACTTGTAAACTGTCAAAAGTAAGTTCCTGTCGGCGCCGATAACCTCGAGGGCAAGTGCGCTGACATGTAGTCCCCTCTCTCTCTCTCTCTCTCTCTCTTCTCACACCTCACAAAAACAAAAAAACACCAACCATAAATCAAAAAAAAGAAAAAGTAAGTTACTGTATCAGGAAGTTCACACGCATACACAAGCATGACCAGATTAAACATGCTACTGACACAAAGATAAAAACAACACAGCGCAGTGTACATTCCTGACTACACAATATTTGATTATTTTACACTATTTTGTTATTTTGATTCAAGTTCAAACACAGCATTAGACCCTGACGTAATTTTGTAATTTATGAGGTTTTATAATTTATAAGTAAAATAAACCCAGCAAACACAGAATGTTCCCCTAACGTTCCCGAATGGTGCCATGAGGTTATTTTTTGGGAACCAAACAAGAACGTTATAGGAATGTTCCATGTACGTTATTTTTAGGTTCCATTTTTATAAAGTAAGGAGAATGTTCCGGGAACGTTCCCTTAACCTCAAGGGAAAGCTCTAGGAATGTTCTGGGAACCAAAAACGAATGTTCCCAGAACCTAAATTTGTTTGCTGGGAAGCCTGTTGTAAACATAACTTGATACTTTGACGTTTTGTTCTCCAACTTAAGTTACACACCCACACTTAAAATGTTATTATTTTAGAATCCGTAGGAAAACGTAAAAGTATCGATCAAGTTATGTTTACCACAGGCTTTATTTTATTCATGAATTACTTGTAAAAAAAGGACATAGAATTTTTAATCAAATTAAATTTCCGGGTTCTGACTTCATTCCAATCTAGCTTATCCTTATTAATACATAAATATGACTATATTTAGATAAATATTAATCTTGTGTTGTAAATTTTCTAGATGGTATTTCCTTAAATTCTAATTTTAAGATATATTGGTTAAAACAGCTGTTTAATTTTGTAATATTCTTCCTAATATTGTTTTCTCTGGGTATATCTCATTCCTTATGGGGCCATGACTCTTCTTAAAGACTAGATCTGATTCCCGCTTCTCCTCTGGTTGGAACAGGAGAATTATGATGTGTTCACATGCTACGGTAATTATGGTGAATACCAAAAGCCGACAGTGGAATATGCACATGAACACCCCCTCATGTGGTATTTTCCACTGGGCAGCTAGAATATTTTGATACACGTGTGCCTCAGGATAAAATGCGTTGAGTGTTGCCAACGAGAACCTTTAACCGTGAGTCGATGAATGGTAAAAATATGTACTATTCATGATCTAGAAAATATAGCCTACAGCATATTATTTACCGTTTGAGTTTTGATAAATCATTTTCTTTGCTGTAGCAGATTTATTTATTTATTATAAAAAAGGGGACAGTGTACATTAATTAACATTCTTAAATGTAAATATACACAAATTAGCTCGAAGGCTAGTTTTCATTGGTAGACCCTTTGCCACTCATTAGGCTCTATCAGATGACTTAAGCAATCTAAAATAGTTTTAGCTAAATAAGAAGACTGGATCTCCATCCATTTACCACATTACAACAACAAAAGCACTTGAACAATGGTAAATAGGCTACCAGTTCACAAGTGCAAATATCATATTTTCCATAGCATGTGAACACACCAGTAGACAGCAATTTCGAGAATGAGATGCTCATTTCAACTTGAATAAAGTACTGTAATAAACATTTATTTTCTAGTAATTTAGTATTTCTAGGACTTTATTTTCTTACACACAGCCCTACTTTAGTTTTTTGTAAGGAACTTGTTACCTGGACACTGTCCTTACATTCAAGAACTCCTTAAATCCCTCAAAACTGTCTCTCTGAGTCATTTCTACGATAATCCTCAATGGTTTTATGTTCTTGCAATTATACAATGATAATTAAAATCCTTGACTAAAAATCTTTCAAATGAAATAAGGCGTGACCGGGTGGCATAAGCAATTCTTAAGAAATAGACACTTCAAACAAACCCACACCTGTTACAAGAGCAGGTTGTAACAGCCATAAAAATTCTCGTTTGATGGTAATCACGTGTTATCTATTTCCGGTTTTGACCTAGTTCCACTGAAAGTTGTAAAGCAATAAACATTATCACGGATCATTCTTAAATTTAGAAAAAAATGTTAAAAATGTAATTTATATGTAATTTATATTGATAGGCTATACAGTTCACCAACACACTAAAGACTAGTGCTGTATTTGTGTATTTTGTTCTCTCGCGCCATGATTGACAATCACCTCACAAAACCTGCATAGACCAAAACAGCGAATGATTCTCATGTGCTCTGTTAAATTCCACTTTAAGCAAAAACACTGATTATTTCGGTTTTCACGTAAAATAATAACGAATATTGCAGGGCGTCAGCACCGTAGTTTTCACTATCAAGCACACATCACTTCTACTAAAATTACACTTTTAATGGCTTTTAATGGACATCCTGTCATATGAATAAACGTCTAATTGAATAAAGGTAATAATTGTTAAGAATGGTAAGAAACGCTGGTTCAGAAATGCACACAAAAATCTTAAGTTAACAGCACGCGCGTTTTGAAAACCGAAAGTGTCGAATTAATATGAACTGACTCACCATGGACAAGTAATACAAGCCCCGAAAGCAGAGACAGGTTCCTCATGTTGATGTCACTTCTGACCGCATCCAAACTGAATGACAGCAGTGATCCAGGATAGCCTACTGATGATGATGATGATGGGCTCTAATCGAACTAAGTCACATGATTTCTGCGAAGGTAGCGGATGTGTTACGTCATACTAGTATCCTAAAGTGAACCTTGAGGTGTTCAAAAGGTTGAACATTTTCACACAGAGAGAAACAGGTTACTTTATTCTTGATGTTTATAATCTTCTTATTAATCTTGTCAGTATCATGTAGCCTATTGGCTAATAACTGGAACTGTCAACCGAATCAAGACAAGTGCTGATGTTAATCAGTACAGATGCAGTACAAGTCAGTACAACTTCTTTGTGTAGAAATCAGTTTAAAACACTTGTCTGGATCTGTATAACCTATTATTAGCACATATTACTCATGAGCATAACCTATTATTAGCATATATTTCCCATGAGCATGTCCTTAGCCAAGTTTTACCCATGATGAACATACAACAAAATGAACTGTCTGATCAGGTTTTGGTAAAAATTTACATTGAGGAAAAAAAGTTTTGCTACATCATCGTGAGGTCAACTTAAGTCTGTTACAATCAGCCATTTTCAATTCAGGACACTAGGAGGCGAAGATGTGCAATATATAGCCCAAATTCATATGTGGCTTGATATCACAAGTCGTCACAAGTCATGCAGTTTCCTTGTAATTGCAGATCTACATCAAAGTAGGCTACATGAAAAATGTGATAAACAAACTCTCTGAAACTTTAAAATCTCTCTAAATACACATTTGCACTCAATCGTGCACTGAAAAATGTGGTTTAAATACACAAAAACCTTTATATGTGCTGTTCTGTCTGCAGGATGTGGTCTGCTGAAACTTATTATTTTTTTGGCCTGCAGAATATTAATAATAAGAGATTATGAGGATGATGATTGAAACATAAGTCATTAAACAAGTTGAAAAACAATTCCAATAATGTCATTACAACTGGAACTGTTAACAAAAATATATAGTCGTCTTAAAGGGATAGTTCACTTTGAAATTAATTTTTGGTATGTTTTATCTTACCTCAAGGGCATCCAAGATGTAGGTGTCTTTGTTTCCACAGTATTTTCAATTTTGATATTTTTAGGTCAAACCGTTCTTGTCTGTCGTCATATAATGGAGGTCTATGGTCACCACCTCAAAGAGCATGCACAGAGAAGTCCAAATTAAACAAGATTTAATGACTCGTAACATTGATGGCCTAAGGACACTAAAACGAGCGGTTTGTGTGAGAAAACGAACAGTATTTATATCGTTTTACCTCTTGTTAGGGTTTGGATGCCCTTGAGGTAAGCTAAAACATACAAAAAATTAATTTCAAAGTGAACTATCCCTTTAAAAAGACAAGTAAAATAAAAACACAAACATTAATGTGACATGAATCAAGTCAGTTCTTCATTGTAATTTTTTCAGTGTCTTTTGTGAAGTTTGAGGTTTTTTTAATGCTGTTGTTCCCTAGACAACACAAAATAAGAACATTAAGGGTCAGTTTGTGTGTGTCAAGACAGATACTGTCGCAGGATGTGGTCTACTGGAAACTCAAAGTCACAAAAAACACATATATGAAATGAGAAGTGAAAATTACATGTGTAATAAGAATTAATGTGTAAACCTGAATCAAGTCAGCTCTTCATTGCACTCTATTCAGTGTATTTTCGTGAGGATTGTAAATGAGCGAGAGGTTTTGTTAATGCTGTTGATCCCTGTAGACACGGTCTGTGACTGCAGAGAAGAGAAGATGCAGAAATAACCACAAGAACTGAGACCATCTCACAACTGATCTGATCAGACAACGGATTTCCATTTAAGATTATTTGCATTCAATGGCTACAGAATCGTTATCTTAAAACAACTAAACACGAAGTCTGATCTGTTAGCCTATTAGAATTAAAAGTGTACCAAAAGTGTGAAACAAAAATCAAAATTTAAAAAAAGGACAACACAATCACAAATAAAAGGTGTTAATTTTCCCTGCATGTCTGAGCGTTAGTGTGTGAACTTGAAGGGCTTCTTCTTTTTCTTCTTTTCTGTGGAATAAATCGTTTTTCTCTTGCAAGTTGAAACATGTTTCCACTGAATGCTTTACACACTCTCAGCTCAGTTTCAGAGTTAAAGTGAAACCTGTTGCGGTCGAGTGTATTTCAGGTTAGTTTAGAGGAAGACTGACCCAGATGAATGTGGTTTCTGTTGAGTGGACAAACGTCTCGCTCCTGTTTACTATTGCATGAGTGCGGTTGACTGATGGGTAAACAAGCAAAGGCATTATTATTTCCTTTAAGACCACATCTATTGAAAGTAGACTGAACCAAACAAGTGCACAACAGAAAAATAACATGCAGCATCTCTAAGTATGAGAGATGTGTGTCAGTGAGGGTCTCAAACACAAAAGTCACGCATTCATGACCTCTAGGCTAGATTACTGTAACACAAGCTTGTCCTGCATCCTCAATAAACAAGCTACGATTCGTCTAGAGTTATAGATCAAGAAAATATAATAATATAACACCAATTGTATCATCTCTACAGTGGTTGTCTATTAAGTTCCATATTAATTTCAAAGTTTACTGACCTATAAAGGCCTAAATGGTTTTGCTCCTGTGTTATTTGCATATACTCCACCCAAAAATGAAAATTATGTCATCATTTACTCTCCCTCAAGTGGGTTTAAAAGTGTATGAATTTCTTTCTTTTGCTGAACACATTTTGAAGAATGTCAGTAATCAGATATTGATGGACCCCATTGACTTTCATAGTTCCATATAAAGAAAAAAATACTATGGAAGTCAGATAGGGTCCATCAATATCTGATAACTGATATTCTTCAAAATGTGTTCAGCAAAAGAAAGAAAATCATACAGTTTTAAATCAACTTAGTAAGAGAGTAAATTATGACTATAGGGATCTTTGGAACAATCCTAATTCCAATCGAGAGTTTTCACATTTTACTTCTAAACTCTAGCCTTCCTGATAAAGTGCGGGTCTTAATTTATGCCTAAATTTCTGAAATACAAGGACAGTCAACAACACTGATAACAAAGATGACTCTAAATTATAATGTAGGCACATTAATTTTCTGTAAAGCTGATTTGAAACAATATGTAATGTGTAAAGTGTTTCAAATAAATGTGAATTAAATTGACAAAGAGATAAGAACGAAGTTCATAGTCTAAAAAGTAACGATCAGGATCATTCATTCTATTATAAACACCCGAGTACACACTAGAGCTGAGCTGCTAAACTGAGCGCGTTCACGTGCACAAACTGAGCGCGTTCTCGCGCATCTAACGGAGGCGCGCTGAGGGAAGGAGTTTCTAAACCTCAAATTATCTACAGACCGTTTTTCGAGGTATTACGATAGTATTTTAAAAACACATTCTGTCGAAATCGGCTGCAGACTCTAGCGATTCATTTCAAACGGTTGGAGAAAATGATCCACGCGTTTATTTTCTTCATTTTGTGCTTTTTTCATCTGGTTGGTAAGTACATCATATGACGTCACTGAAATCGCACACATGATGTTTAAGTAGGCTACGTGTTTTGAATTTTGTGCGCTAGAAAAATAAACTATTTTGTATCTGTTTTTTTCCCCGATTATATTTACTCAAGATTATTTTAGAAATATTTAGAAACTTTTATTTGTAGAAAACTGAAGCGTATGATAGAAATGTGTGTATTTTTTATGTTTTTACATACTCAGAATGACAATTTGGAATGTAAAGAACAACAGTTATTGTGTTTTATTAGGAAAATACCATAGCCTATACATAAAAAAGTGGTCTCAATGCAAAGTTTGCAAACCAAATTGACTAAATGAATAAAAATGACTAAATTATATATATATATATATATATATATATATATATATATATATAACAAAATATTTTTTCAAAGCACTGGATTTTATGTAATTGTCCTATTTATTATTTCTATTTTGTTAATGATTGATTGTTCATTTCCTGGCAGCTAATGTGAATTGGATAATGTGAACATATACCTTGTTCTCATGGCATTTTTTTTTCAGTGGATTTCCAATTTGATGGTATGGTATTCCAATGGTATTCAAATTAGTTAACATTAGTCAAGGTAATATTGTGTGATTACCTGAAAAAGAAAGATAATTAGCATAGATAGATAGATAGATAGGTCAGGTTCAAGGCCTAGGCCTATACTGTTAATTTCTACATGTAGACTAATACATTAACGTTGTTAATTCATGACACATAATGCATTGTTATGTTAACAAATAGGTCGCTATTGTAAAGTGATTTCTTATTGTTCCTCAGATGTGCTTGTTGCTGAGTCCGATGTGGTGAAGACAGTGCCAGTGACGGTGGGGGATTCTGTCACTCTAGAAACCATCACGGACATTCAGAGATATGAGCAGATCGAGTGGAGGTTTGGAGTCGTTCGCATCGCAAGAATCAAGGAAAAGAATGGTGTCTTCTCTACGGATTATTACGACCCAGAGATTCATAGACAGACTCCATTTGGATAATCACACCGATCTACTCACCATCACAAACATCGGCCATGAACACAGTGGAGTTTATAAACAAAGCATCGGAGTCAAGGATCCAGCCGCGCTTTACAATGTTACCGTTTATCGTGAGTATTCTGTTTTGTAGAGTGCATTTTCCTGTCTGTTTGTATTCTTGGGACTCATTACCGATAATAATATTTCAGAATCCAACTTTATATTAATCTTTAAAATGTCATAATGTTATAATAATAAACTCTGACTACATGTTCAATCTCTAACAGAGCATCCCTCCTAACTTATTGTCATGTATATCTTGTGTTTTCCAGCTCATCTGCCCATTCCTGAGATCTCTAGTTACTGTACACAATATCCTTTATCGAAATGTTCACTGCTGTGTTCGGTGTTGAACGTGAGTCATGTGACTCTCTCCTGGTATAAAGGAATGAGTGTATTGTCCAGCATCAGTGTGTCTGATCTCAGCATCAGTCTCTCTCTACCTCTGGAGGTGGAATATCAGGATAACAACACCTACAGCTGTGTGATCAACAATCCTGTCAGAAACCAGACCAAACACATTGACCTCAATTGGTTGAGTTCAGGTAGGTTTAATGCTAGAGTTTTCGGTAGTGTTTTTTATTTAGCTGGTTGCTTATTTTTTGTCTTTCCTCAGGCTGCAACCTTTGTTTTGACACCACTGAAGCTGTGATTCGATTGGTCGTCACTGCGCTGATGGGCGTGGCTGCTGTGGTTGCCATTGTTGTCCTGGTTTATGACATCAAATCCAGAACAAGAGTGGAGAAAACTAACATCAGCATCAGACACCGATGAGCAGAGAAAGTTCAGAAAAGGAAGACGGAACTAGTCATAAACATCTATAAAGACCTTCATCAAGTCAGGAATCTTGCTGTGTCTCTAGAGTCAGGTCTTAGTTTCAGTGGTCATGTCAAAGCAATAGACTTAGATACTGTATCCTGAGGAATGAGCAGAAGCCTCGAATTTAAGGCGCCAGGAGGTTTTTTCCTAAAACGTTCTATTTTGACATCTTAATTTCAAAAGACTATATCTTAAAAGTGAAACAAGATAGATACTTTCTGTAAATTAGAGAAATATTAAGGATGACCCAAAGTTTATGTAGGGATTAAATTTCCAGATCTAATTTGCATATTATGACGTCATATGGTGGCTGGCAATCTTGGATTATAGAATTTTCATGAAAAGTCACATGTTTAAATGATACAATGCAGCACTTCTTTTCCCCAAAATGTCCATCACCTTCTGTATGCTATATATTGCACAATACTGAATGCTCAGGTATATAGTAAGTAATAAACAAACTGTGTAACACCCTGCCTTCACGTTACCCACTATCTGTACTATGAAAACTATGGCTCACTCTCACACTAGCTCCGCTTTTGATTGCACTGATTCAATGCGCTGTAACTCGAACATTTTGTATATAGAAACACGATGTTTTTTGAGTCGGGGATGAAGTATGAAATGTCTGCCATCCAGTAGAGGGGATGTCATTGTCGAAATCGAAATTTAACACCCAATTTGTCAAAATCGGCCGTTTATTCAGTGACGCATCTTGTCGAGTAAAACCCAACCGTGGCGCCAAAGAACGCGATGGATTGTAGGGTGATAGAAGGTCACAGGACACATGAGCTAAACCAGTTAGGGCTTTATAGGTCAGTGGTAGTACTTTGTAATTGATACAGAACTTAATAGGTAACCAGTGCAGAGATGATAAAATTGGTGTTATATGATCACATTTTCTTGACCTAGTAAAAACTCTAGCAGCTGCATTTTGCGCTGACTGCTTGTTTATTGAGGATGCAGGACAACCGGCTAATAAAGCATTACAGTAATCTAGTCTCGAGGTCATGAATGCACAAACTAAGCATCAGAAACCAGCTTCCAGAAGACATCAAATGTGTTCAAATCCAGACTCAAAACACATCTGTAGCTGTGCATTTACTGAATGAGCTGTGCTATATCTGACTGTATCTTATACATGTATCCTCTTTTAAGTATTTTTTAACTGTTTTGATACAGATAAATACATTTTCATCAGTGTCTGTTTTTCTTGCTTTTATTGTCATTCTTATTTCTTAGCACTTGTCGTGATTATTTTATGATTTTTTTTTATGAAAAGGACTTTGAATTACCATTGTGTTAGAAATATGATGTCTAAATTAAACTTACCTTGCCTCCGTTTGTCAATGGGCTTTATGCTGCACTAATTCATGAACTTCAGCCAGCTCCTTGTTTCATGTCTGTAATTATTGGCCATATTGATCAATTCAGGTGTGCCTGACCTCAGTAGTTCACGGCAACAATAATCAGACACACCTGGATTAATCAATTTGGCCAATAATGAAAGACAGGAAACAAGGAGCTGGATGAAGTTCAGGAAGTAGTGCAGCTGTGCATAAAGCCAATTATGACCAATTACAATGTATTACATTTTTAGGAAGAAGCTGAAGATCTTACATTTTTTATAATAAAATAAAAGTGAGTAGGTCCACGAATCCTATCAACTGAAATTATAAACATGGTATCAGCTTCTCTTTTTCAGAAAAGTCATGTTGTTTCAATAGAGGGCTTCATGAGCTGCATCTGCAAGACAATCACACAATCTGAAGTCTGGAAGGCAACAAACGATTCCTAAATGTATTTTTCATGTTTTTTTTTTTTTAAATTACAAGGCATAACAAATTATTACAAAACTGCACAACACTGTTCTCCCCTCTCCTACCACCCCAAAAATTATCATATATCAATATATTTTCATTCAGCAAGAGAATGCAGAACATCATGAACAAAGTGATGAATTAAACAGAATAAATACAAAGTCCAGACTTATAAATCTCACTTAATGCATGACACAATATTAAGGGTCAGTTTGTGTCTGCTGAGATACTGTCAAACATCTACAGGATGTGGTCTACTATTGGAAACTCAAAAGATGTATGAAATGAGAAGTGAAAATAGCACAAACAAAGAATTAATATGTAAACTTAAATCAAATCAGTTACTTCATTGTACTCTATTCAGTGTATTTTGTGAGGTTTGTAAATGAACGAGAGTTTTGTTAGTGCTGTTGTTCATAGACATGGTCTATAACCAGCAGAAGAGAGAAATAAAGTGAGAACTGAGACCATCTGAAAGTCTACGTTTAGATCAGACAGAACTAAGTACTTGCATTTAATGAGTAGGCTATGTCATCTTTAAATATCTAATCAAAACATAGGCTACTGTTAAATAAAATATATTTATATTTCTCATGCAAACCAAACAAGTGCTGCAACATTATGGAAAGAAAAAACACTCAGCAGCACCTCTGAAGAGAATGAGAGCTGTATCAGTTGGTCAAAGGGAAAAGTAGTTAAAGTCGTTTTGCGGTGTTATTAAAAGCTAAGGACTTAGAGAATCAGGATGCGAAACTGAGCCACGACATCAGTATTTGAGCTTCTTTGGTCTTATCAGTGAAGCGCGTTCATGCACACGACCACGCGGCACGCACACCACACGGAGGCGAGCAGACTGAGCTTCTGATTGGCTCAAAAGTTTTGTTTTTTCAACCCGCAAGTTATCTTGTACAGATATTGTGTTTGTGTTTTAAAAGACGCGACCGTGTCGTGTTTCATGAAATCAAGCTGAGGTTTTATTTCTGGCGTAAAGCCATTGATGGATACGCTTCAAACGCTTGAAGAAAATGATTCACGTTGTTTTGCTCTATTCATGTTTTCTTCTAGATGGTGAGTGAGTTCTTAATAAACTACTCGTGTAAAGTTACTCTTTTGGAGGATTAACATTATTTAGATTTTTGACATATTTGTGTAATCTAATCCTGTCCTTCAGGAGTGTTTGGTGTTGAGACCTGATGAGATGAAACGTGTCAGTGATGGAGGGAGATTCTTTCACTCTCCTCACTCGTCTTACTGAAATACACAGCGATGATGAGATCGAGTGGAGGTTTGGATCGGACAAAACTCGAATAACCAGAATAGCGGCGGGAAACGTTACTAAATATGATGACGAGAGATTTAGAGATAGACTGCAGCTCGAGAGAAAGACTGGAGATCTCACCATCACAAACGTCAGACATGAACACAGTGGAGTTTATCAGCTGAGCATCATTATCAAGAATAAGAAGTCAATCATGCGATTCGGCGTCACTGTTTATGGTGAGATTTCTTTCGTGGTTCAATTAAATAATATAAATCTTCCTATTTTTGTTTATTTTTTGTTCCCTTTATTGTTTGTGTGTTTTCTAGCTCCTCTACCCGTTCCTGTGATCTTTAGTGACGCCTCACAATGTTCTTTATCACCTGAAAGATCATCAAGGATCGTCCTGTGTTCAGTGTTGAATGTGAGTCATGTGACTCTCTCCTGGTACGCAGGAATGAGTGTATTGTCCAGCATCAGTGTGTCTGATCTCAGCATCAGTCTCTCTCTTCCTCTGGATGTGGAATATCAGGATAAAAACACTTATAGCTGTGTGATCAACAATCCTGTTAGAAACCAGACCACACATCTGGAAATCAGCTCAACTCTGTCACACATATTCAGGTACTCGATGATCCAGTTTGGTGGATTTTTTGTGTTTTTTTACAATGCTGTTTTTCAGTGCTGATTTATTGTCTTTTCTCAGATTGCGACCTTTGTTTTGACACCACTGAAGCTGTGATCCGATTGGTCGTCACTGCTCTGATGGGCGTGGCTGCGGTGGCTGCTGTTGTTCTTCTGGTTAATGACATCAGAAGAGTTGGAAGGCACAGACAGTCAAACAGTGATGTCCCTGATTATTGTATTTCAATAATACACTCTATCTTTTTGTTTATTTCTCCCTTCTGCCTCATCATTTATTTTTCTAAGAATTCTTTCATTATTTATTTAAATGTTTAGTCTGATGCCAATCACGGTGCAATTTCGGTGACAGTTATTAAAGGCAAATGAGCCAAAGACAAGTAAACATCTTGCGTCATCTTGCCTTTGACAGTTTCAACAACCTCCAATCCATGGTAGCACTCCAGCATGCATCAAAATATACAATAATTTTAGCTTTTATTGAGTTTATCAATTTAATTGGCTTTATTGTGTATCCACACAGATCAATCAAACATTGCATGAAACATTGTGACTGAATTTGCAAAAATTTTGTTTTTGGAGAATAGTTAATGTATAATTAAGAAATGTAATTAAAAAAATGAACACTTTACACCTATGAGACCAATCGGAAAATAATGCTAGCAGCCTAAATATTACAACCATTTAAATTAACTTTACAATTATAGAAACTGACATAATTTCATGAGTTCACACTTACAAATCAGTCAGATATATTAATTTGGTAAACATATTGTGCGTGTGTCCATGGAGAGGGCTCTGATCTTGGTTATTGGCCTGGAGCAGAAACGTATTTGCCTTCATCACTGAACATCACTGGACTATGAAGCTATCTTCTTCTATTGTACAGTATAGGAAACCAAACTTTGTTGCATTATATTCCTGTTATTATTGTAAAGCTGATTTAAACAATCTGTATTGTAAGAAGCGCTATGAAGAAATAAGGTGACTTGACAAGAATAAGTACGTTCACATGTCCATAGGAAATTAAAGTATTCTGAATCATGCATTATTTATTGTGCTCATTCATACAGTGCATATTTATTTAAAGGATGGGTGAATATTTGCAACATTTTACTCTGATTTTGATTCATGTTTAACAGTCTTTGTTCACTCAGAGTGCAGAAATGTATATCTGAACAGATTCCAGATTAACAACTGAGCAGGAAACAAAAGTCAGCTTTAGTTGTAAAAGAGAAATAACTAACAGTAAAACAAAAAAATATATATATATGAACATACCACAAAATGGGTCTAAGTATAAAAGATTAAAAATAGAAATATAATTTAGCAAAAAGTTCTCTCACCAAAAGTGTAATGCTCACATTTCTGTAAACTGTCTCTGAAATATAAATTGAAAATACACTGCTACAATATGTAATGCAAATGTATGCATCATCAACCAAACTTTGCTTCTCAAGTCTATACTAGGCTCTTGTTAATTTATACAGCTTATGTCAAGTTTATTTTGTTAAAGTGGAAATGCATGAAAAATGCGTAAAAACAAAAATATGTAAGTAAAAAGAAATATTTAAAAAACTCAAAATAGAATATGTTTGTTGTTGTTTTTGTTGTTGTTATCACACTTAAAGAAAACATACATTCTACCAACAGTGAAATCACTCACAGATACAAGCAAATACTCCCATTCTGTTGCATAGCAGCAGTAGATGCCAGAGCACTGCTGCAGCATATTCCTGCTCAAATTGGCGGACTATTGCTCGGAAATTATGCAGTATAGCCAGCAAAAGGCAGTAGCGAGTCGATAGGGCGTCTATCTATATATGATGTCTCATGTGACTGTTAATCCTCTGCACGTTCAAAAGTCTTGACCCGCCTTTGCTTCAGTTTCATTGATTGAAGCTGTAAACCCAAATAATTTCCTTTCTGCCTCATGTGCAGTGCACGAGATCCAGGGGAGGAGTTGTATCGCAGGATTTGGTGCTTCACCCACCAGCCAGGCCTTCCACGGCCACCGGCAGCAGTAGTAAATCCCAAAAGCTAATACACCCACCAGCAAGACACAAATCAGTGCCGCATAGCTTTAATGAAACTCTCCTTGACAGTTCCCATCAGGCTAAAGAGAGACAATAATCAGTGTAGGCATCAGTCTGATCATGTTAATAGTTTAATTTAAAATGTTATATGATATATATATATATATATATATGTATAGAATGTCTATTCTATTAACTTTTATGTAACAAATGTATCAAATAATTAAAATGTATTAAATATTGTTCAAAAAAGACAGCTGTACATAAGATATTGATACTGAAAGATCTGATTACTCACTGACAGTAACACTGATGGTCTCTCTAAGGTGTGTGAGCTGCTGTTCATGTGTAGATGATAAAGTCCAGAATCTGTGATGCTGGAGTTACGTATAGTGAATACTCCACATTGCAAATACCATCTGCCAGTCTGCCTTTGAATCTCCCCCCAGCACTGCTGTCATGTGTTAAGAACTGATTGGTCCCTTTATTGATTTCAGCAATGAGATGGTCTTGAAAAACTTCCACAATATCGGATCATATCCCCGTATTTCAATAACACCAGTATATAAAATAGATAGGTTCTTCATCCTTCACTGATACCGTCTTCATTTCACCTGTCACAGCAGAATCACACATTGATATCGATTCATTTGGGAATATTATACGATTATTCAATTAGGCTTACTCTAGTAATGACCAAATGTCCAAAGTATTTGTAAATAAACAACCTGTAGAGAGCCACATTATTCCTAGAAAGATTCAGGCTATTTACAGATAATATTTTAAAATATATATACCCAATGGCACAGGTGACATGTGTTTGGATGACATGTCATTTTGAACGAGGAGCATTGCAAGCAATAGGCGTAATTTTTCGTCTAGGTTAACTATCGACCTGATAGTCCGGCTATATTATATAGTTACCCATTTCTCGCCAAAATAACCTTCAATTTGGTAAAATGTAATTTTTGCTGAATTAACTTGAAAGATGTATGATATTCAGTACATCTCTTGATCATGTAAGCAAAGTAAACATAATGTGTTTGGTTTCATTTCTTTACTAATTTTATTTTCTTTATCCAACTGATGACTATTCTTGGGCTATGGTTTAGATGTCTATTACATTTTCGGATTCAGGCGAATGAAGCCCCTGCATGGGCCCAGCAAAGTGTCCAATCGCCTAAACCCCACATGACCCTGGATAATAAAGGGTATATCAAGGGCATATATTAAAGGGCATTGGTTTAAGTTCTTGAAAAAATCGTCATAAAATAACGTCATAAAGTATATATACATGAAAAATATATTTACATCATTAGTACATATACAAAAATCAAGTCCAGAAATGTTTGTACCGCGTTTGTCATAGACACAAAATAGCATAACTACTGTAGTTGCCTATAGGGCTTAGGAGTCAAAAAATTATAACAGAAATAAATCTAATGTAAAATCTACAGAAAATGTGAACTACTCACCAACAGTAATACGGAATTTTATATGTAAGATCATACTGCTAGTGTTGATTCTCCACTTTATAAACTTCCAGACTGATCAGTTCGGATGTTTCTGATGTTAAGGTCTCCTGTTTGATCATTGAGTTGAATGTCGTCACCAGGGTCGTTTAATCCATTAACTTGCTCTAGACCATCGCTGGTTCCAATGTTGGATTGTTTACGTTACTACTATGATTTTAATATTAAGGTTTAAAATAAAATGGACAAATAATATGCCATTCGAAAGCTGAATACCTTGGGATTCCGCTATTTACGACCCCAATGCCACAAGAGATAAATTTATTTTAACTCGTATCGGGGATTTGTTATCACTTCACGCAGCATCGTAACCGGAGATCTGAACTGTTTCTGTCTAATGACAATAGTAGATCAATTCGATCATCTTACAGCAATGGTGATTTCAAGTCAAAATTAAAAACACACAAATAAATATATTTTTTAGTAAAAAAAACTAAGAATATCGACGATTTCGCCTTAGATTGCCTAATATTACTTTAGAGTAAATTGTAACTTTTTGTAGTTTTTAACAATACATTATGTGTTTCCAAAGTTGTCTTAGTAGTAAAGCGATAAAATGCTATATTATTATTTTTTGTTAGAGTCTTACGAACAGAATAACCACACCCCTAACGCACTTTCTGCTGCGCTGATTGGTCAATCATTGAAAATATTCTAACAGCGCCACCGGCTGACTGAATGTCCAAATATCCACAACTTATAAAAATCAATGTGCACAGACCGTCAGTGTAACGCTAGTGAAGTTCTGATGGATGGTGAACGCAGCCAACCAATAAATCATTACAGAAATTATGTGTGTTGTTTATATTTTGCATTTAGTCATACATATTTGTTTAAGGATAAACGTTTTATGGTGAAATACCAGTATCTTAATATTCACATGGTGTAATTTATGCAAAACTAATGCGACTAAAACAGAATTGCCGAAATAATTACTGTATACAGACATGTTTCCCAAATGTGTCTCCTATTTTTTTCATTGGTCGAACAATTAAAGCGTCACGCTCAAATTAATTTAATTGGTTGAGCCAATTTTGCTGTTGCACCAGTACAGGCCTTTTAAAGAAACAGAACTATATTTTCAAGGCACCTCAAGAATCACAGTGTAAGACTTTATGAGAATATATTTACCTTTGGATGACTAAAATGGTTTATACTTATTTTCACATCAATATATACTAAACTATTTAATTGGTCGTACGGCAAAATCAATAATGTTTGATTACTTACTTTCATTAATTTAGATATATTGTTGGGTGCTTAGGGCTGTGTGAACACTACTTAAACAGGTATAAATGTGTGCAAAATCAGCAAAATAATGATTTGGAAGATTGCAGAATATCAGGCAGAGTAAATTTAATCTGAGCCTCATATTAATTACACAGAGTGCTCTTTTTAAAACACACCTTCTATAAGAGAAAAAGCTCACAGGAATCTCGTTTTGAATGAAAACCCCATCTAAATCTGACCTATAAATTCTCAAGACTTGTGGCTTTGACATCTCCGTTTTCTGAGTTGATCTGACACAGTTTTGTATATACTTATATCTATATATTTTAATCAAAAATATATTGATATTTACTTTCCAGAACATTTAAGTTACTCTTACTTTTTTCTATAGCAATTAAATGATTTCTGATTTCTGCTGAACAAACTCACAACTATTATCTTTCAAACAAGACCACAGTTATGCATGTAGTCAAAATATCTCATAAACGGCAACCTTTTTAGTTTGTGTATGTCAGGTTTGGGTTCAAGATCAACTTGTGGGTTGACTGTTAACAGGTTAAGCGATCAGTGTTGATGACTTGATCTTTAAACTTCCACAGTATCTGATCATCTCTCTGTTTTTTAGTAACACCAGTGTGTAGAGTGACAGTATCTCCCTCCATCACTGACACTGACTCCACAACATCTGTCTCAACAACAAACACACAGAGGAGAACAAACACAAACAGTTTAAATCAGACATTCATCTTATAATAATGTAAGCAACTAAAAACGAATACTTGTACATATGCAAGTACAGTGGTGTGTAACAGCATGAGACCATACTGAAAAGCTAATTTAGCATTTAAAACATGAAATATTTGTAAAATGTGCACTAAAATACTGTCTCACTATAAATCTAAAATCTTAATTGATGCTCAAATTGTTTTGCTGATAAAATAACTTTAAAGAAATGCACACCTTATTTTCACTTGAGTTGGTGTAACCACTGTTTTTTTTGTACCAACAAATAAATGATTGCATTGCAGACGTCAGGTTTAACAGTAGGGCCCTATAAAATCCGCTTTATTCTTTCCCAAATTCCATTTTATTTTTTCCCAAATTCCGTTTTTTCTGTTTTAATTTTTGCAAATTCTGTTTTTTCCATTTTTATTTTTGGGAATTCATTTTTTTTACCCTTTACTATTATTTTCAGTTGTAAAAAGAGTGTGCTTTTTTATTCCGTGATCGCAGAAATTATAGGGCCCTATAACAGGCACTTAATCTGATCATTATATAAATAATTAAAATATTAAATCATACACAAAATCTTGAGAAAAAAAACACCTTAGCGTATTCTGCATTTCAGCCAATCAGGAAATGATAACACAACAGGACTTTGGTTACAATTTGAGTTTTTATTGTAAAAAAAAAAAGAATTCAAATAAATAATATAAATAAAACCTGCAAAATACGTCTAAAAAATTAAATATTTGAAGTGAATTGAAAAAAATCAATGAAATTAAAAAATAAGAATCTGTGATCTTATTTTAATTGTTTTGGTAAAATAGTCACACTTCCATGGATATAACTCCATACACTAAAGCATTAGTCTGTCAGATAATATTAATATTGTCAAATTTAATGTCTGTCAGATAATATTAATATTTCTTTCAAACCTATTCCTTGCCAATTCCTGTTTTTATGTTTAACTGTGTAGTTATAGGGATACTCCACCCAAAAATGAAAATTCTGACCCTCAAGTTGTTGCAAACCTACGGTGGCGTATTTGCATTCACTTGAAGAAAAAAAAATCATCATTTTTCATGAGAAAATTTTTTTGCTCTGTTTTTCTGAATTAACAGAGTTAATTTTTCATGAGAAAATTTTTTTTGCTGTTTTTCTGAATTAACGATTTAATTTTTCATGAGAATTTTTTTTGCTCTGTTTTTCTGAATTAATGAGTTAATTTTTCATGAGAAAAAAAGTTTTTGCTCTGTTTTTCTGAATTAAGGACTTAATTTTTCATAAGAAAAATTTTTCATTCAGAAAAACAGAGCAAAAAAAATTTCCATGAAAAATTAAGTCATTAATTCAGAAAAACAGAGCAAAAAAAAATTCCATGAAAAATTAAGTCATTAATTCAGAAAAACAGGGTAAAAAAAATTTCTCATGAAAAATTAACTCGTTAATTCAGAAAAACAGAGCAAAAAATGTTTTCTCATGAACAATTAACTCCTTAATTCAGAAAAACAGAGCAAAAAAAATTCTCATGAAAAATTAACTCGCTAATTCAGAAAAACAGAGTAGATTTTTTTTTCTTCAATTGAATGCAATACGCCACTGTACAAACCTGTATGAGTTTCTTTCTTCTGTTGAACACAGGAAGATATTTTGAAGAACGATTGGATGTTTGGCAGTATTGACTTCCATAGTATTTTTTTTTCTACTATAAAAAAAGTCAATGGTGCCAAACAACTGTTTGGTTCCAATCGTCTTCAAAATATCTTCCATTGTGTTCAACAGAAGAAAGAAACATTTTTGGCTGGAGTATCCCTTTAACAAATGAATAAAAACAAACCAAGTTGACCTATACGTAAACAACATTTAAATTGTGCCCAGACAAAAATGAATCCAGAGACGTATCCCACTGTAAGACTTGAGTTACTCACCACGGACAGTAACATTGAATCTCTTGGATGTCTCATAGCGTCCTCTGATGTCTACTTTATAAAGTCCCTCTTGTTCATTTGTGATGTCCTTGATGATGAGAGAGCCATTCTCACTGTCCAGCTCCAGCCTGTCTTTGAAAACATTGATTGAGATTTTGTTTTTTCCCTCAATTTTCGCTATGATAAGTTTATCTCCAAAGATCCATTCTATCGTATCATCGCTCTGTAGTTCAGAAACACCAGTGTTAAGAATGACAGAATCTCCCTTCATCACGGACACGGGCTTCACTTCATCTGTCACGGCCACAGAAACACCTGTAGAGCAAGCATTCAAAGATTCAGCGTGGAAACTTTTACATTTTGCAGTATCAAATGTCATTAAAGGCATTAAATTTAGCATTAAGCTTTGAATTAGTAGGAAACCTGTAGTATTTTCAAATTACCATGCTTTCCACCCTCATATCCCCCTGAGACGAGAGATTTATGTATTTTTGTCTGGAAAAAAATCCTCTGATGTCGCAAATATCATCATTTTGCGTCATTGGAGGATTTTTTGGCCAGAGGCTAAAGACTACAGTCAGTAGTCGGGTCTCTCCCACAAGTTCTCAACGCGCCCATAAAGGGCGATCTCACTCACAGAATGAACACATGGTGTCGGCCATCTTTTTTGGAAGCTAAGCTAGCAGGCTCTTGTTCTGTGGAGATTCTCTTTTTTCTGGACATGTCCAGCCATCGATCTCCGGGATTCAGCTTTTGCTTTCTGCAGTCGCCATTGATTGTTTACATGCACAGCTTTTGTTTCAATCTAACTGAATTCATTCCGATTGGTGAATCTGAATGTAGTGTTTACATTAATGCTAAACAAGTGATCGGTTGATGTACGTTTTACCATTGCTATGTAAATTCCCGCTCCTCCGTGAGAGATATGAGACCGGTGTGTCTCACAGGTGTCGCTCATCGGTAATCACGCCACCGGCCTCGCGCGTTATCCCGCGGCCCTCACTCGTCCCGCTCGTCACTGAAAACATTATGAATGGCGACTGTAGAACGCAAAAGCCGAATCCCGGACATTTTGGGCGATCTCCACATTTTCGGGCAGACTCATCACAGAGACTCACTAGTAGCCTAGACTTGTTGGTTAACGACTGCGCTCTGTTACCGGTAGGCGTGGCCTCCTGAGGGCAGCGAAGCAAGTGCATTCTGGGAGTTGTTGTCTTTCATCCATATAAGCCAAAAATACATTTTCTGGCTTTTCTCAATCTAGAAAGCTCAAAATTCAAAAATAATTCCACATTTCTAATACATAAATGACCTGTTTTAAATACACACTCATCTTTCCAGAGGTGACGTATCCCTTTAAGTAGGGTACAACAAGGTATAAAGCACATTTTACTTCATTTTCTTTTTAAACACTAGAAAAAAGAAAAAAAGAAAAAAAGCTCAGCACTATTAACAACCGCTTTTGATTACACATGGAAATGTTGCTGATCCTTGGTGCGATTTTTCTGACAGATATGCAAAGTTGATTCTGCGCTAAATTGATCTAACATTTAATGTTTTTTTTAATGTGATAGCAAATCAGAATGAATAAAATGACTGAATATTTTTTAGTAAAAAAAGTATTTTTAATAATTTTCAGGGTATTAAGCGACTTAACAGTTTTAAGCAACTTAATAGTTTTGTTCAAGGTGATTAAAGCAAAATTTTTCAATAAAGGAAGAACATGTACAAGTCAAGTGTGGTATTTGGAGTAAAAGGCGCTCCTGCTGTCGGGGCAAAAGGCACAATTATTAACATGATAATAAACAACTAGCTGACTTTTCCATTTGTTGACCGATTTATGGGAAATATCATATATCAAATTGGGAGTCCACCTCAGAGATAATCACCATATTTATAATGAAACCATCCAATTTAAAAATATGATATCATATATATCACAGGAGGAAACTGCACTTTACTGAGCTTTAACGACTCTGAGCGAGCTGGGATATTAATGAAGCGCTATAAAGAGGGGGAAGGAGTTGATCGATATGTCCCGCCCTGTCTTTCTGTTTCTGTGGAAATTATGTCAAGTGTCAACACAGTGAATAATGCTGCAGGTCCCAACGCACTTCAGTGGGCTTTTAAATACAGTATATTTAGCCAATGAACAAACATTTATTCTTTTATTTGTCAAAATAAACCAAAAATAGTACAAACTTCGCTTTGTGAACAAGTCTTAACTTAGACATTTTTAAAAACATATTATTTTAGCTAAAGTTTGTGTCAATACTATATGTGCCTTTTGCTCCATGTGTACCTCATACATTTATACATTTTTTTTCTGTGCAAAATCTGTTGTTCCATCAGTGTTCATTAAAAACATTAAAAAAATTCGTCAAAAATAAGACTATTAGAGAAGTGAAAAGCATTTTTCTGGGTGTGTCTTCTTTAGCCCTGAGGGTAAACTGATGCCTCGCTTTATTCTGATGTGCTTTAAGTGCTCACACTTCAGATATGAAGAACAAATGGATGGTTTACTGTTGCACAGCCAACAAAGGCACTTACAAAAACTCCTTTATATTGGGCTTGTGTCCAGCTGAGACGTGGCTGAGCTGACATTGATTTAAAATGGTCCATCCATCCATAGTTGGTTTTAGAGAACATGATTTGACAAGTTTTCATAATACCAGTATGCTGGTAACAACAAATAAGGTTAGTAAAATTTCACAACCGGCTTAAATTTGGATTTGCAATTATTTACATAGATATTAAGTGCCATATTAAAAACATAGACCTGCTTTGTCTGATTAGACTTACTGGAAACCAAAATTCAACACAATTGTGTATTTGTTCTGTTGGTTTCAGAATGTTTTGAATTAAGAGTCTCACTATTTGCTTACCTTTTAAATAAAATATTCATAAATTAAATGACAGTTGGGTTTGAGGGTGCTAAATCATTCTTAAAGGGATAGTTCACCCAAAAGGAAAATTAGCTCATGATGTACTCACCCGGAAGCTATTGTAGTTGATAAAGTTTTATATATGGATATTTTTTTAAACACGAACGTATTACTTCACTGCAGACGACCTTTATTAAACACCCGGAGCCATGTGTATGCGTTTATATTGGATGGATGCACTTTGATAGCTATTTTTTTTTTCGTGAACTATCCCTTTAATTAAAATCGATTACAGTAATTCAACCCTACCTACTGTTGTTAAATGAGCACTTAACAGCTAACAGCAGTCTATTTTAAAACTAATGATGGTTGTTTGGACTTTGTTTCTTTCTTTGCTTGCTTGCAGTGCATCTCAAACCTGTCATGGAGTTTCTCCCCACCAATTTTGTACAGGGCTATCTCCCGGTCTAACACATCTGATTCAACTCATAAGCTCATTAGTAGATAGTGCAAAACCCATGGCTGCTTCATTCAGAGATCATGAACATCTTAATATGCTCTATATATCTGTTGTGAGTTGCAGAGACAATCTGCGCTCTCTAGTGTTCACTACCGAGCACACACACACGCACACCTTGCCCCAAAACACTTTAAAAGCCACCTGTCATTGATTTATCACATCTATTTGAAGAAAAGTAATAAAAAGAGCATGTCAAGAAATAGATGGATAGATAGATAGGAGATAGGCTATACAATAAATGTATATGCTAATACCACATGCACAGCTTGCATTCTATATTGAAACTGAAAGTGGACCTATTACAAATGAATGTGACTCACCGTTCATGAGTAGGGCTAATACAACCAAAAAAGGGAAGAATGGTTCCTCATGATGCCGTTTCTGACCGCATACAAACTAAATGACAGCAGTAATGCAGGGTACCGATGATGGGCTCGTGTCAAGCCAACCAGGTCACGTGACTTCTGCAAAAGAGGATGTGTTACGTCATACTATTTCAAAGCGTCCCAAAGTGCACCTGAGACTAAATCAAAAGGACAAAATTATACAAAAACTGTTTCTATTCGGGGTTTGTGATCTGATTATTCTAAGACTTTTAGAGTGTGAGCTTTAGTGTCCAGAGGCCATAATAAGAATAAGAAAAAACCTGAATAAACTACTAATAAAACATCATGGTTTATTTTATTTAGTGTAGTCACCACCACCACCACCACCACCACCACCAACAACAACAACAACCATAATGTGCTATCCTAGTTCAGATTCATATTTTGATGCCAAATTTCAAAACAATGCATTAAATTAAGCCCAGAATAATTTTAATTCAAATAATAAATACTCGTTTGATGGTTGAAAACTGTGTGGTTAACGTTTGAGGTCTAATCGAAAAAAAAAGTCTTTATTCAGGTAGCCGACTTACCTGAAAGGATTTACTTTTCCGCGTTTTACCTGCGCGTGCGGACAGACGCATGCGCACTACAAAGTACACACATGCGCCGTTGCGCACGCGGACTCCGTACGGAGGCATATGTAGCCTACTAGAGCGTTATATGTAGGCCTAATAAATCCACGCCCCAGCAAAGCAATCTCTATAAAATTATGATAATCATTACTAAGCCAAACGGTGAATATGTCGTGTTTACACACCACGAAAAAAAAAATTAAGTTGTTTTCTTATTAGAGTAGGCTATATGTATCCATAAGCATTGTTTCTGTTAAGACACCTTTCTAAAAAAAACGTAAAAAATGACAAATGAATTAAAAATAATAATAATTAAAACCGTTATGAATATTGATCAACAAACCAACAAAACTATTTCCATATGACAGTTTACTTTTATTATTTATTGTTATAATTCTCATTTACACATACTGAATATTTTGTACTTTAAAGCGCAAACAATCCTAGACCCATTACTCCCATAAAAGTAAGCAGTGAATCAGCAGTTTTTACATTCATATTCCTATCTGGACCATTACTAACTGACAAAACACAAAATACTGTCAGTTTTTACACCAGACTGAACAATATTTGATTGTAAAAAATATTATAAATAATACGTACCAAACCAAAAACAACAAAAAAGTAATGCAAATGAAGACTAAGGCCTGGTTTCACAGACTGGGCTTAGATTAAGCCAGAATTGGCCTTTAGTTAATCAGGACAGTTTAGCTTTTATTAATGTGCCTTAGAAAAAAAAAAAAAAATATATATATATATATATATATATATATATATATATATATATATATATATATATATATATATATTACTGTCATGCATCTTGAGACAAAACAAGGACACTGACATATTTAAAAATATCACTGCAAGTTATTTTCAGTTGAAAGCCTTGCCTGTGAAAATGGGATAATTAGAGGTAAGTAGAGGTTTTTATCCAACACAACTTAAAAATAAAGTTACAGTGCTGAATTTCAAGTGTTTCATTACAGCACAGACCAAAAGCAGGGGTTAAAGTACAGAGCGATATGTCTATTTGAAAATAACAATAGTTGAGTTAAATCAGTAAAACACAATTAATGCATCACATCACAATAATCCTGCAGGCACTCAGCATGATACAGCATACAGGATATGTACAAAAACACAAAGCATCCACATTCATTAATTGCACTTGAGCTTATAGACGCTTTCATCAGACGCGTTGCCATGGTGATGAGCTGGCCCAAAGTTAACTTCCGTTCTGTTAGTTTATACTGTTTATTGGATAATACGGCATTGACTGTATTAGATACTATATTAAAATAGCTAGGTTTATCCGAGTATCCGGTACAGTGTTTCCCATGCATTTATTAGTGGCAGCCCAACTCATTATCAGCGCTGACCGCCACATATTGATTTCCGTGTTTTTTACAATTTAAGGAAAAGTTGTATTTGACTGCAGAGTTGCGTGTAGCGCATATTCGCAAGCTCTCTCTCTCTCTCTCTCTCTCTCTCTCTCTCTCTCTCTCTCTCTCTCTCTCTCTCTCTACACACAAACACATTAACAGCGGAGCAGAATGTATCATAACGCTGCACAGATCCATCCAACATCCTGTCATGTGGAGACCCGCCTTAAAAAAAGGTTAGCAAGCATGTAAGAAGCTAATAAGGAGAGATATGTTCACCTAATAAAGCCTCGTCGCCGCGCTCCGCTCGCCACAGTTTTTTAACACTGCGGTAAATCAGACACGTCGGTAGAAAAACATCTTGTCTCCTATTTTTGTTCAACGGGTCTGGTAGTGTCACATTTCAGTTTGGCCAGGTAACATTTATTTTCTTTGACTGTCAAGAAATACCAGCTACTATGGTTATTTACTTGTTATGGATTGTCTTGCTGTTTGCCGGAAGTTAAGTTTGGGCCAGTTTTATGCACATGCGCAGTACCGTGTGTTTATGTTGTCACTGCTGAAAGCGTCTATATAGGCTAATGAATATCCACTGAAATTTACAAACAATCAGAGAGGTGCATTACCATTACCTTATATTATCTAGCCCTATACAGTACGAGAAATTTCTCATTAGGGCAGATCTTGATCAATAAGGAGTGTGAAGTGTTTTTAGAAGCACGTCACATACTGTAACACACACACGTATGACATTTAAATAAATTCTCACCAGCCACTGTGGTTTGAGGTTTTCAAAAGTTACAAGCACTCAAGATTTTTACTGGCCAGGCCACCATTTTACTGTCGATACCATGGGAGAAAAACTCCATATAGATATTTTCCACATAATGGGTCTAATGAAACATTCGTAAATATACGAGTAAATATGAGAGTGATTTGCGCGTAAAGAGACCTTCCGAAAACTCTTCTCCTGATTCACAAATACTTCGTAAACGTCAGATGTGATAGTGAAATGTGTGTGTGTTAGTGAATTCCAACCAGTCGTAAATGGGATGCGCGTGCACGTTCATTCTCAATTACCATAAATCCCGCCCATTATATCCGACTGACATCTATATATAGGTATATAATAACATGAATGCGAATGAAAAAGAAAGATTTCTCGGATGCAGAAATTGAATTTTTTTTATCAAAAGTTCATTCAAAACGCCAATTTTATTCTCAAGCGTAGGCCTATAGTGGCCTATCAGGTCTGAAAAAAGGAAGCTTGGCAGCATATTACAGATGCAATTAATGGAGTTTTATCTGTTAATCGAACAGTCCCAGATGTGAGAAGAAAATGGTTTGACATTAAGCTTGACAGCAAAAAACTAATTAGTTCACTTCGGAAAAATCATATTCAAACTGGAGAAGGACCGCCATCGATCACCAGATCTGCTATTAGCCTACTTATGGAAGCTTGTTTCTGCCATAGAATGAAAAATAAAAAAGGTAATTGCGACTTTTATCTCGCAATTGTGACTTTATTTCTTAGAATTGAGATGCAAAGTCAGAATTGCGAAGATATAAAGTCAGAATTGCGTGTTATAAAGTCAAAGTCGCAATTGCAAGATATAAAGTCAGAATTGCAAGATAGAAAGTTGCAATTGCGTGATATAAAGTCAGAATTGCGAGATTTAAACTATTTTGAGGGGAAAAAGTTAGTATTTTTTCCCCTTAGAATTAGCCTGATAACTCGCAATTGCGAGTTTATATCTCACAATTCTGAGAAAAGATGTCAGAATTTCAACATATAAACTCGCAATTATGTTATAAAGTCAGAATTGCGAGATAAAAAGTCGCACTTCTGTCTTTTTTCTCAGAATTGTAATTTTATATCACGCAATTCTGACTTTATATCTCGCAATTCTGACTTTATAACAGGCAATTGTGTGATAAAAAGTCGCAATTCTTTTTTTTTAATTCAGTGGCGGAAACAAGCTTCCATAAATTACTGGCTCTCATTATAGAAGTAAAAAGAAAAAACGTATGTAATTACTATATAAAATATTATTTTCAAAATGCTGTTTAAATACGTACCCGATTATGTACCCGATTATTAATGTGCAAAACATTCTGATGTTAAGCGCACCATTTACGCGTGGCTGGGAGCAGGTGTAGATTTCTTGCGTACCGACTAACATTTGGAATACGAACATTTTAACAAATCCGAAAATTTACGCCAGAACCACTTTACACACGATTTACACAAAAATTCGTTCTGCTCGTGTTTCATGAATGAGACCCATTATGTCATAATTTGGCAACAGGTATTTTAGGCTGCTGTCACTTTAAGGCATGACACACAGATTCATTTGAGTGTTACCACATCCGTTTTCTTTCTCGACTGTTTACGGTCCCTTAAAACGTGACTGTCTGTTTATATAAAGGGAATGCGCGTGACGTCACCGTCCGGTCACGTGCCAGCAGTTCCTCACAGTGAGTGGCAAAAAGACTGAGCGGCTGTATATGTGTTCAGCGTGAATGCCACAAAAAACAAACACAACACATATAAAGTGGAAAAGAGCTTTGCGATTGACTGTACAACTAGATTTGACAAAAAATCGGAGGTATATTTTTACAGACTGCGATAGAAAGAGGAGCAAATGGATCGCTGCAATTCACAGAAACAACTGGAGTGGACTCCAGTCAGCGAAAGGTGGATTTGCAGTTTTCATTTTGTGTCAATATGCTGAATTTAGCTGTAAAACCATATATTTTGTATTGTTATATATATATATAACAACTCATCAATTAAATATTTATCATTGCATATTCTGCATTATTGGATGTTTTTTTTAATAAACACTGACCAAAAAAAAAACTATAAAGTTTTAGGGCTGGACGATATGATGATATATAGGCTATATATAACACTGATCTAAGTGATCACCCATATTTAAACCTATATTGTATTTATATAAAACGTTCACAGGCAAATTTGCTTTATGTTTAGGTCTATATTGCCTTTATTTCCCCGGCGTCGAAATCAGGAAAACATAAATGTCAGGCAACACGATTCCTGGCTGCATGTCAATATCCATGGATCACTGGATCTTTAGTAAGTTGTAAGGAACACTATATTAAGTCCAACATTTAGTTTAAATTGATATAATTCAGTCAGGCTGAGGGGGTTGTTCCGGCGGGAAAGTGACGTCAATGCATTCCCTCTATACATATGACTGAATTGTATACATAATTTATACACATAGACAATGTACAACAGCTTGGAATGCGGCTCAACCAATCAGAATCAAGGACCGGAACTATCCATTGTTTGTAATCTGTGGTTGATAATCTTCAGAGTCTGTGTTTCTGGTGCTCCTGAATCAGCACCATCATGTCTTCTTACGCTCTAATGATCCTTGCTATGACGTTGCTTTTATTCTAGACGTTGCTTTTAAATCCTCCTCACCTGAAGGATTTAAACCGTCAGATTCTGCCTTGCTTGTTTCAACTACAAAGGAGGACAGAATTCAATTTAACATTTTGCTATTGAAAAATTAGGAAAAAGTCCATATTTGACTCTATAAATCAACTTCTTTTAGTTTACTTAAGCACAGGAAGCTCAGTATTATCTGAAGGAAACACTCACCACGATCCGGGTGAGATACTGGTTGACGGCAGTTACACACATTCCTGAACAATTCTGTGAATGAAGGTAAAACACTGAACAATAACAACAGAATACAAATGTGTGTGCACAGTTCAGCAAGACTGAGGATTAGAGTACAGTAAGCAGACTGTTATGCAAAAGAAAGCTCTTCAGGGTGAAACATCTCGCTTATCGAGAAATTATCTAGCTTTATTATGCAAGCTGCTGGCCATATTACAGCTGCACGATTAACAGTAATAGATCATGATCTCACTTCAAAAACGTACTCCAGCGCTTCTGACTTTTTGCTTTGCCTCATCCAGTGTAGACAGCCTCAAGATGAGAAAATACCAGTACAACAGTGTGTAAATGTAGAAAGACCACAGTGTGTGGCGTGCCCATATGAAGCCAAACAAGTTAAAGGGTTAGTTACATTAAAAGTAAGTAATCAACAACTCACCCTCATGCTATTCCAAACCTGAAAGATTTTCATCCATCATTGAAAAACAAATGAAGATATTTGATTTGAGAGCTTTCTGTCCTCCATTGAAAGTCTACTGCAACTACCACTTTGTTAATTGGAAAAGTTAATAAAGTGAATGTAATACTAATCCATATGAATAGAGCGGTTCGGTTGAATTTTCTGAAGTGACGTTGTTTAATATGATGAACAAATTGAATACATACACATTTATTACCCAAAAATAACTTTATTGTAGTCTCGGATTAACAACAGAACCGGAAGATCGATACAATGCAGAATAAAGTCGTAGTTTTTGTTATTTTTAGAGCAAAATGTATTTTCAAAGCTTCAAAACATTGTCACATGGACTACTTTGATGATGTCTATATTTCCTTTCTGGGACAAGGACAGTATACTGTACATACATTTCCAATGGAGGGACAGAAAGCTCTCGGACTAAATCTAAAATATCTTAAACTGTGTTCAGAATATAAACGGAGGTCTTAGGAACTTACCCTTTAAGACATATCAACATTGATCAGAGAAAATAAACAGAAAGCTCAACCGAAACTGCTTGACGCACAAGAACAAACCTCATTGGTTCCCAAGCTCAAGCGTGGGAAAACATAACTATTTTAAGGGACCACACCTCACCCCGTCCTTAAACTCACCCATCACTGGGGTTTAAACAGATTCGTACGAAAACGTACATATGAGATACGAATTAGCCATGATTCACCCAAATGTAAAATAGATACAAATTGCTGTGAGATTGTGTTGCCGTGACACATGATTGAGCTTGTTTACTATAACAGATGTGTGTGTTGAATGTTAATATGCAGAGATGTATAGAAACGAAGTAGAACTACTTCACTACTGTACTTAAGTACTAAAAGGCTGTATCTGTACTCTACTAGAGTATTGTTTTTTTCTCATACTTCTACTTTTACTCCAGTAGATATTTTCGATGAGTTTAATACTTCTATTTCGATCATTTTTTTAATGTTCTGCTAGTTACTCATTACAATTATACAAATGTTACGAATCATTCCAAACCCGCATTATCGTTGAGCGGTAGATGGCTCTGTTATCAGGTTTGATGAAGTTGGCCTTCGCGCTGCTTAAATCACACCCCCGTTTTATAGTGTTTTATAGGGTAATGGTATTGATTGACACAGACATTGACAACTAATGCAGGGGTTTTCCTACAATGACATTTTTTGGAGCCTGACTACGTCAGACTTCCTACTTCCGCTAATTTCATTTCGCTCCTGTAGTGAGTCTGAGATAGCGGCCTATCTTTCAGTTTTCCACCGGCCAATCAACGAACAGAGGGCGGGCTGAGAGCCGTGACGTAGGCGCTAAGCGCCGACTTTTATATTATAGGTTAGAGAAATCGAAAACCGAAACGACCGCAGAAATGGGAAACAAGATACGGGATGCAATTCGCTCTGTTATGGAGAACATTCCAGAGTTTTTCAAATTGAAGCAAAACAAAGTCGTTTACAGCAATGTTCACTCCGCTATTTCGCTCGCATCATCAAGTGTTTACAGCCAGGACCAGCGCGTGCACTTCTGCCGCTCTAGGCGAAAAACAATTTTGCTGCCTATTTTGCTGATTTCTTAATTCAGAATATGATCAACATTGCGTTGGTGGAAGTGATCGGGGAATTTGGCTGTTAAAATTGTAACATTAAGCCACCTAAATAAACGAAATGACTCGAATGACTCAGAGAATCAGTAAAATGAACTTCCTATTCATGACTCGTGAGAGCAGGGGCTCAGGCTCGCGGGCGGCGGAAGCTAAATCAGTCATGACTCGTGAGAGCAGGGCACGCCGACGCTGCGGGGCGGCATAAATAACCTAGTTTGTGAATTGTTCATTCCCGGTTGGCACACATTTTGCAGCCCTTACAAAGCGCCGCTCCCTGTTTACAGTGGAAGTTCGATCATAGATTTGAGTTCTATGCATAATGTCTCGATGCGGCTGTGACCTGTGACGGCGCATAGCATACGTCATGAATAAACTTATCTGATTGGCTTACGAGTAACCAATGATTTTAAACTTCAGAGAAGCGCCCCCTAGTGAGAGAGAAAACACTAATTAGAGAAAACACTAATTTGTATCCCGCAAAAGCACCTTATTTGATTGCAAGTTCAAACTTGCACAATACACAGACACAATACAATACTTTTACTTTTAGTACTTAAGTAGTGAATTTTAAAATAAACTACTTGTAATACTTAAGTACAACATTTTTTGAATACTTTAGTACTTTAATTTAGTACTTTTAGTACTTTAACTTTAATTCTGGACTGAACCGCTCATATGGATTAGTTTTACATTCTCTTTATGCAGATTTAAGTGGCAGTTGCATGGAAATTCATTAATAATAAAGCATTATTACAATAATCACAACCTGTAAAACCAGTTCAAAAGATTTTACTCACCCTTTCTTTTTTGTTCGCCCACAGCCAAACACACAACCATCACTATAAGTACTATAATGATTGAAATGTACACTACATGCCAGTAGGATTTTGTACCATCTAAAAGAAATGAACTGAAGTTAGCTCAGAGTTGGGCAATTACTTCTCACTCTTGCACAAATGCATCTCATTTACCTGCATCTTATTCAAATAAACTCTACTAAATAGAATAGTAAAACAAATACAATCCTACCACTAGTGATTCTGAATCTCCTGCATTTGATCCCAGTGTTATCGGTGATCTGTAGTATATAAATCCCAGAGTGTTCAGGTCTGAAGTTTGTGATGGTCAGAGATCCGCTCAGTTTGTCCACCTTCACTACATTATTAAATATCTGACCGTCACCAGCATCTAATGAGACCTTATGAGGTTCTCCTTCGATTTTAGCGATGGTAGTCGCATCTGTTTGACACTTGTTATGATGAACTGGATTGCCTTTTGTATCCCTCGCAAACCTCCACAGAATCAGATGATCTTTCTGTAGTTTAACATCAGTGTTCAGAGTGACAGGAGCTCCCTCAATCGCCCACACTGCCTTTATTTGATCCGCGTCTGGATCAAACACACCTGGAGAAGTTTCACAGTTATTTGCACTGCAATGCATCATAATAATGTAATGCATAGGGGAGACCGGGGCATGTTGTCACACTTTTACTTCAGCTCTCGTAGAATGTATTGAACCCATTTCCACTTTTATTGCTTGGAAAAAAATATGCAGTTCATTTAAATCAATCTGACCCTAAATCAGGGTTTAAAAACAGACATTTCTGCATTTGTTTGGTATTGTAATAATAAACGTATTATTAATGTATGTATACAAAACACATGTGACAACTTGCCCCAGTTATATTTGCATAATAATTTCAAACCACCGTTGTGTAATCCGACCACCTAACTGTTTCATTGTGGTTCAAAAACTCCCAAACTGTGGGCTTCCTAATATGGGACAGAGCTGGTAGGTCATGTGAAGAGAGAGAGAGAGTGAGAGAGAGAGAGAGAGTAGAGAGAGAGAGAGAGAGAGAGAGAGAGAGAGAGAGAGAGAGAGAGAGAGAGAGAGAGAGAGAGAGAGAGAGAGAGAGGCCAGACAGGGGAAAGGAAATACCCTTAAGAGAGAGATTATAAACAGGACAACAGTAGGCACCAGGCTGATCGTGGCGGGACCTTCCATTACATATGGATTAAATATATAAAGTTGCAATGGAACAACCAAGTGGGTGAGATCAACCTGTTTATATTATCACTGTTTTCTATCATGATTTATGATGTTGTTGTTTTTGCAATCACTGAGTTTCTAGTCATGTATGCTAGTTGACTGTAACTGTAAGTGAACTTCATAATTATCTTACATCTTTATATTTGTAATGCAACGACCCACTTTTACTCATTCCAAAAACTATAATAAACTGCATATTAACAGAAAAATAAGTTCCACTCACCAATTACAGTCACATTGAATTTCTTTGAGGATTTACTCTGTGCCAAACATGTCCACTTGATAAAGTCCCGAGTGGTTGGTTCTGAGGTTCCTGATGGTCAGAGATCCAGATTCAAAGTCCAGCTCCAGTCTGTCCCTGAATCTCCCATCAGGACCGTCTTCTGTGGACAATTTTTGGTCTTTGATATCAGCTATGACAGTGTTTTCAAACATCCACAGTATCTTATTGAATTTTTGTTTTTGATTAAGACAAGTGTCTAGAGTGACAGGATCTCCCTCCTTCACAGACACCGACTTCACTCCATCCGTCTCGAAACCAAACACACCTGAAGAATAGATGTTCACATATTAAACTCACTGTGAGCACACAAGCTCAATTGATGGTTGAAAATATGTCAAACAAAATACAGAATCATAATTTGACCAAAACAGCCTTTGTTAATAAAGGTAACGGAGATGCACAAAATGTCATTTGAAGATTTGGTTACACTACACTGTAATTATACATTTAAGTACTGGATAATATTCTGTAGCCTGACTACATGCTTACTATAGGGTTTGGTTTAGTTGGATAACTTAACTTATTGTCTAACTTAGGAACTACATGTAACAATGGCACTGTCAAAGTTAGTAAAACAAAAAAAAGCGGGTAACATTTATCACAATCTGCAAACTCAAACAGGTCTACAAGTATAATTCAAGAAAACTACAACAATGACGTCACAGCGTTTACACATAGACAAACGCGGACGCACGATGACTACGCAAAGCACACATGGTGCATCGAAAATTGGATCACATCTATTCATTTATGCAATCCCGCCACCAAAACAAATGCATTAATACATGTTATTCAAACGCATTGACAGATAAAATCGTGCATTCGTTTCACTTCCGGTTTCTAAAGCGTGAAAACGAAACTGCTGAAAAATAAACAGTTCAACGAGTCGACTTACCGTCAGCGAAAATGAATAGAATGGAGAAAAATAATATTTTCATGTTTCTGAACAAGACAGTAAAATATGACTTCTATAAGGCGTGTTTCATATAAATATGTGCCGTTTCTGGTGGTCGAATGCGTGTATCTCCGAGCCGCTCCCACTGACGAACAGCAGATTAAGTTAACGTTACTGACTGACAAAAACCATGAGGAACGATTTTCATAAAGAGATATATAAAGCAGAAAGAGAAATCATTGCGTTTGTGTTTGAGGGAAAAGGCGCTGAAAAAGACCTGCAGGAAACAGCAGCATGTCATTGGTAAATCGACCTACTGGACAGCGCCACCTAGAGGACGGGATTAAAGATATCTAGTTAAAGTGGTTGTATCAAACCATAAATGTATCTTACCAGTCTTTCAAAGGCACAGAATACCAGGAAATGAACCATTGAACATCTAGGTATCCACTTCCTCTTGCACCGCAGATGTTTCCAGTGTTTGTTCTAAAAATGACAGTTATGTTTTCAAATTTACATTCTGAGAATGTTTAAGCTTTTAGAAGTAGAACAGAAGAATCTTGACCTAGACAGACAGAACAAGATACAATTCAACTAATATTCTCAAATCATTCATTTAAAAGATTAACATCATACATTACCTGACACAAGATTACATCAAAACCGCTCCATAGATTTACGTAAGATGCTGTAAAAGTGAGCTTTAAGATAAAGTGTCATGTTTTTGTGTGTGTGTGATTAAAGTAGTTGTATGGTACTGTATATATATATTTTTTTTTATTCTAAATATTTCCCAAAATACAACAAAAAAGCATCAAGGCATCATCATTTTCAATTACAGCTTATAGCAGAGATTTGTAGAATTTCTTTTTTTTTTTGGCTACAACTCAAATCAATTCAAGTGATTGAATTGCTTTACAATAAGTGCAGTAACTTGCAGTTACTTTGCTTTACAATAAGTGCAGTAACATTCATATTACTTACGAATCCTCAATGATTTCAATAAAATTTTTACATTTTACACTACCGGTCAAAGGTTTAGACTCAAGTCTGCAAGATTTTTATGTTTTTAAAAGAAGTCTCTTCTGCTCACCAAGGCTGCAATTTTTTTATAAAAAAATACACAAAAAACACAGTAATATTGTGAAATATTATGACAATTTAAAATGACTTTTTTATATTAATATATATTAAAATGTAATTTATTCCTCTGAAAAAAAGCTGAATTTTCAGCATCATTACTGCAGTCTTCAGTGTCACATGATCCTTCACAAATCACTCTAATATGATGATTTTATGCTCCAAAAACATGTATGATTATTATCCATGTTGAAAACAGTTTTTTACATTTTTATTTTCAGGATTCTTTGATGAATAGAAAGTTCAAAAGAACAGCTTTTATTTAATTAGAATCTTTTCTAACATTATAAATGTCTTTACAGTAACTTTTGATCAATGTAACTCATCCTTGATGAATAGAAGTATTGATTTCTTATTTATTTTCCCCAAAAATAAAATACAAATTCTTACTGACCCCAAACTTTTTCAAAGGTAGTGTTTAATGTAACAAAAGCTTTCCATTTCAGATAAATGCTGTTCTTTTGAACTTTCTATTCATCAAAGAATCCTGAAATAAAAATTAAAAAAACTGTTTTCAACATGGATCATAATCATACATGTTTTTGGAGCATAAAATCATCATATTAGAGTGATTTGTGAAGGATCATGTGACACTGAAGACTGGAAAATTCAGCTTTTTGTTCAGAGGAATAAATTACGTTTTAATATATATGAACATAAAAAAGTCATTTTAAATTGTCATAATATTTCACAATATTACTGTGTTTTTTGTGTATTTTTATCAAAAAATTGCAGCCTTGGTGAGCAGAAGAGACTTCTTTTAAAAAAATCTTACCGAATCTTAAACTTTTGACCGGTAGTGTACATTAAAAGAAAAAATACTTATGTTGGCAGTGGCACACATAACTGGAAACATTCAACATCCATATCAGTGTTCACCAAAGGCAAGTAAACAGCAGTTGATCATAAACTATCCTAATTTAAACAGAATAGAGTGACAGTAAAATATACTTCTAGAGCAAAAATGAGGCACACAGTTTCCAGAACTCAATGGAAAATAAACAAGACTAAGACTATATTCTAAGTGCATATTTTTACCAAAAAACAGGCTCATCCTGCACACGAAAAAAGCATCCATCACATAATTCCCTCTGTAAAGCATGAATTAAATCACAATCTTTTTAATAAAAAGTAAATCTGCAGTTGATGCCATTTGACCTAAACATCCACCAAAAACCTTTAAAGCAGCAGTGAACACTCCCACCTGCCTACATGATTATATATGTGCTGAAAACAGGTAATGATATGCATTTATAACCTAAAATATCAGGATCATTGATCAACGTAGTGCAAACCGTTCCAGCAAATGCACAACACACAAGCATATTCCTCGGTTTATGCCAAAGTAGTCGTCGGCGACTCATTATCCGCAGCTCGTGTATATTGTCAGAGGCTCTGAACTACAGCTGTCCGTTCAATGGATCCTGTACACCATTCCCTTCATCTGAAAAAAACGACACAAACAATGCAAGTATTTACAAAATCAATGAATCCACTTAGTGTAATACTGTAAATTTTGTTTCAACAATCACAAATGTTAGTGTTTAGGACAAAATCTTACTCTTGTACAGTTAATTTTCCTCATTGTAGTATCAGATGAACTTAATAGAAACCTTTTTGTCTTCGTTTGCAATAGCAAATCCCGACCACCACCGCCACCACCACCACGAATAAAATCCCCACACATATGCCCACTATACCACCTGTGGACAGACCCGCTCCTGTGATGGACAAAGAGGAGATGATAAATCATCTCACGTTTATGTGAACCTTCAGTCGGTTATAAACATGACTAGCACAAACAATTATTCCACTGAGACACCTGATCTACTCACCACTGACAGTGACGCGAAACTTCCTGTATTTAGCCGCTTTGTTTTGACCGGTCACCTTCAGTTTGTAGAGTCCAGCGTCTGTGGATTTGGTGTTTGTGATGGTCAGATATCCAGTTTGATTCAGATCCAGTCTGCCTCTGAATCGGTCATCAGGTTTCATTATATGAAGGGGTTTTAGTGGTCTTTTTGTTGATTTGAGCTATGGAAGTCTCTTCATCTTCAAACATCCACATGATCACATCATAAATCTCAATATCGGCAATATCATGCTTTAAAATGGCAAAATCACCTTCCGTTACTGACACTTTCTTAGGGATCGCATCTGAAATACATAGACAAAAAGCACAGAAATAACAGATGTTAATGATTGCGTTCAGACAATAATTTTATAATCATTTTTTTAAATGCATGAAATTTCACTAGTTAAATATATTAATATTATAATTCTGCCAAAAATTGTACATGCATATTTCCAGTTCGACTATATACTAAATATATTCATAAACAGACAATGATTTCAATATTTCACTTTAAAATTTTCTTTATCTGATTCATTACATTTACCCAATATATAGGAACATTTTCCAGAATTGTTTAAAGTATTAAAAGAATACTCTATTGCTAACATTTCCTTTATAAATATTTTAAACTTTGGGACACTCTAAAGGGATAGTTCACTCAAACATTAACATTTTCATAATTTTACTCGCCCTTAAGTTGATCTAAAACTGTATGAATGTGTCTCTTCTGTTAAACACAAAATACGATATTTTAAAGAATGTCAGTAATCAAACAATTGATGGACCCCATTGACTTCCATAGTATTTTGTTTTAAGGAAATAAACTCATAAAGGTTTGGAACAACATGAGGATGAGTAAATTACTCCAGAATTTGCATTTTTGGGCGAACTATCCCTTTAATCACAATCAACCATTGATTTCTTACCAAGGACGGTGACAATGAAACTCTTGTGTATTGTGTGGCTGATATTGACGATCTTCACTTCATAACGCCCGGAGAGTTTGATTCTGCTGTTTTTGATAGTTAGATCTCCAGTCTGATTATCTAGATGTAGTTTGTCTTTGAATAGTGCATCATCAGTGTCGTATAATAAGACATTATTGGCCTTGATCGTAGCTATGACGTGAGGTCCAAACTTCCACTCCAACTCATCATCTCTCTGTATTTTGGTAACACAAGTTTCTAGTTTGTCAGAATCTCCCTCCGCCAATTCAATTGTCTTCGGTGGATCTGCCTCAGCACCAAACACACCTGAAGAACAATCAGAAACATATAAAACACCTATATAACAGATACAGCGGAGATCGTACGTTTTAGATTATTTCAACAGACTACAATTCTGGATTAAAAACGTGCTTTACTGGTCCGAGGTCCCTAAATATACACTGACAGGCTTTCTAAAAATAAATATAAATAGACAAACTTGTGAATAAAAACACAATATGGTGGTTAAGCCTTTTAATTTAATGCAGACTACATACAGGGTCTGAACTCTGACTGTTGTTCGAGACATACATATTTTTATTTTAAATAGCCCACTGAAACCATAATGTACATATAATGGAAACAAACTACAGTCAGACTATTTTAAACTGAGCATATACATACCATTTGAGGGAATCTTAGTAGAATATGTAAGGCTGGATGCGAATAAAAACAAAAACTGTCACTCGATATAAACAGTTTTAAATGAAATCTCGCGAGATAGAGGGCGAGCCGAATGCGGAAACTGGAATGTGATTGTGTGGCTACGATATTAAAATTGAAACTGGATCATACAGTGTCGCTTTGTAATGTATAAAGAGACGATGATATTTTTCTCCTGATAAAACGACTAATGAGGGATTTACGTTATTTGTTGTTTTTGTTTATTAATTTAGACGGTTTAGCACAGCAGTAATGGGTTATTTTTGAAAAATAAAATGTTGATAGAAACCTAAAACGTTAACGTTACGCGTTTGGAAACCATTGAGAACCAACGAGGTGGATAAAGCTTTATATAGAACCTACGTTGTGACGGATAGTCACCAAAATACGGGTAAGGAAAATATTTTCATATACTCCGAAGCCGTTTTATATACGTGTTCGACACCACGGATGAAATGCCGTACGTTTATACAGAGACCTGTCATAGCACAAAAATGGTGGATGATACGAATTCACCGATAAAAGTTTTGGTAAATAATCAACGGCCGGGGGTGACATAAGCCGGATTAACTTGACCAAAATAACAATTTAAACTGATATGTTGGAAAATTTGACAGGTAGGGACATTGTTTTTCTCCTTACGTTGATATTTTTACACCCAGAGTGGACTAGACGCCCTTTGGGCGGTTAATGTTTTTCCCATACAACTCAATTCTTCCACGAGGGGGCGCTTTACGGTTCAGACAAACGATTTCTCCATTGAGTAGCATGCAAATCTCTGGAGGATTTTTGACTTTGTTAAATACATGTGTAGAATCAAATAATTAATCTACTACATTAGTAACACGAATAGGTACTTCAAAATAAAATATAATTTTAAAATCTCTTTTTAAAATCCGTTTCTTGTAAATCACAAATTGCTGTGATTAGTTCATTCCGATCACCGCTGAGAAAAGTAACATGTACCACGTGACAACGCCATCGATGAGCTTCGGCACGACTTATCACACTGAGAAAAACCAAAGGTCAACATAATTCAGTTATAAACGTAGAAACAAGGCTTTAGATGAAAACGCCAGTATGAAAACACCAAGGCGCAAACAATAAGAAAGAACATTTCAAGGGGATTGTACAGTGTGTAAATCATTTCTAGGCATTTCCAAGCTTGCACGTTTTTCATTTGCCCTCACGTAAAATTGATAAGAATTTCCAGTGTCCTGCTGACATGCGGTATCAAAATAAAACTATTTTACACAACATTTTTCTTATTCTTGTATTACATTTAATGAATTTAAATCAAAAGTTCAATTATTTCACGTAGTCTCCTGACTCATATGAGGCCATGGAACTGCATGCACAACAACCATATAATCATAAGTAATAATTCAAGTAGAAACAAACGTGGTTTAAATTACTTTAAATAGAGTTTAGCATGTCACACTTGCCCTTTTGAAACAGATGGACTACCTTATGCTGCATCCAAAGCATGTATGCTTGTAACTTAATGCCATGTCAGGTTTTTTCATGATGGAAAAAAAGCTTAATCCAGATAAATAACTAAAGCTTAACTTTTTTAGAGTGTAATAATATTAAAACATTTTTGGGTGACCTGTCCCTTCAAGTGATTAGCCGTTTCCACACAAAAGCAGCATGTTGAGACCTCTCCTCCACTGACTTCCAGTCAAGACAGAAGGGCCTCTTTTCTCCCAGTTACAACTTTTTATGTAAACGCCAAAGGCTCTTGCTGGGGGAAGGGCTCTTTCTAGAGAAACTCTTTCATAATGGCTGCGCCTTGACATGTCATGATTTCGGTTAGTATTGGGAACAACTTTTTTATAGTTCCACAAAAGACAGGCCAATTGGAAATTAAACTTTACATAATGCACTCATTAACCAGACGTTGTTGAAAATAGATCACAATTGACCTATGGCTAAGCCACGCCCCCTCCACACACTCGGACAAACAGTCAACATTCGGGGACAGGCGCTATGGCAGCTGTCACATAGGAGACATTTCACAGGAGGCAATTGGTGATTTTTTTGGAGACAGAAAGATTATATATCATCTCGAAGTCACCTAAAGGGCCTTAACTATGCATTGGAGGGTTATATTAATAATGTTATTGTTGAGAAGGTCTATGAAAAGCTTCAGCTCGAGGCAAAAATGTACAGGTCAGAGTGTAAACGTGATAAACCGCATATCGTTGCCATCACTGTTTGGTTTGCTACAGTATTTACATTAATCATTCAGCACAACATTGTTAACATTTGTTATCTTGGTTATTTACAGATACGTTAATGAAGCTAAGTGACATGACGTACACCGCTAGAAGCTAACGTTAAGGTTTTCTAATGTTAGGCTGACGCTAGCCTTAGCGTTACGTTAGATTTTAAAGATAACGCTCAAATACGTTGTTGACTTAACTTAGAACAGATTGCTCTAAAATGTGATTTATCCACATTTAGTTGTTGTCGTCTACCGCATAACTTAATCCAGAGCAGACACTTATCTTGTTTGAGATGGGGCATAGGACAGGGTAAAAAATACACAGTGTCGCCCAGCCTCTCAGGAACCGAGTGTCGGAGTTGCATGTACCCAATACACACTATTTTAAACTTAAAATGACAAGAAAAAACAAATGAAAACTGACTAACTGCAATACATTTCAATGGACGTGGAAGCAGAGAATGTCCGAGTGTATTGGGTTAGCTGCGCACTGTGATTGGCTCATTGTGTTTGGGGGTGTGGCTTAGCCATAGGTCAATTGGTCAGAGACAATTGACATATTAATTTTAAAATCTAAAATTAAATAAAATGATTGTATTGATGGTCAAAATCTGCCTTCTTTGATGTCCAGCTATTGCGAATGAGAATGTGGTGTTACGCGCATCACTCCGCATTGCATTGTGGGAAGGATTCGCCATCTTGGAAGGATGCGCTATCCATTGGCTACTTGGACCGTGAGACAGAGAGAAATAGCAACAGAGAAAGAGAGCAGCTTGATATTTGTCTGCATTTTTGCAATAAGGCACAGTTTCTTGGGAATAAATGAAGAAGGGGGAAGCAAAAGGAAAGGGGCTCTATACGGAAAGACTAAATAACAACACCAAGCTGCGTTATTTATAGAAACCACTTGACATCAACAACATGGACCCGTACGACCTGCTACAGAATGGACGAAAGACCCAAAGCGAAGAGTCAATTACCTGGTTTATGGTATTAGGGCTGTCAATCTTCCTCAATAATACTATTCGAATTCCATTCCATATTTTATGTAATATTCGAATAATATTCGAATATTAAATGCTCAAATTCATCCTATTATTAATATTTACAACATTACACAATCTTATGGATCGCCAATGCCACTATAGCCTGTGGTTGTTGTTACACGTTCTGTCCACTAGAGGGACAGCCTGTTCCAACAGCCCTAATATCAATGCCTAACGTTACTACCTAGACATTACAATGCAACAAGTGTTCAGAAGTCATTAGAAGCTTATAAACAATTCCGCTGCGGCTGAGTGCAAGACTTAGAAGCGTTATTTCTAAGAAATGTATTTCCATTTTTGGCGTGCTATCAACACGCATAATCGCTTTTCAGCGTGTTTATGAACACCGTTAACTTAACGTTATTACTGTATATATAAATATATGACTTACCCCAACCCCTTCCCTAAACCTAACCATCACTTTGGTTAATAGCATTTATGAGTGTTCCCTTACTATTGTAGGAAATAAAAGATCGCTCCCCAGATGTAGATGTACATTTTACTTCGTTTTGCTCAGACATTTAAAGGCGTGTACATAGAGCAGAATCACTCGGACGTTAATGGCGTAGATTACGCGTATACACGCGGATAGCTGAAAATGCATGATAACACGCCATTTGAATTGAAAGTGGCGTGTATGTTTACGCAAGTCATGATGTCATGTTGCTTTTTAAAACATTTTGCATTACAGATAACAAATTCACTACTTCACTACACTATTTACTATAACAAATTAAACATCTGTAGTTGAATAACAAAGTATTAATTCGTTCGTTTGTGTTAAATAAAAGGCGAACTGTGCTGAAATGTGTTGCTTTTCAAATCATGCTTTGCTCGCTGTTGCTGCTGTCAGTTTATAAGCAGTTTCTCTAAATAAAGCTGGCTAGCATTGCTATTTAGTCTATCCCAATATAAAACCCCTCTAAACCTCTGAGGACCAAGGGCTATTTGGGGTCCTTGAGATGTTCTGACATGCCCTGACATCTGTTTTTTTTTTCAGCTGCTTAATGGCACAGGTGAAATTACACTATATTTAGTAGAAACTGGGCAACGTTTCAGGGCAAGCGGCCATCATGGCCGCCCAAATCAGCATGTGACTCCTCACTCTCAATAAGAGAAATCGTATAGCCTTTTCCAGTGAAGAGTAAAGGCCAGTTCACATGAAGAATGATAACTATAACCATGACTACATTAGCATCCACACCACAGGACGATATCCTTCTGTTATTATAAGTACATGCTGTTGATTTATCGTCTGTCGCTTTAAATACTCTAGCTCTTTTAATTCGGATGGATTTGATTGGTGATGGTTGACAGTTGACGGGAGCCATTGACTTCCATAGTATTTTTGTTTCCATACTATTGAAGTCAATGCTACCATCAACTGTCTGGTTAACAATATTCATCAAAATATATATTAAAATAAAATGTCTCAGTGAAACATTTGCTCAAAGACTTCAAAATAATCTTTTACAATTTTGTTTTATAAAAATAATAATAAATCTGTGTGAATATTGTATCTTAATAGAGTTAGTTGGAACCCAAAACATACTAAATATACACAACAATTGCAATAGTATACTTAATAGCAGTGTTTCTGTTTAAAAAATATGTTGATCTTATAAAAAAAGAAAATTGGTAAGTTATACTAATGAATTTGGGTGACATGTTTATCCAAATTGACGTAAAATGCATTCAATGAATATATTGAATGAATAATAATATATATACCAAAACAAGTATTTTATAAAGTGGTGGGGACGAAAATCAGCCGTAGTAAATAATAAAAAGAATTCTAAATATGTCCCCACCATAAAAGACACGAGTGCGAAACGCGTTGTTGCATTTAAAAACGCTACGCAAATAGATAACGCAACGCAAGAACGCCCTTTCAGAGTAGCTTATTAACTTATTTACGCTAACTAATTCCATGGCGGAGCAAGAGTTTGAAACTAGTCTATTCAAATTATATTCTATATATTACTTCGATATGTTTATAGAAACTCACCTGAATATCAACACATCCGGTTTGATGTCAGAAATGTCCCTCTATCGCCCCCTTCAGTACTGAAGTGTGTCAGAACAACGCAACTATTCTCGCGAAAATTCCATCACACCAGTTGTAAAGGCATTTCATGTTGATTTTTTCAAGACCGCTTTATGTTAAAAACGCATGGCATAGATGATAATGATAAAACTTATAGCCTAAATATTAGGCCTACTTGAGATATTATTTTAAACCAAATTACAAATGTACAAACTTAATATTTTGTAGTAACACGGAACGTGTATTGTTATTTTAATAAATAATTATAGAAACAGTTATTACTAATAATTCCACTGTTTACCTTTATATGAATTAGAACTAACGCAAGGCTTATTGATATAGACCTAATATTATTTTCATATAATGAGGTTGAGTCAGTTTTAAAGCTGGCTTGACAACAGCCGACATTTCTAAAAACGTGAATAACTGGATCGTGGAGCTGAATGTCATGACTGGCGTAACATGGTCTACATGAAATACCCTGACGCATTTCACCATCATATGTAGGATGCGTTTAAAAGCTATTAACAAATTATGAATACGATATATTTGAGGAAAATAAGGACATGTTTGCTGATTAAACAACAGACATAACGCAAAAAAAGGACATACGCCTATAGTCTTCTAAAACCTTTTTTTGGCCACTATCCAAAAATGGTATCAACAACCATATCTTTATACGCTTAAATATAACAATATTTACAATACAAACGGCATCGGATATGGAATTGTAAGGCCTATTTGCGTCTCTGGACGTCTGATTTATAAGCGTTATAGCCGTGAATAAAAATATATATTATCCTACACAAAAAGCTTAAATATATTCGAGAAATATACATTTTATTTAGCCTACCTGAATAGCATGACCGCAAATGTAATTCTCAAAGACCCGACGTGATTTGGACATTGATCTACAAAAGGCTGATACAAATTCTCGCAAGGCCTGAACTTGAAACCAATATGGTGTCTTATTAGGCTTCATGATGGTAAATATAGCGCAAATTAAATAACACACGCCATTTTCCACTCTTTGTCTTGCATCCCAATAAATCCGAAAGCTACATAAGAACCACGAAACGGGTATAAAAGCAAAAAACGCATTTATTTCCGGTTATATTAATCAAAATCGAAAGTGTTATAGCTACAAAAAATATAACGACTACTTACCACCACGGATAATAAGACAAGAAACATAAAATATGTTTTCCCCATTTTGATTGAAGAATTTCTGCAGTTTAAAAACGATGAAGGTCGTAATAAATATCCAAATCCGTTCGTGCTGTCGTTTCTCAACCGCACCCAGCCAGATTTCTAACGACAATTACAAAAAAAACGGCTAAAGAATGACGAGACACTTTTATATTGACTGCGATTTACATACGATATTCCTTAAGATATGTGCACGATATGGAAAATGGTTTACGGTGCGTAAAGGCGAACAAATACAAGAGAGCGCACAACTCGAAATGGCTGAATCTTCTGTCTGGCAGGTAACGTGACGCGAGACGACAGACTCATAACGCCACCTAACGCACAAAAACCATACATGCGCAAAGAAATGCCAAAAAATAAATATAGCCTACACCTGTGCCGTCTGGACATGAGTAAGACATCACTCTCAATTTTTGTGAAAAATATTGTGAGGAAATCTCGAGTTTAATTGTAATGATTCAAAAGAAATCCATATGCAATTAAGAATAAAATTGAGTTAAGATAAAGCTATTCCAGATGGGCCTATACTTGTCAAAATACTTGTTTAGCACTTGACTTGGATAGTATATTTTAGCATTACTTAGCACTATATTTGTTCCTATATATCATGACTTTCTTTTGAGCAAATAGAATCATATTGGCTTTTGTGAAAAGTTACTAGCCTGCTTAAGATATCATCTGTCCATTTTTTATTTATTTATTTTTTTGCAAATGAACAGATGTCCTACATAACATTTGATAAAGTGCGGTGTGCCTCAAGGCTCAGTCTTAGGTCCATTGCTATTCTCCATTTACATGTTCCCTTCAATTGATATTATTACATATTTCCTCCTTCACAGCTGGTGTATTGCACTAAGCACATTATAGACTAGATATTGATTAATTGAAATCTGATCAATAAAAATAAAGTGTTAACTTTGGTCTTGGTCTTGCATGGCTTTCATATATGGCAGATATATTGCCATGCTATGGATTCTCTCTCTGATACCGAATATAAAAGTTAGTTTATGAATTCATAAGTTCTAAATTCTGCAACCAAAGGTTTGATCATGTCAGTAAATCAGTCATTTCAACTACTAGGCCATCAAATTAAACATGTAATCATTTAAACTATTTTAAAAAACTGTTCTTTTAACAAATGTGTTATATGTAGGGAAATTCTGACCACTTTTTCTATCTTTTCTACAGTCATGATCATCAGCGTTCCAGCAGCATGATCTGATGAGTGGAGATTGGAAATGAGTTTTGAAATGGAGAAAGAGAGCCATTAAACAACAGATATGCTTGTACATCTCTAATACAAATACAACATGTAAGGGTATGCCTCATTCAGAATGTGTCATGCATGTTCATAAAACATTTTCACCTGTAAAAATTATTAATAATTTTATTGATGTTAATTAAGATTGTACAGATGCTTTGTTTTTGTTCAAAGTCCAAAGACTTTATATGTTACTGAGGAATATCAGAACATTTGTATTATATGTGGTCATGTACTACACGGCTTCTTTTGATTCTTCCAACATCTCTAAAATTAACTCTCTAGAATTTATTTTGAGTTTGCTGTTTGTCAGTGATGCTGTATGTGTTTTCTGTTGTGGTGCTAATGGAAAATAAAATATATATGTTTTGAAATATATTCTATAGTATTCTGATGTTTTGTAATAGATTACATAAACTGAGTATTTCATATAATATGTGCATGAAGTATGCATGTAGTATGATCCAAATGAAATGGTTATATGATTGAATCTGAACTTTTTAAACAATAATCTTATAAGTGGATAATTCAAATTATTTTCCTATAGTTATTTGGGGTGAAAAAATGTGCAAGTAGAAGAATTGAAATAACGCTGGCCTATATCTAAAAAGAAAAAAGGTAATTTAAACATAAAACTAAACCAGCATAACTGAAAAGATTGCAATCTATGCTGAGCAAGACTGCCGGATAACAGGTTAATATATTCATGAAACATTCTCATGACATTTATAGATTTTAATGAATTTGCTGGATGTTACAATAATTCATACATAAAACGGAAAATACAGGAAAAAATACAAGTATATATGTTGAAACAAGACTTGTTTGATGTAATGTGATAATGATTTTCACATAGTACCTAAAATTGTAAATAAAAAACTACAAACTATTCTTTCTTGGTATAAAAATATAAAAAGTTATAAAAATTAAAACACTTTATATTAATGTGACCTTGTTACATGTAGCTAAATAGTACAGTAATAATTGAAAATTAGGCATCATTACATGCAAATAAGCCTAAACCAAACCCTAACCCTATAGTAAGTACATGCAGTTATTTACTACTACTCAAATCTTAAATGCATAATTATACTGCAATACGGACATTAAAATAAAGCATAACCTAAAACCTACATTAAAAGTATAACAGATACAGCTGTTAACAGTATGTACCAAAAAACAACCACCAGATGGCAGTATGATCAATTATGAAACACACTGTCCATTGATAACAGCATTGGTTTTCATGTTTTCATTTTGTGGATTTTGTTTTCTATGATTGACAGCATGCATAGAGTTTGAGATACCTGGAATATTCCTAAGAGACGTAAAATACATCAACATCATCGCCCCCTAGTGGCCTGATGCGACATCATCATATTCACCTTCATGTGATTGAGGTGCTGTTTGCTCTCTCCTCTTTTGATAATATCTTCTAGATCTGATATCATAAACCACCACAGCAACAGTAGCAACGCCCACCAGAACAGAGACAGCCAATCGGATGATAGTTTCAGTAAAACCACAACAGTGGACCCGGCCTGAGGAAAGACACGCGCACACACACACAAAAGAAACCACTGAAAAAGAAGTTCAAGATCAACATGCTTGATACAGGCCTAATATCACAGCTTATGTACCTGGACATGGCTGACAGAGTGTGTTGATGTCCAGATGTGTGGTCTGGTTGCTGATAGGATTGTTGATCACACAGCTGTAGGTGTTTTTATCCTGATATTCCACATCCAGAGGTAGAGAGAGACTGATGCTGAGATCAGACACACTGATGCTGGACAATACACTCATTCCTGCGTACCAGGAGAGAGTCACATCACTCACATTCACCACTGAACACAGCAGCGAACAATTTGATGATGATGATTCAGAAGAACATTGTGGAGAGTCTCTGGTGATGACAGGAATTGGCAGAGGAACTGGAAAACAGGAGATAAATTTTACAAAGAACTGAGTTTACAATGTATGTAGTCTTGTTAAACTGAAGGAGTAGTTAACTTTAAAAAAAAAAACTTTGCTGATAATTTACTCACCCCATGTCATCCAAGATGTCCACGTCTTTCTTTCTTCAGTCAAAAAGAAATTAAGGTTTTTGATGAAAACATTCCAGGATTTTCTCCATATAATGCACTTCATTGGGAACCAAATGGTTCAAGGTCCAAATGAGAGTTTCAGTGCAGCTTCAAAGGGCTTTACGACACCAGACGATGAATAAGTGTCTTATCCAGGACCCTTTGAGTCATGACTCGAAAAATGATTTGTTCATTTTGATGAACGAGTTAGAACAGGAGAGTCACGAACGTGCATCACAGAACAGAGCAATGCGAGCATTTGTGCTTATAAAACTTGAACTTTTTTATTTATTTTTTAAATGAATTATCGTATCTGGCTAGATAAGACTCTTATTCATCATCTGGTGTCGATTTAAAGCTTTTTGAAGCTGCACTGAAACTCTCATTTGGACCTTGAACCGTTTGGTTCCCAATGAAGTCCATTATATGGAGAAAATCCTGGAATGTTTTCATTAAAAACCTTTCGACTGAAGAAAGAAAGACGTGGACATCTTGGATGACATGGGGGTGAGTAAATTATCAGCATTTTTATTTAAAGTGAACTACTCCTTTAACTATTTAGATGTTCACAGACTCTGTTATATTTGTCTGCTGCTGATAATCAGAGACTGTAGTTGGGAGTTAGCAGTGATGTGTTAAGAGATCTTGTTCTCACTTCAACTATTAAGCAGATATCAACTAGCTAGCTGGATTCACACATTTTTAAAACAAATTTTTAGTAGCATTTATTCTAAACAGAGTTGCATACTATTAGCACAGTTGTACCTGGACATGGCTGACAGAGTGTGTTGATGTCCAGATGTGTGGTCTGGTTGCTGATGGGATTGTTGATCACACAGCTGTAGGTGTTTTTATCCTGATATTCCACCTCCAGAGGTAGAGAAAGACTGATGCTGAGATCAGACACACTGATGCTGGACAATACACTCATTCCTGCGTACCAGGAGAGAGTCACATCACTCACATTCAACACTGATGAACACACCAGTGAACATTTGGACACTGATGATCCTGATGATGATGATGATGAAGAACATTGTGAGGAGTCTCTGGTGATGCCAGGAATAGGCAGACGAGCTGGACAATTAAGTTACAATAAGTAAAATAACGTTTAAGAAGTGCTTTAATTAATTTTAAAATGAATAGTGCAGAATTATGACAAATCAGCAAAGTAACAAATCAATCATAACATAAACAATTAACACTGCACTTCTATACTCACCATAGACAGAAACTGTGAATGTCTTGTATGAGACCGTTTTACTGATGATCTGTAGTTGATAAAGTCCAGCATGATCAGTTCTGGTGTTTGTAATGGTCAGAGATCCAGTTTCATAGTCCAGATCCAGTCTGCCTCTGAATCTCCCACGATCAGCATCTTCATGTGTGTTGAAGACTCCATCCTTCTCATTGATTTCAGCAATTAGAGTCTGTTCAAGTCCAAACATCCAAAGTAGTTGCACACCTTTTTGCGCCCTGATGTTCAGAGTAACAGAATCTCCCTCCATCACCTGTTTTATTTCCCCCGTCTGACACCAAACACACCTGGAAAACAGTGGAACATGACCTGTCACTCAATTTAGTTTATTTAGATAGTAGATTATTTGGTTCAAACTCATCATTGTAAGCTGTTAAACCATATGGACCATCAACAGATCACTTTAAGGTGTTTTTTTTTTAAATAAAATGGCAGCTGGTCAACTAACGTTAGCCGATGACCAGTTTGGACCAGGTCGAAAACTGCTAATGTTATATCAAAAGTTACCGGATTTTTTCGCAATTACGAATTTTTTCCCAAAAACGATTTTCCAGGATTTATTATAAAATTCTGACAAGTTTATAGCTTAACTATCGAACTTGTAACATACAAAACACAATTTACTTACCAAACAGGTGTTCATAATACAAACAGAACCAAACAAATGTATAAAGCATTTTCTTTGACTGAGACATCACTTCTGCAAAATAACGAAGATTTCCTAAAACTTTGCTGAGGCTCTTGTGAGATTCAGCACAATCTGCATTTAAACAGAAAACCTGAAGCGAAATAACCAACGTCGAAACTCTGAGGTACTCTGCACGCACGCCGCCGTAAGTGTGTGTGCGCGCGTTGCCGTGCACGCGCGTGTGATCGCGCTCGATTGACAGTGAACGCTTATGTGTTGTTGTTTACTTCTGATCAGGACAGGGTTTCATTTATATGTATTCATTTAATTTATGCTGTTGTATATGTTTTTCTTTAATTATTTAATATAGCCTATAGTCTAGTGAGATTGAAAAGATGTATATATATATATATATATATATATATATATATATATATATATATATATATATATATATATATATATATATATATATATATATATATATATATATATATATATATTAGTACAAGCTGACCAACAGAAGACATGTCAGTGGTTTTCTTGTGAATAATGATTGCATCAACTTTTTTTTTTTTACACTCTACAAGTTCAGTTTCGAGTCAACACGAAACCTGAGGTGGTCTGATTCCTTTAGATCTGGAAAGAAATGTGGTTTAGGTCTGATAGATGGACACACATCTTGTAGAGTCACTTCTGTGAACCCCCTTCCTGTCCTGTTAGCATGAACCAGCACAAGCATTTCCTTTTACAAATACTATTGTGTTTAATGGGTCAAAGGCAAATGACGGGAAAGGTGTTGAAAATAACGTCTATATGAATTATTTAGTAAAGAACAGAAAGTAAGATGTACAGAAAGTAATATGACTGACACGCGTTTCAAGATTATTCAATTATTTGTTAATGGTTATAGGTAAGACATGGAAAGACAAAAACAGGATATGTTCTTCTACAAGATACACAGGACGTGGGTCTAGGTGTGATTTCAGAAATAGTTTTCTGGTTCTGCTAACCTTTGCAAGAAATTACTTGAAACTAGCAGAAAGGTCACTTTTTTATGCGCAGTTTAGAAAGATAGGCCTATGTTTTTAAAAACTAGCCTATTCACGTGGAAAAACTAGCCTTCACATTCACCATCTAACAAAACTGCATTTTCATGATATACAAATAACATATACAATCTGGATATATGATCTTGCATCATTTTTAAGATACTGACCTTTACACGCAGTCATGTGGGTCTACAGGGGTCCTATCTGTGATGTCATTTCCTGTTTTTTTGGTTGTCACGTTAAAAAAATAGCTTCCTACATATTGTTTATACTGTGTCTCTTTGGGGCATTAGACTGAAAAATATTACATGCATGAAATTGCCAGACAGAACATCAGTGTAATATGATGTTTCAGAGTTGCATGTTGTGGGTCAAAAGGTCACAGGTTTACAGCCTGTCCATCCAGATGGTTTCCATCAATGTATCAGTGTTTGGTGGGTAACCACACCGCAGGATCCACAATGCACAAAGAACTGAGGATCTCTGTCCTGCAGAGTTTATCTCCAGCTTTCCTCATTCAGTAAGAGTTGATTCCCTGGTTCAGGAGTTTTTAAATGGGGTTGAAGCTGAACTAACAGTAAGCTAAACGGACGGTGGCCGTCAGGAGCAGGACTGGACACCCTAGTTAAACGTGACTTTTATATAGATATACTGGAGCTCCACCTAGTGTTTAAATAGTAATACAATCTAACTAAACACTAATCCACACATTTGCTGAGTCCCAGTTCAAAGGCTGAATCCCGTGGTCTCGCAAACGTCATTTGTTTCCAATGAAATGAAAGAGACTACAGTTTCCGGTTCCAGGGCACCATGAGAAGACGTGGATTTTTTTCTGGAAGAAGACGTGGTATTTTCTCGTGGAAGACATATCTAATGATATGTATGTAAAAATAAAACAAAACCAATTAAAGCATTTTAAATGTTGACTTTCTAAGATGTGATTAAATATCATAACCTACCCTTTTCAAAGAAATGGACCATGGTGAACATATTTAGACAGTTAGTGAACCCTGTTTTGTTTTCAGAACTTTTATAACTTTTTTTTTAAATAACAAAAGTCCAGTACAAATGGCACTGTTACTCGTCACCAGCAGCGGCACACAGTTGCTAGGCAACAAGAACAATCCTCCATTAAACAACTCTCAGTATGAAAAACAGTCAAATTAATCTTGCGCTCTTGTTCTGCTTTCTTTGTCGTCAGTTATTCAATTATTCGACTAAATTGTTTATAATAGATTATAATGCATTAAAAAAGTTATAAATAAATAAACCTAAACGTTTATAACCTATAGGCCTATTAACCATGCAATTGAAAAAAAAATTCATTTAAAAATGGAGAATTCACGGAAACATAAATCTCCAAGAACAGTAATTCGATGATGTGTGCCATCCGCTGTGTTCGTGATGTCCAGTTCAGGACAGGTGTCTCCTGAATTAAATGACACTGGAGCTCCACCTAGAGGCTGAAAGTATTAATTGCATAGAAATAGAAAAGAGAACTACAGCCTACAAGTCTGAGCTCTGCATAATTCCTTTTAATCAGGTCCGTTGCCTTTAAACAATATAACTGCTTTTGATTTCCTAATATCTTTCATTCCTCTACTAGCTGTACAGATGTGAATAACTGTGACCACAAAAGCCTTTGACTCACAATCTGGAGCTGCTACTGTGTCACATGAATTCTGTTGTGTGTAGGAAATCTGTTGAGTATTAATGGGTTAGTTCACCCAAAAATGAACATTGTCATTAATGACTCCCCCTCATGTCGTCCCCAAGCTCGTCAGACCTCCGCTAATCTTCAAGAACACACTTTAAGGGGCGGTTTCCGGACAGGGTTTAAATTAAGCCTGGAGTAGGCCTTAATCTAAAATAGTTAATCGTGTCTTAAAAAATGGCTTTTTCTAACACAGATTAAGTACAGATTAAGTTACACTTGGACTATGGAGTCCTGAACTAAAATAAATCAGATTAAATTAAAACCAACTGTGCTAATCTGAATTAGCATGACAGAGGTTGCCTATAAAACACGGAATGAACCAAGAAAAGCTTAAAATTGCATGGAACTGAGAAGCAAATCCAAGGAAAACAATGGCTTTAGAAAAAGACTGCAATCAAAAAACATAATCTAACAAGAGAAAATGATTTTTATGCAAGCTAAATAATTTGCAGTGCACACACCAGTGTATAGTATATAATATATATATATGTAAATATGTATGTGTATATATATATATATATATATATATATATAAACAAAATGCATACATATAAAATCAACAATGTACAACTAGAACAATGAATGGGTTTCATTTAAAATGATTTATTCAAACAACTCTTAATTAATGCTTCTTGTTTATTCCTGTGATTTACATTATAAACTTACTAAAACATTACTTTAAACATGTGGTGTTCAGTGTTGACAGTCTAGAAGCAATATTTTCAACTAGAGTAATACCAATAGTGGTTGCTTTATTAACTATACAACTTGAATTTTTGGTAGCAGGTCCTCGATCCAAGGCTCAACACTTCACCACAATGGTAACCCCCAAAAATACTAACATAACATAAACGTTTAAATAACAACATAATAATAGAACATTAAACATTCTCTCTGTTTTCTCTTCTTAATAAAATAATTGCATAAAATATCACTTTATTTCAAAATGTACATTTCAGCCCTGTGCAAAGCATGATGGGAAGTGAATGTCGATGTACTAGATTGACACATATTTCAAAATTAAAACCAAGTGAAGTCAAAGTGAAGTGACCATTTCAAGTTAGTTTAATATGAACTAATCACATTTTAACAAGAAACCCGATACAATTAAAACATAATTAAATGTTAAATTATATATTAATATATGTCCTGAATGTGTGTATGTGTGTATCCAAGTAATGCAGGTGTCTTCTTGAAAACACAAAGTTAATCTGAAGTTAAACCTGCCTCCTGGTAGGTTTAATTTAAGACTCAGATTTAGTCCTGGAGTAACTGTAGTCTTCCTCCAGGAAATCAGCTTATTAAACTCTGGACTAAACTAAATCTAGGACTATTTAAAGCCATGACATAGAAAGCAGATTTCTGTTAATCAGGTTTAAAGGGCCATTTTATTCTAGGACTAGGCTTAATCTCTGTCCGGAAACCGCCCTAAGATATTTTAGATTTAGTCCGAGAGTTTCGGTCCCTCCATTGAAAATGTATGTACGGTATACTGTCCTTGTCCAGAAAGGAAATAAAGACATCAAAGTAGTCCATGTGACATCAGTGGGTTAGTCACAATGTTTTGAAGCATCGAAAATACATTTTGGTCCAAAAATAACAAAAACTACAACTTTATTCAGCATTTATTGTCTTCCGGTTCTGTTGCGGATCCGTGTTCAGTGACGCTGCTGACGTGTAATCCAGGTGCGTCCGTGTATTCGGGTTCAAATAAATACGGCTGGGCAAAAAAATCCAAGTCTTCCACTGTGTGGAAATCCTAGACATGTTTGTGAAGATTTGTACAGCGTGCGTCTCCCTCAGACTGTAACCGAATCTCAGAACAGAACCGGAAGACAATAAATGCTGAATAAAGTCGTAGTTTTTGTTATTTTTGGACCCAAAATGTAGTTTCGATGCTTCAAAACATTGTGACTAACCCACTGATGTCACATGGACTACTTTGATGATGTTTTTATTTCCTTTCTGGACAAGGACAGTACACCGTACATGCATTTTCAATGGAGGGACAGAAAACTCTCGGACTAAATCTAAAATATCTTAAACTGTGTTCTGAAGATGAACGGAGGTCTGACAGGGCTTTGTTACGACATGAAGGAGAGTCATTAATAACATAATTTTCATTTTAAGTGAACTAACCCTTTAATGCACGTTTTATTTTCATGATTATACCAACTTCAGCAAACATATCTGGAACTTAAAGCTTACTGCTCACTTCACACTGTTGGTCTGATTTGACTCCAGGAGTCTGACAGTGAATGTCTGATCTCTTCTTTGATCGAGCTCTCTTCTTGTAGATCTGATGTCATAAACCAGCACAGCAACAGTAGCCATGCCCACCAGAGCAGACAGAGCCAATCGGATCACAGCTTCAGTGAAACCACAACAGTGGGTATGTGGTCTGGAAAAAGAAAATAACAATGCTGAATTAGAACTGTGCATTCAATTCCCTTTTTCACTACTTTTTTCCTAGTATTGTTTAAAATAATAGAAATAATATAATTCTAGAGTATTCTAAGAGCTTCAGCCTCTTGATTCAACATCAGCTCTTCTAGAAACCTGTGATTATGTGACTCTTCCTCCAAGATCTTTTTTTTGCACTTATGTTTTCTAAAGCAACACCCCACACACGCTCACACACACACATGCTCACCCACACGCTCACACACACACCTGCTTCATGCCTCTGTCGCTCTTCTGCGGTCTGTTCTCTGTTCCAGTTAAATCACAAAAGAAAAAAATAGCAAATGCACAAATAGAAATTGTTTGATCTTTCTATGAATGCATGACCCGATGAAATGTAAACCTTGAATGCAATGCAAGTCGCTTTGAATAAAAGCATCCTAAAACTGCATACATGCATTGTTGTTAAAAATCTGGCAATATTAATTGGTTTATGTGGTTGATGGTTCAGCACGCATCAGCAGTAACAACAACACCTAACGAATAGGTTTGGTCAAAACTGCACGAGTGTTTCCGTTCTGACATAGCCTAATCTTTTTCAAGCTTTACTGAAACTAATATTGCTCTGACTGAAAACATTAAACAAGAGTGAGAGACGTACCTGAACTTGGCTGATAGAGTTCAGTAATGTTGGCGTCCTGTGTCTGGATGACGGTTGAATTGTTCACAGCACAGCTGGACGACCATAAATTGGAGCTTGATGATCTTTCTGTTGATGAAGTACTTTGAGCAGACTCTGATAATAACAGATGTTTCTATGATGTTAGTCTTAACACACACACTTCTGATATTATTTTATAGTAGATCCATGTTTTAAATGGAGCTAATGCCATTGATGGAAAAGTGAAAAGAACAGAAATGAAACATTTAAAAATAATACTATTCTCTACTAACCATAGACTGTGAGATTGAAACTCATGTAGCTGGTGTCTTTGCTGATAACTGTTACTTTATAAAGTCCAGAGTCTGAGATTCGGGTGTTTGTGATGGTCAGAGATCCAGTTTGATCCAGTTTCAGTTCGGTCTCTGAATCTCCCATCAGGACCATCATACGTCAAGCTGGTTTGTGTGAGTCTGCTGACTTCAGCGATTCTTGTGCTTCCGAACGTCCACTGTATGTTCAAATATTTCTGTGTTTCAGTGACATCAGTGTTTACGAGTGACAGAATCTCCCTCCATCACTGACACTGACTTCACTGCATCTGTCACATCTACAGAAAAAAGGAACACATTTTGTAATAGACATGATGTTTGTTATTAATGACCAGTGATTTGTATTTATAGACATTTTTTAGTGAATGTTTAATGAATTGCAGAAAACTTTTAAAGAATTCAGGAGTTAAGTTCAACTTTAATGTCAGGTGCCAGTTCTCACTTTCATGTGCAAACAGAAGCGAAACTACAACAAATATTTTTGGATAAGCCTAATTTAAAAATAAATATCAAATTTTGTTTTGGAATTCCTTCCACTAAAAATTACAGCATTTCCCAGAACAAATAGATTATTTTAGTTAAGATATTAAAGAGACAATAAACTGAGAAACTTGAAATGAAAACCAAAGTAATATAAAGAGTTGTCTTTATAAGGGACGTCATAGTTAAAAACACTCATGACTTACCAAGACGCCGCAAGCACACAAAGAACAAAATAAAAGCATTAACCATATTCCTTGGCCTTTTGTGAATCACGTAAAACACGCAGTAAACCACTTTAAAGCCGCCCGTTCACATCATAAGCACCACTTGCTGCTGTTGCATTCTGTGAAATGCCCATCTGGGCGTTTCCATTGTTTGCGGATGTCATGTTGTTGGGTAAAATATGCTGCGTCCAATTCGCCTACTTATACTACACCCTAAAAGTATGTACTCTTTTTGTGAAGAAAAAGTATATACTTTTGAGTGTGCAGCAAAAAGAGTAGGCAAGCTTGGGGACATACTATCACGTCATCTTTAACGGACAGCTCTGTCGCGTGCTGCGTGCATCCTGTCACCGTAAACTGCCCTGTCAATCATCTTGTCACAGTTAAAATCCTCCATTCTATCTAATTTGATTTCCTACCGTTTCAGAGCACGTTCATCTGCCAGTCGTGGGTCTTTCATGCAGATACTCTCCTCGTGTTTGCAATTTGAATATACTGATGCATTTAAAAAGTAATGGCTAAACGTGTCTTTACAAAAGTTCACAATGCTGCTGCATATGCAATATAATGTGGACAAAATTGAATAAAATCATTTTCGTCTGGTTAGATACCGATAATTAATCACTCAAACCTGTTTATCTAAACCTCTCTACACAGTCGCGGACCAGCGCGGGACTCGCGCGCGCCCTGCGTGTCTGTAGTTCTTTAACACTTTTTACTCGTGTTTGTAGTTCTAACCGAATCCTCGTCCACCGCGCAATGGTTTGTGGGCAATATCAGCCGTTAGAGTGTGCACCGATCTACACTTCGGATTCTGACCGGAAATAGTAGACCATCCGGGTATCTTTGAAACACTTATTTCAACATACTACGGTTTGGGACATACTAATTCTATTTTCGAATACTATTTAGGACGGATAGTATGCGAATTGGGACGCAGCAGTAGACTAATCATGTTCCGTACAACAACGATGTTCCGTACAAATTAACTTTAACCGCCGATCGCTGAATAAATACTTATAGGTCATACACAAAATGCATATCTGTGTCTTCTTCAATTCTCCCTCTTTCATCCCCGATCAAAACAGAGACACTCCAGCTGTTTGTTTCTGTGATATTTCAGTAAGTTTGCCGGGTGCGCCCACTTCACTTGAAAATAATCCGTTGGCAAACTATTCTTCAGACAGCGGCTTGAGTGGGGAGACAACTCGAGCAGTGAAAATGTACATTTCTATTTCATTTATGCTCTTCCTAGTATAACAGTCTTTATTAAATTAATATTGTCATCACAAATCGTGCACCCTTTTGTTGACTAAATGCTGTGAAATGGGGATTTTTAAACGATTGCGGCCGATGACCGCTTAGCGCCACTCTCAGGCAGCAAAAAAGGCAGCACGTCTGTCAGCAGTGCAGTGATGATGTTGTTTGTATTCATAAAGGGTCCATTAAGTTAATATTAACATAAATTGTTACATGAATTGAATATTTTAACATTAAAATTGATCAGCTGATCAGTTATTTTTCCATTTTCGCCGTTGAAATCAAGTTATGCGCTCTGTACGGAACACCATTATAAGCCTGTACGGAACATCGTTAACGCTTACCATCTTCCGTACACAGGTGGAGGAGGTAGTTTTCACCACTTTTCTCAAAAACGATTGGTTTAAAAGACATCAATCAAAGTGTGGACCAATCAATGGATATTCCCCCGGAGAATGATCACACAAACTTGCTCCGCAAGATAAACGTTTTGGATGAGGAACATAAAAATGGAAAATCTATAAAATTGATACTTTAAACGAACTAGGAAAATTATAAATCTTTTCCAGCAGCCAATGGCTATACCCGCCTACAGAAACCTGACAATAAATAAATAAATAAATACGCAAATAATTACACAAAAATATATAAATAAATTGGCAAATTAAAACATAAATGCACATATTATAAAACAAACTTCACAGGAGGGAAAAAAATTGATTTTTTTTTCATATATATTTTTTTTCGTGTGTGTGTGTGTGTGTGTGTATATACAGAGGCGGACAGAGTACACAGCTTTATTACTTGAGTAAAAGTACAGATACCCCTTGCTAAATTTTACTCAAGTACAAGTAAAAGTACTACAGTCAGATGTCTACTTGAGTAAAAGTACTGAAGTACGTGTTTTTAAAAGTACTTGAGTATCAAGAGTACAAGAGTACATTTTCTAAATATTGCAATACTACTGCCACAGTGCTTACATTTATGAACAGAAACATCCTACATGGACTTATGAAAAATGTTAATGTCAATACCTTAGAGAATGTAAAAGGAATTTAAAGTAAAATCAAGTCATATTCATATTCATTTCAAGGTAATAAAAACATTACGGTTTATTAAGTAAGTTCTTTATACACCACTGAAAACATAGTTATGGATGTCATATTGTATTTCTGTTAATAGATACTCAACTTTCTTACACATTGCACCTTTAACATTTAAAAAAATTCAGAATATTCAGAAAATTGAAATAGTCTGGCGAGGTGGGGCCACTGGTCGGCACATTCCCGGGATAGACCTGCTGCGTCTTCATCCATTGTTTCGTCTCTTATCTAAATCTGACCATGGAGTTGACTTTGGCGAAAAGCTGAAGGTGACTGCTGATAGGCTGTTCCAATCAGTGGCGCCTGCACAATCCAATCACGTTTGAGAGCGAAACAACAAATTGAGGGTTTCTGAGATTTTTCTTATTTCCAATTTTTTTTTACATAGTTACTTTTTACTCACGGTTATGAATAGAAATGTAGTGGAGTAAAGAGTACAATATTTCCCTCTCAAATGTACTTGAGTAAAGTCATGAGTACTCCCCAAAAATTATACTTCGAGTAAAGTACAGATCCCTCAAAATTGTACTTAAGTACTGTACTCAAGTAAATGTACTCCAATAGTGTCCGGCTCTGTTGTGTGTATGTGTATATATATATATATATATATATATATATATATATATATATATATATATATATATATATATATATATATATATATATATATATATATATATATATATATATATATATATATATATATATATATATATATATATATATATATATATATATATATATATATATATAGAGTGTAGCCCAGTATAAATATCAATATAGTGTATGTAGTGACTGTCTTAACACAAATCAGACACTCGGCAGGGTGAGGGCTAGATCTGTTTTTGACGCGCTATTTGTCCACTTCGGATGAATTTAAAGTCCACAACGTTTCAGCGTATTTGGGTGGTGTTCCCATTTAATAGAAAATACAGTTTACAGAGTTCAAAGTGCAAACGTGAGGGCTAATCTAGCTGTGGCGTGCCAGCGGTAAAAACCGTGCGATCTCCCCGCCACCCTAGCATCCCTTCTCACCCGCTACACCTGTGAATTAATTAGCTGGCGCGCCTGTGCCACCGTGACCTTGGCTACTGTAGCACAAGCAACACTGCCCTCTAGTGTAGACAACCACCACAACATCAACAATAGCTAATGGCTCCCACAGTGTAGCCTAGTTCCGTATTTATTGAAAGGATATCTATCAGAAGGAGTATGCTATGGCAATAGCATGCCATTATGGAAATTAATAAAAAATATTTTTGTATTTTCTTTAATAAAATAAATCAACATTCGTTTTATTTATTTATTCAGCCTAATTAATGCATTTATTTGTGAATTTATTTATAATATTTAAGTAGATTTGTATTTATTTATTTCTGTTTTTTTTTTTTTTTGCAGGTTTTGTTGTACTGTGCACGTCATCAAAACACAGACGAACTTGAGTTGAGATGTTTGAGGTATTGTAATATCTAGTGAAATCACTCGACTTTTGACTTGGCATTTTTATATGAATCTTCCGCACTTCGAAACAACAAAGTCGGAAAGGCAACTTCGTAAAACACGTTTCGTTTTGTCGTTTGGATAAAGTGTGTAACTCTAGGTAGAAAATTCGCTGTAAGCCCTGACACGCCCTGCTCGCCAGACATTGCTCTACATTTATTTTAGAGATCTAGGTCTTCTTTAAACGTCATTGTTGAGAAAAGTCTAGAGTCGTAGAGTCTAAACTTGGAGTCTATTTCTTTAGACTGTGTTTTGAGTTTAGTTTAGTGTAGTTTTCGAGCTTGCCAGTCTGTCTTGCTACAGTACTACTTACTATGATGACAGAGACACCACGGGATTCAACGGAACACAAATAAACAGAAATCTCATCGATCATATTCATTCAAGTCAGATACAGCTCAAAACACAACATGTTGCCTTTTCTGTTCTTTTTATTTATGTACGGTAAGTTTAGAATCTCGTTTTACCTTTGGTTTCGATTTAAAGACATAATAAACAATGTTTTTTTTATAATGATTTCAAGATTTAGTGATGACAAGCTAATGGCTCCCACAGTGTAGCCTAGTTCCGTATTTATTGAAAGGATATCTATCAGAAGGAGTATGCTATGGCAATAGCATGCCATTATGGAAATTAATTAAAAAATATTTTTGTATTTTCTTTAATAAAATAAAATAAATCAACATTCGTTTTATTTATTTATTCAGCCTAATTAATGCATTTATTTGTGAATTTATTTATAATATTTAAGTAGATTTGTATTTATTTATTTCTGTTTTTTTTTTTTTTGCAGGTTTTGTTGTACTGTGCCACGTCATCAAACACAGACGAACTTAGTTGAGATGTTTGAGGTATTGTAATATCTAGTGAAATCACTCGACTTTTGACTTGGCATTTTTATATGAATCTTCCGCACTTCGAAACAACAAAGTCGGAAAGGCAACTTCGTAAAACACGTTTCGTTTTGTCGTTTGGATAAAGTGTGTAACTCTAGGTAGAAAATTCGCTGTAAGCCCTGACACGCCCTGCTCGCCAGACATTGCTCTACATTTATTTTAGAGATCTAGGTCTTCTTTAAACGTCATTGTTGAGAAAAGTCTAGAGTCGTAGAGTCTAAACTTGGAGTCTATTTTTTGAGACTGTGTTTTGAGTTTAGTTTAGTGTAGTTTTCCGGGTTGCCAGTCTGTCTTGCTACAGTACTACTTACTACGACGACAGACACCACGGGATTCAACGGAACACAAATAAACAGAAATCTCATCGATCATATTCATTCAAGTCAGATACAGCTCAAAACACAACATGTTGCCTTTTCTGTTCTTTTTATTTATGTACGGTAAGTTTAGAATCTCGTTTTACCTTTGGTTTCGATTTAAAGACATAATAAACAATGTTTTTTTTATAATGATTTCAAGATTTAGTGATGACAGAAGAACTAACAAACACAATAAAGATAACATACTGAAGAAGAAAAAATAGCCTATTTTTTTATGAGTATTATTATCCTGAGACGGTATATCCCTATTTCAGAAGCAACATGAAGCATTAGGCTTAGACTTGATTTCAGAGTTTCAATGTTTGTTTAATACAAATACAGTCTATGAAAAGAAGTATTGCAGTGTTGCTTCACAAGTAGGCCTACATTTATCATGTTAATGCATAAGCTTGGGTGTGTATGGTTTTACATTAGTCTTTTTTCCGTCACAAGCTAAAAAGGTAGCCTAATCCAAGATTTGTTTGTCTTTTCAGCAGCTCACACAAACATTTCAATCAAATCGGTTTCCTGAAATGATTCAGGTTTTGTAGTACCCATGAAAGGGAGTATGTTCAATAGGGGAGAGCTGGGCACAACATAACACTTTTTGACTTTGTTAATTTGTGTCTACTTAGGGTTTAGAGAATTTTCCCCACATTAATTTAGCACATGTCTACTACAATTATATGGTTTTGTTTTATTAATACAGTGTATACTTTTTTCTTGATTTACCCTGAAGGAATGGAAGTGAAATGTGACAACATGCCCCATAAGTGGGGTACATGTAACATTTGAGGGGCACATTGTAACATCACCATATAACAGATTAAAATGCTATCTGATCTAATAAAAGAATATACAAGTCAAACCAAAATATTTTCTTATAATATTAATTTGAGTGATAAACACACAGGAAAACATAGCTATACAGCATAGTTCAAAACTAAATAATAATGAATAATTTCTGAACATTGACTCTGCAGTCTTTATTTACATGTTTCTCTTGTTTTCTCAATAAAATTCATAATAGAATATAACAGCATATTTAGGGACACATTGTAACGCAGTGTTACAACAGGCCCCAACTGCAGAATTCATGAAAAATGAATCCCTCGTATTCGAAAAGCTATGCATTTTCCCCATAGACTTTTGAAAAATTGCAAAAAATTAGATCTGTGTTTTCAGGTGATATAGCAAAAACCCATTCAAAAATCCCATAGAATTTAGAGCAAAGGAAACGGGAGTGCTAAAATGCTAACTCGCTTCCGCGTTTTGGCCTACAAAGTGACGTGATAACTTCAGCACTCTATACATAACATTTTAAAGTATTTGATTAATTATTTAAATTGATTACTAATTGGATGAACTGAAATGATCCCATGAATGAAACATCAGAAACTCTTCAGCATATTACAGTTTCAGTAAAACTTGTTCTGTTGCTTTTCCAGGTGTGTCTGGTACAGAGACGGATGAATCTCAGCCTGTGTCCGTAATGGAGGGAGATTATGTTACTCTACACACTAATCTGACTGAAATACTCAATGATGATACTATAGTGTGGCTGTTTGGACCTAAAGACTCTTTCATATCGCAAATAAGGAGAAAGACGAATTGACTTCATTTTCTGTCACCGATGATATGTCATTCAGAGGCAGATTACAGGTGAACGAAAACACTGGATCTCTCACCATCAGAAACACCAGAATCAGACACTCGGGACTATATAAACTCTCCATCTCTAGAGAAAAGACTACGACAAAGATATTTAATGTGACTGTCAGTGGTGAGTATCTCTAGTCTTTTATTGTAACTTATCTGCTTATTCACCATTGGGCCTTCACATTGCTTAATCGTTCCATTCCATGCTGCATCTGGCCCAGCCAGTACGGATATGTTTAAGCTGATAACAAGCTTTTTGGAGTGTAATATAAATCATATGAGACGATATGAGATGTAAATAGCAACCATGTAATGAAGGATAGTTTGATTTAAAAAAAATTTTTTTTATTGTATTATTAACTTGTTTTAACTTCGGTCAAATAGCATATGGAAGCTTGTTTCTGCCATGGAATTTAAAAAAAAATCATAATTGTGACTTTTTAATATCTTACAACTCCGACTTTCTCGAGTTTATATCTCACAATTCTGAATTTTTTCTCACAATTGTATGTTTATTTTGCAATTCTGACTTCTCACAAGTTTATATATGCAAATTGCGCTTAGGCTACACCTCGCAATTCTAACTTTTCTAACCATTCATTAAAGTGAATTGGTTCAAAGGAGTCATTAGTTCGCGAATCGGATGTTATTAACGGATAGATTTTTTTTTTATTATTGAAAGTGGTTTGTCATCTGAATGTGTGGAGCGCTTTTCAGCTTTTCAGAGATGATTAGGCGCGACGTTATTTTAGCACACTTCACAACCAGTGGTAGATTCAGACGAAAGAAAAAAAACAAAAAAACTTTGGTCTACCGACCTTTTACCGTCATGTATTCTCAAAGATATTTAGTCAACTCAATTCATTGATATGCGCGAGCCGCGAGGGAGGGAGAGAGCGCAAGACAGTTTGAAGACCGCGAGAGTGTGTGCGCGCGACCGGGGCTTTCACTCTCTCAGTTAAACGAGCGTCGAAGTCACTCGTCGTCATCCTACTTCACTCATCGGATTGTGATTGAGGAATGGCATGGATATTCAAGTGTATTTGAATGGCATCTGTTTGTTTTAGTCAAGATTATGCTAAAATATACTTTCCTATATTTAAGTTCTCTATGAAGAGCCAACCCTCAACTTTGAAAATTCCCACTTTATTCCCGTTTATTCCCATAAATTCCTGTTAATTCCCATGGAAAGTTTCCATCTTTGAAAATTCCCAGAATTTTGCAACCCTACTTGCATCCGGTGCTGCGTCAGTCTATGGTCAGAAGCCGGTTTTGCGTTAGGTGGAGATAGTGTCAAATTACACTTGCTGTTTATAAAAACGTCCTGCGGTTAACGTGAATGATGTTAACAACACTGTGAGGCAGTTAGCGGTCACACAAGAGTGAAAAAGAGAAGTTACTTAAATTATATATTTCGAGCTACATCAACAACATCTTTGAGGGTTAGTATTCTCTCATATCGTATGTAATTCGACTAGCGAATCAGCGTTTCTAAAATCGGTGTCTCCGTTTCTGAGAAAACGGATTTTGTTAAAAGATTTTGCCGCTATACACTTGGCCTGCAGAACACGCTTCCGGAAGTAGAGACGCTGACTGAGATTCTTTTGGACATACGCCATCAGGGTTCGTGTATAGAGGCTTTTGCGAGTTATATATCACAATTCTGACTTTTCTTCTTTAGATTTGTGAGATATAAACTCACAATTGATAGTAATAAAGTTCCATTCTGAGGAAAAAAATCTGTTCACAATTCTGAAATATTCTTAAAATTACAACTTTTTATAATCTTTACTTTATAATTTAAAAAAAAGTTTAATTCAGGTATGTTTTGCAGACATGGTTGGTGAGACGGAGGCAGTGAAGTCAGTGTCAGTGACTGAGGGAGAGTCTGTTACTCTTTACACTGATGCTGAAATACACAAAGATGCTCTGATGCTGTGGAGATTTGGAGATAAAGGCATCATCCTAGCTAAAATTGATATTGAAACTGAAAAAATTACATTAAACAATACTGAAGAGAAGTTCAGAGATCGACTGCATCTGGATCAAACTGGATCTCTGACAATCACTAACACTAGAACCACAGACTCTGGACTTTATGAACTTCAGATCAGAGGCAGTGAGAGCTCACAGCGATTTCTTCTTTCTGTCAATGGTGAGTCACTCTTAAGTTACTTAAACAGTCTTTCAGTGTAATTTAGCTTAAACCCTGGTCAGAATCACCTGCCTGTGATTTTGTAGTGATCCTGAAGACTTTGGTAGGAAGTTCGCTCTGGTGATTTTGATCAGGAACAGCATACAGTATTATTAGCATATATTAGAAGTCATTTGAGATCATCACGTTGTCTGACTCTTTCACTATCTCTCTTTTTAGCCAAAGATCCAGGTCTTTCTTCGGGTGATATAGCAGGAATATCTTTGGGCGTTTTAGTTCCTGTTCTGCTTGTGGCTGCAGCTTTTGCTCTGATTTACGATCACCGCAGAATCTCTAAATTAAAAAGGCAAATGGGTAAGTATTACATAACATAAAGAGAATTTCCGTTTCCTCCAAACCTGCTGAACTTACAAGTTGACAAGTCGAAACCACGAACGATGTGCCAAGTGGTCTGAACTGAATGAACGGCGTTCATGGTTCGACTTATCCAGACTATTTTCCAAAGATGGCGCCGCCTGTATACACGAAGTGAGCTGTCTTTATAAAATATCTTCTTATTAAATGGTCTGTACACTTACAAAGTTCTCAATGCTTCGTTTTGCATGTAGGGACCCTCATTATGTTACTGTGTTAGTGTGGGGCTATTTTGAGCCTTGTTAGTGGTATAAACTAGCGATTTCTTTTTACTTATATGCCCCCATATACTAGCGTCATACGCTAAAAAGTTTTTAAAGATACAACTCTTTACATTCGAATATCATGAAAACAAATCTCAGAGAACGGTCGACTAGGTACCAATGAGTTATTGGACCAAAGGTTCATTTTGCGCCAGAGTTCACCTTTAAAGGTGCCATATGTGATAATTGAGGTAAAAATATACAGAAAATAAACTACACGCATCAAAATAATGAGAAGAAATAAGTGCAATGATAAAAAAAACTGACAAGTTATATTGGTGCCGAGATATAAACCTAAATTAGCATGCTAAATTACTAGCCCCGGCCCGTCAAGTGTCGTAATACCAGTCATGGCCATGGGAGGCTGTATGCGGGCAGGCAACATAACCACCAGCCAAACTGCAATAGATGAGTAAGTTGCGCGGCTTGTGTGTGTACTTGAACCTGAAGTCAGTCGTGTGGAAATACAGCCGATTACTACATTTCAGTTCAGGGAAGAGTTCAAAAAATGATTGGTCGAACATGCATGACGAATACTTTTTGGTAAGTTGTAGCATACTGTATCTTTCAACAGTGTTCATGTTCTTTTTCCATTAGCTAGTAGAGATGATCGGTTCACGAGCGCTAGGGATCTGTGGTGTAACATGTACAGGCGCCAAAACGGTATTTATTGTTTGAATTGCGTAATAAAATTGACAGAATCTGAGAGCTTAACTAACCTGCTTGCTAAGTGTCATTTGCGTGTGTCTCACGGTGAATTCATGAGAGTTGGCAGCTCTGAATGACGCTAGCTTGATCAACATCAGCCAATGCTGTCTGTCAAATTAATTCAAACTAACAATAAAAGTGTAATATGAACAAAACGAATACCATAAACTTAAAATAATAGCCCAGGGTTTTATTTTCCCATATCGTGGAAATGCACCAGCTTGTTTTTGAGACAGGCGTCTATGAGACGGTCTTCATCATTTAGTGTTGAGATGTTGTTCATTGAGTCTCTGATCTTTAAAAATCTCCAAATGCTCCACGTGAAACTGCGGTCATCTAACCTTTTACTATCGTGTCAAATGATTTGAATAATATGCGTGAGAAAGAGAGCAAAACAGCGCTCGCTTGTGTTGTTTGAAGACGTGAGAGTGCGGCCGCGGCACAACTCACTTTCTGGAGGTATACTGCCCCTATCTGTTATGGAAAATGGAATATTTTTTGATTTTTAGTTTCAGATGGCACCTTTAAATGTGCCCTAGAATGTGAAATTGAATTTATGTTGGCATAGTTAAATAACAAGAGTTCCGTACATGGACACGACATACCTTGAGTCTCAAACACCATTGTTTTCTCCTTCTTACTGAAATCTCATTTTTGAAAAACACCCCTGAAAAACAGGCAAATCTCCACATAATACCGACTGTTACGCAACAGTTCGGGATCATTAATATGTATGACCCCTAACATTTGCATATTGCCAGACCATGTTCAGTGACAGACGAGACGGAGCTGCGCAGCCGAAGCATGGCAGTTTCTCAGTGTTGGGATGTACACATCAACACAAAAGTATTTTTTAGTTCCTTCATCCGAGCCTCTGAAGAAACGATTCGACAGACTGCATGTCATCTGCTGCTCAATGCTCATCACAGCAACATTTTATGTGATGGGAATAGATCTAAATACTTCAAAAGCATCTCACGATTGGTTAATCTCGATGGCTGTAATAGTAAAAACGTATAATAGCTGTAATGAAATTATTCGAGAGAGTTTCACATGTAATACATAGCTATTTTATATGCAAGCATGTCAGCCAATCACAGCAGAGGCCGGTTACACACAGCAGACACGCCCCTTCAAACAGTGTTCAAATCAGTACTATCAATATTTGATTGTGATAAAGTGGATCTATTCCAAGTACTTTACGTACACTTTAAATATCTTGCATTTAAAGGCTGATATTATACAGAGATCATACTATACTTACTTGCAGTGATGTAAAACACATTTTAGGCTTAATATTAAGAAATGTGCATTGTACAATCAAGGTATAGATTTTTTCACTAGAGTAGTTAGAGCAACTTTTCTCTATTCCTGGATCTAACGAGACACGTACGGGCGAAGTGACATATACACAATTTCCTATGAAAACCATCCCAACACAGGTTCAAAATATAGTGAATCAGAGTAAGATAAAACTTGTTTTGGAAGAAGGATTGATTAGGTGTTGGGTCATTATTTAAATTGAGTGAGTAATTTTGAACCTGAGAAAGTTACATAATGTGCCTTTAAACTTGTTTCCCAGTAAAATTACTTTGCAGTAAACTTGTCATTATTTAAATAGCTGTTAAATAGGTCAAACCACAATGAACAACATGGACAACAATGAGTAGTTGTTCCTTTCTGCATCTTTGTGCAAAAAAAGAGAATAAGATCAATCTGTTCCTCACTTCGAAGACTTGGAAAATAGTATGAGTCATATGGACTTTATGGTGTGGTTGGTATGAATGAATGTACAGTAATAGCGATGTCCACCTGCACACTCATGAACACTTTTGTTCTCTGTTTCTGTCTACAATAGCTGTGACATGTGAAGAGAAAAAAGAGACCGTGACAGAGGGAGAATCTGTCACACTAAAAACTGGTCTAGCTCTAATACAGGGTACTGATACGATACAGTGGTGCTATGAAGCTGAAGACAATCTCATTGCTGAAATCAATAGAGGGACCAAAAGGACATTGCCAGGTGCTGATAAGAGATTCAGTAGTAAACTCATGCTGAATGACAGAACTGGAGATCTCACTATCAATAACATCAGAACCATTCACTCTGGACTCTACAGACTAAAGATCAGCGTCGGCAGAGGAATCATATACAGTCTTACTGTCAATGGTAAAGTATAACTCTTCCGATGTGTTATTATGCACTAAATAAAAGGTTTAGATGATCTGAAACTAAAGCTTTTTCAAAGTGCTCAAACTTTAATTACTTTTAGATTGCTTGCAAGTACACGGCCACTTTACAAATTCATAATGTACCAGCTTTCCATTAAGCTGCTGTGGTATTAGCAATAGGAGTGAGCAAGTAATTAACTCATATAAACTCAGATATAAGATGCAACCAATGTCTTTATTTCTTGTGCTCTAATTGATATGTGTTGCTTCCAATTAGCTTCTTGTGCTGTTTCATTCTTTGTTGTTCAAACACAATAATGGTAAATCCATACCTTGCAGATACAGCGCACACACATTGTCCATATTCCATTTGTCCTTGAACATCACTCTTTATCAGTGAGCATGGTTAAGCACCATTAAACTCAATCCAACACGAACAATCTTAGACATGATCAACATGGTATTCCACGTAGTGCATGGCTTAACACGGTCAAAAACTGTGTGCTTCCCCACTACCAATACACCTGTATCTAATTACCCATGTGCTCCTCATATATCAATGTCAGAGTGCCCCAGTGGACAAAACTATAATTGCATTAGAATGGCTCCTACACATAATGTTATGTGAATATACAATTAGGAGATTGGAAAGTTGTAATATTGCATGAATAATTTAGGGATATTTTGAGGAGAAACAAGTCACACAATGAGAAAAGGCATAGTCAAAGATAAGCGATGGTTTGGCACACTTTTAATTAACCTCCATTTCTCCAAGTCTAAATCTTAATTTCTTGTTTTTTACAGATCTTTGTGAATGGGGTTGTGTTGACAACGTTGTTGTCTGTACTCAAAAAACTGCTGTTTTAGGATACATTTACAGTACAGCTAGCTTTTTCCTTTGCTTTTTTTGCACATACAGATGACTTCATTGTCAAAATAATTCCTGTTCAAACAGATCCAAACATGACTAAAAACACTGTATTATGCATGCCAGAACAGTAGTTGGTGATGTTGCTTTGTAAAGAAAAAACCTTACAGGTTTTTCTAGTTGAAGTGTCTCATAGTGGAAGTAGTTTACTTTTTCTAGTTCTAAAACTTGCACACCCCTCCCAAATGTTCAAGATGTGGATATAGCCGTTTCACAAAAAAACGCTATATTTACCTCATGAAAACCGTTAGCTCGAAAGAATGAAAACTAAACTTTGATGCCACTTTAAGTGTTCATTTTGAAAAAGGGAACTAACATAAGTCGGTTATTTCATTAAAAGAAAATATATCAAATGTTAAAATGTTTGTATGAATTTAACTGTTAATTATTATCTAAAAATAAGTCATGACAAAGAAAGACATCATTATTTAGACATTTTGCTTTGGAAAAATGTACATGTACTACAAACATTATGGAAAAAGTGAAATAATTATTGTGACCTGAATCAAATCATGACATGTCCAGCTCTATAAAATAGTTTGAAATTATGTATTGTAATAAATCTATAAATTATTCAATGGCTTAAATATCGAAATACTACAGCACATTCTGCTTTATAATTTGTGGATTCATCTTCTGCTTTGCTATCTGGCTGCTTTGTTCGATGTTCATTATGACTTTATTCTCATAATATTACAACTAAAAAATTATTATACATTTACTATAACAACATCCCCATGAGAGCTGTATAATCTATAATTATTTTTCTGCATTAGCTCATGTTTTATATAGGTTACTTTTTTTTGGTAAATTGTTAGTCTAAAAATTTGAGAACCGTAAATTCTATAGAAGCCACAAAAATGTGTTTTGCAGGAGTGATACAAGTTTTTCTGCATAATTTAGCATATACCTCATAAGAAACCAATGCAAAATAGATGGTTCTGCTCATGCATGTTTAGTTTTCTTGCACCCTCATGGAATTCAAAAAATGAAGTTCATGTTCACTAACATGCCAAAATAGTTGACGAAATCTCATCTAAATGTATGCAGTGTCAAAAATGCAAACAAAATTCAAGCATTTGTTGTTCTGTATTTCTCTGTCTCTGTGTGCTGCTGTGATGTGAAGTGAGTTCAATGTCAGTGAAGGCTGGAGATCCTGCCCTTCTCCAGACTGCTGCTACAATACAGCCAGATGATCTGATACTGTGGACGTTTGGAGCTGAAAACCGTCCTCGTTGTTAAAGCTGATTCAAGATCGACTGATATTAATGAGAGATTCAGAGACCGACTGGAGCTGAACAAGACGACTGGATCTCTGATCATCAGAAACATCAAACCTACAGACTCGGGACATTTTAAACTACAGATCATCAACAAAGAACAGACCACATTCAGCAGATTCAATGTGACGGTCACTGGTGAGTAGAGCATTTATTAAAAAACAGTCCTCAACGCTTTTTCTACAGTGCTTTCGCGATCCAGGTTATGTGAGCAGGGTCAGTCAGTGCGGTTCATTTGAATGAGTGTAAACGCTGCCATTCAAACCAAACGAGCAGTATCGAGAGAACTTAAAAAATAAAAAAATGGGTCTCTTTCACTTCCAAACTAACTCTGGTGTGGTCACATTAAATATGAACGCAACATGGACTAATGACTTATAAACAAACCAAAAACTGGACATGCCACTAGATGTGAAAGCTGTTTTTTCTTGTCATAGTCATAATGTTGCCCGTCGTCAGAGTTCAGTACAGGCATCAGAACCACGTCTCCTCGCTGCAGATCTACGTTTGTGTGTGTGAAGGGATCGCTGCACCTGTTTTGATTTATTTACACATTTTATGAGCTCTTCACAAGTCGAGTTCTCAGCTCACCAGCTCAAAATACTGTAATCGTTTCGGCTATAGACACACAACGAGCGTGTTTATCCCAGAACACTGCGTTGGTTTGGATGTTTGGTGAGTTCTGTCTCAAAATATCCGTGATCAAAGCCAACAGTCAGATTGTGAACATATCCAAATGCCTTCAGGTTCAGTTTTAAAAATGCCAATGTGAACTCTAAGCAGACCACTTTTTTTGTTGTTTTTTGGTCTAGACCAAAGGAACCAATCAAGTTGAACTTTTAAAGTTGAACGTTTTTCAAAAAGTTTCAAGGAAAACGTTTGGCTGTATTTGTTTTTATTTAGTGTACATGTTTAGAAACTCGTGTAACTTTGACATTATCCATATATAGATGTACATTCAAAAGCATTTCGTTCTCTTATTTGATTTTCTGTAATTGTCTCTTTATTTTCTGTCAGATTCCTCAGGAGACCGAGTGGATGGACCAGCAAATGTGAATTCGCCGCTGTTGAATGGAGATAATGATAGAGAAAATGAGCAGCAGAGTTCAGTGTGATGTTCACTATGACATCAATAATCAAACTCAACAAAAGATTTCTGCTTTATGAAAGTGAGAAATGAACCCGTGTGCGGGAAAAAGTCAAGTACTCCTCGCTGAAGACTGTAACGCGGTGACGTCACGAAATCAAGACACGTATGTGTTATCATGCATGCGCCATAGCTCAGTATCAGCGCATGCGCATTAGTTGGCCTTGGCTTTCATTGGCCAAGGACCACCTGAGAAGCTGTTTGACTGACATGGAAATCAACCAATCAAATTTCGTTTTGATCCACGTCATGTAAAGGGCGATGACAATGTAAAGACTTGTGTCCCTACAAAAACAGACCGGCGTGCATCTAATAAACTATTCATTCCAGAACGTTTACTGCAAAAGTGGTGCCGCTCACTACACATGCTTTGGAAAATCCAGCATTTAGTTGATCCTGATAAGCACTCATTGTCCGTGTGAGCGTGTTTGGCATCACAATCAGGTTTTTCCAGGTGCATCGTTAAAGAACTGCTCAATATCTAACCACACCCTAACCCCACCACAACTCTATCCCTCCATATCCCTCGCTGGATGTCATTCAACTTGAGTACCACTTGAGTTTTGTGTGCCACATGCATTAGACGGTCAGCCAACGGTCCATGGGTGTGATCTCTGAAGCATACAGTTATATCATAAACACACTATGATCTTTCTCTATTACCGCAGTTAACAGACCACTAATGAAAAGAAAATTCCATATTAATTTAAAAATGTAACATTCACAAGAACAAAGTCACCCGGAACAGTAATTTGATAATCGTGTTCGTGTCTGCCATTCAGTAAACTAGTCATGAATCATGATGTCCAGTTCAGGACAGGTGTCTACTAAACAAATGGCACTGCTAGAGTCTCCACCTAGAGGCTGTACGTAGTAAATGATGTTGGACGAAGATATCACTGTTTTCTCCAGAGCTATATGAACTAAATTAATAACATTTGTAATAAAAATAATAAATAACTATCACTACAACTCACTTAAGCTGCACAATGACACTTTTTTTTCTAGATCTACCGTCTACTTCTAGATCAGAAACATATTTTGTTGTATTTTTTTTCTGTTATCACTGTAAAACTTTGAAAAATGTGTATTGTAAAAAGTGCTATATAAGGAAAGGTGACTTGAATTGACTAATATCTTTATATGGCAGAAATAGTAAAGAGTATAGCTCCTAGTATCCGGTTCTGAACTCGGCACAAAAGTTTCCTTTATTCCTATTAATAAGGCCTGCTGCCTTTAAACAAATGTCACTTTTTTTTTCATTTCCCAATATCCTTAACTCTTCTAGCTGGACTCATTCACAAACAGGTCGCCCATCCATCAGAGCAAACCACAGCTGTACAGATGTGGATAACTGAGACCACAAAAGGCTTCGGCTCACAATCTGGAGCTGCTACTGTGTCACATGAATTCTGTAAATCACTTACAAGCTATATTGAACTATATATTGTTTAAGGATGGATAATTAAAGTGGTCTATAGTTGTTGGAAAACTAAATCTTTATTAATAGTCACCAAAAACATTCACCAAGAGTCATTTCAACAGAGCTTATAATTATTCTGATGCATCATGTATTGCTAATTATTATTTTGTTTAGGGTAATTATGTTTGCAGTCATGAATTTAATTGAACAGATTAATAAAAAATATGTTCTGTGCAAATACAATCAATAAAACGTACAATGGATGAATAACAATCTGTTAATAAAGAGCTGTGTAAGTATAGGAAATCTGTCAAGTATTAATGCATTTTTCTATTTTCATGATTTTACCAGTAAACTTCAGCAAACATATCTGGAACTAAAGCTTCTGCTCACTTCACACTGTTGGTCTGATTTGACTCCAGGAGTCTGACAGTGATGTCTGATCTCTTCTTTGATCGGCTCTCTTCTTGTAGATCTGATGTCATAAACCAGAACTGCAACAGTAGCCACGCCCACCAGAGCAGACAGAGCCAATCGGATCACAGCTTCAGTGAAACCACAACAGTGGTCTGAAAAAAGAAGAAAGACCATAAATCAAAATTGTGCATGTAGGTTTTTTTTAACACTTTTTGCTAGTATCGTTAAAAATAATTCATAATATAATTCTAGAGTCTAGTGTAGTTAACCTCAGCTCTAAACCTGTGATTATGCAAGTCTTTCTACAAGATCTTTTTCAGCACTAATGTTTTCTAAAACAACACCCCACTCACTTGCGTGCGCACACACACACACACACACACACGCCTGCTTCATGTCTCTGTCGCTCTTCTGTGGTCTGTTCCAGAAAAAAAAAACAGCAAATGAAAATCTCTCTATGAATGCATGAGCCGATCAAACGTAAACCTTGAATGCAATGCAAGTCGCTTTGGATTAAAGCATCTGTCAAATGCATAAATGCATTGATAATGAAAATCTTGCAATATTAATTGGTTTATGTGGTTGATGGTTCAGCATGCATCAGCAGTAACAACACCTACTGTATGTACAGGTTTGGTCACAACTGCATGAGTGTTTCCGTTCTGACATAATCATTTTGAGCTTTACAGGAACTGATATTGCATGGACTGAAAACATTTAAAGGGTAATTCCAGTGGTGGCACTGTAAAAAAAATTGTTGGTTTACCTTAAAAAATTAAGTAACCTGGTTGCCTTAAAATTTTAAGTTGATTGAACTTGGAAAAAGTGAGTTAATACAATGAAGGAGATTGATTTAATGAGATAACAAATCTTGAAAATATATTTTTTTACATTATGAATATGTATTGAAAGTGGGTCATATACAGTACTGTGCAGAACTCTTAGGCACACTAGTATTTTCGCCTCAAAGAAATGGTTTTAAGCCAGTTATTTATATATTTTGTTGTAGTGTCTCAGTAGGAAATATCAGTTTACATTTCCAGACATTAATTGTGCCATTAATTGTAATAATCCAGTGAAATTTTTGAATGCACAAGGATTCTGACAACAGCCAATGCTCCACACGGAGGTCGGATCTCACCATCATCGAGTGCATCTGAAATTATATGAAGAAACAGAAAAAACAAAGACTAAGACCAGAAGAACTGCGGCAACGTCTCGAAGGTAGTGCCTGCCGGCCTGCAAAGTTACAGTACTGTGAAAAAGTGCATGCGAGACAGATCAGACTGTATAGTGCACATACAATCCGATCTCACGGGAATTCTTACGAATTTTACGAGGTGGCTAATTCGTAACAATTCATACGACCTCACTCATACAAATTAGTACGATTTTGCTAAATCGTACATATTTAAGAATTGTCCAATTCGTATGAATTCCCTAACCCCGCCCCTAACCCCGCCCCTAAACTTAACCGTCACGTGGGTTTAGACAAATCGTACGAATTTGTACGAGTGAGGTCGATTCAGAATTAGCCACTTTTTAATCACTCGTACGAATTCGTACGAATTGGTCGTGAGATAGGGTAGGCACGTATAGTGCACTCACGAGGGAGAGACTTCACGTGTGTGCGCCTCATGACACAGAGACTCAGGCATCGAAATTTCCGTTCTTATTCGGTCTGGTTACTACCGTTTACGTCGGAACCGGTTCCCTATTGGCACCGCGTTCGGTACCCAACCCTATCCATAATGCATCCGTCAGCGTATTTCAGTACCTACATCCATGTTTTCAAAACGTTTCTGCCGGTGAAATCAAACGCACTGGCACTGATCTGTGATTGGTCTGTTAGCGCATTAGGGCCCAACCCCCTATGGGCGGGTTTGAAAGGGTGGGATCTAGTGCTTGTAGTCTTTGCAGAAATCCCCAACACTTCCTCCTACAATGACGTAAAAGGACGATTTTTTGCGTTATTTTAGGAGGAAGTAATAAAGGTAAATAGTGTATTTCTCTCGTCTCAGGGGAAAATGAGAGATAGTATGACTGGATTTCTAACAATGGAAATCTTAATGCAAATGGGTGGAGTGTCCCTTTAACAGACTAAGAGTGAGCAATGTACCTGAACTTGGCTGATAGAGTTCAGTACTATTGGCGTCCTGTGTCTGGATGACGGTTGAATTGTTCACAGCACAGCTGGACGACCATAAATTGGAGCTTGATGATCTTTCTGTTGATGAAGTACTTTGAGCAGACTCTGATAATAACAGATGATATTGTGACATTAGTCTTATCACACACATTCCTGAACTTCATTTATATTAGATCCATATTTTAAACAGAATTAAAGCCAGTAACAAAATTTAAATGTGCATGTAAGGAATACCAAAATTAAAAGATACACCAAGAATGGTCATGCTAACACTATTATTCTTGACTAACCATAGACTGTGAGATTGAAACTCATGTAGCTGGTGTCTTTGCTGATAACTGTTACTTTATAAAGTCCAGAGTCTGAGATTCGGGTGTTTGTGATGGTCAGAGATCCAGTTTGATCCAGTTTCAGTCTGTCAGTGAATTTCTCATCAGGACCATCATACGTCAAGCTAGTTTGTGTGAGTTTGCTGACTTCAGCGATTCGAATGCTTCGAACGTCCACTGTATGTACAAATATTTCTGTGTTTCAGTGACATTGTTTAGAGTAACAGAATCCCTCCACTCACTGACACTGACTTCACTGCATCTGTCATGTCTTGAGGAAAAAGGAAACATATTTTGTGACACCCAAAAAAGATTATTGTTGTTTATGACCAAACTATCAGTTATAATTATACGCATATTAAAGTGTACTAAGTATTATTGAAATTGTCTCAATTTAGCATCAAAAAGCACACTAAATACACTTAAAGTTGTACTTTAGTATGATTTTATTTTAACAAAAATACACTTAGTAGCCAATCAAAAAAACTAGTAAAACCATTAACTAATCATTAACACACTTTAAGTAGCCTATACTGACAATTAATCTTGCTGCATGTTAGCATACTTTTTTTTTACACTACGGCAGTTACGAGATTCTGTTTTGGAATCCCTTCCACAAAATTTCTCAACTTACATGAATAAAATATATTAAAGAGAGGATATATTGAGGATTTTTTATGAACCACTATGCTAATTGTTTAAAACTTACCAAACAGACGCCACAAGCTCAAAAAGAAACAAATGAAAGAATTCATATTCCTATAGCCGTTTGTCTTCAACTCTTATCACGCAGTAGGCACATCACATCTTAGTTCACATGAACAAATTGTAGGCGTTCCAACAGCAGGTTGCCAGCGGATGTCAAACATTAAACGCTTTTGGGGGTGCGGGGTGTTCGTGTTAAACTAACTAGGAAAGAGTGTGCTTTTTGATTTTTTTGCCAGATGGCTTTCATATGCGTATAGCCTACTTCATATACCTTGCATACTAGGCCTACTCATTTAGTAGGGGCTATCCGTGTTATCATGTCAAGAGAGCAGCGCGTATTAGGTTTACATTGCGTAGGATGCAAAATGTTTATACTTTGTCCTGCTTTTTTATGTACAATTTCGTATAAATTCGAACGATACGAATCGTAGGAAAACGTCCAAGTGGGGGTTGGAAAAAAGTAGCCATATTTTAATAATTGAACACCCATCCGCAAAAACGTACGCTAGTTAATTCCCAGACAACTGACATTGAATCAACGTGGAAACGACGTCTCTCATGACATCGAAACAACGTTGATCTGACATTTTGCTCATCGAATTAACGTTGAAACCAACGTCAGACGCGGCATTCTTCAAAGCTAAATGAAAATCGAAAATTGGTTTGCTTTCATAACGTTGAAACAACATTGATTTCAAGTTGATTTTCCGTTAGTTTTAAAAGAATGACGCGTCTGACGTTGGTTCAACGTTAATTCTATGAGCAAAACAATGTCAGATCAACGTTGTTTCGATGTCATGTTTCCACGTTGATTCAATGTCACTTTGCTATCTGTATTGCAATTTTTGGTAATATATACAAATGCTATGTCACCATACAACTCAAGCTCGTGACTAGTTAGTCTACTGTGATGACATCATAGAGTGTGTACAAGGAAGAACGGAGTCAAGTGTTGGGCGTTGGACGAACGAACAAGCGGATTATAAAATAACCTAATTCATTCTAATGAATCATCTTTTTTAATTCAGATTCTTCACAGCCCTTCAAAAAGATGCGGCACATACTATTGTTCTTTCTATTCTTGTTATTAATCTACGGTAGGATATGTCTCTGTCTACTTTCGGTTTTGGTACTATTCCTACGCCAAATGTATGGGAATTAATAATTAACATTTGTGAATAGCCTGCTGTCATAGTGACCCGTGGTCAACTCAGTGAAAAGTGAAATTCACAACTCAAACTTCCCGGATTCGTGAACTAAACTTTGTTACTAGCCTACACAAATAGCAGCTCTTTTTAATCGCAGCCTAATTTCCCTCGAAACGACCTTTCCTTCGCAGTGGACACAATACATTGATCTTTATGGGTATCTGAGAGACGGGGACCGTCTGTAAAGTGCAAACCCTGAAAAGCGTTTGGCATACTACAAACACAGTCTGTCCTGATGGTTTTGAAAAAGTATTTTTGCTTGACTTTTATCTTTGGAAAATATTCAATAACTTCACTGTAGGCCTACACTGTATTGTTGCCAAATTCAGTTCACACATCTCACTGTCCTGTTGGTTATACCACAACACCTTATTTGGGGAATATATAGCCTATATATACACTACTGGTCAAAAGTTTAAGATCGGTAAGATTATTTATGTTTTTAAAAGAAGTCTCTTATGCTCAAAAAGGCTGCAATTTTTTGATAAAAAATACACAAAAAACACAGTAATATTGTGAAATATTATGACAATTTAAAATGACTTTTTTATGTTAATATATATTAAAATGTAATTTATTCCTCTGAAAAAAAGCTAATTTTTCAGCATCATTACTCCAGTCTTCAGTGTCACATGATCCTTCACAAATCACTCTAATATGATGATTTTATGCTCCAAAAACATGTATGATTATTATCCATGTTGAAAACAGTTTTTTACATTTTTATTTCAGGATTCTTTGATAAATAGAAAGTTAAAAATAAAAATAAAAATACTGTAGTGCAGTAAGACGAAATATATATTTTCAAGATACAATCTGAAAAGTGTTTATCGCGTATGCAGTGTTGCTTCTCAAGTTCATTTATCTTGTAATGGTTATCTATTTGGTGTGTATGCTCTTAAATGTCCTCTAAAAAGGTGCATTTTTCAAAAAAAGACTATAGGCACAAGTTCAGTTGTTTAAACAGATTTCATTGAAACCTGCAATTTTTTTAGTACTTTTGGGAAACACACCCCTGAACAGTAGGCAGCAGCTAACACAATGATCATTTAGCTGAAGTTAGTGTGGTAAAAATGGTTCTGTTTGTATTCCAGGTGTGTCTGATACACAGACGGATGAATCCGAGCCTGTGTCCGTGATGGAGGGCGATTCTGTTACTCTACACACTAATCTTACTGAAATACTGAACGATGATACGAATATTGTGGCTGTTTGGACCAAAAGATTCTCTCTTATCTCAAATAACGAGAAAGGAAGATTTGACTCCAGTTTATTTCACTGATGATGTGAGATTCAGAGGCAGATTACAGGTGGACCAAAACACTGGATCTCTCACCGTCAGAAACACCAGAATCAGACACTCGGGACAATATAAACTCTCCATCTCTAGAAAAAAGAATACCATAAAGATATTTCATGTTACTGTCAATGGTGAGTATCAAGTCTGTCATTTTAACAATGAACATGTTAATAATATGGTAATTTTTAAACCCTGGTTTATTTAATTTTTTTCTTCATGTTTCACACTATTCCCTGTGTTAGTATTTATGATTATTCAGATTTCATTATTTCAAACCACACATCTGAAGATCACTCATGTGGGTGGATGAAAAAAAAGTCTTAAAAAGGGTGTTTTTTCAAAAATCTTTCTTTGAATCTAAAATTACAACGCTTTTGCCAATGCGTAGACATCCAACACACATGGCACCCTTGGAGTATGGGTAGGTTTAGGTCTGGGGTAGGGTTAGACCACTAGGGGGCGCCTTCTGCCCTTAATATATATCTGCATCTCATATTGACGCTAAAGGGTGCCATGTGTTGGCAAAAGCGTTGTATATGATGCCTTGGGAAGAGAACGTGCTGAACATTTCAAAGTGTCTAAATTCACTACTGTTGTTCACTGTTTTCGTGTCAGGTGGTACAACCAAATATGTGTAAGAAAAATAGCACACACACAAATATATGCAACCACTGCTGAAGTAGTAGTTATTATAAAGTGTGCCCAATTTATTTTACTTGGTATGATAGTGGCTAGCATGAAAAAATCTTAGCTTAAATTTAATATTTATTTATCCTAACTTAAATAGTCATTTAGAGACATTATTTCAGTTACACCACCTAATCTTACACTGAACCGGCATCTATTTGGATGTCTGTATTTGGTTTTGCATTTGCGAGTAAGTTAATACATTACATTTTTAAATACAATAAAGAAGTTTATGATTGCATTTTCCTAGTTTTACATTGGTTGTACCACTTGACACAGAAAGTTTACCAACTTACCCCTAAGTGAAAGTAGCTGTTTTTATCAGTATTTGAGAAGTAACTATACAAACCTTTTTACTTTTCCACAAGGATCAGTTGGGCTCCTCTGGTTGATGCATTTTCATGCTTACTGTCATTATTGTCAATTCATAATAAAATACCCATGTTTTAAATTATTCTAACAGCATTAAAACTACTGATATTTATACAATTTGTGTATATGAAAGGTTTCAAAAACAAAATTACCATAGCATTTTATTTTCTTATTAAAACACCATATTAAATAGTTCTCTTAGTTTGTTAATTTCTGCCGACAGTTGCGCTCTGGGGCTTTAAGATACCCAAAACATAAAATAATGTTTAGTATTTGAATGTACTTAAAATTGAATTCAAACTAAGTAGGTTTTAGAGAATGTCATGAATTTATCATAGTATTTCAAAAGGAGTGAGAGTTTCCTTTTGCAGCACACAAGCACGGTTTCATAATCCTAACCGACTAACTCGTTCAAAATTTGTGAAACGTTGTTCTGAAAGACTATTCTGCTTGATTTGCAGTTGTGTTTAGTGAGATAGATGGCCTGAAGTTAACGTCAGTGTCAGTGACTGAGGGAGAGCCTGTAACTCTACACACTGATGCTGAAATGCACAAAGATGCTCTGATGCTGTGGAGGTTTGGAGATAGAGGAATTCTCCTGGCTAAAATTGATGTGGAAACTAACGAGACCTTATTAAACAATGCTGATGAGAGATTCAGAGACCGACTGAAACTGGATCAAACTGGATCTCTGACCATCACAAACACCAGAACCACAGACTCTGGATTTTATGAACTACAGACCAAAGGCATTGAGAGCTCACAGCGATTCCTTCTTTCTGTCACTGGTGAGTAACTCAAGTAACTGAGAGAGCTAGTCTTTCAATGTAATTATTAGCATTTATTTGAAGTCATTTCAGACCATCACATTGACTGACACTTTCACTATCTCTCTTTATAGCTGTCCCAGGTCCAGGTCTTTCTGCGGGTGCTACAGCAGGAATATTTTTTGCTGTTTTAGCTGCTGTTCTTCTGTTCATAGCTGCTTTTATTTACTACCGCTGGAGGATCTCTAAATTAAAAAAGCAAATGGGTCAGTATTATATATTTCAAACAGTATTTGCATTTCCTGCACACTTTCCAAAACTGGGGAATGGCTGGGGACACTGGTCTACAGAGTTTACCTTCAACCCTAATTAAACACACACTTTAGGCTTCTTTGAAAACCGCATGTGGTTCACACGGACACTATCCCATAATATTGCTTCGGAACGGTCTTTGAGGCTCAGTGTAACCTGTCATTCATCACGTTCAGGAACATTTAATTAGATTGTTAAACATAAGTGTTGCACATTTTAAAAACACTTGCGATCTTCACACCCACTTTGGCCAAACTCTGGAAATACGTTGTGTGTGCAGACAAGATTTTTGTTTCACATCCTTCATTCAGCTCATTTTGAAGGATGCATCAAGTTTATCCTCCGCATTTATCAATCACCCACAATTCTTTGCACACATTCTAATTCACAAAAAACTGACGGAAAATGAGTCGACGCTGAGCTTGTCTGAGTTCACTATGAAATGTGAGACAAAAGTAACGTTTTTGGAGATGAAAGGTATGCTATCTTTTGCTTTGGTGTAAATGAATAACTTAACACTAAACTGACAATATTGTAAGCCTCTGACCAAAGACGGATGTCATTTACTGTATTATATGAATGGAAATCCAGTTCATTTAAAGATACGAACACTAAGTGTTTTTCCAAAATTAAGTTTTACTAGTATTTTTGTGCCGTGACCATGGTGGCAGGCACATGTGTGGACATACCCATATGCTCTAGAACGTCTCATATTAGCGTTTAATGCACAAGCCTGTGAAAGACTGAGACTGGTGCTGCATCCCACTATCCGTCCTAAATAGTATTTGAAAATAGAATTAGTACATCCCAAACCGTCAGTATGTTGAAATGAGTGTTTCAAATATAGGCTTTTGTTTTCAACACCAGTAGTATTCATTATTGCCTCATGCTTATCGACTTGAGGTCAATGCATTGTCTGTGTGCTGCATAAGGGGATAACAAAGAACTAATACAATTGTGACAGTGATCAACACATATTAAACAATTATATGAACAAAGATGTGAGTGTACTAATCACAATAAAACAGGTTGTAACATATAATTCAAACAAACAATCTTTCCACATGGCTCAAGGCACATGTGTGGCAAACAAACCAATCAATCAGCAGTGCACATGTTGACAGAGTGACAGTAAATCATTAAAAAAAGGCATAAAGATAGAAAAACACAATGAACTCACGTAATTCATAAAGACGCACACAGCTATGCATCCAGAGTGCCAGGAGAAAGTGCAAAACATGACCCAAAGGGTTCACAATCAACTTATAGACAACAGGTGAGGTGGACGTGGTCAGGTGACAGGTGGAAAAGTATCATGGAATGGAGTTGAAAGGGAATAGAAGGGCAGGAGTCTTTCACTACATATTTTACATGTACTGTAGTTACTATGGTAATAACTATGCAAAAAAACAAACCCTAACCCTGTAAGTTCATGTATTTAATACATTTTAGACACTTTACAAAGACACTTAAAAATAAATGGTAACCTTTTCCTCTTCTGATGTGCTGTCCTTGACATCAAATGACATTTGTTGATGGATATGTCATCAAAGCACAGAAAAGAAAATTATATTTTCAGTGTGTACCTCAGAAGATTTGAAATTCAGCAAGAGCCATTTATGGTGTGTTTGGTATGAATGAATGCATAGTAATATTCTATGTTCTCTGTTTCTGTGTGTTGCATTGACAGGCAAACCAAATACGTTGTCAGAGGGGAAATCTCTAACTCTACACACCGATCTTACTGAAATACTGGCTACTGATACGATACAATGGTGCTATGAAACTAAAACCAATCTCATTGCTGAAATCAATGGAGAGACCAAAAGGACATTGCCAGGTGCTGATGGGAGATTCATAAGCAAACTAATGCTGAATGAGAAAACTGGAGATCTCACTATCAATAACATCAGAACCATTCACTCTGGACTCTATAGACTAAAGATAAGTGGCAGAAAAAACAAATACAAGAAATTCAGTGTTAATGTCAATGGTAAGTATCAACTCTTCCATTGTGTTAATGATTTTGCATCATTTATCTAGACTGCTTTTTTCAGTTGATTAGTGAGCAAGACTTCAATTAACAATATTTGAATCATGCCTCTCATCCAATAATTGCAAGAAATGCTTTGTCTACTTTCAAATTGTGTCCTTTTAATTGACATAATAACTGGTTTTGGTGCTCTTTAATGTGGTGACAGATCCTTAGCTGCTGTGGGGCATTGGCATGAACCAATCATCTCGTCCTCTTTACTACTATTTAAAGAGCACAAAATAAAAATCAATGGACGTCAAAAGTTCTGTTGAATACAAACAGTTCAAAATGAATCCTGTCTCTCATGCAATTGACAAATCAGTGCTGTGGAAAACATAATAAAACATGCATTTACCTCACGAAAGCCGTTCAGTGGCGTTTCTCATTTGCTTGCTGTAAACAAAATGTAGAGGAGGACATTTTGTAATAGTATAATAAATATTCTGTATATTTTTACTGAGCTAACTTTGATGTTGAAACAGCAAACAAAATTCATTTAATCACTTGTTTTTCTGTATTTTTCTGTTTCTGTGACATGAAGTGAGGACACTGGAGGTGAAGGAGGGAGATTCTGTCCCTCTCGAGAACTGGTGTTGAAGTACAGGAAGGGGATCTGATGCTGTGGACGTTTGGACCTGAAAACCGTCTCGTTGTTCAAAAGAAGGAATTAGATATGACTATTAGTGAGAGTTTCAGAGACAGACTGGAGCTGGATGACCAGACTGGATCTCTAAACATCAGAAACATTACAAGAACAGACTCTGGACATTTTAAACTACAGATCCTCAACACAAGACAGGCCACATTCAGGAGATTCAATGTGAAAGTCCTTCAGTGAGTAGACCAACATTTTATAACAACAACTATGTACTGATTTAAACAAGTTGACTGGGTTAACCCAGCCTGATCAGCTGGCTATTTGACTTAATATTAGATTTGTTCAATTAATTTTTAGTTTTCAGGGTAACTTGAGAATGCAACTTCATCCCATACGTGAATAGGCTATACGCAATAAAACGGATGCTTTCTCTTTTTTAATATCGGTGCTGGTCTGTGTATTTTCTTTCATAGAAATCCCAGAGAATGAATCAGAGACTGATGCCCTGGTGAGAGGTTCAGACAGGACGACACAAGTTCAGTTTGATGAGAAAAGACGCGCTCACCATCATCAACAATCGAGCACAGCAACAGATTTCTGCTTTTATGAAAGTGAGACATGAACGTGTGCTGGAACAAGACGAGCACATGACTTACAGTAGATACCAAGATCTCCTACAGACACTAATCTCACTGCTGAAGAACTTCTGAAAGTAGAGAGACACAATCCTCAGGGTTAATCATTCACCATCTACACTCGGGACGTATGACACTTTCAAATGATCCATGGCACTACAATTACCAAAGAGCAGTGAATAGATAGTGTCAGAAGATATAAGCGGCTTAGACCCCGAGAATAAGTATTCTATTATATATTAATTTTCATGTTCTCCCCTCTTGTTTTTCTTCTCTACTATATATATATATATGTCTGTATATTCAGCTTAATTTGTTCTTTGTTCAAGGTCTGGCATTTCAATTTCCGTCCTCATTCTCATTATTTTCTTGCTTGTCTTTTAAAAGTCCTGTAAACTCGGTCTCATCTTTTTTATTTGATTTTGTTTGTATGTTGTAAGACTCTTTGTCGTCTTCCTCAATTCTTGTTTGTGTCTTGTAGGAATTAAGGGCCAACCAAACACAAATGAACTTATATACACTCTTAGAAAAAAGGGTTCTTCTATATATGAAGAGTTCAGATGCAAAAGCCTCTAAATGTGATTTGAAATTTTCTTCTAAAATGATCATTTTTATCAAGCTTGTATATTAAAGTTCAGTAATTTCACTTAAATGGCAATGAATTGGTCAAAAATGGACACCCATTAGAAATGAATGGGAAAAACTGTAATTTAGAGCATTCTAAAATAAGCCAAAATAAGACACCAGGTGACAGCAAAGTCACTTCATCTTTAGGTTTTAGCTCTAAGAACTTATTGGAATGATATTTTAATGTAGTTAAAAAAATAATAATTTTAAAACTACATAGTAATTATCTTACATAGAAATAATTTACATTGAAAATATGGTACTTTTTGAAGTAAATAATAGCCCCAAAACAAAAACACCATAAATGGATAAACAAAAATATATAGAGTGATATAACATTTATAATCAATAAAAATTATTATCACACCTGAGTCCTCTGTGCCCAAATTTGTCCACAATTACAGGATTAAGGGCTATTAAGCAAATACGGTTTGAGGGCTAACTCATACAAGTAATTGGAAAGCCATAAAGTACACTTTTTTTTAACAAAAAACATAAGAAGTTTTTTACTAAACATTTTTATTTGCTGAAAAGTCCTCAAGTATGGTGTGCAAAAATCAATCTCAGAGGACTTTTTCCAATGGCTAAATCATTAGCACTGTTAACTGCAAGCATGGCCACAGGTGGACGGGCAACACTTCTGTCAGGCAGGACATTGGCCATCATGGATCTACTTCTTGGCAAAAGGCGACGCGGTACCAAAACATCTACCAGGCGTCACTGCATGGATACAAATATTCAGACTTTAGTCTGTGCATTTAGCTTAATTCAATTTAAGAAACAGCACAAAATAGGAACAAGTTTTACTTGGAGCAAGTTGTATTTCAAGTATTATGAATCTTTATTTCGTAAAGCACAATTTTGAATTGGTGCTATGGGCTAAATTCAGGTACTTCAATTTCATCACTCAACGCAAATCTAAAGTAGGAACAAGTGCACAAATTAGACACTAATATGCTGCGTATCAGATCGTATGAATGATCATACGTTGAAAAGTGGCGGCTGTAAACAATTGGTACTTGAATATCACGGCCCTAAACATTCATGGTTTTGAGGTCTCATCAGAGTTTACGCCACAGAGAAAATGTAACCTGACCAAAGAAGTAATCCTTGCTCAAATCTGTTAACCTCATAGAAACATTTTTCTTATTAAATGTATTTACATAATTTATATTTATATTCAATACCGGTGTGTAAAACTAAACGTTACAAACATTATAAACAATAGCCTAGGTCATTTACCCTCACTCAACAAATCCTTTAAATTGAACAGTATTCAAAGCAGGAAAATAAGTAGCTATGAATTATTAGACTAGGCTATAAAATAACACAAATTAGGCTATGATGGCTTGTATTAAAAGATAAAAAAATTAAATTAAAGTACCACATTGTTCAGTCCACATCTCAGTGCTGCAGCATTTGTCTTTGTCCGGACAGTCACTGTCATAGGAGCATGGCTTGTTACACACTCTAATTGCAGTGAGTTTGCTTGGACACACTCCTGGCTTCAGGTTCATCTGTCAAGTGTTTGTATAACAGCATCAGTGAATGTGAAATGACTTCCTGTATTAAATGAAAACATGATCCACACACTAATAAAATAAAAATACCTGTAAATGGAGACTGAACACGTGTGTCCACATCCATTGCTGCAGCATTTCTGAGTGTTTGGACATTCACCGTCAGAGGAACACGACTCGACACACACTCCTACCGCTCCTACAGCGAGTTTCGGACACACTCCTGGCTTCGGTTCATCTGTCAAGTGTTTGTATAACAGCATCAGTGAATGTTAAATGACCACCTGTATTACAAAATAAAAACCTGATCCACACACTAATAATATAAAGATACCTGTAAATGGAGCTGAACACTGTGTGTCCACATCCATTACTGCAGCATTTCTCATCATTCGGACATTGACTGTCAGAGGAACACGACTCGAACACACACTCCTACCGCTCCTGCAGGAGTTTGGACACACTCCTGGCTTTGGTTCATCTGTCAAGTGTTTGTATAACAGAAATCGGTGAATGTTAAATGACCACCTGTATTAAAAATTAAAAAACCTGATCCACACACTAATAAAATAAAAAAACCTTTAAATGGAGCTGAACACTCGTATCCACATCCATTGCCGCAGCATTTCTGATCATTTGGACAGTCATGGTCATAGGAACATGAATGGACACACAGTCCTGCCACTCCTTCAGGAGTTCGGACACACTCCTGGCTTTGGCTTCATCTGTCAAGTGTTTGTATAACAGCATCAGTGAATGTTAAATGACCACCTGTATTACAAAATAAAAACCTGATCCACACACTAATAAAATAAAAATACCTTTAAATGGAGCTGAATCACGATGTGTCCACATCCATTACTGCAGCATTTCTCATCATTTGGACATTGACTGTCATAGGAACACGGACTCGACACACACTCCTGCAAGGAGCTTCTGGACACACTCCTGGCTTTGGTTCATTTGTCAGTGTTTGTATAACAGCAGCATATTACTTAACGAGGGACTTGCCAATAGAATGTATTCATTTATAATAAAAAATATTTAAAAAGCCTGACCCACCACACAGCAATATAATAAAAATAGCACTGTCAAAAGTAATTTTCCCTTTTGAAAAAGCAACTAACCAAAGACTGGACTGAAAGCTTTTTTTAATAGACTAAGTTGGTGTTTAACTTCACAGAAACCTTGCTGAGTGAGAAAAAGTGCTGGTACATAATTCACACCAAACTATCAGGGGATCTCAATAAGCTATTTTTCCAGGTATTATGAAAATTGGGGATATTTTGCAATATAGCTGGTATGTGATGTATATTATGATGAATAAGGCTTTCTCCACTGACATCAGTTGTTCACCTGTATATGGAGCTGTACACTAGATGTCCACATCCATTACTGCAGCATTTCTCATCTTTTGGACATTGACTGTCATGGGAACACGACTCAGACACACACTCCTGCCACTCTCTCTGAAATGACTTCAGCTTGGACACACTCCAGGTTTTGGTTCCCCTGTGTTTGAATAAACAGCACATCCGTGAGTGCTAAATGACTCACTGTATTTTTATTTTTTATTTTTCTTAATATGATCCACACACTAATATAATAAACCAAATACCAAGGTATGGAGCTGTACACCGACAGTACCACATCCATTTTGCAGCATTTCTCATCCCAGACAGTCATCGTCACGGAAACACACTTCACCAGAACACACTTCATCTCCAGGTGCGCTTGGACACACTCCTGGCTTTGCTGTTATTCAAACACATAACCATGCAGTAATGGGCTGAGTCTTTAATTTAAGATGTTGAATGTGAGAAGCATGCGCGAATTAAATTTCACTAAAATTTCACTATCCAGTTGGTCTATAAGACTCCAAAAATCAGTCCAAATACTATTCATTATCACTATAAGTGCTTCCAAATATAATTTTCATATGTTCCATTTATAGGGCTGCCATCAGACTCCCATTCTAAAGGAATAATAATAATAAAGAAAAAAGTAAACAACCATGTGCAAAAGGGGCAAGTAGACAATGAACACATCTTGTAACAACTGAGCACACATATCAGGTACCCTGGTTCAGTACACGCACACAAAAATAAATAACATTATCCTTCATAACTGTGTTTCCATGTACAATGAAAAAGAGCATTCACACATGAATAAAGACTTAGAGTAGTTACTTAAAACAAAAAAACTTTGCTTATAATTTACTCACCCCCATATCATCCAAGATGTCCATGTCTTCCTTCTTCAGTTGAAAAGAAATTAAGGTTTTTGATGAAAAACATTCCAGGATTTTCTCCATATAATGGACTTCAATGGGAACCAGACACTTCAAGGTCCAAATGAGAGTTTCAGTGCAAACTGTTCAAAGGGCTTTAAACGACACCAGACCATGAACACCAGGGTCTTATCTAGCAAACACGTCATTCGATTTAAAAAGCGAATTAAGATAAAATAAGCACAATAGCGCACGCGTATGCTCCGATTCTGTAAAGTGATATTAGTGATCTCCTGTTCGAACTTCATCAAAATTAACAAATCTTTTTTCCAGAGTCAATTTTTGAAATGACCAAATTGATTTCGACTGCAGTACAAGACCTTATTTATTCATTCGTACTGGGGTCGTTTAAAGCTGCACTGAAACGCTCATTTGGACCTTGAACTGATTGAGTTCCCAAAGAAGTCCATTATATGGAGAAAATCCTGGAATGTTTTCATCAAAAACCTTAATTTCATTTCAACTGAAAAAATAAAGACATGTGCTGCAATTCCAATTCGCATACTATCCTGTCCTGAAATAGTATTCAGAAAATAGAATTAGTACGTCCCAAACCGTAGTATGTTAAAATGAGTGTTTCAAAGATACCCAGATGGTCTACTTTTTCCAATCAGAACTTGAAGTGTCATCGGTGCACACTCTAACAGCTGATATTGCCCACAAACCATTGCGCGGTGGGCGAGGATTCGGGTTAGAAGCTACAAACCCGAGAGATAAAAAGTGTTAAAAAACTACAAGACCCGGAAGCAGCAGTCCCAGGATCCGCGGCTGTGTCAGAGGGCTTAGATAAACAGGGTTTGAGTGGTTAATTATCAGTGCTGTAACCCGGGCAAAAATGGATATATTCAATGTTGTCCACCTATGTTGCATATGTAGCAGGCATCGTGAACGTTTTGTAAAGGTACGTTGATAGCCATTACTTTTTAAAATGCATCAAGTTACATTCAGATTGCAAACACGGAGGAGAGTATCTGCATTGAAAGACCCACGACGTGGCAGATGGACGTGCTCTGAAACGGTAGCAAATCAAATTCTACGATATTGAGAATGGAGGATTTTCAGCTGACAACAGATGGTTGACAGGGCAGTTTACGGTGACAGGATGCACGCAGCTCACTAGCAACAGAGCCCGTCCGTTAAAGATGACGTGATAGTATGTCTTCCAAAGCTTGCCCTATCTGTTTGCTGCACACTCAAAAGTATATACTTTTCTTCACAAAAAGAGTACATACTATTTAGGGCGTCAGTATAAGTCAGGCGAATTGGGACACAGCGAATGGAAATCTTGGATGACATGGGGGTGAGAGTAAATTATCCAGCAAAAGTTTTCTTTTTTATAAGTAACTTACTACTCCTTTAAACTGATTTAGAACTTAGGCCTACAACACACAAAATGTAACTTTCACTGGACGTCTGTTACCTACTGTAGGCATACTTATATAAACTAATGTTCTATGATGTGCAAAAGCCATAGCCATATTTTGTTCAGGTTGTTACAGTATTTCTTCGCGCTGTAATGAAGTTAAAGAACTCACCCGTGTATCGATCATCGGCGTTTCTTACGCTCCATCCTACACAGGGACACAATAAAAGAGCGAGCAACGAGCAGTAAAGTCGAGCTGTCATCCTGAGGCCTGCGTTCACACAATGAACTCGGCTGGAAACTCACTGAATAAGACGAGGTGTTGTTTGACTCTCCAATCACCCTGATTAACTGGTTCAGGTGTGCTCAAAGCAAAGGCGTATAGCCTAATTGGGCGTTTCTTCAACTAGGGGAACTTTTGTCCGTGTGAAGTTGAATAAAAAAAGTGTTCAAAAGTGACTCACAGTCTCATATGTTTAACTAATTTTGTCTCAGTTTAAAGACAAACTTATATCACAAGAGAAATTGTTAACCTATTTTATTTTATTTTCCGACTTGCAATGAATGTAATTCCTAATTTTCATGCATTCAAATGCATTCCTAATTTCCAATACAGCTGTTATTTTAAAACCAATTAACTTATGCCACTCATGAATACTCTAGATACATTTTTATAACTACATTTTACATAACTACAATAAAACATTTGTCATAATTATTGAGATGTAACTCGACAAGTGTCTTTGTAGAAGTATTTTGAGAGATTTTTTTCTCACAAATAATTTTAAGCATTTAAAATTTATATATATATATATATATATATATATATATATATATATATATATATATATATATATATATATATATATATATATATATTATGAGCTGTCAAATGATTAATCGCGATTTAATCGCATCCAAAATAAAAGTTTGTGTTTACATAATATATGTGGTGCATTGTATATAACTATTTTGTATATATATATATATATATATATATATATATATATATATATATATATATATATATGTATATATATATATATATGTATATATATATATATATTTACACTACTGGTCAAAAGTTTAAGATCGGTAAGATTTGTTATGTTTTTGAAAGAAGCCTCTTCTGCTCACCAAGGCTGCAATTTTTTCATAAAACATACACAAAAAACACAGTAATATTGTGAAATATTATGACAATTTAAAATGACTTTTTTATGTTAATATATAGTAAAATGTAATTTATTCCTCTGAAAAAAGCTGAATTTTCAGCATCATTACTCCAGTCTTCAGTGTCACATGATCCTTCACAAATCACTCTAATATGATGATTTTATGCTCCAAAAACATGTATGATTTTTATCCATGTTGAAAACTGTTTTTTACATTTTTATTTCAGGATTCTTTGATGAATAGAAAGTTCAAAAGAACAGCTTTTATCTGAAATGGAAAGCAATTTTATTTTTGGGGGAAATAAATAAGAAATCAATACTTCTATTCATCAAGGATGAGTTACATTGATCAAAAGTTACAGTAACATTTATAATGTTAGAAAAGATTCTAATTAAATAAATGCTGTTCTTTGAACTTTCTATTCATCAAAGAATCCTGAAATAAAAATGTAAAAAACTGTTTTCAACATGGATAATAATCATACATGTTTTTGGAGCATAAAATCATCATATTAGAGTGATTTGTGAAGGATCATGTGACACTGAAGACTGGAGTTAATGAGGCTGAAAATTCAGCTTTTTTTCAGAGGAATAAATTAGATTTTAATATATATATTAACATAAAAAAGTCATTTAAAAATTGTCATAATATTTCACAATATTAGCTACTGTGTTTTTGTGTATTTTTATCAAAAAATTGCAGCCTTGGTAAGCAGAAGAGACTTCTTTAAAAACATAACAAATCTTACCGAATACTTGAGAACTTTTGTGTCCGAATGTGTATATATATATATATATATATATATATATATATATATATATATATATATATATATATATACACACATGCATGTATATTTAAGAAAAAATATTATTTATACATAAAATAAATTATATATAAATCTATATACAGCATATACATGAACATTTTTCTTAAATATATATAAGCATGTGTGTGGGTTTATATATATATATATATATATATATATAATATATATATATATATATATATATATATATATATATATATATATATATATATATATATATATATAATTATACACAGTGCATCCACATATATTATGTAAACACAAACTTTTATTTTGTGTGCGATTAATCATTTGACAGCCCTAATTTTTTTATGTCCTATGAGAACATACTTTCTCTCAACACTTTTTTAGTCTCAAATATGATTCATTTTTGTAATGTTTCAGTAGCCTAATGTTTCATTTCTTTGCATTCCCTTTCGAATACAACATTTAAATTACTAGAAAAGAAATTATATCCTGAGAAAAGCGGATTTTCACTCGTCCTGTGAGCGCCCTCATATGGAACCAGAGTGGAACTGCAACCAGTTCAGAACCCGGAAGTTTAATGTGAGTGAGAGTTCTCCCCATAATCGACGGACTTCTCTGTTTGAAGTCTTGGGGTCGCTGTGTCTCCTCTCCTGGAGGACTTGGACGCTCCCTTTCCTCTTCTGGAAATTCCCTGAAGAAGTTGTTGCAGCGGTTTTGCTCGTCTCTAAATTCCTCTCAAGGATATTGTCCTCATCGTCATTAATATCAGTTACAAATATAAAAAAACGCAATTCTCAGCTGGCAAAAACCAACGTCTCTCTGTTGACTTTTTTTTGTGGGATTCATTCACGGATCAGTCGGCTGTGCGTTTTTTCGCAGATTCGCAGCTTTAACGTGTTGAAAATGCTTTTGCTCTTTAAATTGTTACTTTTCATGGACAGTAAGTAAATGTTTAAATGTTTATCTTTCGGTTTCACTTCAGACATCGACATATCCTGTGCGATCAATAGGGGACATGGCGCTGAAGAAACACACACTCGTTTAGGCTAATAAGTTATGCGGTTGTTATGCGGTTAAAATGTACACATTGTTTGTGTTATAATAAGTTATGGCAAATCGCATTAAATCAGTTTCCTTCGACATCTTCTGCGAAGAAAAATATTCACACCACGCCCTTCTGCCCAGAAAACCTACACTTTTTATTCTCTCTTAAAAAAAAGTGAATTTGCTGTAATTCATATTATTTATGGAATTTGTTCATTTACAGGGTCTAGCCAATTCTACCATAACCAGTTAAATTAGCATTTATAGTTGTATTTTGAACACCATTCTTAACATAAGGAAGAAGGCATGTCAGAGTCTGATCTGTAAAACGGATGTTTCTGCTTAAGGTGTTTCTGCAGAGATGGAGTCCGTGATGGAGGGAGATTCCGTCACTACTACACACTAATCTGACTGAAATACTGAACGATGATACGATACTGTGGCTGTTTGGACCTAAAGACTCTCTCATATCTCAAATAACGAGAAAGGGCGACTTGAACTCAATTTATTTCACAGATCATGAGAGATTCAGACACAGATTACAGGTGGACCAAAACACTGGATCTCTCACCGTCAGAAACACCAGAATCAGACACTCGGGACAATATAAACTCTCCATCTCTAGAAAAAAGACTACCATAAAGATATTTCACGTTACTGTCTTTGGTGAGTAGGCTATCTCAAGTCATTCAATGTAACTATGGTCTGGTTTAGATTAGCACTGTGTATTAATTAGTATCTTATTTATAATAAACCATCTCAGACACCACAAGAGACATCAAATATGTGACATGTAGTGTATTATAAAACATGGTTTCACTTTATTTTAAGATGATGTTGTTATATTGTTACTCTTTAATATGCTACAAATACACTAAAAAATTTGAAGTTAGGATTTACTTGAAAAATGCTTGCTAAACTATCTCACTTAGAAAATGCCAGTAAATTTACAAAGATTTGCCAAGTAAAAACCTAAACATATTCATCAGTAGCTTTAATTAGAAATATTTAAGTTGCATTTACTTGGAACATGGAATTAAGTAAACTTTACAAAAAATAAGTAATTTTAACTCGGCTAGTAAAAGGTTGATTAATATCGATTTCCTTTGCCTTTGTATTACATTTCACAAAAACAATAATCTTGAATTTTATTAGTCATTTATAATATGTGCTTTAGATCATCTAAGTAATTTATATTACATCATGTCAGATGTTAAACATCATGTGAATGCAAACACCTCAATACTTGGTAGACAATACACAATGGCGGTAACATTTGATGGGTCGTTTTTGTGTTTGAATGTGTCATTTGGAGCAAAAAAATTACTCGAAATGTCACAAAATGGCAAGTTACAAATACTGACAACAAAAATCAATGATAAAACAGTGTAAATACAGCTGGAAACCAGTGAAAAATGAGCCTCATTAATTATTCAAGGTCCAGTGCATGATGGGAACCCCAGTATCAGAAAAGTTGAGTAATTTTTACTTAATTTTATTAAGTTCGTTACTCGCTTGAATTAAGTACTGATTTAAAAAAAATTACTTAGTTTTTTAAATTCTTGCCTGAACTAACTTTTCCATGTAAATTACATTGTTTTTTTTTTCACTAGTATTTACTTTACAAAAAAAAACAAATTTTACAGTGTATTAATTAAATACATGCACTCTAGAGTTTGGTTTAGGGTTTAGTTAATTGCAATTTTGCACAATTTACTGTTATTACTATAGTAACCACATGCATAAATGATGTGTAACCACCTCACCTTAAGATAAAGTGTTTCCTAAAACATTTGTAAGAGTGACCCACTCATTTTTACTGGCATGAAATTACTTATTTTATATGCACACATATTATATGGGAATCAGTTAACTCAAACTCTGACAGCAATAGGATGTTTTTTTCTGTCACATGACAGTGTCAACAACTCAATGTTTCTGATTAACATTTCTCTTCAACAATTAAAAGCTGTCAATATCTGAAATGATGGATATATGTAAATGACATTTACAATGAATCTAAATGTACTCATTCCAGATACAGAGTAAATGATTTATAATTTTAGTCTCTTGCTGAGAAACTGTTTCTGCTTGTTTCCAGGTGTGGCTAATGAGACGGATGAAGTGAAGTCCATTTCAGTGAAGGAGGGAAAGTCTGTCTCTCTAAACATTTATACTGATATACGACCAGATGATCTGATTTTGTGGAGGTTTGGAGATCAAGGAATTCTCCTGGCTAAAATTGATGTAGAAACTGGAGAGACATCATTAAACGATGATGATGAGAGATTCACAGACCGACTGAAGATAGATCATCAGACTGGATCTCTGATCATCACAAACACCAGAACCGAACACGCTGGACTTTATGAACTACAGATCAGAGGCAGTGAGAGCTCACAGCGATTCCTTCTTATCTGTCGAATGGTGAGTCTTTATTACTCATTTAATGCATTGACATGCAGGATTATTAAATCAGATGCTTTGATTAAAATTAGTCTCTTGGACACAGTGTTTGTGTTCTTGTCATGTTAATTTCAGTGGTTACACAAAAGGGTCTGATATAAAGACATGCAAAAGTCTTAAAATTCCTCATGTTTCTTATTTTCATAGAATATATTTTTTAATTGATATATAAAAAAATAAATGCTATGTTAATTTACTGTCCTATTCAATACACTAACTTTTATATTATATCATATCGAACACCTTCTGTAAAACTCTGATGAAATACTCCACAGTTTAATATATAAACTTTACAAAATACTGGGTTGTTTCAAACCAAATATGGGTCAAATATGGACAAACCCAAATGTTGGGTTAAAAATGCAATTTGAAAAAAATTACTTAAAATACAGTTGAAAGTGAAAGTTGAAGTTACATTTTTAACCCAATATTTGATTCTCCTTCGATCTTCGATCAAACTGTGACAATAATAATCAGAAATGTTTCTAGGGCATCAAATCAGCATATTAGTCTGACTCTGAAGGATCATGTGACACTGAAGACAGTTATGAATGATGCTGAAAATTTTCAGAATAAATTATATTTTAAAATATAATCAAATAGAAAAAAAAATTAAATTGTAATAATATTTCAGAAAATGTTTCTGTATTGTTGATCAAATAAATTCAGCTGGTGAGCAGAATGGACTTTTTCAAAAACATCTACAGACCACAAACTTTGAACGGTAGTTTATGTCAGAAAATCATCATTTAGGGAAATGCCTTCTCATAATAATGTAACCGAGCTTTTGTATTGGGTTCGACCTAAACACTTTTGACTAATAAAATAATGAAAACGGGAGACAGAAGTTCCATGAATGATGCAAACTCTTTTTATTCTTCCTCTTAACTCTCTCCTCAAACACATGTGCTCCTCATTCACTTATGCGCATGCTCCTCCCTCTTGCCTATGGGAAGTCCCAAAGGACAGAATGTGTTACACATGCATAAACAGAACATCCTTAACTTCTATACCTACTTTAATCTGTTACAATAACATGATGAATGATCTTAACCTTAAACTGAATGCGATTAAAATGAATGGCTGTCTCTTTTTAGCTGGTCCAGCTCTGGCTCTGTCTTCCGGGTGCAATAGTAGGAATAGTGTTTGCTGTTCTGCTGGTTCTGGTTGTAGTCGTGATTTACTTTCGGCGCAAGATCTCTAAACTTGAAGAACAAGTGGGTAAGTATTACAATTTATACAAGCTAGAGCTTTGTTTATGCTATAGTAGCGTTTAAATGTGTAATATGATGTTTTGAATGGTTTCTGCTTTCTGATTGATCATACTGCAATATTGAATGGACATCTGTGATCGTATTCGGAAATATACAGTCAGTTTTACAATAGCTTCTCATATTAAGATCGAAATGAGATATTATGACTCTCGTCACTTGAAGGACTTATAGGTCTATTCGGAGCAAATGAGCAGTTTTCGCTTGGTTCAGAAGTCAATTCACTTCAGTATGCATTCAGATCCATGTAGACATTATTAAATCATTTTCAAGTTTTAGCATTTTTAGTTCAAATTCTTTGCTTTTTAAGGGTTTTCCTTGTATACTGAAGCATTCTATGAATTCCTAAGGGGTTAAATTGACCCGTGAGAGAAGGATTTGTTACTAATTAAACAAAATCCTCGAAATCCAGTCAGTTTTGTGGTGGTTTAAGTGTGACAAAAGCTCTAGGGTCTTGGACCACTCTGATGAACGCTAAATAAATAAATAAAAAGAGAGTTGCGTCAAATTAATGACCTGAGGACAGGATGAGTGTAAAATTGCATGAATAAGAAAAATAGGAAAGATTATAAATTACATATAGCCAGAGATTAGTTGTCTATCTCTAAGTCAAGTCAAGTCACATTTATTTATATAGCGCTTTTACAATACAGATTGTATCAAAGCAGCTTCACAGTGATAAAACATGATAAAACATCTAAACATGCCAGAATAGGTCATCTAAATGTATCTGATATACTTCATACTAAATTCATTCACACTTTTTTTCTTCTGCAATTCTCTGTTTCTGTGTGCCGCTGTGACATGAAGCCAACACGAAATTAAAGGCTGAGGGTGATATTGTCCCTCTCAAGACTGGTGTTACTATCAAGCCAGGTGATCTGATACTGTGGACGTTTGGAGCTCGAAAACTGCCTCGATTGCTACAGTTGAATCAAGAACATGTTGTATTGATGAGAGTTTCAGGGACAAAGTGGAGCTGAACGAGACAACTGGATCTCTGACCATCAAAAACATCAAAAACACAAAATACGGACATTATAAACTACAGATCAGTCACCAAAGAACAGACCACATTCAGGAGATTCATTGTGCTCGAGCCTGGTGAGTAGAACAACATTTATTAAAACAACTATATATTTATTTTTGTTCCAGTCCTTGTTCCAGTTCCAGTCATTGAATCTGATTGGTCGAACAGAGTTTAAGATTTTTAAAAAGTTCTTCTTATAAAAGAATAATTTTTTTTTGGATCCCACTTAATCCACTGAGTGGATTTTTATACAGGTCAGATAAATTCATACACTGTGATTATAGTTTATTCTTATTGTACATTGTATGATAAGTATAACTATATTAATACATTTGTCAAGACCAAATTTAATGTTGGCTTGAGAAGTGTTAAATGCATGAAGTTTTGCTTTCTCGAGCCAACATAGTAATTTCTTCAGTGTCTGTTCTAAATAAGGGAAATGTACAGCTGGTGGTTATAAAGCCCAACAGGAGCAGTTCACATTAATATCTGTCAATCTTTAAAATGGACAAATCTTCTGAAGCCAAAATGAAGTCTCAGTGTGAACTCTATTACTTTTGTTCAAGGTTTTTGAGGACAAACATGTAGCAAATTCATGTTGTAGAAATATGATCCGGTAATATAATCCTTTAGAGATTAGTTCATGGATAACTAAGTGCCTTTGGCTATCTCCAAACATGCAAACATAAGTTAAAGAGTCATCTAAATGAAGAAACTTCAAACTAAATTCATTCACATTTTTTCTTCTGCAAATCTCTGTTTCCTTGTGCCGCTGTGACATGAAGCTAAGCCAAAATTAGAGGCTGAGGGAAATGATGTCCTCCTCGAGACTGATGTTACTATCGAGCCAGGTGATCTGATATTGTGGGTGTTTGGAGCCAAAAACTGTCTCGTTGTTAGAGCTGATTCAACTAAAACTGTTATTTCTGAGAGATTCAAAAACAGAGTGACGCTGGATCCTCAGACTGGATCTCTGACCATCAAAAACATCACAAACAGAGATTATGGACATTATAAACTACAGATCATCAAAAAAGAAAAGACCACATTCAGGAGATTCAATGTGTTCGACCCTGGTGAGTAGAACATTTATTATAAAAAACTATATATATTTTTTTTTCAGCAGTTCCAGTCCTTGAATCTTGTTGTGGCAAAAATCTATCTTACATCATCACTGCGTAAGAGACACTCAGAGTTCAATTACTTAAAAAAAGAAGTATTCTTGCAAGAATAGGTTCAGTCTCAGTACACAGAAGTTACGCTGTGCAAGAGAGTGACACACAATAGGAAGATAGAAGACTCTTTTAAAGGTTCCTCTTCACCCGCTGTAACTTTTACCCACCCAGATAAGGTCCTTACAGCTGTTTAAGTCTCTACTTAAAGACACAAACTGGTATTGAAATAAACTGCCCATCCCATATGTTCCTGAAACGTCACACAGAGATCAATGACTATTAAAATTTCCGCAACAGTCGAACAGAGTTCCAAGAGTTTCAGATTGTGATTTTTAAAATTTTTTTTTTAGATTTTTAAAAAGTTCAAATAAAAGGATTTTTTAAATTACATTAAAAAAAGGATCCCACTTAATCCAGTGAGAGGATTTTTATACAGGTCAGAGACAATCATACACTGTGATTTATAGTTTCTTATTGTACATTTATAAAAAGAATAACAAGTATAACAATATTATTGATGTTGGCTTGAGAAGTGTTAAGTGCTTGAAATTTGGCTTTCTCGGAGCCAACATAGTAATTTCTTCAGTGCCTGTTCTAAATAAATGAAATGTACAGTCAGCTGGTAATTATAACTAAATAAAGCTCAGGGCTGTCGCGATAACCGCAATATTGTACATGTATTCTAAAAGGCAACCGCAGAGGATTGCAGTGCACGTAAACCGCGATATTCACGTTTTTTTTATAAGGCTATACCCTTCTTGTTTTGAACTTAATGCATGTGTATTGAATGTTAAATAAGTTCACAATGATAACAAGACTGTTTATAATGGTGATGTGTAGCCTACAGGCTTCACACAGACAGTGAATGAGAGAGATCGGCAAGAGCGCGTGCATTAACGTTAAGCCTGGTTCACACGGGACGATTTTAAAATTGTCGGACGATTTTCCAAACCTGAGAGACCCCACACACGGCGATAAAAAATCACGGGTCTAACAGTTTTGATCGTTCAGTGTGTGGTGGGCAGCCACACGGCAAAATCAACACATCACACACGAACCGATTTGACTCCCGAGCATTTCCAGGTCAGACGGAAAATCTCACAAAATCCCTCGAGATAAAACGTGACTTCAGAGTAAACAATCATGGCGGACGAAGAGGATGCAGTGGCGATAGTGTTTAGTTTGTTTTTAACGGAAAAAAACCTCCACCGGACATTCTGGTGAGCCATACCGCCGGGCGCCGGCTGTTTTGATTTTGTTTACCGCCAGTGCTTCCTCTACGCCTCGTCACCTCGCTTTCTGATTGGCTACACGCCACAGTTCACAGGCTGCATGATCGTTCATTCCGGGTGGACACCACACATGAGGAGAAATCGGGCCAAAACAATCCAACATGTTGGATATGCCCGATTTGAGATCGGAGCGGTCCCAGCATCCTTCCGAGCAGACGAGAGCAGTCTTAACACACCACACACGGCAGGAATATCTGATCAGATTATTTTACGATAATCGGAGCATCCTTAGGATTGTCGAGAGAGGGTGAATCGGGGCTAAAATCGGGCTAATAATCCTGCCGTGTGAACCAGCCTTTACCTGCGTCTGTCTTTGAAGTTGTGAAAAGCTTGTTGTGTCAAAGGGAAGCGAAATATTTGTCGCATTATCATTTTAACCTTCTTTTCACGGGCATTTTCCCATAAATGCGCGTCAGCGGCAGCGCTGTTCAGTATCCCACAGCACAAGTAAGCCGTGGGGAAATAAAATCAGTGAGTCACGCATTGAATCAATGCTATATTGGTCTCTAATAAGTGTCCGCGTCGGCGTTGCCCATGCGACGCATTGCTGCTCAGCTGAGCCTTGAAAAGTTGAACCTCAAAGTTAAAAATAATAAATTACATCTCCTTTAATGAATCAGCTTTTTTTAGACGTGTTCGTTGAATGAACGGTTCAAAGACTCGCTCAAAGTCCGTTTTCATAACAATATGCGCGCTGAGTGAAAGTCTTTCAATGCGCATATACTGTAGACGCTGTTTAGTTTCAGTTAAAGTTACACTGGTTACTGAAAATGTCCTCGCTTTTGTCCACATCGTAAACTTTATTTATATAGCAACAAATACATATAAATTAAATAAATAAATGTTGGTAATACCGCATATCGCGCTATTGAGCCACTCAACATTACCGCAAGGGAAATTCCATAACCGCGACAGCCCTAAATAAAGCCCAACAGAAGCAAAGCTGTCAATCTTTAAAGGGGTGCTTTTACTGCTTTTTTTCTTTGTATGATTGTGTTTATGGGGGTTTTTTTTTTAAAGTCTAATTTTTCATAAATTTCACCTTTATTGTAAGCCGCTTTCTCCTCTGTCATTTGAACGAGGTTGACTTCCTGATCCATATGAAACAACTCCCTCAGAAACGGGCAGTGGGCTCCAATTGGTTAGTTTGGGCCGATGTGTTGTTATTGGCTAAACTGAGTAGTGCACGTTGTCCGGAAACTTCACGCCTATTACCTTTACGGGCGAGAGTTGCATGTGTTCATGTCAAATGTACATAATGGTGTGGAGACTGCAGTATCAGTGAGGCAGAATCAGACCCAGAAAGCGGCGATGAAGAAGTCAAGCAGAACCTCACCACACACACGGTTACAAAACGTTTCTGATATTTTGCCTATATATTTTTTTTACTTTAAACACGTTTGTTTTACACAAAATTGCATTGAACTGAATGGCTATTACATACACAAACAGCGTTGGCACTAGTTTACGTTCGTGATCAATTTGAAAATAACGTCATAAAATATATATACATGAAAAAGACATTTACAAAATTTGTACATATAAAAATTAATGTCCAAAATGTTAGTACGTGTTTGTGGTAGACACAAAATATCATAACTAAGTGGCTATAAAGCCAGTGCTGGTATTTGGTAAAACTAAAACATTACGTCTGAAATTATACATGCAAATACATTTAAAATTATTTAGCCTACTTACAGGTTGTGACCCAATAACTGCTGCCTCTGGTTTTAAAGTTGGAACTGCTTCATGTTTTAGTAACAGTTTCTTGTTGAATGCGGCATTGAATTCGTGGAGATTCTTGAAGCCGTCTTCCGTAAAATGCGCAGAGCTTAATTAAGATTAAATTACGATTGTAAAATTCCAGGAACATAATCAAACATAAATTGTATCCATTGTTGTCGAAGTACAGCGTCAGTGGGAAGCCCTAACACAGAAGACCTGACAGCTGCGTGAACAACACACTCGACGAGCCGCAGAAATATGATCATGCCCTTTTCTGCATATTCCGGAGGGAGGGGTTGATGTAAATGTATGGGTTAGTTATGTATAAACCCAGCTGTATTTCCATTCAACTCGTTTTTGTAGGTAATTATACTTCCTGATATTTAAAAGACGATATCTCTGCTTACACTGAACTTTCAGTGCTGCAACTTTGCAGATACTGTTCATGCACCAACAGCAACATTACACACTATTTAAAATGAAAAAAGTGAAATCGCAGTCAAACCCCCCCCCCCCCCCTTAAAATGGGCAAATCTTCAGAAGCCAACATGAAGTCTCAGTATGTACTCTATTACTTTTGTTCAAGGTTTTTGAGGACAAACATCTGCAATTCATGTTGTAGAAATATGGTCTGAGTTCTCAAAGAAGTTGGTTTTACAGCACGAGTCTGTGTCTTCTTTAATCTTGTAGCTGTAACATCATTTGTAACACTGTTTATTTCTCTCTTTATATTTTCTATAATCTCTGTATTTTCAGATCCAGGAAAACAATCAAAGAAAACTTCAATGAAGAATGAGAGCGAGCATGATGTACTCATGCTGCAGGGTATACATTAATGAGATGAGACCCACCCGTGCCATTCAGTGACGTCACAAAACAATTGAAATATAATAGGCAACAGAACAGAGAGCATTGATCTGTAAATAAATAGCTGTGCATGGAGCAAGACAGGTGCAGAGCATTAATGTATGTTTTGCTTTATATCTGATTTATACAAATCTGGAACTAAAGCTTCTGCTCACTTCACACTGTTGGTCTGATATGACTCCAGGAGTCTGACAGTGATGTCTGCTCTCTTCTTCTCCTGATCGGCTCTATTCGTGTAGATCCGATGTCATAAATCAGAACAGCAACAGTAGCCACGCCCACCAGAGCAGACAAAGCCAATCGGACCACAGTGTACTGCACTAGTAAATATCTGCGACATGTAGTACCATGTCTGGCACTGGCATACACATCTATATATAATGAAGTGTATTACTGAATATAAGATCACACACATTTTGATATAGATATCTTCCATTATATGAAAAGCATCAATTCCTTATGTATTATTCAATATATTGTACTATAACACAATATATTATTCTGTATTATATATGTTCTTTTCATAAGGGTTACAACAGCAGTGTTTCTGTATCAAGATCATTTTTGATGTTTAGCTTTGTTTCTGAAAGCCGAAATCTTACCTTTTCGCTAAAGTGGACAGCTATTTAAAATGCATTTTCTTGAATTTGCTCCAGAATATTCACTTCTAACCAAGGAGACTCTTGGAGATAAAAAAAAATTGCAGTATCAAGCAATATCTAATGTGTCATATCACAGTACAATTTTCCACAATTTTGGATTTTAGATTGGGAGAAAAATCGAATGAATCATCTGTCCACTATAGTGGACCTCATGCATCAATGGCTATATTTTTGCTACAATTCATACTTATAGTGTTTTTGAATATACTTAATCTGCACTTACTTTTTTTGACTGTAAATAAATGCATTTGTATTTTTAGAATGTAATTTTCATTGACATCTAAAAAAGTGATTACTTTTTTGATGAAATGAGTAATGCATTACGAGTCACAAATTATGTAATCTAATTGCGTAATGTATTACTTCTTAGATCTAAAAAAGTATCTGTTTACATAATGAATGTTGCTTGTAATGTATTTATTTACTCGTAACATCAAAAAGTAATCTGATTACATAATGCCCATTACTTTGTAATACATTACATTACTCATAACATTAAAACAAATCTGATTATGTAATGAATGTTACTTCTGTGTAATGAATGTTAAGTAATCTGAATGTGTTATGCCTGCCCCAACACTGCTCATTTCAGATGAGATTTAAAAAAGGTATCGCTAGGTATTCTCAGAAGAGGGGAATGCTACAAATATGTACATCTCTAACATAATCATAATTATGGCTGTGTCCTGGATTTATTCTGATAAGAATCTGTAAACAAAAACATCATGCATTAGCCTATCCAAGGGGGAAAAAACTGTCATAAGAATCTTACCCAGATAAAGGGATTTGCTGCTGCATGGCAGTGTAGCCAATAAAGAATTTGGGGAGCACATTAATGGAAGTGTGAAGATGGGAATTTTGAGTACGTAATGTAGAAGTCAAGTACTCTAAAAACCAAGTACTTTAGTATTAAAGAAAAAAAATGTGCATGAAATTTAGACTTTAGACTTGGGCTCGGTAATTAATTGAATTTCAATTTCGATATTGGCTCCCAACTGTCATCAGAATAGTAAAATCGAGTAAAAAAGATTATTTTTCCCTATTCTGTTTTGCAAGAACATTTATTTTGTTTTGTGTTCTGAATGACACGCACACATCCACCCCTCTCGAATGTCTTTATGTCTGAGAGTTTCAACCATAAACTCTCAGCTTGAATGTTTAAACTGATAAGACTTAAAAATATGTGAAAATTAGCAATAATTAAGATGAAATACATATATACAGACTCTGTAAAACCGAATAAGTTCACAGAACTCAAAAATATTTTGTAACAGATTACACAAACATTTTTGAGTGATATTTTTAAAAGTTAAGTTAACTTGAATTAAAAATTATTTAATGTTGCCTCAAATTATCTCAATGTTAACTTATAAATATTGATATTCCTCAACTTAAAATTAGTCAGTAATTCACTCATAAATTTCAATTATCTTCAACTCATAAAATGTTGGAAATACACTCAAAATGTTTTACTTTAAGTAGGAAATGCACTAAATGTACTATTTTTTTACTCATAAAGTGGGATATGCACACAACATTTATTCTAAACTAAAATACTGATGTCGGCCAACTACACAATTATAATCAGCTAATAATGTCAGAAAAGATGAAAGTGACACCACAGTGGCAATTTAGTAACTTTTTTATTCAACCATGTGGTTTTTAAAAGGCACGATAATCAAAGGAGCTCGCACATATTTTATCCTCCATGACAATACAGATGTTCTCAGGGCTGAAGAGGGCCACAGTAGTGTTATCCGTTACGAGTGTCAGTGAGATCTGGACCATCTCCTGATTATAAAACACAAATAATACAAGAATGAGTTCAGCCCCTCAAGGATACAAATCATGCCAATGATCTCTAAACATTACTGGCACTTAGACTACATCAAAGCTACATGTTTAAACTATTTTCTTTACATATGCTTACATCTTATGTTAGTTTCACACCTATCGGTTAGCTTACTTTTTGTGGAATGTTTTATACTTGCCTTTTCAGTTTTAATAATTTGAGAATAACAACTCGGAGTAAACTTCATAAACAGGTCCTGGGGGCTATTCCAGAAAGGAGGTTCAACAAACTCTAAGCCTAACCCTGAACTATGAGTTGACTTCAGTGCAAGTTATCACAGTAACAGACCCAGAGTTTAAGTTACCTCTCTGCTTCCTGATTGCCATGGAGAATCACAGTATCAGAGCTCCATTGATGGCTTTATACTGCTCGTGAGGCACAAGCTCAACTCAAGAGTTAACAGACCCAGAGTCAAATTACCTAGCTCAGATCAGCTATTCTACAACTGAAAACTCAGGGTAAGTCAACTCCGGGTTCAGGGTTAGGCTTCGAGTTTGTTGAACATCTTTTCTGGAGTAGCCCTCTGGAATGGATAAGTCAAAAGCGTCACTCAACTCAGTTTTCACATAACCTGCTTTCTGAAATACCCGCCTGGTTCTCCGATAGTTTTTGGGAGAGATGTCATAGGTTTAAAGGACAACTCTGGTCAATTTTAACATTTTTTAACTCATTTTTTTTGTACATTTGGAGTGCTGTCAGTACAGAAAAAAACGTCAAAAAATGGTGTTGCCCAACAGTAGTTGATTGTCGAGTTCACACGCGTTCATTGGTGTTCAACATTTTATTCGAATGAACTATCCATTTGAGCTGATATTCTAAAAACACCGTCATCGGCTGACAGCCGTCAGTCTGGACTACTGTGGACTTCGACCGAAAACAGGAAGTAAATACTGGTATGTGAGCTGGCTGAATTAACATCATTTTTGTTAATATCTTTCACATCTACTGTAGTCAGATTGACCGTGGTCACTCTTAATAACACCACTCACATGACTGTGCACTCGTAATGACAAATCAAGGATGTTAAGAGGCTAAAAGAAGGTTTAGAACTTGCCCCATTGAAGTCAACAGGGTGCGAATTTTAAAACGAGGATAACACGGTGTAGGCAACACCGATTTGTGACGCTTTTGTCTGTACTGACAGCACTCCAAATGTACAAAAAAATTAGCTCAATGTTAAAATTGACCAGAGTTCTCCTTTAAGCTGACTGATTAGCTAGGCAAAGGGATTGATAGTGAGGCCAGTACACTTACATTACAGGTCCTGAAGAACTTGGGAGGCAAGGTACACAGAAGGACGAGGTGCCGTCTCATATTTACATCACGTTGTTCCTAGATGGACAAAAAAAAATACATTACAATAGTAATTACCCAAATGCAGAACAAACATTTAAGAAAAAAAAGAAGTGTTAAATAGCTCCATATTCTGATTGTGATCATTGCTATAGATACTAGATTCAGTATTTTTGGTTCAGCATTTCTTCAGTAAAACATTTTTCAAATTAATTACTTTCTATTGTAAATACTTGAATATAACACAAAGTAAAAAAAAACTTAATTGTAAATAAGATTCACACTTTCTTATAGTTAACTGAATATAATCGGTTTCCGAATCTTGTTAAGTTAAAAATTCACCTGAAGGTAATAAATCCTCATGAGCTTGGCTAGATCATCCACTGTCTTGCCGGTCTTGTCTCTGAACAAGGTGATGAGTTTAGGCGTGTGTCTGTCCAGTAGAATTGATTGCGCAGGTTAACGTTGTTGATTCTGTGAAACTCTGCAATACATGGAGAAAATTACACAGAATTGTGAACGTATTTTAAGTTGTCAAAATAGAAAGTTAATTATCATTCTTTAATTTAAAACAGGCTGTATAATGCTATCAAACAGAAAACACAAATCTAAATACAAATACAAATCAAATTTACAAATCTCACCTATTGGCAACTTTCTGATGGTGAAACGCTGACTCTCTGTAGTCCAATATCGATACACAACATGCACACAAAGATGATTAGATAATCCATACAATGATAAATTAAATTGAAAAAAAGTGAATTTACAGATAAAAAAGGTTTCCAAATCTATCAAAAACATTCATTGTACAGTAATAATATGTGAAAAGGTGAAAAGATGAGCAAGTTAGTTACTAACAAGCACAGCATCAAAGTTGTGTGCTTATATGCCATTGCTGTTGATGTTTTGTTTTGTTAATACGATCAAAGTATTAAAAAAGGGTTCAAGTGATCAAGTGTGGACCCCACAGTTGAAATGGCAAAAGAATGACTGTGGAAACACAAAATAAAACCAATTGTTAAGAACACTATTTCATAATACATCCTAACGTTACCTGAACTTTTAAAAAGGATTTCTAGGTGATCTCACAACTGCACACACTCGAGTCTGGAAAGAAAAACACACAAAGGCCTTGTTGATTTCATGATAACACATTATGTTGTTTAGCATTGTTCGATTCACGCTGCACACAAACACACAGCTCGACAACGTAAAATATATACAGTTTAACGCGGACATTTATTAAAATAAGTATAACTTTACTCACATGCATTACCAGCGAACAGCGAAAATAACAACAACCGGCAGAAACCGGGAAGCAGGGACAAGTTAACTTATGCTTTCGGAATATAAACAGTAAGAACGTTTCGGAACTCATGTTCGTTCCTCCAAGTCAATGTCCCAGTAAAACCCGCTGATAGCTTTACACCGTTGTAAGAGTCAAACACTTCTAAAGTTACAATTACTCGGATTTGTAAACTATTGACAACAAATATTGCCTGTGCACGTTGTACTCATGTATTACCAGTTCAAAATATAAGACTATTTATCGAAATTCAATTACAAACAACAAAAACGTTAGCGTTACTTACCAAATCAGGGCTGATAAGATGGCGATGAAAAAACGGCAGGCAAAAGATGAAAAAAAAACTGAGGTGGTGGTTTGAACCGAGGTGATAAATCCGCATTGCAAACAAATAAAAACAAATTAAACTGCAGGGGCTGGCCAAAACTTCCATGAAAACTTCTCGCATGATGGCAAATTCGTCAAAAAAAACCCAACCTTTTTGAGTGATCCACACAAATTAACTATCAAATTTTGAGCCCTATTCAATTAAAGTGGTATAAATCTCAACTGAGCTCAGTAATTTATAGTTTGTTCAACTACTTAAGGACATTTGACTGTAATGACCTCATTAGTTATAAGCTACAACTGTTCGGGTTTACAGTGCAGCGGCAGGACCGCCAGGAGGTCCGAGACGTACTGGCTCTGTAGCTGTGATTAAATGTGGATAATCTGAGTCAATGAGTAAGAGTGGTTGAGCCTGCTGCAATGAGGGAATGGGCAGACCTTGTAGATATCTGTATTTCTTCTGCAGCAGCTTAACAGGGTAAGTGTGCTTTGCGAGGCTCAGTTCTTTGGCTGTAAAAGCTCTTTCAATGGTGAAGGATTTGTTTGGCTGAAATGCAGAAGCTACTGTGAAAGAAACAGCCGCCCATGAACAACCCGTACTGTATGTCTTGTCTCACAGTACGGAGGGCTATATCTTCAGGAAGTCCTTGAAGATCAAACTGCTGTGCTGCTTCATACAGCAACATTGTCCTCTCTGATCCATCATCCAATATACCATATGTCTCAAGTTCCTTCTCTCCATTTCTCAAGATCACTTTGCTGCCTGCAGTTGGTCTGTCCATATACAAAGTCTCTACTTCCGATTTCTAAACGTCTCTTTTCACATTTTTTGCATTTGGCTTTAAGATTACATTGTGAGATCTGGTGATCACAGCCACACCTAAAGCACTTCTGATTTGACTTCAGCCAAGACTCCACATGATCTTGATTCAGCAGTTTGAAATTAGCGCACTGATTGAAGTAATGCTGCACAGTGTTGCAGAAGGGGCAGTACTTTGTCAGTTTCTCCTTCTTGACTGCTGTAACACTTGCTGGTTTACTCCGTTCGCCACCATGCAAGACAGTAGCAAATCGTTGAACCGGCTTGCAATTCCTTTGCTGTTCTCTCTGTGGCTGAGAGTAGACTCTGCTTACATTACCAACGTACTGCGACTCATCCTCTTGTATTCTGAGCTCATATTCTAGCCAATCGCTGAGTTCTTTTAGTGTTGGAACTGGGTTCTGAATGGGGTTAACAAACCTTCTGAAGTTTGCTTTAAGATCATGAAGCAATTTGGCAAGGAGACATGAAACACGTGACCCACATTTGAGCTCTGTCCATCCTTTAGCTCCAAGTTGGTCCAGCATTCCAACTAATGCACGCACTTTGAGGGCAAACATTCTAAAAGATTTAGGGTCACCACTCCTGATTTTTGGGCCATCCATCAATTCTGTGGTTGACTATAAAGTGCAGTTAGAGACCTCATGGTGTTGGTGTATGGGTACCTGCTGTTGACGTACAAGTCTGCAATGAGCAAGGCATTCTCCTGTTTCAGATGATCAAGGAGTATTTGGTACTTGAAACGTTCTGTAGTCTCGGCAGGTAGCAAATTCTCCAGTGCAAGTTTGAGTCGTGCAAACTCTGGGATCTTCACTGCAAAAATGAGGAATGGTGGGAATAGGACCTCTGTAGGTGGGCTCTACATGAGGATATGGAAGAGAAGGAGGACGCATTGGGTGGTATGGCTGATATGTCTCAGGCTGAGCATAATCTGCGTACCGTCGTGGGGTCAAGAAGCTTGATTTGTCTGCAGGATTAGGAGCTGATTAAACATAGCTGTCTGAGTGTCTCTCATATGCATGTCTCTCATGTGCATGGTGAGCTAATGTATCCCTTGGAGTAAGTCTCTCATCTTGATAACCATATGGTTCAGTGGAAGGGAAATAGCAGACAGGTTTGCAGTTCAGACTATGATCTTTAGAAGTCCCATATGTAGCTACTGTCTCTTGACTGTAGTCCTGAGGCATAAACTGAACAGCTGTGGGATATTGGTTGTGATCTCTTTGGTCAGTGGACATATAGTTATGGCCTCTGTGGTCTGTGTTGTCGTAACCACGTGGTCTATATATGTGCCTAATACCAGGTTGCAGATATGTAGTATCTTCTTGATGGGCTAGCTTGTGTTGGTTCATAAGAAGAGAAAGGGTGACTTGAAGTTCAGCGGAGTTGCCGAGCCTGGTAGTCTTAGGTCTCCTAGGTTGTCTGTGAGATCATCAATCTCTTGTGACTGACAAAATGAGAATGCAGAAGGTCACATCATGAATCTACAGGCAGTGCCCTCATGGGCTGAGGAGGATCGTCTTGATCTCTAGGCAGAACTGGCCTGCCCTCAGTGGCTGCTGTATATGGACTTGAGGAGAGAATTCTCTGATCTGCAAAATCGCCTTAGAGAAGTCCGAGTACAGGGCATTTAGCCGGGCGGTGATAGCGGCATATCTTGATATGTCTCCACATACGAACTCCTTTCACTTGATCCAGTGCTCGTACTTTCGTTAGTTCTGGTCCGCTTTCAATACATGTGAACTGTTTAAGTGCAGGCCTTTTTTCCTTAATTTTCTGAAGTCTTAATTTTTACAAAGTTGTACCACCAGATTCAGATCAGCCTTAAGATTAGCAGTGTTTAGGGAGAACGCAGCCAGTCCATTCTTGTTTGTGGTTAGATTCAACAGCAGTTTGTCGGGCCAGTTGCTCCCCTCCAAGGGATATACAGCTTTGTTTGTAAAGGACACCATTGCAGATTTTGACACCATTACATCTGCGAGAGAAAGTCCAAACAAACAGTGAAGAATATCAACTTTGTGGCTTAAAGTGCATGTCTTGTAAAGATGAGAATATATGGTTCAGATCAGCAAATAGCTCACCTGTTCCCTCCTCAGTAACATTCACATTTACAAGAAATGTGTCTTGCATTTGGTCTTCAAATTTGGTGTTGAAAAACACTGATGTATCAACAGTAAGAGAGGCACAGCCCATGGCATTCATCTGGTAGGAGAACAAAGACACAATTAAATCAAGCACAGGCAAAAGGATAAAAATAAAATAAAGAACTGACCTACCACATGACAAGAAAAATAAAGCATCACTCACTTGGCACAAGACTCAACTTCCATAACTGCAACGCTGTAGGTGCGTTTACGGTCACGTCAAACTTGGGCAAAACTAAACCAGAAACAATGCACTTTAGATTAAGGCCTCAGATCTGTCATTGAACTTCCCTTACACAACTTACCGTATTTTTTCCACTTCAAAAACTTGGGAGACTAGTGTTGGGACTCTTCACTCCATGGCTACTCCATTCTGCGGCGCCTAGGTCTTTGTGTTCGGACGGACGGACGCAGACGCACGCACGCACACGGACGGACTTCCGACCGTCATATTAAAAGACCAAATTCAGTAACAAAAGCTAGTATAGACCAATACAACACAAGACTACATTTTATCTTTAAGTCATGTACCAATTTCTAGAGCAAGAATCAAACTAACAGACATACCGACACTGAAGTTGCGATAAAAATTCAGGCCCTTGTACTTCAGACACTGGGGTAAAATGACGTGGCATTCTAATCAAAAGTGCCACACACACTGAAATATTCAGTTTAAAAGCCCAAACAAAAAACCTGATTGAGGCACACAGAAATCCTCTCAGCACTCAGACGTCTTCCTGGCTCCATTATCCAGATGCTCTGATCTTCAGCACTGAGGCTACACAGAGATCCTCCTTGAGCAGAAACCATCAGAACGTTTCCCTCCGCAGGAACAGCTGTAGCTGGAGAAAACTGCAGACACCTGGAACAAGGACCAACACGCTGTAGGACACACACAAACATTCCCAAATTGAAAAATAGCCACATCATACAGTACCTGGTTCTGGAAACACATATCGAGTGTCAAACGGCACACTAGCAGCAACTACGTTCTCGCTGGGAAGAACGCTGTAGAGCAGAATCTGCACTGCTGGAGCCATATCGAGGCTGACAGACAACTGGAACGTCACGGAGCCGCTTGTGACAGCATCAACAGCCTTTGCTTTAACTGTCTGAAATCCATGGAGGACGATCACTCCTTTGGATAAGACCTGACAGAAGACATAGGTGTGCAAGTTGCGAGAGCAGCGGCAACAAACAGACCAGCAAACTTAACTACAAAACTAATGTCCACTCACCATATAGATTATGTCAGCGCTGTAGCTACCAGCTTCTCCAACAAATGAAGACTCCACGTCACTGGAAACAAAGCACCACATTTGAGCGGCTGATTGAGCTTCACTATAGTCAGTTCACTAAACAATGGCTTGTCGGGAGAAACAGGTAGGAGAAGCTGAACAAACCTTGTATCTGTAGTGAAGTATGGCGATTTAGAACCATAAAAAAAGCCGTGGATTAGCAGTCACCTGGGGAAGATCAAACTTAATCAGTATCATGCTAGAGAAAGTCTTAATTTTTACAAAATACAAGTCGTACCACCAGATTCAGATCAGCCTTAAGATTAGCAGTGATTAGGGAGAACGCAGAATCCATTCTTATTTGCAGTTAGCTTCAACAGCAGTTTGTTGGGCCAGTTGCTCCCCTCCAAGAGATATACAGCTTTGTTTGTAAAGGACACCATTGCAGATTGACACCATTACATCTGTGAGAGAAAGTTCAAACAAACAGTGAAAAATATCAACTTTAAGGCTTAAAGTGGATGTCTTGTCTGGTCAAATTATGAAGCAGACTGTATGGAAATGGATCACGGCACACTTCCACTAAGGCTTGACCAGGTACAGGTTGGCCATATGCATATCTGGGAAACATCATAACAAGATAAAGAACGGACCAACCACAAGACAAGAAAATAAAGCATCACTCACTTGGCACAAGACTCAACTTTCAGTCCCATAACTGCAACGCTGTAGGTCTGCTGTCACGTCAAACTTGGGCAAAACTAAACCAGAAACAAAGCGCTTTAGATTAAGGCCTCAGATCGGTCATTGAACTGCCCTCACACAACAACTTTCAACCGTATTTTTTCACCTCAAAAACTTGGGAGACTAGTGTTGGGACTCTCTCACTCCATGGCTACTCATGACTAGCTCCGCCCTCCCTCAGGTTCCACCTCCATCTTTGGTTGCTGCAGCTCGGCCTCTAACCTCAGGATCGCTGCTTCCACTTCAGGGGGTCGCGCTGTGGCCTAGTCGTGGTCGCCTAGGTCTTTGTGTCTCACTGCCTCATCGCTTCTCTGGCTACGTAGTGTGCTCCACCTCCATCACCTCTGGTAATCCCCTTGGTAATGTTGGGACTCTTCACTCCATGGCTACTCCATTCTGCAACGCCGCCGTGGGATGCAGTCCTGACTGTGGGCTGGGTCTCCGTCAGCTTTTCCCTGCTCAAGGCATCCCCCCTGGCAGTCACCACCACCTGCACCAACCTTTCCTCCAGCTACGGACGGACGGCCGCTGTGGGATGCAGTCCTGACTGTGGGCTGATGGACGGACAGGCGGCTTGGGCGGGCGGGCGGCTTGGACGGACGGGCGGGCGGCTGTGGGATGCAGTCCTGACTGTGGGCTGATGGACGGACGGGCGGCTTGGACGGACGGCGACTGGGCGGGCGGACTGGACGGGCGGGCGGGCTGGGCGGGCGGACTGGACGCGGGCGGACTGGACGGGGCTGGACGGCGTGGGACGGGCGGGCGGGCGGCGTCTGGGCGGGGACGACGGCGGGCGGCTTGGACGGACGGAACGACTGACTTACTTCCGTCCGTCACATTAAAGGATAAAATATAGTCTTTTGTGTTATAATGGTTTATACTAGCACCCGCAGGCGGACTGGAAGGCCGAAGAGAACAACGCAAAAGGTTGGTGCAGATGGGGGTGACAGCCAGGGGGGCTGGCCTTGAGCAGGGAAGGGCAGACGGAGACCCAGCCCACAGTCAGGACTGCATCCCACGGCGGCGTCGCAGAATGGAGAAGCCATGGAGTGAAGAGTCCCAACACTACCAAAGGGATTACCTGAGGTGATGGAGGTGGAGTACACCACGTAGCCAGAGAAGCGATGAGGCAGTGAGACACAAAGACCTAGGCGACCGCGACTGGGCCACAGCGCCGACCCCCTGAAGTGGAAGCAGCGATCCTGAGGTTAGAGGCTGAGCTGCAGCAACCAAAGATGGAGGTGGAACCTGAGGGAGGGCAGATCTAGTCAAAGGCAAAAGAGGTGGAGAGCCGTAGGGCAGCGAATGGGCCAAAAGTCCATGGCGAATATTTCATGTCCAACAGAGGGAGGCCGAATGGCCGATGGTCCACACTGGAGTCAAGGGTGGTAAGAGAGCACTGGAAGAACGCTGTAGACCAGAATCTGCACTGCTGGAGCCATATCGACGCTGTCACTTTGTTTGCAATTGGAGTCTTATCAAAACGAGTCATGGATATCTGTTAGGAATGATCAAGGTTAGGAAAAGAGAAAAAAAAACACAGGACCATCATCCATTTGATCACTGGATGGCAAACAAATCAAGAGTAGTAATGGTGTTGAATGAAAGCTTCAATGGTCCACAAAGCTTATTTTCACCATCTATAAAGTTTAGTAAACAACTCAAACATAAAAACAGAATGCTTCTGTTCACTTCAAAGCCAAATGGTACTTACCTGGTTCTGTAAGTCCATTAACAGCAAAGAGAAAAAGGATGAAAATGAGCTTCTTCCAAACACAAATCTCCTCACAGCCATGAGGACAAATCCCCCAAGATTAACCCTTATCAAGCCACTCTTCAGACTCTAATATATCAGGAACGCATTCATCTCGTTAATTCAGTTAATTAACCACCACTTGGCAGTAATTAATGTTATCATTTGATGTACCAACTGGCATTGATTTGAAACACGACACATTATGGAGGTTAGCGGACGAATTTTCTAGTTGCCATCAACACTATAGTATTTTAAAAATATATACTAGCCTATATATATTGAAGATATTACTGAACATTTATTTAACCATAGCAAAAGTAAGTTCCTTGTGTTAATTTAAAACAAGTCTGATATTATTTTATCATATATATGTTAATTAACAGTTGAGATAGTTCTTGAATGTTGGTCTGACAGCAGAAGACAGACTAGCCGAGTTTAAATCCTATATTTAAGAGAACTTTGTCCCAGTTGTGCAGGCGGGGCATGTTGTCACACTGCGTTGCAATGAGCAAATGATTAGAATTATTGCTTTTCTACTCTATACTTGTATGAATTATATTGAGAAACCATGAGAAAAGGGTGAAAAAACTCTGAGATTCAATGTCCAAGAAATTATTAACAGAGGGTGCGCATGACGTCACCGTTGGCCGGAGTGCCTGCAGTTCCTCACAGTGAGTCTCATACATGAAACGTTCGAATGTAAATATATCGTAAATATACGAGTAAATATGAGAGTGGCGCGTAAAGAGACATGGGATGCGCGTGCACGTTCATTCTCAATTACAATAAATCAAGTCCATCATATCCGACTGACATCTATATATAGGCATATAATAACATGAATGCGAATTTGATTTGATTAACGTCATTGTCTGTTCAGATGTACTGAACAGAAATTCATCTTTGACACTGGCACAACGACCACCTTACAAACCACATAAAAAACACATAAGAAATAAATAATTAATACACACTGTTATGTGGATAGCAGATGAACCCAATTGCAGACAGTATGCAAACACACAACTTGATTAACAGAAAACTGGGAAAACAAAACTTTGACATTAAACTATACAGGAACAAGACAGGATTTTACAAGATCACAACTTCGTTAAGACATAAGACATGGCACGTGGCACAGGACTGCAAACACAAGGGGATCATTGACAGCAGGTGACATAGATGAAGCAATGATGACAAAACGAGGGTAACAAGGGGGTGGGGCCAGAGAACAAGACACCGCAAACACACACAGCCCAAATGTTGTTGCACACAAAACAAGGATCTGTCATGATCCCGCCTCAGAGAGTAGGACAAGAGGCCAGAATCATGACACATACACAAGTTAAATTAATACAGTATGTGCAAATTCACACACCTCAATTGAGAATTGAGTTTAAAACAGTCACTGCCAATGGAACAAATGATCTCTTATAAATATTCCTCTTGGTCCTCAATATTCCTCCCTCTCAATTCATACGTATAAATATATATTTAGAACATGTATTAGTATATATATATATATTTGTATGGTCCTTGAATGTGTTCACCATTATCAGCCTTTTCACCGTTTGTATTACTCCGCTTGTCTGTCTGTGTTTGTCCAACTTGCATCATTAAGCCAGAAGGTGGTGACAAGTGATGGTCTTTATGAGTGCACAATTGAACTTTAACCTAACAGATTAGTGCCAAAATATTGATTAGCTAACCTTAGAAAAAAACTAGTTGCTGAAACCAATCGTTAATGCTAATATATAAATTGCTCCTTTGCCTCTGGACACAAAAAGATTGCACTGGTGTTTGATTGAAATAACATCTATGTAAAATAATCATTGAAAGAGTTCTCATTAAGGCCATTCCTATTTGAAATTTGTGATTGTGTATTGTCAACAAAAAGCAGAAACATTCTGCATTTGCATCCAAGCGTTGGATCATTCATTTCAAAATCCTCATTCTCATTTAAGAATCTGTAATATTTTATGCTACTGCCCACTGACATGCTTTTAAAGCTATTGTTATACCATTTTTTATGACCTTCAAACACCTTAAAATGCACAAATGTAGGTCTGAGAAATCCACACTTTCTCGGGGAATGCCCCCGAACCCCCTGACTAACTCACCTTTGCATGTGTGTGACTGTGTAGTAATGTGGGCTGGTGTGGTTATAGTGCCAGGGATGTTTTTTCTTAACCAGTCTGCCCCTGCGTATAGGCCTGCAATATACATTATTCTCTGTATCGAATCATGTTATGGAAGTCAATGATGTCATATCATGGAAGTCAATGAGACCAGAAACCAGACCGAGTCTGGTTTACCGAATATTCTTCTAAATATCAGAAAATCGGCTGAATGGACTGGAAAACGGTAAAACCCAAGTTATAAAATGAGCCTATTTCCAAAAAAAGTGGAGTATCCCTTTAAATCTATTGATCAGACTTTTCCTTTAAGTAGATTAAATTTAAACCGTTTTGAACACGTACAATTTTAATTATGAGGTTTCTTTGCCCCTATTGACCCCACCGGTAACTATAGTTGCCGAAGTTGTCATTTTCCTTATCCATGTTGTATGTCTCAATGCCATGCAAGAAAACAACCAAATAAAGGATTTCAAGAAAAATAAAAGGTATTCACTTTCTTCCTGTCACATGAGGCTGTCAACTTCCTACCCCTACTTCCAGGAAGCATGGCGAAGGCAAAACCTCAGAAAGAAAGCTCATTTTCATATTACTAACAAGTATTTTTGGTTGACATTTATATATCTACATAATCATGAAGGTCTCTAGAGTCATCCAAACAAAACAAATCTTACAATAGATCTATAGTTTTTTATATACTTAGTCAAAAGTCCAAGCGGAATTTTTTCTTCATATTATTTATTTGTATCTATATTGTATATATTTATTCATACACAATGCCCTGTTATGGCTGCACTCTTCCACTTTTAACCCTTGCGTGGTGTTCGTTTGCGGTTTACAGTCAGGCTGTTTGTGGTCTCTGAGACCCTAGGCAAAAAAAAATGTAATTTTGTAACAAATTTTGTAAAAATTTTGTACAAATGTAATTTGTTACATTTTGTAAAAAAATACATTTTTGATATAGGCCTATGCATATCTACATAATATTAAATCATAATTATAACAATAAAAGTTACTTTTTGTGAAAGTTTAGCAGTTTTTGTACTGAAAAAATGATTTTTTCAATAATGTTACATTATGATTAGAATCAAACTTGATCAGGATGCTTTCAAAGAGAAAAGTTGGATTCTTTAGAGTTTCTTAGGAGTATCATTTATTTCAAACATCTGTTTTTCATATAATTCTAAAAAATTGTGTGAAGTGTGTCACTTCATTTCTTTCTATGTGAGTTCTTTCTGATTTTGAGGATGTATTTTGTCCATTGACAAAAATAATTTGATTCTAATCATAATATAACACTATTGAAAAACAGATATTTTTTTCAGTACAAAAAATACAGTCAAGATGTTTTGGATTGTTCTGAAATGATTGTTCCTCATAGTAGCTTTCCTTCAACAAAAGTGCTCACCCTCCTAAAATAAAATTGATTTTGTAAAGATATCAAAGTGATGAGAAACTGCAACCTCTTTTTTATCATTGGAACAACAGTAAAAACAATCCTGACTGATTTTTAAACAGATAGTCCTAATTATTTCTAAAATTACGAGAAGTGAAGTCATCAAAAACTCATCAATAACTTACCAACCAGACGACACAAGGACAAACAGAACAAAACAAAAGCGTTAAACATTCCCAAGCCGTTTACCAAACAACCCAATTAACTATCTGACAATCTCGTTCTCCCGTTCACTTTTGTCTCTGCATGTCATCAGTGCCCAAGAAGTTGGTTCCCATTACTGGTTGCCTAGTAACGTTTATGATTGACATGGATGTCAAGCATCGTGTCAAAAAGAATATAACAACACGTTCTTTGGTCGTATCCACTGATCTAGCCTATATAGAATGACGTTATATAGATCAGCGAAACCCAAAAGCTAAAATTGAGCAAAATTGTGTTTTCCGTAAAGAAGTGTTTATAAGGTTGCAGTGTGAGACAACAATAGACAATTGTTGCGCTCTTTTGATCTCTCAGTTATTTCAATGTGCAGTAGGCGTAGCTCTATAACAATATACTATAACACGGGACCTGCTCACAGATCACTTAATTTTTGCAGTAAAAGTTAAGTGATCCTGTGAGCAGGTCCCGTGGACTAATTTGCATGTCTTAAATTGTGTGTGTGTGAGTGTGTGTGTGTGTTCATGTGAGCTATAGACTGACTGTCTTGGCTTAAATCCATGAACTATTGTTATAGAGCTACGTCTACTACTGCACATTGAAAAAAATGAGAGATCAAAAGAGCGCAACAATTGTCTATTGTTGTCACACACTGATACCTTATAGGGTAAACACGACTTCTCGAAAAGACCTCCCCTGGAGAACCTTTTCTCTTCAGTTTCCTACCAGAAGTTACTGCAGCGGCACACGTAGCTGTTTTGCTCGTCCAAGTTCCTCTCATACAAAATACATCCGTCCTAATCGTCATTAATAGGAAGGCTGTATAAACATAGAAAATCGCAATTCTCTCTGTGGACCTTTTTATTCATCATGTCAGTCGGCTGTTCGGATCTGAAACACAGTGAAGATTGCGGGACGAATAGCCTAATATCCATCATCTTTATTAAGTTTCTACGCAGCTGTAACGTGTTGAACATGTTATTGCTCTTTCTATTGTTTTTTTTCATCAACGGTAAGTAATGGATCTCTGTTTATCTTCCGGTTTCACTTGACACCGGCATATTGACGGGAAATTGCGCCGAAGAAACAAACATGTAATAAATAATGTGGCAAATGTGGTTGTTCCAACACTTATAATGTGCCAATGTGTTTGTTTGTATTATATGTCAAATCGCATTAACTTTGCCTTCGACATCTTCTGGAAAGTAAAATGTTCACCACGCCCTTCTACCCAGCATACCTACACAGTTTGTCTATCAAAAAAAGTGAATTTGCTGTAATTCATATTATTTATGGAATTTGTTCATTTACAGTGTCTAGTCAATTCTACCATAACCAGTAAAGTTAGCTTTAATAGCCTATATGAATTGTATTTTGAACACCATGGAGGAAGGCATCGGAGTCTGATCTGTAAAACGGATGTTTCTGCTTTAGGTGTTTCTGCAGAGATGGAGACCGTGATGGAGGGAGATTCCGTCACTCTACACACTAATCTTTCTGAAATACTGAACGATGATACGATATTGTGGCTGTTTGGACCTAAAGACTCAGTTATATCTCAAATAACGAGAAAGGGCGACTTGAACTCAATTTATTTCACAGATCATGAGAGATTCAGACACAGATTACAGGTGGACCAAAACACTGGATCTCTCACCGTCAGAAACACCAGAATCAGACACTCGGGACAATATAAACTCTCCATCTCTAGAGAAGAGACTACCATAAAGATATTTCATGTTATTGTCTTTGGTGAGTAGGCTATCTCAAGTCTTTTAACAATGGTCTGGTTTAGATTAGCACTGTCTGTGTATTAATATTAGATCATTGTATTATTTATAATAAACCATCTCAGACACCTCAAGAGACATCAAATATGTGATGTGACATGTAGCATATTATAAAACATGGTTTCTGTATAAAGGCTTCCGGCGAAAGAGGACTTTTATTGTGGGACTTTTATTTTGATAGTTATTTTAGAGTGTGATACCTGTTGCTTCCAGTAGGAGGCATTATTGTTATTGTTTGCTGCCTGCGCGTCAATATTGAGAATGAGGACATGCGTCACGGTAGCTTGCTGTCACGTGACGAATTGAGGCCGTCCACCATTTTGGGAGGACACGCTATTGGTTGCCAGGGGCAACGCCTTCATAACTTCACAGAGGCGCGACTAAATATGCCAGAAATAGCGAGAGAGAGAGACAGCACAGCGCAGTATTTGTTTACATTTTAGCGATACACGGCAGTGTCTTTGGAAGATATGGAGAAGGAAGAGAAATGAAAGTGGTTCTATCGTGTTTATAACAATGCTAGCCAGCTTTATTTAGAGAAACTGCTTGTGGATAAACTGACAGCAGCAACAGTGAGCAAAGCATGATTTTAAAAGCAATACATTTCAGCACAGTTCGCCTTTTATTTAACACAAACAAACGAAATGAATACTCTGTTATTCAACTAGAGTTGTTTAATTTGTTATAGATATAGCCTATCTGTACCGCGAAATGTTTTAAAAAGACACCTTTTTAATGACGTACGATTCGCATTGACAGGGTAATGTCCTATCTGTCCGCTTGACGTTGCATGGCAGGTGCAAATGCACGTATCTGATTTATTTCCACATATGAATGAAGCCTGAAATATCGAGTTTGACTGAATTCTCGCAGTTTAACGTTACAGGTTTGGGGGTTTCTCTTGCTTCCAGCCACAGCAGAATTGTTCATAAGCTTCTAAAGTTAATAAATCTTCTGAACTCTTGCATTGTGTAGCAGTAACGTTAAGCACTTACCATAAACCAGGTGCTTGATTATTTCAGGGTGTGTGAAAGGTGGTAACTTAATGCTTCGGGTCTTTTGTCCATTCTGTAGGAGGTCGTATGGGTCCACACTGTATGTTGATGTCAAGTTTCTCTAAATAACGCTGCTTAGTGTTGTTATGTAGTCTCTCCCAAATAGAGACCCTTTCCATTTGCTTCATTTATTCCCAGGAAAGTGTGCCTTATCGCAAAATACAAATAAATATCAAGCTGCACAACTTCTCTGACGCTATTTCTCTCAGTCTCACGGTCGAAGTAACCATGACAACGGATAGCGTGTCCCCCAAAATGGCGGATCCTTCCCACAATGCACCGCGGAGTTAAACAGCGTGACGTCACCTCCTCATTCTCAATAGACAAGTTTCCCGGGCACTTCCGCTTTACTTCCTGATTCTGCCAAGAACTTCCGACACAGGCTGAGTAGTAGTGTAAACATGGCTTTGGAATGGCAACATTCGACTGAAAATATTGTTGAAAATGGTGTTTTGACCATTTCGCATCCAAGTAAGGTAACATCATGGGCATGTCGATATGGTCTGTATCGCCGGACCTGGACGTTCCTGTAGCCATGCAGCCGCCGTGCTTTGGAAGGTACTTTAGCCCATCTTATGCTTGTATTAAGATGTTTGTATGTATCCTTGTGCTAATCTATAACAGAACACGAAGAGTAATAAAAATAAAAAGTAATCCACTCTAGCCTGCCTGCACTAAAAGCATGCTTTAACCCTTCAAAGTCGACTGACGCTCTAGAGCGCGCACCCCTGACATATCTATTAATAGCTTCGGAATGGATAAAGGTATTGACTTACTTTTTTTTCTATGGAAAAGCTGACATTCGTCTGCGTAATAATGAGTAGACTGTGTTGACTTCCGCGAATGATAAGATCCACATTGGCGCCTTGTAGATGGTTGATGGTCAACATTCAGCAATCGCCACGAGTTGTTACAACCGCGAACAGCACAATATGTCCCGGAGCCGTGTCGGCGTGTAACACCATCAATAGTTTACTTTTTCTGCACGCTAACCAAAGACAGTAAAAGACGCTAACCGGAAGTCGTTGGCAGAGCGAAAGGCTAATGGTGGCCCGCCTATTTCACTCAGGAAACTTGTCTATAGATTCCTGAGAGAACGGCAGCTACTCATCTAGAAGTTTATTCCTGCCTGTTATTCGGATGTTTGTTGGCTTTCTGGGTGTTAAAATATTAGTACATGACCACAAAACTAATATTGAATACACTTTGGAAAGAAGCACTAGTCTCCTCATTCCTTGTGTCCTGACCGAACACCCAGGGGTGTACGCTGCTAACAAGTAGAACTCAGAGCCTAGCAGTATCTTTTCCTCTCCAACAGTTTCACTTTATTTTAAGGTGATGTTACATTGTTACTCAAATAACAACTGAGCAATATTATTTACTCGGTTTAGGGTTTAGTTAATTGTAATTATGTGCAATTTACTGTCATTACTATAGTAACCACAAGTGGTAATGTGTAGCCATATCATCTTAAGATAAAACATTTGTAAGAGTTACCCACTCATTTATACTCCCAATAACTCACTTCACTTATAAGGTCTATATTTATGCACACATATTATATGGGAATCAGTTAACTCAAACTGAGACGGTAATATGATGTTTCTTTCTGTCACACGACAGTGTGATCTGTTATCTGTCAACAACTCAATGTTTATGTTCTTGTTAGATAATACGAGCAGACATTAATTAGCTTTATTATTAACATTTCTCTTCAACAATTAAAAGCTGTAAATATCTGAGTGATGTCTATATATAAGATTTATATTTCCAGATACAGAGTAAATGATTTATAAGTTTAATCTTTGCTGAGAAACTGTTTCTGCTTGTTTTCAGGTGTGGTTAATGGAGACGGATGAAATGAAGTCCGAGTCCGTGATGGAGGGAGAGTCTGTCACTCTAAACGCTGATGTTGAAGTACAGAGAGACGATCTGATCAGTGTGGAGGTTTGGAGATAAAGGCATTCTACTGGCTAAAATTGATGTAGAAACTAAAGAAACCTCATTAAACGATTATGATGAGAGATTCACAGACCGACTCAAGATAGATAATCAGACTGGATCTCTGACTATCACGAACACCAGAACCGAACACAGTGGACTTTATGAACTACAGATCAGAGGCCGTGAGAGCTCACAGCGACTTCCTTCTTTCTGTCAATGGTGAGTCACTCTGAGTCTCCAAGAAGTGAGTCTTTCAATGTAATAATGATGACATACGGTATAATTAGATCAGAAACTTGGAGTAGATTATTGGACACCAAAAATTCTTTGTGTTTGATTTACAAATTTAACAGAATTTTAATGATTACAAAACCCCTATAAAAGGAAGTGTAGCAAATACTTCACACTTGTTTATAAGGATGCATGATAAATCGTCTGATAAATGTTACATTTTAATGTTATCGTTATGTGCCCGATTAGAATATTTGTCTGATATTAAAGCCAATAAATTATGCATTATTCCCTATTACCTCAGATCTGCACTGGTCGCCATGATGGTTTTGAATTGAACAGGTTTAGAGCCACACCTTACAGTAAATCACCTGTAAATCAGGGACAAACATTAGTCAGACTTCTTCTACAATCTTGAATCATAGTGATAAATTATAATTCACAGCAGCATATATTTGAAGATATTCCAGGTAATCTCATTGACTGTAATATTTATGTTGTGTGAACAATATTAGATTTTTCTATTTCGAGCACCTGCAGAGACACAGCACATGAAATATGTCAGAAATTCATCATAGATAACTAATTGTTGGAAATTAAGTCTTCTCTCATAATAATATGATTTATTAGCTACAAACTGAATCTGTGCCAAATTCTTTAGCTGTTTCAGAATGAGGTCTGTCTCCGGGTGCTATAGCAGGAATAACTGTGGCTGTTCTTCTGGTTCTGGTTGTAGTTGTGATTTACCATCACAAGATGATCTCTAAACTAAAAAAACCAATGGGTGAGTATTACAGCTGATAAAAGTTTGACAAGTCTGTCCCAAAAGTCAGAGCCAGATACACGCACTTAGACTCACTCCTGACAGAACATGAAACACTCTACAGGCTTTGCTATGATGGACACACACTCTGATTTATTTAGCTTTAAAGTTTGATTCCATCCAGTTGGAGGATATCAACCATGTTTGATATTTTGTGCTGGTTTTTTTACGCTTCTCCTCTCAGTTTGTTATGTTCGAATGAATTGAAAGTCTGATAATATATGAAGCCTATAGTTTTTCATATTTACAAAGCCAGCAAGTGTATGATGTCTAGTGTTTAACCCCCATCCTTCCCTCCCAAATTGTAACACATCCTCCCTCATAGGTCAAAATGACTCTAAAATAAAAAAAAATAAAAAAATGTCTTTTTCATATGGATTTCTTTTTCTTCTTTCTTTTTTCTACCTTTAAGTAAAAAATGAATCGAAAAATGATAGAAAAAAAAGATTTTATCAAAATCAATACATAATATTAAATTCAAAATAACTCACAATTTCATGCATAACCTTTTAAATTTTAACACAAAATTGCCGTATAGGTTTATTTGGAGCAAATGAGCTGTATTTGCTGGGTTCTAAAGTCAGTTCACTTCAGTATGCATTCAGGATGCATGTTTTTGGTAAAGTTTTAGCATTTTTCCTTTATTAGTTTTTTTTTTCAATGTATACTGAAGCATTCCTCACATTCCATTAATTCCTAAGGAATTAAATTGACTTGTGAGAGAAGGATTTGTTACTTTTTTTAAATGATAAATTCACAAACGAAACCATTCATTTTCGTGGTTCAAGTGCGACAAAAGCCCTCAGGGAATTGGACCTCTCTGATGAACACTAAATAAATAAATAAAAAGTGTTTCAGGTCAAATTAATGACCTGAGGAAAGGATGAGGGTGTTAATATTGCAATAGGAGTGATCATGAATCACATATAGCCAAAGTGTTTTTTGGCAATAAATCCATCATGTCATGGCTTAAACATGAAAACACTACATCATATTTTACTTCATGATTTTTGAATTTAGGTAATATAATTCTTTAGAGATTAGTTTATGGATAACTATGTGCCTCAAAACAGGCCAGAATAGGTTAAAGAGTCATCTAAATGCATCTGATCAGAGCCCGTCTAACGAAGAGCCTTGGCACTTCCTATTAGCCCCATTGTGTATCATCTTGGTTGCAGTTCCATTAGAATTCCACTGGAGGTGATTGCGGGCGAGAGCAGAATGAATGGGAGTCTATGGGGCGAAACAGCTAAATGTGTCTCTTTCTCTTGCTTGTCGTTGAAACAACATAGATTTTATGGTTGATTCCGCAAGTTCAATATAGATTATAGGGCAAAAGTCGTATGAACGAGTACTTATGTCCTTTCGATTTCTTACAGGTTAGGCCGTTGTTGGCGGGAACACGCTAGCATTCTGCTATTGTGTGACGTCATCACACTTTTGAACGGATTTTTAGAACAGATAAGTGAACCTAAAAATTTAAATTTTCAGCTGAATGTATTATCTTAGCCCTCCGTTTTGAATGCAACTTTCAAATTACTTGAGAAAAAATTACACCCTGAGAAAAGCGCGAGCGCCCCCACATGGACAGGGACGTGTTACTGCAGCCAGTCCAGAAACCTGAAGTAACCAGCCAGTGCCAATTCTCTTCAATTAGACATTCTCTGATCTGATGTAGAAACTACAAAACTAAATTCATTCACACTTTTCTTCTGCAACTCTCTGTTTCTGTGTCCCGCTGTGACATGAAGCTAAGGAAAAATCAGAGGCTCAGGGAAATAATGTTCCTCTCGAGACTGGAGTTAAAATAAAGCCAGGTGATCTGATACTGTGGACGTTTGGACTTGAAAACTGTCTCGTCGCTAAAGCTGATTCAAGTTCACGTTATATTGATGAGAGTTTCTTGGCCAGACTTGATGAGAGTTCCAGAGACAGACTTGATGAGAGTTCCAGAGACAGAATTGATGAGAGTTCCAGAAACAGAATTGATGAGAGTTCCAGAGACAGAATTGATGAGAGTTCCAGAGACAGACTTGATGAGAGTTCCAGAGACAGAATTGATGAGAGTTCCAGAGACAGAATTGATGAGAGTTCCAGAAACAGAATTGATGAGAGTTCCAGAGACAGACTTGATGAGAGTTCCAGAGACAGACTTGATGAGAGTTCCAGAGCCAGACTAAAGCTGGATACGTCAGACTGGATCTCTGACCATCAAAAACATCAAACGTACAGACTATGGACATTATAAACTACAGATCATCAACAAAAAACAGACCAAATTTAAGAGATTCAATGTGTTCAACCCTGGTGAGTAGAACATTTAGTATAACAACTATATTTTATTTTTGCAGGTTCTAGTCATTGCATCTGATTGGTCAAACAGAGTTCCAAGAGCTCCAGATTATGTGATTAGTTTTAAGATTATTTTTTTTACATTTAAAAAACAAAATAAAAAAGTGAAAGACACATTTTCAATAGTGGTCTCAGACTTTCGGATCCCATTTAATCCAGTGAGTGGATTTAAATACAGGTAAGATCAAATCACTGTGATCATAGTTTCTTGTTATTGTAGATTTATAAAAAAACTAAAACAAGTATAACTATATAAATAAGTTTGTCAAGACAAACTTTAATGATGGATTGAGACGTGTTAAATGCTTGAAATTTAGTCTAATAATGTCTTCTTTAAGATTGTACAGCTGTAACATCTTAAATGTAGATGTACACTCCCCTAAAGGATTATTAGGAACACCATACTAATACTGTGTTTGACCCCCTTTCACCTTCAGAACTGCCTTAATTCTACATGGCATTGATTCAACAAGGTGATGAAAGCATTCTTTAGAAATGTTGGCCCATATTGATAGGATAGCATCTTGCAGTTGATGGAGATTTGTGGGATGCACATCCAGGACACAAAGCTCCCGTTCCACCACATCCCAAAGATGCTCTATTGGGTTGAAATCTGGTGACTGTGGGGCCATTTTAGTACAGAGAACTCATTGTCATGTTCAATTTGAAATGATTCAGAGCTTTGTGACAAGGTGCATTATCCTGGATGGGTACATGATGGCCATAAAGGGATGGACATGGTCAGAAACAATGCTCAGGTAGGCCGTGCATTTTAACGATGCCCAATTGGCACTAAGGGGCCTAAAGTGTGCCAAGAAAACATCACCCACACCATTACACCACCACCACCAGCCTGCACAGTGGTAACAAGGCATGATGATCCATGTTCTCAGTCTGTTTACGCCAAATTCTGACTCTACCATCTGAATGTCTCAACAGAAATCGAGACTCATCAGACCAGGCAACATTTTTCCAGCCTTCAACTGTCCATACCTCGGTTGTAACGAGTGGTTATTTCAGGCAAAGTTGCTCTTCTATCAGCTTGAATCAGTCGGCCCATTCTCCTCTGACCTCAATCATCAACAAGGCATTTTCGCCCACAGGACTGCCGCATACTGGATGTTTTTCCCTTTTCACACCATTCTTTGTAAACCCTAGAAATGGTTGTGTGTGAAAATCCCAGTAACTGAGCAGATTGTGAAATACTCAGACCAGCCCGTCTGACACCAACAACCACGCCTCGCATAAAAATTCACGCTCAAAAATCACCTTTCTTCCCCATTCTGACATTCAGTTTGAAGTTTTTCAAGGAGATTGTCTTGATCAGGACCACACCCCTTAATGCATTGAAGCAACTGCCATGTGATTGGTTGATTAGATAATTGCATTAATGAGAACTTGAACTGGTGTTCCTAATAATCCTTTAGGTGAGTGTATATGTGGCAACACTGTTTATTTCTCTTTATATATTTTTTTATCAACATCTCTGTCATTTTCGTGGTTTGAGTGTGACAGACGCACGTCTTGGACCACTCTGATGAACACTAAAAAAAAAATCAGGTCAAATAAATTAGGGTGTAATATTGCATAAATGATGTAGAAAATAGGAGTGATCATGAATCACATATAGCCAAAGAGTTTTTTTGGCAATAAAACCATCATGTCATGGCTTAAACATGAAAACACTACATCATATTTTACTTCATGATTTGTGAATTTAGGTAAAATAATCCTGTAGAGATTAGTTTATGGATAAACTAAATAATTTATGGCTTTTAACTATCTCCAAACATGCCAGAATAGGTTAAAGAGTCATCTTATGTTGAAACTAAACTAAATTCATTCACACTTTTTTCTTCTGCAATTCTCTTGTTTCTGTGTGCCGCTGTGACATAAAGCTGAGGAAATATCAGAGGCTGAGGAAAATGATGTCCCTCTCAAGACTAATATTGAAATCAAGCCAGGTGATGTGATATTGTGGACGTTTGGAGCTGATAGCTGTCTTGTTGCTGCTAAAGCTGATTCAGAACCAATTGTTTATAATAATGAAAGATTCAGAGAACAGAGTGCAGCTGGATCCTAAGACTGGATCTCTGACCATCAAAGACATACAAAAAAACCACTCTGGACATTATAAATTACAGATCTTCAACAAAGGACATGCCAAATTCAAGAGATTCATTGTGACAGTCGCTGGTGAGTAGAACAACTATATATTTGATTCTGCAGCAGTGCCAGTCCTTGAATCTGATTGGTCGAACAGAGTTCCAGATTATGTGATTAGATTTAAGATTTTTAAAAAGTTCTTCTGATAAAAAGAGTTTTATTACATTTTAAAAAACAAATTTAAAAAAAGTTAGACACATTTTCACAAATAGTCTCAGACATTTAGATTCCTCTTAATCATTTATAAAAAAACAAGACAAACTTGTTGTTGGCTTAAGACATGTTAAAAGCTTGAAGTTTGGCTTTCTCAAGCCAACATAATTATTTCTTCAGTGTCTGTTCTAAATAACATGTTTTAATGAGACTTTACTGCACTTAATCAAATCTGTATGCGACTTGTTTGTGTTGTTTGTCTTATGCAGTGACCTGTATATTGCTTGTGAGGTGACCTTGGGTGTGATGAAAGGCACCATTATATAAAATGCATTATTATTATTTTCATTATTTTTAATAAGGGAAATGTGCAGTCAGCTGGTAATAGCTAATAAAGCCCAACAGGAGCAGTTCACATTCATATCTGTCAATCTTTAAAATAGCCAAATATTATGAAGCCAAAATGAAGTCTCAGTATCTAGGCTACTCTATTACTTCTGTTCAAGGTTTTTGAGGACAAACATAGTAATTCATGTTGTAGAAATATGATCTGGATTTCTCAGAGAGCGGATTTTACAGTACGAGTCTGTTTATGTCTTCTTTAAGATTGTACAGCTGTAGCATCTTATATGTAGATGTATATGTACCAACACTGTTTATTTCTCTTAAAAAAATGTTGTTATCATCTCTGTATTTTCAGATTATGCAGGAAAACCAGCTTCTGCAAAAACAGCTTCTGTGAAGCAAGTGACAAAGTATGAACGGCAAAATACGCTGCTGGAGATGAGTTCATGTTAATGAGAAAAGACACACCCAACTGTGCCATTCACAGTGATGCCACAAAACAATTGATACTGTACATAATAGGCAGCCAATGTAGTTTTGGCAGTGCCGGGCTAATGCATGCACACACATTCGCTCAAAGCTTTCATTAGATTCCTCTCGTCCTTGTTTCCTTTCCTCGTGTCTCAGCTCCACCCCCTGTATGTTGTGAGGGAAGGACGCAAGGAAAGAAAATGAGGACACATGAATTGAGAAGCACCCCAAGTAAACTGCCTATGGAACACTGTAACCCAGTTCCATTTGACTGCTTTCTGATTATTGTGTTGTTGCATTCCTGATTTTGCTGTCAGTGTGTGCATCCTGGTGAGATACTTATCTACCAGTTCAGTTTATTAAATGAACTTTCTTTTACTTAAACTGCTCTGCCGTACTATTTCAATTTGTATAACTTTGAATTAAACATATATTGCTTATCCATACTGTATATTGCTTGTATAAAAGGTAAATAGCCTCACTCATAGGACTGCCCTGCTGAAATTGGATAACCTGAAGTATTATAACCTGTAACCTTTTGATATTTTTCTACAAAAGTGAAAAGTGTTTATCTTTTGTTCAAATAAATTTTTTGATTATAAAGACAAAATGTTGTTCAGTTTTACTTCAGCTTACAAAGACAGTTCTATACGTAATACAAAGAGCATTGTAGTTTGTTCTGCAGAGTCAAGAACAACGAAAAACCCACAAGAGATTCTGCTGGAGGGTAAGCATGAGTTTTATTAAGGATAATAAATAATGATGATTATTGTTTAACCTAAGTGTAGTCGTACACCTAGATTTTCTGTTATAAGATAAACAAGCTAATGAGGGGTTTATCATAATTCTGACCTGACAGCAAAAGGCCATCTGGCTACTTCAATACCAGGGGTTCTTTAGGGCTGAGAGTAATACCAGACCACACACTGTTAATCATTGGAGTTTCAGACATAATCTGACCAACTATCATCAAAATAGTACAATCGAGTAAAAACGATTATTTTGCCATGTTCTGTTTTACAAGAACACTCTTATTTTGTTTTGTGTTCTGAATGACTATCACGCGCACATCCACCCATCATGAAAGTCTTTCAGCCATAAACTCTCTCAGCTTGAATGTTTAAACTGATAAGACTTAAAAATAAGTGAAAATTATCAATAATTAAAATGAAATACGTATATACAGACATATGCAGAAAGAGAGATAAAGTAACATGAAAGAGCTTAATAAAACATAAAAGTTTTTGGAAGAATGTTTTAATCAAACAGATCTCATTCCCCATTGACTACTGTAGTAGGAAAAATACGGTCGTCAATGGGGAATGAGATCTGTTCGATTAAAACATTCTTTCAAATATCTTCCTTTGTGTTCAGCAGAAAAAATAAACACATAGAGGTTTGGAACAACTTGAGGGTGAGTAAATACTGACAGAATTTTCACTTTTTATTTTGGGTGAACTATCCCTTTAAGCTGTATGCGCTTCACACTCCAGACCAGCGGGTGGCGGAACGGCACATTAGTTACCAAGAAACACAAGAAGAGAGGACTCGCGCTCTGAACAACAGCTGATTTCAAAACAAAATAAAGTATTTTGAAACTTTTTTTAAACGATCACAATTTACAAGTGAAGAGATGGATTCAGACCAGCAGGAAGAACAGAAACCTATAAAAATAGAGTTTATTGTAGATTACAGTAAGAACAGGAGTGATCCTGATGAAGAACCCCTCAGAGTGAAGATTGAAGACACTGAAGAACAGATAGGTTGTTGTTATTCTCGATTCTTCATTAATGATGCTGTGAAACTTTAAAGTTATAAAACTTTAGCAGTTCTTTAATGGTTAGTCAATGATTAATGGTTGGAATGTTACTAAAGCTGCTCACAAATATTAAAACTGCATTAGTATCAAAAGTACAGGTAACTTATTTAAGATAATGGCACAGTTGATTGTATCTTCCCCCCAAAAATAGTTTACTTACCCCTATCATTAAAAATCTGAATTAATTTATTCTTCTTCTGCAGCACAGTAAAGATTTTCTATTATTTCTAAACAAAACACGAGACGTTAAAAAAAACATTGTATTATACTTTGGATAAATACTATGATTTTTGGTGTGAACAGCTTTAAATGGTTCAATCTTATTGTTATATTACAAATGCAATATGGTGCTCAATACAACAAAATAACAAGCAAACCATTTAGAGAGCGGAAATCATAGAGGTTTGAGGTCTTTTGACAGGTTTTATGCACCCACCCAGAACAATTGAATAACAATCCCCTTGCTTTTACTTCAGAAAATTAAATGTTTGTTTACTATTAAAAGCATTAGTTTTTTCCAGTCTTTATTTGTACTCAAACTTTAACTTGTGGTGTTAAGTGTTAAGGCCCGTTCACAACATTAGAGGTTGTTGATTTACTGAACATTTTTACTTTTTTACTTTTATGTTAGACCTGACGGTAGAGATTAAGAAGAGTGAAGAACTGGATGAAGCGGAGGAGGAACATTGTGTCAAAACTGAAGAAAAATCGTTTGAAAATCGTTGCTCACAGACTGGAAGTAAACTTGTGCCGAGGAGAGCCATCAAAAATTTCACTTGCCCGCAGTGTGGAAAAAGCTTCCTATACAAACAAAGTCTTAAAGATCACATGACAATCCACACTGGAGAGAAGCCGCACACATGTGATCAGTGCGGGAAAAGTTACACAGTAAAAGGAACCCTTAAAGAACACATGAAAATCCACACCGGAGAGAAGCCGCATGTGAGAAAGTTCACATGTGATCAGTGCGGGAAGAGTTTCACACACAAAAATACCCTTAATTGTCACATGAAAATCCACACTGGAGAGAAGCCGCACACGTGTGATCAGTGCGGGAAGAGTTTCACATACAAAAATGTCCTTAATGACCACATGAAAATCCACACTGGAGAGAAGCCGCACACGTGTGATCAGTGTGGGAACAGTTTTGCACTTAAAGTAGCCCTTAATAAACACATGAAAATCCACACCGGAGAAAAGCCACACACATGTGATCAGTGCGGGAAGAGTTTCACACACAAAGATACCCTTAATTGTCACATGAAAATCCACACTGGAGAGAAGCCGTACACATGTGATCAGTGCGGGAAGAGTTTCAGATTGGCATGTTCTTTGAGAGTACATCTGCAATCTCATTCTGGAGAAAAAACATTTTACTGTAATCAGTGCGGTAAAAAATTTTCAGCGCAGATGTCCTGAAGCAGCACATGAACGTTCATTCAGAGCAGAAGCCTTACGTGTGTTCTTTGTGTGGAAAGGGATTTTCAGCACTGAATTGTTTAAGATCACACCAGATAAGACACAGTGGTGTGAAGAATCATGTGTGCTTGCTTTGTGGAAAAATATTTTTCAGAGGCTGCAATGAAGCTGCACCAGAAAAGAAGCTGTAAAAATGACCACCATGACCACCACTCCTCAATGACCACATGACCGGAGAAAAGTTTATAAATATTTTTTTGCACTGAACGTTTGGATTTTGTGAAGGTGCATTTAATATAATAAAGTTCTGATTTTGATGTAGTAAGTGTATCTTATTTTACTGTTTTTATTAAGTAAATGGTTCATCATTCTTTTGTTGTCAAAGCATGATTTATTCACACTATTGTTCAAACATCATAACATATTCAACAACCAGTAAATACAAAAACAGCATTTTATCTTAATTAGTACGTTAAATATTTTATAGAATTCAAGTTGTCTTGATCCACTGGTCCACAATGTGGTCTTGATCTATATTTGCATAAACAAACATAAAGTCTAACATCCAAAAAACATTAACAGTGATGCAAGGATATTGTCTGGCATTCAATATTGTTTGGTACTGTCATGATGAACAGTTCTAATACAAGTGACACTGCTGGAGCTCCACATACTAATATACTCTCATTGAACTACAACATGCAAAGGCCCGTAAATCAGAGTGTGTTTGTGTATTTAGACATAAGGGGGAGCCAAAGTAGCATCTTTTGTGTGGTTGGAAAATAATAGTTACTCCACTTTTTTGGAAATAGGCTCATTTTACAACTCCCCCAGAGTTAAACAGCTGGGTTTTACGTTTTCGAATCCATAGTAGGACAAAATATATACTATGGAAGTCAATGAGACCAGAAACCAGACTGGTCTGGTTACTGATTTTATTCGAAATATCAGAAAACCGACTGAATGGATTGGAAAATGGTAAAACCCAACTGTTTAACTCTGGGGAGTTATAAAATGAGCCTATATCCCAAAAAAAAGTGGAGTATCCTTTTAAATCTATTGATCAGACTTGTTTCCTATAAGTAGATTAAATTTAAACCGTTTTGAATTGTGAGGTTTCTTTGCCCCTATTGACCTTAATTCCTCTACAAGCTGGACTCTTACAAACAGTTTCACTGCACATGTCCACACACAACTGTTTAAACGAGAATCAATGTAAGTATGCTTTATATCTGCTTTATACATATCTGGAACTAAAGCTTCTGCTCAATTCACACTGTTGGTCTGATATGACTCAAGGAGTCTGACAGTGATGTCTGGTCTCTTTTTCTGATTAGCTCTCTTCTTGAAGATCTGATGTCATAAACCAGAACAGCAACAGTAGCCACGCCCACCAGAGCCGAGAGAGCCAATCGGATCGCAGCTTCAGTGAAACTACAACAGTGGATGTGGGCTGAGAAAAAGAAAAGAAAAATGCTATAATGTTTCCATATAAACGTATATGATGGTTTGGTGTGTTGGGAAGACAATGTTTACGCGAGTTTTACTATGTGTGTGTGTGTGTGTTTCCTTGCTTAGCCAAATAACATTAGCTAGGATTGTTTAATATCGGCAATTCTACTCTATTAAGGGCTTCCCTGTCTCTAGTCTCAGTTCTCCTAGAAACGTGAGTGATTATGTGATTCTTTCTCCATGATCTATTTTCTCATCGAGTAGCCTAATGTTTTCTTGAGCTGACCCAACACGGCTCTCGGACACGAGATTCACTTCTCTGTCGCTCCTCTGTGACCTGTTCTCAATTCCTGTAAACTCACATAAAGAAAAGCAAGCAAATGCCTCACCCCAAGAGTCATAAAACATAAATCCCAGGGAATGCATGAACTGATCAAATGTAAAGCCTGAATGCAATGTATGTCACTTTGGATAAAAGCATCTGCCAAATGCATAAATGCAACGTAAATGTTGCAGTTAAATTGTGTTATGCAGTCTATTATACGGTGCGCACCAGCTGTTTTATGAATCAACACCAATGTACTGCATCATTGCAATGAATGTGTTCATTTAATCAGGTTAAACTAGTCACACCAGCTGAATCGCTAGTGTGCTTCTTGAGATCAGGGGAGTGAGGTTTACCTGCACTGCAACTACTAGCTCCATTAAGGCCAATTTATACTTCTGTGTCGAGGGTACGCCGTAGTGTACGGCGTTGGCTACGCACGTAGGTGATGCCGTCGTGAGCATTTATACTTCTGCGTTCAGGTCTTGGTTGCTCTGCAGTACTGCTCCGAAACGCTAGTTGGCGGCGGAGGGTTTTAATGTTTCACTGTGTTTAGATTCCTCGGCTAGGTTACTACAAGCAATGGCGACTGAAAGAGAGCGGATCATGTTGGAGTTGGAGCTTATTGAGGTGGAAAAACTGTTAATTTTAGTGAAATTACTAAAACTAAAAGGCAGAAATGAGAGAAGACGTCGGAGGAGATGGTACATGCGGAAATGCATAGGAGGAAATGCAATGCTACCAAGCCGACCAATCACCGATCTTGCGGTCCGCGTCGTCGCGATGTGTAGTTACATTTTTGAGGAGGTGCGCGTCAGGCTACGGTGAAGGGTTCGCGGTTTGGGACGCATCTGTGCGTATGCTACGCTGTACCTACTGCGCGCACCCTACGCAGAAGTATAAATTGGCCTTTAAACAGGCCACTATGAATTAACAGTGGATTTCTAAAACACAGTGAAAAACTAAAACACTCTGATTTACCTAAATACACATCTAACTAAGTTCTGCTCTGTAAATAAACACTAATATCATCAGTGATGTACCTGAACTTGGCTGATAGAGTTCAGTAATGTTGTCATCCTCAGTCTGGTTGACGTTTGAATCGTTCACCATAAAGCTGGACGTCACACAATTGGAGCTTGATGATCTTTCTGATGATGAAATATATTGTGGAGTCACTGATAATGACAGATAACTGTGATGTCAGTCTCATCTCACACTTCTGATCGTAATTAAAGCAGTCAATATCATAAAATTAGGATATATATATATATATACAAATGAAGAATTGTCAGTAAATTACGCCTAATAATTGTCAACTCACCATTGACAGTAACATTGAAACTCTTGTATTTGGTCTCTCCACTGACAAGTGTTAGTTGATAAAGTCCAGAGTCTGATGTTGTGGTGTTTGTGATGGTCAGAGATCCGGTTAGATCCAGAGTCAGTCTGTCTCTGAATCTCTCATCATACTTAGAGCTGGTTTGTGTGAGTCTGTTAAATTCAGCGATTCTTGTGCTGCCGAACGTCCACTGTATCATCAGATATTGCTGTGTTTCAGTAACACCAGTGTTTAGAGTGACATAATCTCCCTCATTCACTGACACTGACTTCACTGCATCTGTCACATCTGGAAAATGAACAAGAAATATATATTTGTCGCAGACTAAATGTTTGTTCAACGAATTACAAAAAGTTGCAAAAACTAACAAAAAAACAGACCAACAGACAGATTGTGGCTGTGACACATAAATGACACCCAATCTATAATACAATTTTATGTAGAAGAAATATCTTATTTATCCAGGTCTATTCTGTTGATTATATAATACGATAATTTACAAGACCGCAGAACTCATAAATGACAGTCAGGATGTTTTGAATGGTTCTGAAATGATGTGTTCCTCATTAATGGACACAATCAATTCTTCTTTTTAAGTGTCACGTGTTTTTTCTTCAGCACTCGTTTTCGTGTAACAGAAGTGAAACATTAAAACACTCATCTGTGGATCTGGTGATTTAATGTTATTCAAGTTATATTTAACGATTGGATCATGGATTAATATAATTTGCATTAGAAAAATAAATATTATGTTAAGAAATGTTACAAAGCACCTTAAATTAAATGAATGTTGAAAACATATCATATAACACTGATTTCAATTTTTTTCGAAGTTGTAAATTTTATAAGATAAACTTTGTTTATGTCGCCTAGCCTAGCAACTACATTTCTAGTAGCTTTCCTTCAACACTTGCTCACCCTCCAAAACTAATGAATAAAATTGCTTTTGTAAAGATATTAAAGTGATGAGAATCTGCAACCTCTTTTTTATTATTGGAACAACAACAGTAAAAACAATCCTGACTGATTTTTAAACAGATAGTCCTAATTATTTCTAAAATTAAGTGAAGTCTTCAAAAACGCATCAATAACTTACCAACCTGACGACACAAGGACAAACAGAACAAAACAAAAGCGTTAAACATTCCCAAGCCGTTTACCAAACAACACACTCAATTAACTATCTGACAATCTCTCCCGTTCACTTTTTGTCTCTGCATGTATCATCAGTGCCCAGAGAGTTGGTTCGCCAGGAGGCGTTCCCATTACTGGTTGCCTAGTAACGTTGATGATTGACATAAGTGGATGTCATGCTGTGTCCTATCAAAAAGTATAAGAATATAACATTTCTTTGGTCGTACAGAATGACGTTATAGATCAGCGAGACCCCCTGAAAGCCTCAAAAGCTAAAATTGAGGTCTGACCCCCTGACTAAAACAAAACGATGAGAAACGACACGTCATTATAAGGATAACTGTGCTGTAAATGCAATATCGTTGACAAAAAGACGAGATTGATGTGTTAAAAAAACTTGAACAAAACCACTTAATTTGTCGAATGAATTAGGAAAACCACACATTAGGCTACACTGTTTTATGAGCGTCCAGTTACGGTTGTGCAGATATCAATAAACTCCAGTCAGAGTCGTCAGTCTGTTCTGGGCCACTTGCGCTGTTTGTGCTATGAATCTGCGAGAAAAAAGGAAAGAAAAGCGCAGGCTTATTGTCACACCATGCACGCGATCAGGAAAATAAATGTTGATTCCTTTTCTGTGGCTAATATAAATTTCATAATGATCCATTTCTCCGTGAAGTCAAGCAGTAAAAATTAGGTGATCCTGTGAGCAGGTTAGTGAAATATGCATGTCTTAAATTGTGTGTGTTCATGTGAGCTATAAACTGACTATCTTGGCTTAAATCCATGAAATATTGTTATAGAGCTACGCCTACTGCACATTGAAAAAATTGAGAGATCAAAGAGCGCAACAATTGTCTATTGTTGTCACACACTGATACCTTATAGGGTAAACACGACTTCTCGAAAAGAGCCCTACCCCCCTGGAGGACGCGGAGGTAGTTCCTCTCATACAACATACATCCGTCCTAATCGTCAGGAAGGCACTGATGACATGCAGAGACAAAAGTGAACGGGAGAGATTGTCAGATAGTTAATATAGGAAGGCTACCGTAGAAATATAGAAAGTCGCAAAACTTCTCTCTGTGGACTTTTTCATTCATCATGTCAGTCGAGTGTGAGGTTCTGAAACACAGGGAAGATTGCGGGACTAATAGCCTAATATCCATCATCTTTATTAAGTTTTTCTACGCAGCTGTAACGTGTTGAACATGCTCTTTCTATTGTTTTTTTTCATGGACGGTAAGTAATGGATCTCTGTTTATCTTCCGGTTTCACTTGACACCGGAATATGAATAGGCTACAGGTAAAATTGCGCCGAAGAAACAAACATATGTAGTAAATAATGTGGCAAATGTGGTTCAAACACTTATAATGTGCCAATGTGGTTGTTTGTGATATATGTCAAATCGCATTAAAATCAGTTGCCTTCGACATCTTCTGGAAAGAAAAATATTCACGCCACGCCCTCCTACTCAGCATACCTGTACATTTTGTCTATAAAAAACAACAAAAAAACGTGAATTTGCTGTAATTCATATTATTTATGGGATTTGTTCATTTACAGTGTCGTAGTCAATTCTGCCATAACCAGTAAAGTTAGCTTTAATGAATTGTATTTTGAACACCAGAAGGCATGTCAGAGTCTGATCTGTAAAACGGATGTTTCTGCTTAAGGTGTTTCTGCAGAGATGGAGACCGTGATGGAGGGGGATTCTGTTACTCTACACACTAATCTGACTGAAATACTGAACGATGTATACGATACTGTGGCTGTTTGGACCTAAAGACTCTCTCATATCGCAAATAACGAGAAAGGGCGACTTGAACTCAATTTATTTCACAGATGATGTGAGATTCAGACACAGATTCACCAGATGGACCAAAACACTGGATCTCTCACCGTCAGAAACACCAGAATCAGACACTCGGGACAATATAAACTCTCCATCTCAGAAAGAGACTACCATAAAGATATTTCATGTTACTGTCAGTGGTGAGTAGGCTATCTCAAGTCTTTCAATGTAACATGATCTAGTTTAGCACTGTCTGTGTATTAATTAGATCATTCTATTATGTATTATAAAACGGTTAGTTCGAATCCTCTGATTCTGATTGGTCAAGAGCTGTGCTTTATTCACGATAAAACACGGCTACGACCGCTTCACCCAACGGTTCTATTGATCGCTGCGCAACACTGCGGTTCTATGTTGTTTTTATTTGAGCTTTCATGCATTTTAAACATTGGAACGTTGTTGCTGTTCACACTCAGGCCCTATTTTTTCCAGCGGAAGGTAGGCTTTTAGTGATTCTACTTCAAGAAAGTTGCACTAACATTGTTTTTTACTTAAATATTGTGTGGCAACCGTTTTATAAAAGCAATAAGATACTCGAGGCAAGTGCTGTATCGTGAATAAGTAACGGCTCAAGGGATTACACCGCTTCGCGTCGTGACTCGTGCCTAACAACGCCCTAAGCCGTTACTTATTCACTATACAGCACCAGCCTCTCGCATCTTATTGCTTACTAATAAACCATCTCAGACACCACAAGAGACATCAAATATGTGAATGTAGCGTATTATAAAACATGGTTTCACTTTATTTTAAGATGATGCTTGTTGTTATATTGTTACTCAAGTTTGGTTTGGGGTATAGTTAATTGCAATTTTGCACAATTTACTGTTATTACTATAGTAACCACAAGTAGTAATGTGTAACCCTTAAGATAAAGTGTTTCCTAAAACATTTGTAAGTCATTTTTACTCGCATGAAATTAGGTCTATATATATGCACAAATGTTATATGGGAATCAGTTAACTCAAACTGAGACAATAATATCAATGTTTCTTTCGTTTATCACACGTACAGTGTGATCTGTTATCTGTCAACAACTTCAACGTTTATGATTTTATGTAGTAATACGAGCAGAAGCTAGAAATAGCACAGAAATTAAAAGCTGTAAATATCTGTGTTATGGTTATATATAAATGACATTTACAATGAATTTAAAGCATTCTTTCCAGATACAGAGTAAATGATTTATAAGTTTAATCTCTTGCTGAGAAACTGTTTCTGCTTGTTTTCAGGTGTGGTTAATGAGACGGATGAAATGAAGTCCGAGTCAGTGATGGAGGGAGAGTCTGTCACTCTAAACGCTGATGTTGAAGTACAGAGAGACGATCTGATCGTGTGGAGATTTGGAGATAAAGGCATTCTACTGGCTAAAATTGACGTAAGAAACTAAAGAGACTTCATTAAACAATGATGATGAGAGATTCACAGACCGACTGACGATAGATCATCAGACTGGATCTCTGACCATCACAGAACACCAGAACCGAACACAGCTGGACTTTATGAACTACAGATCAGAGGCCGTGAGAGCTCACAGCGATTCCTTCTTTCTGTCAATGGTGAGTCACTCTGAGTCTGTAGAGAGTCTTTAAATGTAATAATGATGACATAAGGTATAATCAGATCAGAAACTTATATAAATGCAACATATATCAGAGGCTGATAAATGTAAAATTTTAGTGTTATTGTTATGTGCCCGATTAAGAAAATTTGTCCGATATATTAAAGGTCATACTAATAACCTTTAATATATGATAATATGTCATACAGAACATGAAATATGTCATTTTCAACATGAAATATGTCATATATGCTACATTAAATATATCTAATAATTGTGGGAAATGAAGTCCTCTCTCATAATAATATGATTTATAGAGAGAAAGCTAATTGAACTGAATCCGAATTAAAATTCATACTGTGCCAAATTCTTTAGCCGTTTCAGATCCGGGTCTGTCTCCAGGTGCTATAGCAGGGATTGTTGTGGGTGTTTTGCTGGCGGCTGCAGTTTTATTTGCTGTTGTGATTTACTATCGCCGCAAGATCTCTCAACTACTTGGTGAGTAAACAAATGGGTTACTATTACTCATTAGTCCCACTGTTCGAGTCCGAGTCCAAGTCCAAGTCAACAAAGAAGAGTCCGAGTCGAGTCACCATTACCTGAGTTCAAGTCCGAGTCGAGTCTTCGAGTCCCGTGTTCGAGTCCCCAGTGCCTACAGTACATGTCTCCACTCTGGCACCTTTAAAGAGTTTTCCTACATCTTGAAACTTTTAGTTTTATAAATCATATGAGCCTTTCCCCAGATCATATAAATCATATTTAGTAGGGTAATCTTTGAAGGATGAACAAATGTTTTGGTTATCACATTAAAAATATCTTTTTAAATATAATACTATTTGAGTTTTGAAGTGCTGGAAAAAAGATGTGTGATGTAGGCTACTTTTTTTGCCAAACTTACATGGTTACAAGTTAGTGTTACTTCATTAAATCCACGGTGAATGTTGCTGATCTGTGGACTTGAAATAGGCTATAACTAGTTAATTCATTCACACCACGTCAGCACTGTTTGATCGGTTAATAATGGAGAAATGTTAGTGCTTCTCACTTTTCTCATTATATTATATATATTTATTATTATTATTAACTGTTGGCAAAGTAAAATTGTTTGTAGAATTTGTCAAATTCTTATTTTTACCTCGGTGCACTTTCCCATACTGTTTACTTGTGTAAGCAAAGGCAGCTGGAACATTTATTAAACGTGTAGAATACTTTCCAAACCATTACATATAGTATTATAAATTCAGACGTTTGTAATATATATACAAAAAATAAAGATTATCTTTTAAAATCGATCAGTTTTTCCTGTGAGTGAGACTGGAAAACCCGTAGTGGACTACAGCGGAGTGATAACAGAACGCTTAGAGTGCAGAGAGGAACGTGCTTTTGCTCCAGTCCTGGTTTTGCGTCGGCGCCGTTATGAGCTCAACATCTGACTGTGTCGCATGCATGCGCACTCTAGATTAGAGGATATTTGAACTAATTTGCGGGAAAACTCAGTCAATTACGAGTGGCGATCAACAGGTAGATCTGTAGATAAACTCATCTTTCAGGCATTTGACCGGCCGGGTTGACGTGAGAGCATGAGAATTGACAGCCCTGAATCGCTTGGCAAGATCGGCTCACGCTGCACTGTTGCTGATGGTCAAAACTGATAAAGGTCCGTGAAGCACAAAATGAGTTTTATTCCGCTTACATTACGTTTGCCATTTGATGTTGCAAACTGGTCCAACTGTAATGGTTCGGTTTGTAATCCAGTCCGAGTCATCAGTCCTCAAGTCCAGAGAATGGAGTCTCGAGTCCAAGTCCAGGACTCGAGTACTCCATCACTGCCACCAGCACACTCAGTTGATCTCATAAACACTTTTCTTTGTCTGTTTCTATGTGCTGCTGTGAAACTTGAAGAGAAGAAAGAGTCAGTGAAGGAAGGAGATTCTCTCCATCTACACTGTAATGTTACTGATCTACTCAAAGATGACAAGATACAGTGGTATTATGAAAATGAATATAATCTCATAGCTGAAATCAATAAAGAGAATAATAGGAAATGTACACATGTTGGTACTGATGGGAGATTCAGAAGCAAACTTGAGCTGAACGATCAGACTGGAGATCTCACCATCACAGACATCAGAACCATTCACTCTGGACTCTACATACTAAAGATCAGCAGCAAAATCAGAACCAAATACAAGAGATTCATCGTTTCCGTCGGAGGTGAGTTTATCAAGTGTTAATGATCATGCACTCTGTGAACAATTTAGATGAAATTAAACCAAATTTCGAGATCACAAAAGGCATGATCAGGATTTATAGTCAAAGCTAGTTTGCGGTTTGAAATTAAAGTTTAATACCATGGCTTAAACATGTAAGTGATACAGCATATCGTACTTTACGATTTTTGATCCCCACTCTTTAAAGTCGTCTATTTCACTTTGATGTTATTTTCCTTTCCTTATGACTTTAATCTTAAAATTCTGTGATTTTAATCTCAAAGCATTGACTTTATTCTCATAAAAGGCCTGAGATTATTCACTTAAGATACTACAAATGCTTTATTGAGCTTGTTTGACATGATAGTTTACACATTAATTAATTGACTTTGGTTTGAGTTGTAAAAAAATTACTATGTACTATGTTTCATACAAGTCCAATATAAGTGAGCTGAAATTAACTAAATGAGTAACTACCAGACTGTTTATTTTAGTGTTTGCACTATATTTGCATTTTGAAGATACAGCATCATTTTCCACAACTGACATTTCATTACTCATATATATTGGGTGCCAAAAACCTGAGACATTGGAAATCTATCCCAGTACGTTAGCTTTGTGTCAAATAATAATAAATGAAAACATAGTTGTTGCTACATGTCAAGAAGTTTCTTAAAAAGGTCATCTAAGTGTATCTGATTTTGAAGTTGCAAACTAATCACTTTCTTTGTCTTCTGCATTTCTCTTGTTGTATATGATGCTGTGATATGAAGTTAAGACAGAGTTAGTGACGATCGGAGGTTCTGTCCATCTCCAGAATGATAATGAAATACAGACAGATGATCTGATTCTGTGGACGTTTGGAGCTGAAAAGAGTCTTGTTGCTATAAATGCTACGAGGACAGAAAAAACTGATGAAAGATTCGCCGGGAGAGTGGAGCTGGACGAGACTGGATCTCTGACCATCACAAACATCAGAACTACAGACTTTGGACATTATAGAACTACAGATCATCAACAGCAAAAACACCAGACATAAGAGATTCAATTTGAGCGACACTGGTGAGTAGAACATCAATTATTATAGTAGCAATTCTTTTATATATACAACATTTCCGGTCTGCTCCTCTTGTTTCCGAGTGTTGTGGAGAAAATTCATTTGATCCTAGAAATAAAGTTAAGATTTTAAGATCTTGTAAAATTATTATTATTATTTATTTTTTATGTTTTACTACTGGACTTTTGGATACAGCTGTATAGATCTAGTGGTCATTTCAGTGGGTTTTTGCAGTAGTAGTTCTTCAATATCGGTTCTTTAAGTAAATGAATAAAAGTCTTGCGATGTTTTTGTAAAGAACAGACTAAAATTTAAGTCATTATTCACTGATAATCTTCTCCCCTCCCTTATCTGGAGTTCCCAGAGAACTGATTTTCTATGTATTTATTCTACATATTTGTCCAGCATTTTTAATGAACTCTTGTGTCTTGTTTAAGATTGTGTAACTGTAACATCATCTCTATGTAGATGTATATGCAACAATATTGTCATTGTCACCCACAGGAGACCAAGTGAATGAATCAGAAACAGAGAATGAAGAGACGCAGATGTTGTAATTTCACTGATGGAGAGGATAAATGGGAGGAAACTTCTTCAGTTTGAGATAAGACGCACCCACCAGTGTCAATCACTATTCTGATATAATGAGTATCTAAAATCCATTAGTGAAAGTGAGAAATTGAAAGATTTTCCACTCATATGTGAATTGTAGACCACGCCTTCTTTGATTGGCCATCTCAATTATTTTCACATAGCCCTGTTAGACTGCTGAGGCGTAGCACAACTGACTTTTAAAGGAATGGGAGTTGACACTCTGATTGGTTTATTGCATGTAAAGCCCAAAACACACCCAATACTCACTAAGAGAAAAGGTACAACCCTTGTAGACCTTGCGCCGGGTGCAAGACCATTTTTCCCGTCGTTAAACTTGAAAAAAGTGGATTCAGGCGCCCTATGGTAAAATAATGGTGACAAATTATTTCGACCGAATTGAAAACTGAAAGTTGGTCACATCCTAGCTGGGACATCAGTAGACATTTCAAAAGTGTACAATGCTTAATAGGCAGCCAATAATGTTAACAGAACAAAGTTAATATTGCCATACTTCCAGTAACCAAAATAGTTGCTGCGTTTTGGACAAGCTGAAGTTGCAAGCACAGTAAACTTCACAATAATAATTGGAAATATGCTAATTAGACTGGAGTGAGAGACCATAGACGTCTTTCGAGTTGTTATCGTGATAAAGTGGATTTTATATATTTCTATTTATGCATTTGGGGAGACGCTTTTATCCGAAAGTGACTTACATTGCATTTCAGTTTTTGCTTTCCCTGGGATTCGAACCCGATCTTGGCGTTGTAAGCGCCAACACTCTACTGTTTGAGCTATAGGAAAGCCATGGATTTTTAATATGTTATATTTATTGTTACTAAACATAACATATTAAACATAATTATTATGTTTATTATTAACACTTTTTAAATGTATTATAGAATTGGTAAAGGCTATTTTATAATATTGTTTAAATACTTATCTGTGCTTTGTTTAAGAAGAAGAGCGTTATAAGCATTTATTTAATTTTCGCTTGGCATACCAACGTGATGACTTCATCACATGCCGCGCGCCCATGATGTGCTTCATTCAGACTGATAAATAATACGACGGAGCCATCACTGCAGCGCTCGTTTTACTTCTTTAATGTTTTTGTACTTCATTTCAGGTAACTAAAACACTTCGGTTTTGAGTATAACATTGTTTAATCCAATATTGATGAGTTGTGTGTGTTCAAAGCACTTTGTTTTACTAAATGAATAGTGTGTCATGAGTTTGGTATGGCCAAGCACATGGTTAGCATGGTCATTAGGTCATCATCAATGTTATTTGAGTGTGTAAGAGTTCACAATGTTGTTTCAGCTTATGAGTTACCTTAAACTTGGGTAAATTAACACATTAAAGGAATAGTTCACCCAAAAATGAAAATTCTATCATCGTTTACTCACCCTCAAGTTGTTCCAATCCTCTATGTGTTTATTTGTTCTGCTGTACACAAAGGAAGATATTTGGAAGAATGTTTTAATCAAACAGATCTCATTCCCCATTGACTACCATAGTAGGAAAAATACATACTATGGTAGTCAATGGGGATTGAGATCTGTTTGATTAAAACATTCTTCCAAATATCTTCCTTTATCCCTCTTCCTCATCCCTCATTTCCTAATATGTTTTCTTGTCTCAAGATAAAAAAGCTGTTTATAAAATGAGTAACAAGTTTAGTCAATGATTAGTTGGTGAACAAATAAAAAAAATTAAAAATAAAAGGGAAAATGAATGAGATATTTCTCATTATTGGCTTAAAGGTGTCCAAAGCAACATGAGAAGTAGTGTTGGGTATCGTTTGAATTTGAACGATTCTGATTCCGATTTCGATTCCGGTTCCTGACGATTTCATTCGATTCTTTTAAGAGGCAGGGTCAAAAAAGTTTAGCTAACCTTGTTAACCAACAGTCTTTCTTAAGGAAATACTCCTTCTGTCACAAATACTCCTTATGTCACAAATTTTGCATTTTGCCGAGATTTCTTTATTTTTAGAAAAGTGAAGCCACACTTTGGACCGCCGACGTAAGCTACTCATGTTCGACTCGCGCGGTTATGCCAACACTTCCGGTAGACGCTTCTTCATTGGTGGTGTTCAGCGGTCCTTCTTCCGGTCGGCGGACTGGGAATATTGAAACTAGGAATTCGACATTTTTACTTTTCCGAATTCCGGGAAAAACAAAAAGTTATTCCGGTTCCAATCAGATACTCGATTCTCGATACCCAACCCTAATGAGAAGGAGAGAATCATAGAAGTATGATCGTTTCACATGATGGCACTTGAAGAATATGTCAAAAGTTGTAGAGAAACTAGATATTCTTAAAACAACAATGAAGAACAATTTAATAAAAAAGAGAAATATAAGCTTACCGCAGTACACTTTGTAGTTATACAAAACTACTTTTCCTTTAAAAAGAGGGAAAAATAAAAAAGTCTCAAATGCATTATAAGAAATTTGAAAACAATATTTGAAGGACAATACAAAAAATCCCAATAATGTATAATAAATCCATTTATATCATAAAAAAAATCATATAAAGGATTAAAACATCTAAGATAATAGCTGTGTCCCAATGTGAAGGCTGCATCCTTCGAAGGCCGCAGACTCGTTCTGCGGCCCGGAACCACGTTCCGGGTCAATGTAACCCTGCACTATCACCAAACCTTCTCCCCATGGTTGGATCCTGTGTTTCTATGGGCCGGAGTGCCCCTAATCCAGGTTTCCAGGCATGCTGTGGTTTTCACAGATGCCTCTACCAAGGGGTGGGGGGCCACGTACAAAGGGCATGCAGTCTCAGGTCTGTGGACGGGGCCCCAGCTGCATTGGCATTAGAGGTCTTCTCGGGTCCTGAAAAACTGTACCCGACCCGAATCGACCCGAATCACTACTTACCCGAACCCGACGTGCATAAATTTTTATTTTTTTTTAAGAAAAACCCGACCCGAGACAGACCCGAAAAATTAGACCCGAGTCCGAACCCGAACTGATGGCATTTCCTTTAGAACCCGACTGGACCCGAACGTAAACGGCATTCACAGTGTACACAGCCACTTAACATGTAAGCGCGCTGAGTGCAAATGTGAATCACACATCATCACTGTAACCCATTACGTCCTATAACATTTAGGCATGTTATTTACCGGACCATACGATGATTTGAACCACCACAGGGTCAAATTTACCGATGGCTGTTTTTAAAATCTAGCCTAACAGATTTTCAATCTCCCAGTCATTGACTTTTAATAAAATTGTGTTATTTAGCCTACAATCCTGTTGTTTCAAAGTTGTTCAGATAAAATTCGATTAAAAAAAGAGCATTAGAACCGCAATAGCAGGTCGAATTGGATGTTCTGAATCAATTCTTAACATGGGAACGTTATTGCATCAACGCATTTAACTGCACCAGTATTTGTTCCCTCACAAATGATGATCACAAAAGTTGCCCACACCGATGACGACCCTGGATGTTTCTGATCTACATATTCGTTTTCCCCTCACCTTTTTCGCAATATGTGATATCGTCTCCATGCTTGTCTGACAGTATCGCGTATTTTTAAAATTGATTAACAGGCCTGGCTAAACGACAATACTTGCATGTAGTCAAACATCCATCCACATGATGGCGCACTAGTTCTTCTTGGCAAACGGAGGGTTTGGTTAGTGGAGCGAGCAACTGAGTAAATAAATGCGGAGGCAACCGAGCTTGTGCTTAAAGCTCATTGCATGTAAAAGCGCGGATTCGCTCTCTCACTTAAAAAAAGTCAGAGAACGGTCATAGAGTTGTTTTAAATACTGCAATTTTGTTAAATGCCCAACATTATTTAAAATAATTCGGGTCTTCTCGGGTCCATTTGGAAAAGGCATATTAATTTTAAGTTACCCAAGACCCGAGGCAACTAATACCGAACCCGACCCGTGTCCGAGACACTCGTCGGAGTTTTGGACCCGAAACCGCTCGGGTCTCGGGTTCGGACCTCGGGTTTTCGGATCCAAGTGGACCCGTGAAGTCCTCTAATTGGCATATCAACTGCCTAGAGTTACAAGCAGTACGCTTGGCTTTGTGCCGCCTCAGGGTGCTTCTCAAAGACAAGCACGTACTGGTCCGTACGGACAGCACTGCGACCGTTGTCAGCACCATGGCATTTTGTTAGGGATCCCAATTCGTCAGAGAACTCCTCGAACGACACGTTGGAGTTCCCAGGATGAAAGGGAACTTTTCGGTTACATATGTAACTCTCGTTCTCTGAGTACAGGGAACGGAGACGCGTCATCCCTTCGCCATGTTGCTGTACCTTCGCGGACGACTGGACTCTGTTCGGCACCTCAGCAAAAAGCACCATGCAATGTTTACTTCCACTTTTTATATCTGCGTTAGTAGGCGGCTCGCGGAATGCAAACACGTCCCCGTACCCTGTACTCGGCTACATACGTAACCGAGACGATTCTCTAGCTATTTGAGTAGGCTAAATGAAAACATAATACTTTTACATTTATATCTGAATTTGCCATCCGCCAACGAACTCTCGACTGCCCTTTTTTTAAAGAAAAATGCTGCCGTCACCAGCACAATGACTTATTAGGCAGGATAGGCTGCGTAGGATCCATTTATGTATCCTCGCTTTCACATGGAAACAAAGGGTGCATTTGGTGTTGCTTTTGAATCAGGGTAGCCTTTGTCGCGCTGCAATGACCCAACCGGCCTTCGAATACAGCCTTCAGAGGATGCAGAACTGAATTGGGACAGCCTTCATTTCACCGGCAACGCAATAAGCCTCCAAATGCGGCCGTCAGAGGGTGCAGCCTTTGAATTGGGACAGCCTTCGTCGCGCCGCTGTGATGCAATCGGCCTTCAAATACGGCCAACCGGCCTTCGGAGGATGCAGCCTTCATATTGGGACACAGCTTCTGATCTTCTAACTTTGTGTAAATCTCAATCTCAAACTTGAAACTGTTGGTTTAAGGTCAGTTTTTTCGGATAGCTAGGACAGGATTTTATGTAAGAAACAACTCTTGCTGCTCGACATTGTGTTTTAGAGCCATACCTACATTAATACATTTTTCCGTATATTAAGAGTGATTGTGTTTTTTGATTAATGTGTGCTTTGTTATTCTTTACATTTGGAAAAATAAAAAAATTGCAGAAATTGTTAAAATTCTAAATCATAATATTATGCTCCTGTGGAGCAGTCTGTTGAGTATAAGGAAATTAACATTGATCGTAGATGTTCTGGGATGTCGACTGTAAGATGAGACCCAGGTGACTTAAGTCAGATCACTTGAAAGGTTTTTCTCCAATGTGAATCCTCTGGTGATGTTTTGTCAGCTTTAACAAATGTCTTTCACACTGGTATGCGTTTTCTTGTGTACTTTAAAAGCGCTCAGTCGTGTAAAACTTTTTTCACAAGCAGATCACGTGTAAGGTTTCCCCTTTGTATCAACACTGTGTGCTTCTTTCTTTCTCCAGAATGAGAACACAGATGTAATTTCAAAGCTCGAACACTTCTGAAACTCGTCCTGCATTGATAGCATGTGTGCGGCTTCATGTGATCCTTAAGGAGACTTTTGTGCGTGCAGCTTCCCTTCTGGTGCTTCTTCAGTTCACCCTCTGTTAAATAGGTTTTTCCACAAAGCAAGCACACATGATTCTTCACACGACTGTGTTTTTTCTGGTGTACTCTTAAACCATTCGGCCATGAAAATGCCTTTCCACAAAAACACACGTGAGGCTTCTCCTTTGAATGAGCGTGCATGTGCTGTTTCAGGGAACCTGCCAAAATAAATTTTTTACCGCACTGATTACATTTAAATGTTTTTTCTCCGGCATGATAACGCAGATGTATTCTCAATGAACATCTGAATCTGAAACTCTTCCCACATTGATCACATGTGTGCGGCTTCTCTCCAGTGTGGTCATTAAGGTCTCCTTTTACTGTGTAACTCTTCCCACTCTGATCACATGCATGTGGCTTCATTTCTGTGTGGACTTTCAAGTGTTTATTAAGGACTCGTTTTAGTGAGAAACCCTTCCCGCACTGATCACATTTGTGCGGTTTCCTTCCAGTGTGGATTTTCATGTGATGGATAAGCTTTTTTTTTCTTCTGAATCTCTTCCCGCACTGATCACACGTGTACAGCTTCGCTCTGGTGTGGACTCTCATGTGATGATACCTAAGCTGTGAAAGAAATGTGAACTTTCTTTCGCATTGATCACATTTGTGTGGCTTCTCTCCAGTGTGGATTTTCTTGTGTCTGTTTAGGGTGGATTTTAGGGGAAAACTTTTCCCACATTGATCACATGTGTGTGGCTTATCTCCATTATGAGCTTCCATGTGGTCTTGAAGTCTTTCCTCACATATGTAACACCTCCCACACTGATCACATTTATAAGGCCTCTCTTTAACGTGGCTTTCAATGTGTCTCATAAGCGTTGCTTTAAGGGTGTAACTCTTCCCGCACTGATCACATGTGTGTGGCTTTTTTACAGTGTGCATTTTCATGTGATATTTAAGGTTTCCTTTTTGTGTGAAACTCTTCCCGCACTGATCACATGTGTGCCTCTCTCCGGTGTGGATTTTCATGTGAGCATTAAGGGCTCTTTTTATGGCAAAACTCTTCCCGCACTGATCACATGTGTGCGGCTTCTCTCCAGTGTGGTTTCTCATGTGAAACTTAAGGTATCCTTTTGAAAAGGTCTTCCCGCACAGATCACATGTGTGCTGCTTCTCTCCAACGTGGCTTTTTAAGTGATTTAAAAGGTATAGTTTTTGGGCGAAAGTCTTCCCGCACTGTTCACATGAGTGCTGAATCTCTACAACATGGACTGCCATGTGAGCTTTAAGAGTTCTTTTGTATCGGAAGCCTTTTCCACACTCAGAGCAAGTGTAATTTTGGTTGGATCGTCTACGTACGGGTTCACTTTCGGTCTGTGAGCAACTCAAGGGGTTTTCTTCAGTTTTGAGATCCAGTTGTGTGTACTCCGCTTCATCCAGTTCTTCACTCTCCTTAATCTCTACTGCCGGGTCTAAAACGAAAGTTAAAAAGTTTAATTTTTTTTAAACATTTGTTCTAATGTAGTTTAACCAATTAGTTCCAAAAGGAATATTAATAGTACATCATATAGTTGGGATTTATGACTCAAGTGTGGTTAGACATGCGCCTTGCCGTTTATTCATGCTGGCCCAGTGCCTTCGGTTAGTCATTATTGTCGAGCCCTGAAAATAATGCTATGTAAGGGATAATCTATAGCGATAAATACCACCCCGACTTGGAGCCCGATGTGAAGCGGAGGGGTCTTAATCAGCCTGAAGAGGTTGTATTCGCTATAACAACTGCCGCGCTATACATTATCCCGCTTATTACATGGCTACATACCAAATAAATCAATAATTTGACTCAAAATAATGCTTTAAAAAGGAGTTTATTTATTTAAAAAATGATTGTATTGCTTCTGGTAAAGAAAATAGTTGGTTCCATCTCTGAACTGCGTCCATGGCAATGCTCTGTTTTTCATGTGTTATTTCAGACTGATCTCATGAAATGGCGTATGTATGACAAGCCAATTTGTATTTTTATTTTTGGCAAACTATCAACACGCATAATCACTTTCAGCGTGTTTATGAATGCCGTTGAGTTAACGTTACATTACTGTATAAATAAATATATGACCTACCTCAACCCCGTCCCTAAACCTACCCGTCACTGGGGTTAATACCATTTATGAGTCTTCCCCTGCCATCATTGGGAAAAAAAATATCGCTCCCCAGATGTAGATCTACATTTTGCTTCACTTGGCTTGGACATTTAATGGCGTGTACGTACTCGCGGAATCACTCGAAAATTTAACGGCGTAGACATACACGCGGATAGCTCAGAATGCATATAGATAACACGCCACTTGACTTGAAAGTGGCGTCTATGTTTATGCTAAAGTCATGATGCTTTTTTAATTACAAAAGGCTTTTAAGCTGTAGGCTTTAAAGCTTATTTGTGAAATACAACAAATAGGTCTGATTGTCTCAGTTGTTACAATATCAGTTTGCATTCTTGCTGTAAACGGGCCTAAACACATATTAACAGTATACAAGTAAGACAAGTCTCAATTCAAAAACTAAAAAAAAAACATTGTTATTTAATGGTTCACAGCATCATACATGAAGAATCCAACATAAAAACCAACCTGTCTGTTGTTCCTTATCTTCAATCTTCACTCTGAGGAGTTCTTCGTCAGGATCACTCCTGTTCTCGCTGTGATTTTCGATAAACTCCATTTTTATAGGTTCCTCACTGTAATCTTCAATAAACTCCGTTTTTACAGGAGTCAAACTGTAATCTTCAATAAACTCCATTTGTACAGGTTTCTGTTCTTCTTGCTGGTCTGACTCCATATCTTCACTTGTAAATAGTGATCGTTTAAAAAAAATGATTCGTGAAGTTTCGAATACTTTATAAATCTTTTGTTTTGAATCAGCTGTTGTTATCAGCGCGCGTCTCCTTCTGTTTCTGCCGGTTTGTGAAACTAACTTTAAAGAGTTCCGTTCCGCCACCCGCTGGTCTGGAGTGTGAAGAGCACACACACACACACACACAGCTGACTGATGGATAATGAAGAGAGAGGAAAGGTGAGAGAGAAAATTAATAAACATATCAAATGCTTTTATTTTCTTCCTGTTATATATTCTTCTTTCTCTTTCGCATGCATTTTAGAAGCTTTGTTGTTTCTAGGTGTCCACATTTGTCACATGTAACAGCAAATGAGTGAAAAAAAAAGGATTTAAAAAGAATTCAGGAGTGCAAAGTTTATAAAGGGGACCAAAAGTGCAACTTTCTTGGAGGAATACAAAACTTGACTCAAATATAATACTTTTTCTTGTCTTATGATAAAAAAGCTGTTTATAAAATGATTAACAAGTTTAATCAATCAATGATTACTTGAACAAAAAACTAAATAAAAGTGAAAATGAATGAGATATTGAGCTTTATTGACTTTGCAAGACAAGGAGATAATCATAAAAGCATCCAGTTACAAAGCTATACATGATCGTTTCTCTTACATACATTTGGTGAATAAATCAAACGTTGTAGAGAAACTAGATATTCTTAACACCTCAATAAAAAACAATTTAATAAAATCTCAGAGAAATATCAGCTTTGTAGGGACTTGAACACACAAACATTTTGTACATGTAAGAAAACTACTTTTTTGAATATAGGCTAACTTCTTTGATATTGTTCTTCTGGGAAAAAAGTTTTTTAGAAGTTTTTTTAGAAACTTAAGAAGTTTTTAATTAAGTTAATTTAGAAGTTTTACATGGCATGTTATGGATTAATGCGTCAAATCCTTTGCAAACTCGTGGAAATGACGAAGAACAGAAAATGTCTCAGATCACCATAACATTGTGTTACATTTGAACTAATAATGTCTGAAATCTTGTTTGGTCCGCTTTCGGTGCGCACCCGAGTGTGATTGGTGCCTTCACACCTGCCCGAACGAACCGCACCAGCGGGGAAAGCGAACTCTCAGTGCGATTTAACCTAAATAAATGAGCCAGGTGTGAAAGCACCTAAATCTCTAGTCACAGTGTGAACACTTTAAAAGTTTTTCTCCATTATGAATTCTGTTTGCCTTTTCAGTTTAGCAAATGTCTCTCACACTGTATGTGTTTTCTGGTGAACTTTAAAAGCGCTCAGTCGTGTAAAACGTTTTTTTGTGGCTTCATTTCTGTGTGGACTTTCATGTGTTGCTTAAGGCCTCTTTTTTGTGTGAAACTCTTCCCGCACTGATCACATTTGTGCGGTTTCTTTCTGGTGTGGATTTTCATGTGATGGACAAGCTTTTTTTTATTGTGAATCTCTTCCCGCACTGATCACACGTGTACGGCTTCACTCTGGTGGAGTCTCATGTGATACCTAAGCTGTGAAAGAAATGTGAACTTCCTTCGCATTGATCACATTTGTGTGGCTTCTCTCCAGTGTGGAATTTCTTGTGTCTGTTTAGGGTGGATTTTCGGGAAAAACTCTTCCCGCACTGATCACATGTGTGCCTCTCTCCGGTGTGGATCTTCATGTGATATTTAAGGTTTTCTTTTTGTGAGAAACTCATCCCGCACTGATCACAGGAGTGCCTCTCTCCGGTGTGGATCTTCATGTGATATTTAAGGTTTTCTTTTTGTGAGAAACTCTTCCGCACTGATCACATGTGTGCCTCTTTCTAGTGTGGATCTTCATGTGATATTTAAGGTTTCCTTTTTGTGTGAAACTCTTCCCACACTGATCACATGTGTGCCTCTCTCCAGTGTGGATCTTCATGTGAAATTTAAGGTTTCCTTTTTGTGAGTAACTCTTCCCACACTGATCACATGTGTGCCTCTTTCTAGTGTGGATCTTCATGTGATATTTAAGGTTTCCTTTTTGTGTGAAACTCTTCCCACACTGATCACATGTGTGCCTCTCTCCAGTGTGGATCTTCATGTGAAATTTAAGGTTTCCTTTTTGTGCAAAACTCTTCCCACACTGATCACATGTGTGCCTCTCTCCAGTGTGGATCTTCATGTGAAATTTAAGGTTTCCTTTTTGTGAGTAACTCTTCCCACACTGATCACATGTGTGCCTCTCTCCAGTGTGGATTTTCATGTGATCTTGAAGGTATCTTTTTTGTGTGAAACTCATCCCGCACTGATCACATGTGTGCCTCTTTCTAGTGTGGATCTTCATGTGATATTTAAGGTTTCCTTTTTGTGTGAAACTCTTCCCACACTGATCACATGTGTGCCTCTCTCCAGTGTGGATCTTCATGTGAAAATTAAGGTTTCCTTTTTGTGTGAAACTCTTCCCACACTGATCACATGTGTGCCTCTCTCCAGTGTGGATCTTCATGTGATATTTAAGGTTTCCTTTTTCTGTGAAACTCTTCCCACACTGATCACATGTGTGCCTCTTTCTAGTGTGGATCTTCATGTGATATTTAAGGTTTCCTTTTTGTGCGAAACTCTTCCCGCACTGATCACATGTGTGCCTCTCTCCGGTGTGGATGTTCATGTGCTTTTTAAGGTTTCCTTTTTGTGTGAAACTCTTCCCGCACTGATCACATGTGTGCCTCTCTCCGGTGTGGATTTTCATGTGAATATTAAGGGTGTTTTTTTTGCAAAACTCTTCCCACACAGATCACATGTGTGCGGTTTCTCTACAAAGTGGCTTTTTATGTGTTTTGAAAGGCGTCCTTTTTTGGGGAAAGTCTTCCCGCACTGATCACATTTGTGCAGCTTCTCTTCAACATGGACTGCCATGTGCGCTATAAGATTTCTTTTGTATGGGAAGCCTTTTCCACACTCAGAGCAAGTGTACTTTTGGTTGGATCTTCTATGTACAGGTTTACTTTCCGTCTGTGAGCAACTCGAAGGGTTTTCTTCAGTTTTGACATCCAGTTGTGTGTACTCCGCTTTATCCAGTTCTTCAATCTCCTTAATCTCTACTGCCGGGTCTAAAACGAAAGTTTAATTCAAATTATTCATAGTTGGGAGGATTTATGACTCAAGTGTGGTTAGACATGCGCCTTGCCGCTTATCAATGCTGGCCTAGTGCCTTTGGTTAGTCATTATTGTCGAGCCCTGAAAATAATGCTATTATGTCATGCTTAGTCACTTGCAAAACAGTAAATCCAATAGCCTACGCAAAAGTGAATCGTGACAAAATCGTGATTTTCTTTAAAAAATAAAAAAATCATATGATATAATATTTTTGCCATTTCGCGTTTCATAGAAACACTATACAAGCAATAACAATATTACACACAATTTCCTGGAATGTGCGTTCGTTTATAGAGCAGCTTGTGTACAAATTAATCCAGGAAATTCTGTTTTAAGGTCTGTTTTTCTTAGCCTGGTAATACCAGACTCTGCTACTTCTCTTTGAGCAAAATGAAATTAGCGGACGTTGGAAGTCTGACGTGGTCAAGCTATGTTTCTCTGTCCTATGGCCTCTGTTTTTTTGCCCCTGGAGACTGAGGCCATTTCTGCTCTCTTGTCTCTGTTGTGGGGGTGTTTTTAATTACTAACTGTAGGCTTTAAAGCTTATTTGTGAAATGCAACACATAGTTATGTCTGATTGTCTCAGTTGTTATAATAGTTAACGTTATATCAGTTAGCATTCTTGTTGTGAACGGGCCTAAACACATATTAACACTATACAAGTAAAAGATTGAGTTCAAAAACTGAAGAAAAAAACATTGTTTTTAACAGAAATGGTTTGCCTAATGGTTTACAGCATCATACATGAAGAATCCAAAATAAACACCAACCTGTCTGTTGTTCCTTATCTTCAAGCTTCACTCTGAGGAGTTTTTCATCAGGATCACTCCTGTTCTCACTGTAACTTTCAATTAACTCAATTTTTATAGGTTCCTCACTGTAATTTTCAAAAAACTCAGTTTTTACAGGATTCTCACAGTAATCTTCACTAAACTCAATTTTTACAGGTTTTTCGCTGTAATCTTCAATAAACTCTATTTTTACTGGTTCCTGTTCTTCCTGCTGGTCTGACTCCATCTCTTCACTTGTAAATAGTGATCGTTTAAAAAAATGATTCGTGAAGTTATTTGTAATACTTCGTAAATCTTTTGTTTTAAATCAGCGGTTGTTCAGAGCGCGCGTCTCCTCTTCTTCTGTTTCTGTCGGTTTGTGAAACTAACATAAAGAGAGCCGTTGCGCCACCCGCTGGTCTGGAGTGTGAAGAGCACACACACACACACACACACACACACACACACACACAGCTGACTGAGGGATAATGAAGAGAGAGGAAAAGTGAGAGAGAAATGAGAAAACAGATCGAACGCTTTATTTCCCCCTGTTATATTTTTGAAATATGTACTTATTTAAACAAAAAAGAAAATTAAAGCATTTGATCAGTTTTATATATTTTTTCTCACTTTTATTAGGAAAACTTTATATAAGACATTTTAATACTTTTTAAGAAAACGCAGCCACCCTATTATAAGAGCTACTCATATGCCATAATTGAACTCAGACCTAATCTTGGCTTAGTCTAGCATTGTCTGTGAAACTGAGCCATAGCTTCATTTGATTCTAAAATTTTCAAGATGCCCTGAGTGATCGTCAGGACTATTGAACTTGTACATAATGCAAAATAATCCATGTAATCTATGCTATCTACATTTTTTTCAGTCTTCTTTTACTTATTGCGTCTTACCCCTAGCGGACGTAATACTGAGGCATTAAGAAGAATTTCCAAAAGATTTTTGTTATTCCTCTTTTTAGTCAACTTTAGCATGTTTGTGTTCACCTATGCAAGCACTTTGTATGCTTAGGGTGTGTTTATTATATATACACACACACACATATATATATATATATATATATATATATATATATATTATGGAAGTCAAAGTGGACCAGAAGCAAAATATATATATATATATATATATATATATATATATATATATATATATATATATATATATATGTGTGCTCTTTGCACACAGAGGACACAAGTGACGCTTTTGCTTTATATGAACTTGGAGGTGCATCTTCAAAGATTTTGCTCTAAGAAATGTTTTGCAGCAGTGATCACAGTTGAATGGCATTTCTCCAGAATGAGAATGGAGATGTAATTTAAGCAAGTCTACTCGTTAAGAACTCTTTCCCGCAATGATCAGCTTCCTCCAGTATGAATTCTCATGTGAGGTTTAAGACTTTTTTATTTTTCGTATGAGAAACTCTTTCCAAACTGAGGCCCTTCTATTCAGTGAGCAACTTGAAGATTTCTCTAGTTTTGGCATGAGGTTGTTTCTCTTCAGGTCTTCATCAGGTCTAAAATTAAAGATAAAAAGGCTTTATTTTAAGAAGAAAAAAATCCAGGGAAGGGGAAGAACATTAAAGATGTAATATCAGAACATAGTTAAATGCTTTGCAAAATTATGGCCATTTTGATGAATTTTTCTAAATTAATTATACAATGTGATACCAAGCGGTGTGCGTACAGTGTGAACAAATAAACACAGATAACAGAACAAACAGAAAGTAAAATGGAGATTAGTGGTCAAGTGACTATTTCTACAAGGATCATGCTGATATTTAGTATCAGAGAACTGTTCATTCCAGTGTGTGTTTTCCTTTAAAACAGGAGCTCTGTCATATTCTGTGATTGTTTCTAAAGAGCAGAGATGTATAAAGTACTAGAAACCCGGACTTGAGTAAAAGTACAAGTGCTTGAGTAGAAGTTGAAGTGCTCTTTAGAGCACCACACTTAAGTAGAAGTACTAAAGTATTCAACATTTTTTGTACTTAAGTATTTTAAAATTCACTACTTAAGTATTAAAAGTAAAAGTATGAGTATTGTGTCATGTAATTATTAAAGAAAGCAGTCAAAAGTTTGAACTAGCAATCAAATAAGGCGCTTTGGCGGGATACAAATTTGCTTTGGCGGCCGCCAAAAAAATTTTAATTGCAGGACAACCCCTGCATTAGTTGTCAATGTGTGTGTCAATCAGTACCATTACACTATAAAACTGCCGTGTGATTTAGGCAGCATGAAAGCCAACTTGCAATGAATGATTCGTAAAATTTGTATAATTGTAATGAGTAACTAGCAGAACATTAAAAAAAATATCCAAGTAAAAGTATTAAATTCATCGAAAATATCTACTGGAGTAAAAGTAGAAGTATGAGAAAAAAACAATACTCTAGTAGAGAACAGATACAGCATTTTAGTACTTCAGTACAGTACTTAAGTAGTTCTACTTCGTTACTATACAAGCCTGCGAAAGAGCTCAATTTTGGTGACATACAGGAGTCGTACAGTAATCGTACTGTCTGATAGGCCATTGTGTTAACGTGCTCATTGGATATATCTGTGATTGGCTACAATAATTAATGCATGGGATGGTTTGAAAGCACACAGATTTGTTTTAGATGTGTTAAGACTCCTGTTTGTACTTTCAAACACTCCTTTGTGTATCTGTGTAACTAATAATTGTAGCCAATCACAGACATATTTGATGAGTATGTGAGTAGGCTACAATGGGCTCACATATTAAATTCAAAATACTTTTTTATGGACGTACTGGATTGGATATTGTTTGTGTGCTGCCGTTGTGTTCTTAACCGCGTCTCGATGGCGATACGGAGAAGGTGTGATAACAGAGTTTAGCAATTTGGACAAGAGGAAACTTCAGAATAATGTCATGGAGTTCATTCATGAAGTTGTGTGAACAACGCATCCGTACAGAACCGAGCATGAGCACTTTGGTCAGAGTGATTAATCTGTGTTTATTGCAAAAAAATGGCAAACACCACATAGTTTAATGCGATCACGGTTAATTATGAGCATAATTAGTTTTTATCGAAGTATTGCGTTTACACAAGGAAAAGCTTATTCGAAATATTGCATTATGAGGGTGCATGTAAACGTATGCACAAAAGTGATCGAATATAATACCTCAGAAGACTCAATGCTGAGGCGAGGTGAGTGTTGTGCGCTAGTTGTGACGTCAAAGTCGTCTTCTCTCTCTTCTGTTGACAAACCAGCTTTAGGTGTACAACCGCCACCCACTGAAAAAAAAAGTTGGGGAAGTTTATTAAAGTAATTCATTTAGTTTAAGATTTCATTTGTTTAAGGCTCAACACAAAAGTAATTTTTCATTTCTGGACTGTGAACAACAGATTCGTTTGTCTTTATCAATTTAAGTTTCGTTTATATATATTGTCGAAGCCAGTGACCAGTTTTCGCACGCTTTCTGGAAAACGCTGATTATAAACACTGTAAACAGACGAAAACAAAAACAGTCGCACCGACGTCATCAACTGATGACGTCATCCATGTGATCAGAGTACGATTCTGTCAGGGAATCGATTTTCGGCACAATACGTTCTAATGACAGAAAAAAACAATTATATTCGACGCGCTGTTTGAACGTTGAATGGAGATGACTCACAGCCGCAGCGGAGGGAAAAGTTTACATGATCTTGAATTTAATGACTTAAAATATTACATTCTATCTCACATTATCATGGCTTCAAAATCTATCGAATCTACACGATTCACGTAGGTCACCTATTTTGTTTTCAAAACGCGAATTTCGCCGAAAGGTGAGTGATTTTCATGTCACATGATCTTTGGACCTTTTTTTCTATAAATAGACATACTCTAGGTGTTTTTCCACAGGTCTCCCCACATTGTCCAATATTTTATTTGTGAGACACACAGTAGAATATTCTCCAACATTATGTTTAAACAATTAAGTAACTTACAATTCAACATAAAGGAGTTAGATAAACAGCAGAAAATACCTCAATCTTATGCTGAAACATAACACTTTATAACAACATACGGTAAAATACCAGCATTCATGAAAAAGGACAACAGTGATGAATCATCCCTTGTGGAAAGACGGCATTATGGTAAAGTTAGCGAGCTACTGGAGAGACTTTCTATTGAGAATGAGGAGGTGACGTCACGCGTTTAACTCCGCGGTGCATTGTGGGAAGGATCCGCCATTTTGGGGGGACACGCTATCCGTTGTCATGGTTACTTCGACCGTGAGACTGAGAGAAATAGCGTCAGAGAAGTTGTGCAGCTTGATATTTATTTGTATTTTTGCGATAAGGCATACTTTCCTGGGAATAAATGAAGCAAATGGAAAGGGTCTCTATCGGGAGAGACTACATAACAACACTAAGCAGCGTTATTTAGAGAAACTTGACATCAACATACAGTGTGGACCCATACGACCTGCTACAGAATGGACGAAAGACCCGAAGCACTAAGTTACCACCTTTCACACACCCTGAAATAATCAAGCACCTGGTTTATGGTAAGTGCTTAACGTTACTGCTACACAATGCAAGAGTTCAGAAGATTTATTAACTTTAGAAGCTTATGAACAATTCTGCTGTGGCTGGAAGCAAGAGAAACCCCCAAACCTGTAACGTTAAACTGCGAGAATTCAGTCAAACTCGATATTTCAGGCTTCATTCATATGTGGAAATAAATCAGATACGTGCATTTGCACCTGCCATGCAACGTCAAGCGGACAGATAGGACATTACACAGTCAATGAGAATCATACGTCATTAAAAAGGTGTCTTTTTAAAACATTTCGCGGTACAGCTAGGCTATATCTATAACAAATTAAACAACTCTAGTTGAATAACAGAGTATTCATTTCGTTTGTTTGTGTTAAATAAAAGGCGAACTGTGCTGAAATGTATTGCTTTTAAAATCATGCTTTGCTCACTGTTGCTGCTGTCAGTTTATCCACAAGCAGTTTCTCTAAATAAAGCTGGCTAGCATTGTTATAAACACGATAGAACCACTTTCATTTCTCTTCCCTTCTCCATATCTTCCAAAGACACTGCCGTGTATCGCTAAAATGTAAACAAATACTGCGCTGTGCTGTCTCTCTCTCTCTCTCGCTATTTCTGCCATATTTAGTCGCGCCTCTGTGAAGTTCTGAAGGCGTTGCCCCTGGCAACCAATAGTGTGTCCTCCAAAATGGTGGACGGCCTCAATTCGTCACGTGACAGCAAGCTACCGTGACGCGTCCTCATTCTCAATAGGCTATAAAACACATAACCAGGTGGTTGAAAAAATTATATTATTCAACCAAAGAAATCTAGTTTAACTTTTACACGATTTTCAAGTGAGTTAGTCAGGATCATTCACAGACACAGGGAAAGTTTTCCGTTGCTTTGAGGATTACCCACAATCCTTCATTACTAGCGTTCGCCTATGGCGTTCGCTGCAGATTACAGCAGGTGGCACAGTAATCCTATTCAGGAAGATTTTAGTAGGAACCAGCAACTAAGAAAACATATAAAACCTATATTATTTAAATCAATGAATTGGTGAAGCAACTATAATTATCAGATGAAATATCAGGGAAATCACTATAGAACTTGAAAACACTATAGAAACTGGTTATGAAAGTGAGCTTTTATTGCTCAATGTGTTATTGGGTCACATTTGGTGAGAACACAGCATCACGTTTGAAAGTGTAACTTGGATCTGAACATGAAAAAAAAAATCCTAGTCCATATTATGCAGCTAGCTCGCTAACAGACTTGATAGCTACTAGAAAGAGCTACAGGACTCTACGTTGAAAATACCCATTTGTTTCCTGTCAGGCATCCATGATAGTCACGTGACTGCACAGTATGAATTAGCATTCGTATTATTATCCTTTTACACAATGGGCATCTGTATTATTCTCCTTTTGCACAATAGGCATTTGTATTATTACCTTTTTCTTGGTGGCACATCGCTACATTGCATATAAAATGTTTCTCTTTCAGTCCTTCTCAACACCTGCATCTCAAGATTTTGGGGGATTTTTCAACTCTCTTGTCCATGTCCTCATGTGCCCTATCCTCACATGCCCTGTGAACTAGTTTTTCTGCTTGGTATTACAGCATTCAGTCGCATGTATAAGACAGATGAAATATGAAATTCTCCAACACTAATTACCTCTGTTCTTCTAATTTAATGGTACTTTAAATAAGTGCACGTAGAGCTTGGCCAAAGCAAAGCCATTTTTAAGAAAGGTAAAGTTGACCGACCAACATCTTTTAATGGTGATCAAGACCTCTACTAAAGTAAAACGATTGAATTAAGTTCCTGAGGAGGCATTCAAGGGGGCTATGTACATTTCTTCGATTGTATATGTGTGAATATAACAAATCCCAGATATTTAACCAATTACATCTGTTTTGATAATCGGAACTGGCCAGATTGTCCCGGAGACCTTGCAAGGAACTCAAAGCGATGTAGTTTCCTAATCGAAGTTTAAAAGAATAATCAAATATTTGTTCACGTGTAATGATACACAGACATCATCAAAAAAAAAAAAAAAAAACATTTATGGAGTCAGATGAAATAACGAGTTATACATGTGAGAAAATATATTGCATTTAATCTTGTTTTAAATCTAAACATATCTCTACAAAAGTTCACAATGCTGCTGCAGATGCAAAATAACACAGCCAACATTAAATAAATACATTTTAGTCAGTTTAGATAATGATAATTAATCACTTAAACACCTTTATCTAAACCTCTATACACAACCGCCCGAACTCGCGCGTCCTCCATATTTGTGGTAGGTTGTTTTTTAAACACTTTTCATTCGTGTTTGTAGTTCCAACCAAATCCTTGTCCAACGCCCGATGGGTTGTGGCCAATATCAGCCGTTAGAGTGTGCATCGATCTACACACCGGATATAGTAGACCATCCGGGTCTCTTTGCAACACTCATTTCAACACACTACGATTTGGGACGTACTAATTCTATTTTCGAATACTATTTAGGACGGATGGTATGCGGATTGGGACGCAGCAGGAGTTTTTTTGTGCGTGCAGCTTCCCTTCTGGTGCTGCTTCAGTTCACCCTCTGTAAAATAGGTTTTTCCACAAAGCAAGCACACATGATTCTTCACACCACTGTGTCTTATCTGGTGTAATCTTAAACTCTTCAGCCACGAAAATCGCTCTCCACACAAAGAACACACGTGAGGCTTCTCCTTTGAATGGACGCGCAGGTGATCCTTCAGGGAACCTGCCAAAATAAATTTTTTACCGCATTGATTACAGTTAAATGGTTTTTCTCCCGAATGAAAACGCAGATGAAATCTCAGAGAACTTGCCAATCTGAAACTCTTCCCGCACTGATCACACATGTGCGGCTTCTCTCCGTGTGGATTGTCATGTGATCTTTAAGGGTTCCTTTTACTGTGTAACTCTTCCCGCACTGATCACATTTGTATGGTTTCTCTCCACTGTGGCTTATCTTGTGTCTCTTTAGAAGAAATTCGTGGGCAAAACTCTTTTCACACTGATCACATGGGTACGGTTTCTCTCCGGTGTGGATTTTCATGTGATTATTAAGGTCTCCTTTTAGTGTGAAACTCTTCCCGCACTGATCACATGTGTGTGGTTTCTCTCCAGTATGGATTTTCATGTGTCTGTTAAGGAGATATTTTACTGTGAAACTCTTCCCGCATTGATCACATGTGTGTGGTTTCTCTCCAGTATGGATTTTCATGTGTCTGTTAAGGAGATATTTTAATGTGAAACTCTTCCCGCAATGATCACATGTGTGTGGTTTCTCTCCAGTGTGAACTTTCATGTGATCTTTAAGGTATCCATTTTTTGTGAAACTCTTCCCGCACTGATCACATTTGAAAGGCTTCTCTCCGCTATGAACTGTCATGTGATGTTTAAGACTTTGTTTGTATGGGAAGTTTTTTCCACACTCAGAGCAAGTGAAATTTTTGATGGCTCTCCTCGGCACAAGTTTACTTCCAGTCTGTGAGCAACTCAAAGGTTTTTCTTCAGTTTTGACACGATGTTCCTCCTCAGCTTCATCCAGTTCTTCACTCTTCTTATTCTCTACCATCAGGTCTGAAATGAGAGTTACAAAGTTTTAATTTACAGTGAATCATCAATATATATTTTTTAACATTTGCTCTATTGTTGTTCATGCTGGCCCAGTGCCATCGGGCAGTCATTATTGGCGAGCCCTGAACATAATGCAATAGCACTAGTGTAATATTCTGTACCAATATTTTATTTAATGAAAATAATAGAAGCATACATTTCTGGTTGAATGACTATTTTTGTCAACCTCACTGAAATTTTGCTTCCTCTCCCTTAGTACTTTAGTGTTTTAATAACAAAAAAATAATGATTTGACTTTGGCCTAAATGTCTACCATCCTTTTTTTATTTTATACTTGGTGAATTTGTAAGGCTTTGTTTTTAAAATAGGGACATTAGTTATGCTGTAATGCTCAGTAACTTGCAAAATAACCAATATTCAAAAGTGAATCGTGATAAAATTGTGATTTAAAAAAACAAAACAAAAAACAATTATGATAACTTATACCTGTTTGGCGAATGGAAATGTTGACTGACTACAAGACTAACCATTAAAGAAATGCTAAAGTTGTATAAGTTTAATGGTTCACAGCATAATTAATGAAAAATCAAAAATAAACACCAACCTATCTGTTCTTCAGTGTCTTCAATCTTCACTCTGAGGAGTTCTTCATCAGGATCACTCCTGTTCTCACTGTAATCTTCAATAAACTCCATTTTTATAGGTTTCTCACTGTAATCTTCAATAAACTCAATCTTTACTGGTTTCTGTTCTTCCTGCCGGTCTGACTCCATCTCTTCACTTGTAAATAATGATATTTTAAAACTGATTCGTGTAGTTTCTAATACTTTGTAAATCTTTTGTTTTGAATCAGCGGTTGTTCAGAGCGCGTCTCCTCTTCTTCTGTTTCTGTCGGTTTGTGAAACCAACTTAAAGAGTTCCGTTCCGCCACCCGCTGGTCTGGAGTGTGAAGAGCACACACACAGCTCACTGAGGGATAATAAAGAGAGAGGAAAAGTGAGAGAGAAAATTAAAAAAAAAAACAGATAAAATGCTTTATTTCCTCCATGTTATATTTTTTTATATATGTACATATTTAAACAAAAAGAAAATTAAAGCATTTGATCATTTTTATATTTTTTCTCACTTTTTTCCTCTCTTTTATTAGGAAAACTTTATAAGACATTTTAATACTTTTTTAAGAACCCACAGCCACCCTATTATAAGAGCTACTATTATGCCATAATTGAACTGACCTAATCTTGGCTTAGTCTAGCCTTGTTTGTGAAACTACATTTGATGCTAAAATTTGCAGATTCCCTTGAGTGATCGTTAGGAATTTCTCCTTTTAAAGGTGAACTCTGGTGCAAAATCAATAGTTTATTGAGACTTTTCTAATTACTAGCATTCGTATTATTATCCTTATACACAATGGACATCTGTATTATTATCCTTTTGCACAATAGGCATTTGTATTATCTTTTTTCTTGGTGGCACATCGTTACATTGTATATAAAATGTTTCTCTTTCAGTCCTTCCAAACACCTGCATCTCAACTACAAGATTTTGGGGGATTTTTCAACTCTTTTGTCCATGTCCTCATGTGCCTGAGGAATCCTCACATTCCCAGACCTCTACTAAAGTTACAGACTGATCTCATGAAGTAGCGCGTGTATGACACGCCAATTCGTATTTCCATTTTTGGCGTGCTATCAACACGCATAATCGCTTTTCAGCGTGTTTATGACGCCGTTGACTTAACGTTATTACTGTATATTAGAGCCAGACCGATATAGGATTTTGAAGGCCGATTCCGATACAAATATTTGTTGGTTTTAAAATCCGATATTCCGATATATCGGCCGATATTATTATTATTTTGATTTCAGAAACGTGCAACAAAATATTAACGGACTTCCCAAACATTAGTTATTTGTAGTTATTTATGAGTTTTAACTAGAATAATATCATAATGCATTTTAAAAAGAAACTTGTTTCTATTGTCACAACAAAACAGAGGAACATCAAAATATATTAAAGTTCTGATAAATGAAATAATAATTAGTCCCTACATTGTAATTATAAGGTAGCTTATAACTATAAGGCAATGTCAGCTTGCTCATCCCTTTACCTGCACTTTTTGACAACTCTCATGACATGGTGGAAGCGTGGTTCGTCCGTTTTTATTTTTGAAATATTCATTTATCGGCCATTATAACTGCCGAATACCGATATTTTGGAAAATGCCTAATATCGGCCGATAATATCGGCCTGCCGATATATGCGGTCTGGCTCTACTCTATATATAAATATATGACTTACCTCAACCCTGTCCCTAAACGTAACCGTCACTGGGGTTAATGGCATTTATGACTGTTCCCTTACCATCCTAGGAAAGAAAAACATAGCTCCCCAGATGTAGATTTTGCTTTGTTTTGCTCGGACATTTGACGGTGTGGACAGACACGCTGAATGACGCAGACGTTAATGGCGTAGACATACACGCACACACGCGGATAGGTCAAAATGCATCGAGATAACACGCCACTTGACTCGAAATTGGCGTGTATGTTTACGCAAAAGTCATGATGTCATGTTGAAAGTTAAACGATAGAATTAATTTCCTGAGGAGGCATTCAAAGAAGCTATGTGCATTTCTTCGATTGTGTGAATATGGCAAATCCCAGATATTTAAAAATTACCTCTGTTTTGATAATTCGAACAGGCCAGATTGTGCCGGAGACCTTGCGAGGAACTCGAAGCGATGTATTTTCCTGATCGAAGTGGGTAAAATATAATCAGAGTTTAAAAGAATAATCAAATATTTGTTCACGTTTAATGATGCGCAGACATCATTAAAAACTTTTTTAAGTCAGAGTCAGATGAAATAACGAGTAAATACATGTGAGAAAATATATTGCATTTAATCTTGTTGTGTTGCAAAAAAGGAAAGACAATTAATACGCAGAGAAACATTCCCTGTATTATTGGAAACCCCCATTGGACCAATAGACAGGCTTACAGAAAATTTTCACATTTGCTTCACAAAAAATGTCTCTCACAGACACAGTGCATTAACACTGGTATGTGTTTTCTGGCCATGGTATCCAGACTGCCTTTCAACATGAATAAAATCATGCTGCGGGAAGTCAGTATGGGGAAACCCAGACTAGCTAAACGCTTTCTTTATTCCACTCCGCTCATGTTAATATTGAAATATTCACCAAGGAACACTCGGTAAGAGACGTATCATAAGAACAGCCTTCTATCTTTACCGTTTTGACTTCTTTGCTTGCTGTTTTGCTTTTATTCTCGTGCACTGACTCTTTCACTAAGCGGAACAGCCAATCAGAGTTCACTCTTTCCCTGACGGCCCGACGCGATTGGGTCTGGCGTTAGCCAGGCTCAGCGTTTAGCAGGATTGATATTCAAAACGGTGAGCACGCACTGCTTTGTTTACGGTCTGAGTATCTGCAGCCGGCATCGTCGGTTTTACTTTTTGAATGACGAATATATATATATATATATGTGCAGAAATAGACAGTTGGCTCATTACACGCAGGCGCAAAACGCACATTCTAGCTGACAGAGTTGCCTGTAGTTCTCTCGGTGTGTTCAAGTGCAGCTTTTTACCCTGACGAGAGGCGTCAGACACAGTCGGCTTTCATCAGCGCTAGTTTGTAAGCGTCGGCTTGGTGTGTTTCGGGCTTTAAAGGGATAGTTCACTTTGAAATTAATTTTTGATGTTTTAGCTTACCTGCAGGGCATTCAAGATGTAGGTGTCTTTGTTTCCACAGTATTTTCAATTTTGATATTTTTCGGTAAAACCGTTGTTGTCTATCAGTCATACACTGAAGCCTAAGGGGGTCCACCAAAAAGCATGCACAGAGAAGTCCAAATTAAACATGATTTAATGACTCGTAAATGTAAGTACACATTGATGGCCTAAGACACAAAACGAGTGGTTTTTGTAGAAAAACGAACAGTATTTATATAGTTTTTACCTCTTGTAATCACAGTGATGCCCACGTGATCTGAATCAGTTGTGCAGTGTCCAGACTGAACCGAACTGAATCAGTTCAATGTTCACCGGACAGTGATCGCTTGCGTGTGACGTCACTCAATATTTACACGGAGATTTCGGAAGTTTTACCTTTTACAAACATATTTAGATATACCGAAATCATCTTCCGTTGCGAGTTTCAAAAAGTGACGTCGACGCGCATTACGCATATGCGCTGACCGAAGCGCCCTGATCTCAGATCAGCTGGAAGTGGATACGGTTACACGAAGGTAAAAACGATATGAATACTGTTCGTTTTCTCACAAAAACCACTCGTTTTGTGTCTTTAGGGCATCACTGTGTACTTACATTTACGAGTCATTAAATAATGTTTAGTTTTGACTGCTCTTTAAGGCTGGACCCCTTGCACCTGCAGTGTGTGACTGACAGACAACAACAATTTTACCTAAAATTATCAAAAATGAAAATACTGTGCAAACAAAGACACCTACATCTTGGATGCCCTGGAGGTAAGCTAAAACATACCAAAAATGTATTTCAAAGTGAACTATCCCTTTAAGGAAGCTGCGTCCCAATTCGCCTACTTATACAACGCTTACAAAGGCAAGCTTTAGGACATACTACTTCATCATCTTTAACGGACAGCTCTGTCGCGTGCATCCTATCACCGTAAACTCCCGTCAATCATCTCGTCACAGTAAAAATCCTCCATTCAATCTAATTTAATTTCTTACAGTTTCGGAGAAAAATGTTGTAGCTTGTTCATCTGCCATTCGTGGGTCTTTCTTGTGGAGACTCGCAACATTGAATAAATACATTTTAGTCAGTTTAGATAATGATTATCAATCACTTAAACCCCTTTTATCTAAACCTCTATACACAACCGCCCGACTTTCATTCGTGTTTGTAGTTCCAACCAAATCCTTGTCCAACGCCCGATGGGTTGTGGCCAATATCAGCCGTTAGAGTGTGCATCGATCTACACACCGGATATAGTAGACCATCCGGGTCTCTTTGCAACACTCATTTCAACACACAACAATTTGGGACGTACTAATTCTATTTTCGAATACTATTTAGGACGGATGGTATGCGGATTGGGACGCAGCAGGAGTTTTTTTGTGCATGCAGCTTCGCTTTCTGGTGCTGCTTCAGTTCACCCTCTGTAAAATAGGTTTTTCCACAAAGCAAGCACACATGATTCTTCACACCACTGTGTCTTAACTGGTGTACTTTTAAACAATTCAGCCATGAAAATCGCTCTCCACACAAAAAACACACGTGAGGCTTCTCCTTTGAATGAACGCGAAGTGAACCTTCAGGGAACTTGCCAAAGTAAATGTTTTACCGCATTGATTACAGTTAAAAGGTTTTTCTCCTGAATGATAACGCAGATGTGCTCTAAAAGAACTTCCCAATCTGAAACTCTTCCCGCACTGATCACATGTGTGCGGCTTCTCTCCGTGTGGATCGTCATGTGATCTTTAAGGGTTCCTTTTCCTGTGTAACTCTTCCCGCACTGATCACATTTGTACGGTTTCTCTCCAGTGTGGCTTATCTTGTGTCTCTTTAAAAGAAATTCGTGGGCAAAACTCTTTTCACACTGATCACATGGGTACGGTTTCTCTCCGGTGTGGATTTTCATGTGACTATTAAGGTCTCCTTTTAGTGTGTAACTCTTCCCGCACTGATCACATGTGTGCGGCTTCACTCCAGTGTGGATTTTCATGTGTCTGTTAAGGAGATATTGTAATCTGAAACTCTTCCCGCACTGATCACATGTGTGCGGCTTCTCTTCAATGTGGATTTTCATGTGTCTGTTAAGGAGATATTTGACTGTGAAACTCTTCCCGCACTGATCACATGAGTGCGGCTTCTCTTCAATGTGGATTTTCATGTGTCTATTAAGGAGATATTTTAATGTGAAACTCTTCTCGCACTGATCACATGAGTGTGGTTTCTCTCCAGTGTGGATTTTCATGTGTCTGTGAAGGAGATATTTTAGTGTGAAACTCTTCCGCATTGATCACATGTGTGTGGTTTCTCTCCTATGTGAACTTTCTTGGTGATCGTTAAGGTATCCTTTTTTTGTGAAACTCTTCCCGCACTGATCACATGTGTGTGGTTTCTCTCCTATGTGAACTTTCTTGTGATCGTTAAGGTATTCTTTTTTTGTGAAACTCTTCCCGCATTGATCACATGAGTGTGGTTTCTCTCCAGTATGGATTTTCATGTGTCTGTTAAGGAGATATTTTAATGTGAAACTCTTCCCGCAATGATCACATGTGTGTGGTTTCTCTCCAGTGTGAACTTTCTTGTGATCTTTAAGGTATCCATTTTTTGTGAAACTCTTCCCGCACTGATCACATGTGAAAGGCTTCTCTCCGCTATGAACTGTCATGTGACGTTTAAGACTTTGTTTGTATGGGAAGTTTTTTCCACACTGAGAGCAAGTGAAAACTTTGATGGCTCTCCTCGGCACAAGTTTACTTCCAGTCTGTGAGCAACTCAAAGGTTTTTCTTCAGTTTTGACACGATGTTCCTCCTCAGCTTCATCCAGTTCTTCACTCTTCTTATTCTCTACCATCAGGTCTGAAATGAGAGTTACAAAGTTTTAATTTACAGTGAATCATCAATATATATTTTTTAACATTTGCTCTATTGTTGTTCATGCTGGCCCAGTGCCATCGGGCAGTCATTATTGGCGAGCCCTGAACATAATGCAATAGCACTAGTGTAATATTCTGTACCAATATTTTATTTAATGAGAATAATAATAGCATACATTTCTGGTTGAATGACTATTTTTGTCAACCTCACTGAAATTTTGCTTCCTCTCCCTTAGTACTTTAGTGTTTTAATAACAAAAAAAAATAATGATTTGACTTTGGCCTAAATGTCTGCCATCCTTTTTTTATTTTATACTTTGTGAATTTGTAAGGCTTTGTTTTTAAAATAGGGACATTAGTTATGCTGTTATGCTCAGTAACTTACAAAATAACCAATATTCAAAAGTGAATCGTGATAAAATCGTGATTAAAAAAAACAAAACAAAAAACAATTATGATAACTTATACCTGTTTGACGAATGGAAATGTTGACTGACTACAAGACTAACCATTAAAGAAATGCTAAAGTTGTATAAGTTTAATGGTTCACAGCATAATTAATGAAAAATCAAAAATAAACACCAACCTATCTGTTCTTCAGTGTCTTCAATCTTCACTCTGAGGGGTTCTTCATCAGGATCACTCCTGTTCTCACTGTAATCTTCAATAAACTCCATTTTTATAGGTTTCTCACTGTAATCTTCAATAAACTCAATCTTTACTGGTTTCTGTTCTTCCTGCCGGTCTGACTCCATCTCTTCACTTGTAAATAATGATATTTTAAAACTGATTCGTGTAGTTTCAAATACTTTGTAAATCTTTTGTTTTGAATCAGCGGTTGTTCAGAGCGCGTCTCCTCTTCTTCTGTTTCTGTCGGTTTGTGAAACCAACTTAAAGAGTTCCGTTCCGCCACCCGCTGGTCTGGAGTGTGAAGAGCACACACACACACACACACACACACACACACACACACACACACACACACACACACACACACACACACACACACACACACACACACACACACACACACACACACACACACACACACACACACACACACACACACACACACACACACACACACACACACACACACACACACACACACACACACACACACACACACACACACACACACACACACACACACACACACACACACACACACACACACACACACACACACACACACACACACACACACACACACACACACACACACACACACACACACACACACACACACACACACACACACACACACACACACACACACACACACACACACACACACACACACACACACACACACACACACACACACACACACACACACACACACACACACACACACACACACACACACACACACACACACACACACACACACACACACACACACACACACACACACACACACACACACACACACACACACACACACACACACACACACACACACACACACACACACACACACACACCACCCGCCACCACACACACACACACACACACACACACACACACACACACACACACACACACACACACACACACACACACACACACACACACACACACACACACACACACACACACACACACACCACACACACACACACACACACACACACACACACACACACACACACACACACACACACACACACACACACACACACACACACACACACACACACACACACACACACACACACACACACACACACACACACACACACACACACACACACACACACACACACACACACACACACACACACACACACACACACACACACACACACACACAGCTCACTGAGGGATAATAAAGAGAGAGAAAAGTGAGAGAGAAAATGAAAAAAACAGATCAAATGCTTTATTTCCTCCATGTTATATTTTTTTATATATGTACATATTTAAACAAAAAGAAAATTAAAGCATTTGATCATTTTTATATTTTTTCTCACTTTTTTCCTCTCTTTTATTAGGAAAACTTTATAAGACATTTTAATACTTTTTTAAGAACCCACAGCCACCCTATTATAAGAGCTACTATTATGCCATAATTGAACTGACCTAATCTTGGCTTAGTCTAGCCTTGTTTGTGAAACTACATTTGATGCTAAAATTTGCAGATTCCCTTGAGTGATCGTTAGGAATTTCTCCTTTTAAAGGTGAACTCTGGTGCAAAATCAATAGTTTATTGAGACTTTTCTAATTACTAGCATTCGTATTATTATCCTTATACACAATGGACATCTGTATTATTATCCTTTTGCACAATAGGCATTTGTATTATCTTTTTTCTTGGTGGCACATCGCTACATTGTATATAAAATGTTTCTCTTTCAGTCCTTCCAAACACCTGCATCTCAACTCAAAAGATTTTGGGGGATTTTTCAACTCTTTTGTCCATGTCCTCATGTGCCTGAGGAATCCTCACATTCCCAGACCTCTACTAAAGTTACAGACTGATCTCATGAAGTAGCGCGTGTATGACACGCCAATTCGTATTTCCATTTTTGGCGTGCTATCAACACACATAATCGCTTTTCAGCGTGTTTATGAACGCCGTTGACTTAACGTTATTACTGTATATTAGAGCCAGGCCAATATAGGATTTTGAAGGCCGATTCCAATACAAATATTTGTTGGTTTTAAAATCCGATATTCCGATATATCGGCCGATATTATTATTATTTCAGAAACGTGCAACAAAATATTAACGGACTTCCCAAACATTAGTTATTTGTAGTTATTTATGAGTTTTAACTAGAATAATATCATAATGCATTTTAAAAAGAAACTTGTTTCTATTGTCACAACAGAACAGAGGAACATCAAAATATATTAAAGTTCTGATAAATGAAATAATAATTAGTCCCTACATTGTAATTATAAGGTAGCTTATAACTATAAGGCAATGTCAGCTTGCTCATCCCTTTACCTGCACTTTTTGACAACTCTCATGACATGGTGGAAGCGTGGTTCGTCCGTTTTTATTTTTGAAATATTCATTTATCAGCCATTATAACTGCCGATACCGATATTTTGGAAAATGCCTAATATCGGCCGATAATATCGGCCTGCCGATATATCGGTCTGGCTCTACTGTATATATAAATATATGACTTACCTCAACCCTGTCCCTAAACGTAACCGTCACTGGGGTTAATGGCATTTATGACTGTTCCCTTACCATCCTAGGAAAGAAAAACATAGCTCCCCAGATGTAGATTTTGCTTTGTTTTGCTCGGACATTTGACGGTGTGGACAGACACGCTGAATGACGCAGACGTTAATGGCGTAGACATACACGCATACATGCGGATAGGTAAAAATGCGTCGAGATAACACGCCACTTGACTCGAAATTGGTGTGTATGTTTCACGCAAAAGTCATGATGTCATGTTGAAAGTTAAACGATTGAATTAATTTCCTGAGGACGCATTCAAAGAAGCTATGTGCATTTCTTCGATTGTGTGAATATGGCAAATCCCAGATATTTAACAAATTATCTCTGTTTTGATAATCGGAACAGGCCAGATTGTGCCGGAGACCTTGCGAGGAACTCGAAGCGATGTATTTTCCTGATCGAAGTGGGTAAAATATAATCAGAGTTTAAAAGAATAATCAAATATTTGTTCACGTTTAATGATGCGCAGACATCATTAAAAGCTTTTTTAAGTCAGAGTCAGATGAAATAACGAGTAAATACATGTGAGAAAATATATTGCATTTAATCTTGTTGTGTTGCAAAAAAGGAAAGACAATTAATAAGCAGAGAAACATTCCCTGTATTATTGGAAACCCCCATTGGACCAATAGACAGGCTTACAAAATTTTTTCACATTTGCTTCACAAAAAAATGTCTCACAGTGCATTCACACTGGTGTGTGTTTTCTGGCCATGGTATCCAGACTGCCTTTCAGCATGAATAAAATCATGCTGCGGGAAGTCAGTATGGGGAAACCCAGACTAGCTAAACGCTTTCTTTATTCCACTCCGCTCATGTTAATATTGAAATATTCACCAAGGAACACTCGGGTAAGATGACGTATCATAAGAACAGCCTTCTATCTTTACCGTTTTGACTTCTTTGCTTGCTGTTTTGCTTTTATCTCGAGCACTGACTCTTTCACTAAACTGAACAGCCAATCAGAGTAATCTCTTTCCCTGACGGCCGGACGCGATTTGGGTCTGGCGTTAGCCAGTGCTAGCGTTTAGCAGGATTGATATTCAAAACGGTGAGCACGCGCTGCTTTGTTTACGGTAGAGCCAGGCCGATATATCGGCAGGCCGATATTATCGGCCGATATTAGGCATTTTCCAAACTATCGGTATCGGCAGTTATAATGGCCGATAAATGAATATTTAAAAAATAAAATAAAAACGGACAAACGAAACACGCTTGAACCATGTGATGAGTGTTGGAGTTGTATAGTTTGTCCACCAGAGGGCACTCTACACCGTCCCTGTTGGCAACACTCATTGAGTTGGTCACGAGACATACATTGCTTGAATAACAATTAAAAGAACATCCGTATCAGTTCTCTTAACTCAAATAAGCATGAAAAATTTTGTGACTATCATGTCCAGTTTGGCTGCTGTTAAATAAGCCGAGAGTGAAGCGGAATTAGCTAGTAATAGTAACGTTATGTTGTTACAGTGTAGTTGACTGACTGTCCTTTCAACTTTTGACACTGTGACTGAAGTATTTCTTTAATAACGCGTGACAGTTACAGCAATGAGACGTATCATCTCTCCTTGGTCTGTTATATGAAAATGTATGTTTTACAATTTGCAGTATGACGTTATCCATTGCTAAATTATGGCTCATCATAGACTAGCTAAACACAAAGCTAGCTAATGCCACTATCATCAGTCGGTTCTGTTGTGACAATAAAAGAAACAAGTTTCTTTTTAAAATGCATTATCAGTTTTGTTGCGCTTTTCTGAAATTTTTTTTTTAAATATCGTCCGATATATCGGAATATCGGATTTTAAAACCAAAAAATATTTGTATCGGTATCGGCCTTCAAAATCCTTTATTGGTTCGGGCTCTAGTTTACGGTATGAGTATCTGCAGCCGGCATCGTCGGTTTTACTTTCTGAATGACCAATATATACATCTGCAGAAATAGACAGTTGTCTCATTACACGCAGGCAGGCGCAGAAAGCACATTATAGCTGACAGTCGCCTGTAGTTCTCTCGGTGTGTTCAAGTGCAGCTTTTTACCCCGACGAGAGGCGACAACACAGTCGGCTTTCATCAGCGCTAGTTCGTCAGCATCGGCTTGGTGTGGTCCGGGCTTTAAGGAAGCTGCGTCCCAATTCGCCTACTTATACTACGCTTACAAAGGCAAGCTTTGGGACATACTACTTCATCATCTTTAACGGACAGCTCTGTCGCGTGCATCCTATCACCGTAAACTCCCGTCAATCATCTCGTCACAGTAAAAATCCTCCATTCAATCTAATTTAATTTCTTACAGTTTCGGAGAAAAATGTTGTAGCTTGTTCATCTGCCAGTCGTGGGTCTTTCTTGTGGAGACTCGCCAACATTGAATAAATACATTTTAGTCAGTTTAGATAATGATTATCAATCACTTAAACCCCTTTTATCTAAACCTCTATACACAACCACCCGACTTTCATTCGTGTTTGTAGTTCCAACCAAATCCTTGTCCAACGCCCGATGGGTTGTGGCCAATATCAGCCGTTAGAGTGTGCATCGATCTACACACCGGATATAGTAGACCATCCGGGTCTCTTTGCAACACTCATTTCAACACACAACAATTTGGGACGTACTAATTCTATTTTCGAATACTATTTAGGACGGATGGTATGCGGATTGGGACGCAGCAGGAGTTTTTTTGTGCGTGCAGCTTCGCTTCTGGTGCTGCTTCAGTTCACCCTCTGTAAAATAGGTTTTTCCACAAAGCAAGCACACATGATTCTTCACACCACTGTGTCTTAACTGGTGTACTTTTAAACAATTCAGCCATGAAAATCGCTCTCCACACAAAAAACACACGTGAGGCTTCTCCTTTGAATGAACGCGGAAGTGAACCTTCAGAGAACCTGCCAAAGTAAATTTTTTACCGCATTGATTACAGTTAAAAGGTTTTTCTCCCGAATGATAACGCAGATGTGCTCTAAAAGAACTTCCCAATCTGAAACTCTTCCCGCACTGATCACATGTGTGCGGCTTCTTTCCCGTGTGGATCGTCATGTGATCTTTAAGGGTTCCTTTTCCTGTGTAACTCTTCCCGCACTGATCACATTTGTACGGTTTCTCTCCAGTGTGGATTTTCATGTGACTATTAAGGTCTCCTTTTAGTGTGTAACTCTTCCCACACTGATCACATGTGTGCGGCTTCACTCCAGTGTGGATTTTCATGTGTCTGTTAAGGAGATATTGTAATCTGAAACTCTTCCCGCACTGATCACATGTGTGCGGCTTCTCTTCAATGTGGATTTTCATGTGTCTGTTAAGGAGATATTTGACTGTGAAACTCTTCCCGCACTGATCACATGAGTGCGGCTTCTCTTCAATGTGGATTTTCATGTGTCTATTAAGGAGATATTTTAATGTGAAACTCTTCTCGCACTGATCACATGAGTGTGGTTTCTCTCCAGTATGGATTTTCATGTGTCTGTGAAGGAGATATTTTAGTGTGAAACTCTTCCGCATTGATCACATGTGTGTGGTTTCTCTTCTATGTGAACTTTCTTGTGATCGTTAAGGTATCCTTTTTTTGTGAAACTCTTCCCACACTGATCACATGTGTGTGGTTTCTCTCCAGTATGGATTTTCATGTGTCCGTTAAGGAGATATTTTACTGTGAAACTCTTCCCACAATGACCACATGTGTGTGGTTTCTCTCCAGTGTGAACTTTCTTGTGATCTGTTAAGGTATCCATTTTTTGTGAAACTCTTCCCGCACTGATCACATGTGAAAGGCTTCTCTCCGCTATGAACTGTCATGTGAATTTTAAGACTTTGTTTGTATGGGAAGCTTTTTCCACACTCAGAGCAAGTGAAAACTTTGATGGCTCTCCTCGGCACAAGTTTACTTCCAGTCTGTGAGCAACTCAAAGGTTTTTCTTCAGTTTTGACACGATGTTCCTCCTCAGCTTCATCCAGTTCTTCACTCTTCTTAATCTCAACCGTCAGGTCTGAAATGAAAGTTAAAAAGTTTTAATTTCCAGTGAATCATCAATTTTTTTACATTTGCTCTAATGTTAATTAATTGTAACCAATTATCTCTAAAGAAATAGAAATAATCAATCATAACTAGTTATAATTAATAGTTGGGAGGATTTATGACTCTGTCTCAAGTGTGGTTAGACCTAGGCCTTGTCGTTTGTTCATGCGGGCAGTCATTATTGGCGAGCCCTGAATATAATGCTATAGGCCTAGTGTAATATTCTGTACCAATATTTTATTTAATGAGAACAATAATAGTAGCATACATTTCTTGTTGAATGACCATTCAACCTCACTGAAATTTTGCGTCCTCTCCCTTAGTACTTTAGTGCTTTTTTAATAACAAAAAAATAATGATTTGACTTTGGCCTAAATGTCTGCCATCCTTTTTTATTTTATACTGAATTTGTAAGGCTTTGTTTTTAAAATAGGGACATTAATTATGCTGTAATGCTCAGTAACTTGCAAAATAACCAATATTCAAAGGTGATTCGTGATTAAATCGTGATTTTTTTAAACAATTAGGCTATGATAATTTATACCTGTATGACGAATCGAAATGTTGACTGACTAACCATTAAATAAATGCTAAAGTTGTTTAATGGTTTAACTTTAATGGTTCACAGCATAATTAATGTAAAATCAGAAATAAACACCAACCTATCTGTTGTTCAGTGTCTTCTAGCTTCACTCTGAGGGGTTCTTCATCAGGATCACTCCTGTTCTCACTGTCATCTTCAATAAACTCGTTTTTAACAGGTTTCTCACTGTAATCTTCAATAAACTCATTTTTTACAGGTTTCTCACTGTAATCTTCAATAAACTCATTTTTTATAGGTTTCTGTTCTTCCTGCTGGTCTGACTCCATCTCTTCAATAGTAAATAACGATCTTTTAAAACTGTAACTGATTCGTGAATGTTAATTTTTTTTATAAATCTTTTGTTTTGAATCAGCGGTTGTTATCACGCGTCTCCTCTTCTTCTGTTTCTGCCGGTTTGTGAAACTAACTTAAAGAGTTCCGTTGCGCCACCCGCTGGTCTGGAGTGTGAAGAGCACACACACAGTTCACTGAGGGGATAACGAAGAGAGGAAAAGTGTGTGAGAGAAAACAGATTGAACGCTTTATTTCCTCCATGTTATATTTGTTTTAAATATGTACATGTTCAACAAATATAACAGGAAGAAAATGAAAGCATTTTATCTTTTTCTTTCTCACTTGTTCTCTCTTCATTAACCAAACATTTCTCAGGCCTACTCCTGATTGTCTTTTAATTCCATTAACTGTTTGGTATAGTTGAAGTATTTCTCTTTCACATGCATTTAGAAGCTTGGGTATCCACATTTGTCACATGTAGCCTACTTTTTTATTGGTTTTGGTTTGTTTCAAAAGATTTACACGTCATTTATAAAAATTTAATAATTCCAAATTGGCATTAAGTATAAAAAAGCACCTCAAATACACACATTTCTATATTAGACTTCAGTTTTTTTAATTACTATAGCTCTCTACATGCTTTTTGTGACGTCTTCAGGAGAGAGGATTATGGTTTAATTTTATGCAAAGCAACAAACGGGCATGACGAGTCACCTAAACGTGTGGTCTTTTGGCTTGATGGCTTGCATAACATTTTATGATTGTATTTAATGAATATAATTTAGATAGTTAAAATAAGTTATCAGAGTACACTGATTGTTTATGGACAGGTTATGGAGTTAGTCACAAGATACGAGTGAAACACAGGCGGTCTGAGGTTCCCCTGCTTTGCTTTCGAATTCGCAGCCTACAAATGCCCTTCTGTAAAGATGTAAACAACTGAGACCACAGCAAGTTTCACTTCCACTCGCAAACTTACATGCAAGTTTATCACGTGAAATCGGTTGATCATATATCCACACAACTGCTATTTATACCATTTAGCAGTTGTAAAATATGATCATGCTCATGACATTAGAATCGTACTAGATATAACAAAAAACAAGCTTGTAAAAAAAATCTTTATTAAATAAAGTAGCTTCGAGTTCATAAAATCATTCAATGCCATTTTATTAGTTTAGAGATTTATATCTCAACATCTCCAGAACTAAGTGCTCTGCACATTTCATACTGATGGTATGACTCCACAGAAGTCTGCTGGTAATGTTTAAAACGTTCTCTTCTCAATCTGATCGGCTCTTTTCTCGTAGATCTGATGTCATAAACCAGAACAGCAACAGTAGCCACGCCCACCAGTGCAGAGGCGACCAATCGGATCACAGCTTCAGTAAAACTACAACAGTGGATGGGATCTGAAAAACGTAAACACAGAATCAGAAACTTGCATTCAGTCATTCAGATAATCCCATATATTACATAATACATTTCAATTTATGAGAATTGACCAAGAAAACGGCGATTATCGCCGAAAAGCGCCAAGTTTGCAGGTCTGAGAGCCTGTGATTAAGTTGATGAGTGTCCAGAGTGTACAATATTTTATAAGTAATGACTGTGTTCCTCAGTTTAGTGATAGTTACTTCGTTAAATACTTTAGTACTTACATGTGTGCTTGTGCTACTGTAAACAAGCTTAAAATATGAAAAATTAATCATGTAGATAATTAATAAATATAAGAACTATATTACATTACTTATGTATCTATATATTTGTGATTATGTTGCATGAGTACATATATCTGCAATATATTATACATGCAGTATCTATATATTTTGAAGTGTATTACTGAATATAAAATTAAATATTTTATGATATATTAGTAAAAATAATGCTATATATATATATATATATATATATATATATATATATATATATATATATATATATATATATATATACTTATACATGTTCTAAATATATATTTATACGTATGAATTGACCTTATAGTTTATGTAATTAGCAAATGACATATGTGTTAAATAGGAATATATTGTAATAATGTTAAAAGGCGTAAAAAATAGAGCAAAATATCGTTGTACAATCATTGATGATAAACTTTCCTTTTGGAATGTATGGGCTACATAAGAAAACTAGACAGCGTTTGAGTCTACTTAGGAAGTTAAGAAATTTTGACATTGAAAGGAGGATCTAAACCATTATTTATAGATCAATGATTGAAATTGTTAACTTATAATATTGTTTCATTCATTACAGTGAAACAAAAGAATAAACTAACACGAGTAATCAATGAAGCAAATAAGATCATCGGCCAAACACAGAGCAAATACAAGAGCTATTCACAATTTTTTTTGGAGAAAAGGGCATTATTAATATATTCAGACCAGTCTCATCCCCTCCATTCCTGCTTCGAGATCCTTCCTTCGGGGCGCAGGCTGATACCGCTCGCCAAGAGGAATATTTATAAGAGATCATTTGTTCCATTGGCGGTGACTGTTTTAAACTCAATTCTCAATTGAGGTGTGTGAATTTGCACATACTGTATTAATTTAACTTGTGTATGTGTCATGATTCTGCCCTCTTGTCCTACTCTTGAGGCGGGATCATGACAGATCCTTGTTTTGTGTGCAACAACATTTGGGCTGTGTGTGTTTGCGGTGTCTCGTTCTCTGGCCCCACCCCTTGTTACCCTCGTTTTGTCATCATTGCTTCATCTATGTCACCTGCTGTCAATGATCCCCTTGTGTTTGCAGTCCTGTGCCACGTGCCATGTCTATGTCTTAACGAAGTTGTGATCTTGTAAAATCCTGTCTTGTTCCTGTATAGTTTAATATCAAAGTTTTAGTCTAGTGTTAGTCTTTATTTTCCCTACCAGTGTTGTTTGCCCCCTCGTGGGTTTTGTTTTTCCCAGTTTTCTGTAATCAAGTTGTGTGTTTGCATACTGTCTACAATCGGGTTCATCTGCTATCCACATAACAGTGTGTATTAATTATTTATTTCTTATGTGTTTTTTATGTGGTTTGTAAGGTGGTCGTTGTGCCAGTGTCAAAGATGAATTTCTGTCCAGTACATCTGAACAGACAACGACGTTAATCAAATCAAATTCGCATTCATGTTATTATATGCCTATATATAGATGTCAGTCGGATATGATGGACTTCATTTATTGTAATTGAGAATGAACGTGCACGCGCATACCATGTCTCTTTACGCGCCACTCTCATATTTACTCGTATATTTACGATATATTTACGTTCGAACGTTTCATGTATGAGGAACTGCAGGCACTCCGGCCAACGGTGACGTCACGCGCACCCTCTGTTAATAATTTCTGAACATTGAATCTCAGAGTTTTTTCACCTTTTTCTCATGGTTTCTCAATATAATTCATACAAGTATAGAGTAGAAAAGCAATAATTCTAATCATTTGCTCATTGCAACGCAGTGTGACAACATGCCCCGCCTGCACAACTGGGACAAAGTTCTCTTAAATATAGGATTTAAACTCGGCTAGTCTGTCTTCTGCTGTCAGACCAGCATTCAAGAACTATCTCAACTGTTAATTAACAGATATATGATAAAATAATATCAGACTTGTTTTAAATTAACACAAGAAACTTTATTTTGCTATGGTTAAATAAATGTAGTAATATCTCCAATATATAGGCTAGTATATATTTTTAAAATAGTGTTGATGGCAACTAGAATATTCGTCCGCTAACCTCCATAATGTGTCGTGTTTCAAATCAATGCCAGTTGGTACTCCTAATCAAATGATAACATTAATTACTGCCAAGTGGTGGTTAATTAACTGAATTAACGAGATGAATGCGTTCCTGATATATTAGAGTCTGAAGAGTGGCTTGATAAGGGTTAATCTTGGGGGATTTGTCCTCATGGCTGTGAGGAGATTTGTGTTTGGAAGAAGCTCATTTTCATCCTTTTTCTCTTTGCTGTTGATGGACTTACAGAACCAGGTAAGTACCATTAGGCTTTGAAGTGAACAGAAGCATTCTGTTTTATGTTGGAGTTGTTTCCTAAACTTTATAGATGGTGAAAATAAGCTTTGTGAACCATCTTTTCCTTCAACACCATTACTACTCTTGTTTTTTTTGCCATCCAGTGATTAAATGGATGATGGTCCTGTGGTTTTTTTGTTTTTGTTTTTTTTTTCCCTTTCCTAACCTTGATCATTCCTAACAGATATCCATGACTCGTTTTGATAAGACTCCAATTGCAAACAAAGTGACCGCATCGATATGGCTCCAGCAGTGCAGATTCTGGTCTACAGCGTTCTTCCCAGTGCTCTCTACCACCCTTGACTCCAGTGTGGACCATCGGCCATTCGGCCTCCCTCTGTTGGACATTAAATCTTCGCCATGGCCTTGCGGCCCATTCGCTGCCCTACGGCTCTCCACCTCTTTTGCCTTTGACTAGCTCTGCCCTCCCTTAGGTTCCACCTCCATCTTTGGTTGCTGCAGCTCAGCCTCTAACCTCAGGATCGCTGCTTCCACTTCAGGGGGTCGGCGCTGTGGCCTAGTCGCGGTAGCCTAGGTCTTTGTGTCTCACCGCCTCATCGCTTCTCTGGCTACGTGGTGTACTCCACCTCCATCACCTCCGGTAATCCCCTTGGTAGTGTTGGGACTCTTCACTCCATGGCTACTCCACTCTGCAACGCCGCCGTGGGATGCAGTCCTGACTGTGGGCTGGGTCTCCGTCTGCCCTTCCCTGCTCAAGGCCAGCCCCCCTGGCTGTCACCACCATCTGCACCAACCTTTTGCGTTGTTCTCTTCGGCTATTTATTGTCCTCCAGCTAAGACCATTACAACACAAAAGACTACATTTTATCCTTTAATGTGACGGACGGAAGTAAGTCAGTCGTTCCGTCCATCCAAGCCGCCCGTCCATCCGTCCAAGCCGCGCGTCCGCCCGTCCCAGCTGCCGTGCCCGCCCTGCCCAGCTGCCCTGCCCGTCCGTCCAAGCTGCCCGCCCGTCCCGTGCCAAGCTGCGCCCGCCCAGTCCCTGCCCAGCCGCCCTGCCCGTCCGCCCAGCTCGCCCGCCCGCCCGTCGCCATGCCCGCCCCGCCCGTCCCGCCCAAGCCGCCCGCCCGTCCCGTCCCAGCTCGCCCGCCCGTCCGCTGCCAGCCGCCCGCCCAGTCCGTGCCAGCGCCAGCCCGTCCCGTCCAGCCGCCCCGCCCGTCCGCCCAGTCCGCCCAGCCCGCTCCGTCCCGAGCCGCCTGCCCGTCCGTCTGTCCCGTCCCAGCCCGCCCGTCCGTCCAAGCCGCCTGCCGTCCGTCCATCAGCCCACAGTCAGGACTGCATCCCACAGCGGCCGTCCGCCCGTAGCTGGAGGAAAGGTTGGTGCAGGTGGTGGTGACAGCCAGGGGGGCTGGCCTTGAGCAGGGAAAAGCTGACAGAGACCCAGCTCACAGTCAGGACTGCATCCCACGGCGGCGTCGCAGAATGTAGTAGCCATGGAGTGAAGAGTCCCAACATTACCAAGGGGATTACCGGAGGTGATGGAGGTGGAGCACACCATGTAGCCAGAGAAGCGATGAGGCAGTGAGACACAAAGACCTAGGCGACCACGACTAGGCCACAGCGCCGACCCCCAAAGTGGAAGCAGCGATCCTGAGGTTAGAGGCCGATCTGCAGCAACCAAAGATGGAGGTGGAACCTGAGGGTGAGCGGAGCTAGTCATGAGTAGCTATGGAGTGAAGAGTCCCAACACTAGTCTCCCAAGTTTTTGAGGTGAAAATATACGGTTCAATGTCTGTTCAATGACCGATCTGAGGCCTTAATCTAAAGCGCTTTGTTTCTGGTTTAGTTTTGCCCAAGTTTGACGTGACGGCAGAACCTACAGCGTTGCAGTTATGGGACTGAAAGTTGAGTCTTGTGCCAAGTGAGTGAAGCTTTATTTTCTTGTCTTGTGGTTAGTCCGTTCTTTATCTTGTTATGATGTTTCCCAGATATGCATATGGCCAACCTGTACCTGGTCAAGCCTTAGTGGAAGTGTGCCGTGATCCATTTCCATACAGTCTGCTTCATAATTTGACAAGACATCCACTTTAAGCCTTAAAGTTGATATTTTCACTGTTTGTTTGGACTTTCTCTCACAGATGTAATGGTGTCAATCTGCAATGGTGTCCTTTACAAACAAAGCTGTATATCTCTTGGAGGGAAGCAACTGGCCCAACAAACTGCTGTTGAAGCTAACCACAAACAAGAATGGACAGGCTGCGTTCTCCCTAAACACTGCTAATCTTAAGACTCATCTGAATCTGGTGGTACGACTTGTATTTTGTAAAAATTAACACTTTCTCTAGCATGATACTGATTAAGTTTGATCTTCCCCAGGTGACCGCTAATCCAAAGCTTTTTTTATGGTTCTAAATCGCCATACTTCACTACAGGTACAAGGTTTGTTCAGCTTCTCCTACCTGTTTCTCCCGACAAGCCATTGTTTAGTGAACTGACTATAGTGAAGCTCAATCAGCCGCTCAAATGTGGTGCTTTGTTTCCAGTGACGTGGAGTATTCATTTGTTGGAGAGGCTGGTAGCTACAGTGCTGACATAATCTATATGGTGAGTGGACATTAGTTTTGTAGTTAAGTTTGCTGGTCTGTTTGTTCCGCTGCTCCGCAACTTGCACACCTATGACTTCTGTCCGGTCTTATCCAAAGGAGTGATCGTCCTCCATGGTTTTCAGACCGTTAAAGCAAAGGCTGTTGATGCTGTCACAAGCGGCTCCTGTGACGTTCCAGTTGTCTGTCAGCGTCGATATGGCTCCAGCAGTGCAGATTCTGCTCTACAGCGTCTTCCCAGCGAGAATGAAGTTGCTGCTAGCGTGCCGTTCGACACTGATATGTGTTTCCAGAAGCAGGTACTGTATGATGTGGCTATTTTTCAATTTGGGAATGTTTGTGTGTCCTACAGCGTGTTGGTCCTTGTTCCAGGTGTCTGCAGTTTTCTCCAGCTACAGCTGTTCCTGCGGAGGGAAACGTTCTGATGGTTTCTGCTCAAGGAGGATCTCTGTGTAGCCTCAGTGCTGAAGATCAGAGCATCTGGATCATGGAGCCAGGAAGACGTCTGAGTGCTGAGAGGATTTCTGTGTGCCTCAATCAGGTTTTTTGTTTGGGCTTTTAAACGGAATATTTCAGTGTGTGGCACTTTTGATTAGAATGCCAATTAGTTTACCCCAGTGTCTGAAGTACAAGGGCCTGAATTTTTATCGCAACTTCAGTGTCGGTATGTCCGTTAGTTTGATTCTTGCTCTAGAAATTGGTACATGACTTAAAGATAAAATGTAGTCTTGTGTTGTATTGGTCTATACTAGCTTTTGTTACTGAATGTGGTCTTTTAATATGACGGTCAGAAGTTCGTGCGTCCGTGCGTGCCGTCCGTCCGTCCGTGCATGCCGCCCGTGAGTGCGTGCGTCCGTCCGTCCGTCAGACACAAAGACCTAGGCGCCGCAGAATGGAGTAGCCATGGAGTGAAGAGTCCCAACACTAGTCTCCCAAGTTTTTGAAGTGGAAAAAATACGGTAAGTTGTGTAAGGGAAGTTCAATGACAGATCTGAGGCCTTAATCTAAAGCGCTTTGTTTCTGGTTTAGTTTTGCCCAAGTTTGACGTGACCGTACCGCACCGCAGACCTACAGCGTTGCAGTTATGGGACTGAAAGTTGAGTCTTGTGCCAAGTAAGTGATGCTTTATTTTTCTTGCCTTGTGGTACAGTCTGTTTTTTTTTTTTATCCTTTTGCCTGTGTTTGACTTAATTGTGTCTTTGTTCTCCTACTAGATGAATGCCATGGGCTGTACCTCTCTTACTGTTGATACATCAGTGTTTTTCAACACCAAATTTGAAGACCAAATGCAAGACACATTTCTTGTAAATGTGAATGTTACTGAGGAGGGAACAGGTGAGCTATTGGCTGATCTAAACCATATACTCTATCATCTTTACAAGACATGCACTTTAAGCCACAAAGTTGATATTCTTCACTGTTTGTTTGGACTTTCTCTCGCAGATGTAATGGTGTCAAAATCTGCAATGGTGTCCTTTACAAACATGGCTGTATATCTCTTGAAGGGGAGCAACTGGCCAAACAAACTGCTGTTGAATCTAACCACAAACAAGAATGGACTGGCTGCGTTCTCCCGCGGCCAATGCCCCGTACTCGGACTTCTTCAAGGCGATTTTGCAGATCAGAGAGTTCTCTCCTCAAGTCCATATACAGCAGCCACTGAGGGCAGGCCAGTTCTGCCTAGAGATCAAGACGATCTTCCTCAGCCCATGAGGGCACTGCCTGTAGATTCACGAGGTGAAGCTTCTGCATTCTCATTCTGTCAGTCACAAGAGATTTATAATCTCACTGACAACCTAGGAGACCTGAGACTACCAGGCTCGGCAACTCGGCTAACTTCAAGTCACCCTTTCTCTTCTGAACCAACACAAGCTAGCCCATCAAGAAGATGCTACATATCCTCAACCTGGTATTAGGCACATAGATGGACCACGTGGTTACTACAACACAGACCACAGAGGCCATAACTATATGTCCACTGACCAAAGAGATCACAACCAGTATCCCCCAGCTGTTCAGTTTATGCCTCAGAACTACAGTCAAGAGACAGCAGCTACGTATGGGACTTAAAAAGATAATAGTCTGAACTGCAAACCTGTCCGCTATTTCCCTTCCACTGAACCATATGGTTATCAGCAGCTTTATCATGGGATTCCAGCTACAAGTCCAGTCTATCAAGATGAGAGACTTACTCCAAGGGATACATTAGCTCACCATGCACATGAGAGACATGCATATGAGAGACACTCAGACAGCTATGGTCAATCAGCTCCAAATCCTGCAGACAAATCAAGCTTCTTGACCCCACGACAGTATGCAGATTACGCTCAGCCTGAGACATATCAGCCATACCACCCAATGCGCCCTCCTTCTCTTTCATATCCTCATGTAGAGCCCACCTACAGAGGTCCTATTCCCACCGTTCCTCATTTTTGCAGTGAAGATCCCAGAGAGTTTGCACGACTCAAAATTGCACTGGAGAATTTGCTACCTGCCGAGGCTACAGAACGTTTCAAGTACCAAATACTCGTTGATCATCTGAAACAGGAGAATGCCTTGCTCATTGCAGACTTGTATGTCAACAGCAGGTACCCATACACCAACACCATGAGGTCTCTAACTGCACTTTATAGTCAACCACATCAACTCGCACTACAAAGAATTGCAGAATTGATGGATGGCCCAAAAATCAGGAGTGGTGACACTAAATCTTTTAGAATGTTTGCCCTCAAAGTGTGTGCTTTAGTTGGAATGCTGGACCAACTTGGAGCTAAAGGATGGACAGAGCTCAAATGTGGGTCACGTGTTTCACGTCTCCTTGCCAAATTGCTTCATGATCTTAAAGCAAACTTCAGAAGGTTTGTTAACCCCATTCTGAACCCAGTTCCAACACTGATAGAACTCAGCGATTGGCTAGAATATGAGCTGAGAATACAAGAGGATGAGTCAAAGTACGTTAGTAATGTAAGCAGAGTCTACTCTCAGCCACAGAGAGAACAGCAAATGAATTGCAAGCCGGTTCAACTATTTGCTACTGTCTTGCATGGTGGCGAACGGAGTAAACCAGCAAGTGTTACAGCAGTCAAGAAGGAGAAACCAACAAAGTACTGCCCATTCTGCAACTCTGTGCAGCATTACTTCAATCAGTGCGCTAATTTCAAATTGCTGAATCAAGATCAAGTGGAGTCTTGGCTGAAGTCAAATCAGAAGTGCTTTAGGTGTGGCTGTGATCACCAGATCTCACAATGTAATCATAAAGCCAAATGTGAAAAGAGACATTTAGAAATACTGTGACTTCAATGCCAAAGGTAAACATGAAACACAAGCTTCAGCAAAAAACAGGTGAACTCAGAAGTAGAGACTTTGCTGCCTGCAGTTGGTCTGTCCATATACAAAGTTCTTTTGAAGGTCAGCCAAGTGATCTTGACAAATGGAGAGAAGGAACTTGACACATATGCTATATTGGATGACTGCTCAGAGAGGACAATGTTACTGTATGAAGCAGCACAGCAACTTGATCTTCAAGGACTTCCTGAAGATATAGCCCTCCGTACTGTAAAACAAGACATATGGGTTGTTCATGGGGTGGCTGTTTTATTCTCTGTAGCTTCTGCATTTAAGCCAAACAAGTCCTTCACCATTGAAAGAGCTTTTACAGCCAAAGAACTGAGCCTCGCAAAGCACACTTACCCTGTTAAGTTGCTGCAGAAGAAAAATACAGATATCTACAAGGTATGCCCATTCCCTCATTGCAGCAGGCTCAACCACTCTTACTCATTAGCTCAGATTATCCACATTTAATCACAGCTACAGAGCCAGTACGTCTCAGACCTTCTGGCGGTCCTGCCGCTGTGAAAACCAGACTCGTGGACTCTGCAGGGCCCCTCAAAATTCCTTGCCAGTCATCTCTTACCACAACAGTGTCTATTAACCTCCACTTTGTCAGCAGAAGCTGAACTGTTCAACAATGTACAGAAATTGTGGCAAATGGACACACTTCCATATAGGAGTGAGACACAGAAGCGGTGCAAATCCAGACAATCAGGGTGGCAGTCTGAGACATTCAAATGTATGCAACACCTCTCCTCTGGAAAAGAAATCTTCCACCTTTGCAATCGGCTAAAGAAGCAGTAACAGCCCATTTAAGAAGCACAGAAAACGCCTTTTGCAGAACACAGATCTTGCTTCAGTGTATGTTAAAGAAGTGCAGAAACTTGAAAAGGCAGGCTATATCTCAAAGCTGACACCAGAGGAGACCGATAAAAGCCGATGGAATCAAGGTCCACAGTTCTTAACTCAGTCAGTTAGTAGTTGGCCCAAATAGCCTCATGATTATGTAAGCGATGACATCCAAGAACACGCAGTTTTACTTTCTGTGGAGCGCTATCCTCCAGTCAAACTGATATCCCAGATATCTCTCAATACAATTCACTTCAAGATCTGATTAAGGCTACTGCTGTTTCCCTTCATGGGGCAGCAGACGAAAGTGAACTCTCTGCTGACGACTATACACAAGCTGAACAGGAACTTCTGAGACGTGCTCAAGTTGAAAGCTTCCCAGAAGAAATAGCCCAACTCCAGTTAGGTAAACCTGTATCTTACTCTAGTCGTCTTGTAACTCTAGCCCCAGACTATGATCACAAAGCCAAATTAGTCAGAGTATGTTGACGCCTCCGCAGATGTAAGCACTTGGACTCTACACCCTATTGTCTTAGATCCTGCTCACCCTCTTGTAGAGCTTCTGATTCAACATCACGACAACCTCCTGTTACATGCAGGACCTGAGCGTGTGTTCGCAGAACTGAGACGAAAATATTGGATCATAAGAGGCAGTAAAAAGACACCAGCGCACCTGCTTTGAATGTAAGAAATGGCGAGGGAAGCCAGAAATTCCTATGATGGCAGATCTCCCTCAGGCTAACTTTCGGTTGTTTCGTCCAGCTTTCTATTCAACGGGCATTGACTGTTTTGGCCCCTTCCAGTTTAAGTTTGGACGCAGTTGTTTATCCGGAATCGGAAATGCTCAGTCGTAGGAGATGGCGCCATAGCCAGATTCTAATTGAAAATTTCTGGAAATGTCTCATATGGCAATACCTCCCCGACTTGCAACAGAAAAAATATAAAACATTTCATTAATGTTTAATAAATGACAAGACAAATATGCTTAGTTCTTTGAGTTTTATTTTAATTATTCATTGTAAAGAAAAGCCAGTGACCAAGTCATTTTTTGCCTGCAAATAATATATATTGTATTCTGTGTGAAATAATATATTAGCACTTACTCTGAAGTTCATAAGAAGCAACTACTCTATCTTTAGTGCCAGTTTTTTTTTTTTTTTTTTTTTTTTTAAGTTGTCAAGTATTTTCAAAATACTGTTTTCTAGGGGTAGGGGTGAACCTGTCAACACATGGCTTATGCATAAAAAAATATAAGAAAAAGTACAACACTGCCCACCTTGGCATCACTACTTTGTGCATACTCTTCTGTAGATGTGGACTCCTGCAACTCATTGCATTCGGAAATAATAGGTATTCAAGTGTAAATTAAGTAAAGCTATTTATGCACTTAAAGATATCTGAGAGGGTTTCTTCACTGTCCTGTGCATTGGGGAAAAATTGGCTTTACAAAGTGTTGTACTTTCTTCCCTTTTGATGTAAAGTTAGGAAAAAGACTTACTGCACATGCTTCAGCCACTTGCTTGGGAACACATAAAAGTGTTAGTGTATTGAAGTGATATAATGAAGTACACTGGGGGAAATGTGATCAATAACTATGGCAATTTTTTTTACATTAACTATGTAGTTTCACAGTCACACATGTAGACTTTCACAAGTCAAAGCAATTCATTACTACTCAAGGTTTAACAGCTGATATGACTGGACAGCCATTTGGATTATAGGCCGACTTAATTTAATGCAGCAACAAATTATTTTATAGCGTAGTAGGATCATTTAAAGTTCATTTACCAGCAGTGACGGTGCTGTGTGTGTGAGGAAGAGCTGAACACAAGGATGCCCTCCACAAGGTTCACATTTAACACAAGGGCCATCTCTTCTGCCTGGGTAATGTGGGGGTGCAGGACCACCACCTTTTGTTTTTCTTTTTTTTCTCAACTTTTTCTTGCTTTTATAAGCAGGCAAACATTTATTAACAGTGCCTTTTTAAAAGAGATTAGTTAGAACAAATTACTATTATGTAGAATATTCTAGTACTTCACTTTTACTTATTTCTATGTTCTAGCAGTGGGTGGTGACTCTGACATTACAATGAACAACGTTATTAATTATTTAGAAATTATTAAAATACAAAAATATAACCACAAACTTAATTTGTCAGCTACTTTTTGCCGGCTCTCTCTCTCCTAAGGTGTTTCCTGTGTTTTAATTAAGTTTTCCAATTCAGCTTATCCTTCATGCAATAACTCTTGCTCTTCTGTGGAGAAAAAACGGAGCGCGCTCTTTGGCCACTGCAAACAGCCAATAGCAGCGTTGCTGATCAATGTTTCAACTATCGATACATATCCCCTTTTAACCCAGCGCATGAACGCGCAATTATCTCAGATAACTCAATCCAGCAGTAATCCTAACCGGCAGGTGTGTTCGAAGAACCCAATTAGCCGGATCATGATGAGCACGATGATATTATCTTGAATGTCTGCAATTCTGATCTCAGATGTCTCGTTTGAGTGCAATCAGCCACAGACAAACATGTGGCACACCTGAACCCAGCAGTAGGGGTGGGATGCAGGTTTTGTGGAGAAGAAAATTTTGAACATTTGTTTTTAAAATGTAAAAGACTGTAAGGTCTTTCTGAAGTTCTTAATACATTGTTTCAAGTTTTTGGTGAAGATTTCTCAGAGGAAGAAGGAAGATGTGTCTGTTAAATTATTTAACAGGAACTGTGAAATTGGCAATATGGAAAACCATGGAAAAATCAAGGATTGCAGCTTAAAAGTATTAATGTTGAAGTGATGTTTATGAAATTAGTGGCTGGTAGACTAAAAATAGAATTTGCATACTATAGTATTGTAAATAATGAGAAGGGTTTCAGTGATCTGTGGTGTGTTGATGCTTTGTTTGTTGTTTACGATGGAAATCTGGTTTTGGAATTTGAAACTTTTGTTTTTTTTTATTTTATTTTTTTCCATATATATACAAATAATGTTAATTGTTTTAAATAAAGCTTTTGTAAACATCTCTCTCTTCTCCCCCTCTCCTCTGGTGCGCAATCTAAACTCGAGCGTGTTGTGTAACCATAGTAACTTCTGATCTGCTTGAATATTATAATCGTCTTTAATACATGATTCCGAAGGATTGATTAAAATACTCGGTATTTTTTTAAATAAATACTAATAAATAAATACTATTAAATACTATCAATACTAAAAATAACTCTTTTTTTGAAATTTTTTTTACTAAAAAAATAAATAAATACTATTAAATAAATACTTTTTTTTTGGATCCAGGGCTATAAAAAACCCATCTATGCCTATGTCTAACGATGCGCCTGTATACAAGTATATACTATTCTGTATATTTTCAAACATAAACCATTTAATGAACCGTATTGATCATTCATGTATGGGAAATATGTTTTCTTTTGGTAAGGGTTAGGAGTTCCAGTATCTATTAGGATGACAATGTTTGCAACACTTCCCAGACGCTCGTCTACAATCTGTTCTCCATTCCTGTAAACTCCGAAAAAGAAAGCAAGCTAATGCTTCAAATCCCCATTATCGATTATAGATTATTGTCCCTGTAAAGGCAATTCTGTAAAATAATAATAATAATAATAATTGTACAGGGAATACATGCATGCACTCTAAAAATATGCTGGGTTGTTTTAACCCAATTTTGGGTAAAATATGGACAAACCCAGGCATTGGGTTAAAAATTTAATTTTAAAATATAACCCAATGCCTGGGTTTGTTATATTTTACCCAAATTGGTTTAAAACAACCCAGCATATTTAATGTGAGCTTATCAAACAAAATCCTTCAATGCAATGAAATTTCATTGGTGGTAAAAGTATCTGCCAAATGCATAAAGGCAAGTTTGCAAGTTGATTATAGGCCAATCAACAGCGGAAATATGAATATGTACTACACTAATAAATATGTGTTGGGTTTTGACTTCAATCAGGCCACTATGCACTAACGTGATTTCAGAGAGAAAAACTAATATCACACTGATTTACCTGAACACACATCTCTGTAAATAAACACTAATATCATCAGTGATGTACCTGAACTTGGTTTAGGAGTTCATGTTGTCATTCTCCGTTTGACTGACAGTTGAATTGTTCACCACAAAGCTGAGACGTCACATAATTTGAGCTTGATGATCTTTCCGGTGATGAAGTACTCCGTGGAGATTCTGTTAATGATAGGATTATACTGTGAAGTCAGTCTCATCACACACACTTAGATCCAGACAATATACATAAAATGTGGATTTAAGGAATATTGATATTTTACAATGTGTTATCAAATGAAGGTTACGCCATAATGGTCAACTCACCATTGACAGTAACATTGAATCTCTTGTATCTGGACTTCATCGCGACAATTGTTAGTTTGTAATGCCCGAAGTCTGCGGTTTGTGGTGTCTGTGATGGTCAGAGATCCGGTTCAATCCAAAGTCAGTCTGTCTCTGAATCTACTATCATAGGTAGAGCTGGTTTGTGTGAGTCTGTTAAATTGCAGCGATTCTTGTGCTGCCGAACGTCCACTGAACCAGCAAATATTTCTGTGTTTCAGTGACATCAGTGTTTAGAGTGACAGAATCTCCCTCATTCACTGACACTGACTTCACTGCATCTGTCACATCTGGAAAAAAATAAAATAGAAATATATTTTGTCACCAAGACTGATATCTACAAGATTTAACTATTTTTTACTATCACAAATATAAAATGACACAATAAGTTGAGGTAAATAAAAATAAATACAAAACTGAGGTAAATAAAGAACTTTTATTTTAATAACAAATAGACACAAATTGAGGCTCTTAGGCACACATAGCATATTAAATCAATTGTTGGACAATACAGCCCATAGACAACGGCCCCTGTGATCTGGGCCATGTACAATAAATATAATTTATACAAGATCTGCTACTGTTAATGAGCATTTTCAAAATTGCAGAACAGTCAAGCTTTTTTAGGTGGTTCTGAAATTATTTGTTCCTCATTAATGGACACAATCAATTCTTCTTTTTCAGTGTTCACGTGATATTTCTTCAGCACACGTTTTCGAGTGCTAACAGAAGTGAAACACAAAAACACTCACTCAGCTGATTTAATCTAATTCAGTTGTCAAGTTATAGTCACTGGTAGTTCATGGACTAATTTAGTTTTCATACTGAGAAAAGTATATGTTATAAACCAGCTTAAATTAGCTAAATGCCTATTGATATATAAAATGAAATAGATAGATAGTATAGATAAATAGATAGATAGATAGATAGATAGATAGATAGATAGATAGATAGATAGATAGATAGATAGATAGATAGTTAATTTAATAAAATTCTATATATTTTTTTGAATTTTCTATAAATTCAAAAAAATTCTATAAATTTCTATAAATTTATTCGTTTTGGAGTGTGGTGGGTAAACTAGAAACATACTAAAACAACGTTTATCTTGTAAAACACTAAAAATGTATAAATTGATATCAATGATATATATATATATACTACCGGTCAAAAGTTTAAGGTCGGTAAGATTTTTTTATGTTTTTAAAAGAAGTCTCTTCTGCTCACCAAGGCTGCAATTTTTTGATAAAAAATACACAAAAAACACAGTAATATTGTGAAATATTATGACAATTTAAAATCACTTTTTTATGTTAATATATATTAAAATGTAATTTATTCCTCTGAAAAAAGCTGAATTTTCAGCATCATTACTGCAGTCTTCAGTGTCACATGATCCTTCACAAATCACTCTAATATGATGATTTTATGCTCCAAAAACATGTATGATTATTATCCATGTTGAAAACAGTTTTTTACATTTTTATTTCAGGATTCTTTGATGAATAGAAAGTTCAAAAGAACAGCATTTATCTGAAATGGAAAGCTTTTGTTACATTAAACACTACCGTTTGGGGTCAGTAAGAATTTGTATTTTATTTTGGGGGAAATAAATAAGAAATCAATACTTCTATTCATCAAGGATGAGTTACATTGATGAAAAGTTACAGTAAAGACATTTATAATGTTAGAAAAGATTCTAATTAAATAAATGCTGTTCTTTGAACTTTCTATTCATCAAAGAATCCTGAAATAAAAATGTAAAAAACTGTTTTCAACATGGATAATAATCATACATGTTTTGGAGCATAAAATCATCATATTAGAGTGATTTGTGAAGGATCATGTGACACTGAAGACTGGAATAAGTGATGCTGAAAATTCAGCTTTTTTCAGAGGAATAAATTACATTTTAATATATATTAACATAAAAAAGTCATTTTAAATTGTCATAATATTTCACAATATTACTGTGTTTTTGTGTATTTTTTATCAAAAAATTGCAGCCTAGGTGAGCAGAAGAGACTTCTTTTAAAAACATAAAAATCATAAACATGTCTTATAAACCTCAGTATTGTTTTAGCTACGAAAAAAAACTGATTAGCCTATTCCATGGTAACCACAAATTAACCATGGTCTTGTAACATAAACCATAATTTACCTATAATATTTGTGTTAAATGATAGTCAATTGTGCCATCAAAAAAAAGGTTTAGGCTACCTTTAATAAACCTTTTGGTTTTACCAAAATAAAACATGGTTAATTTTCAGTCATTAAAACACATTCATAACTTTACCAACCAGACGACACAAGCTCAAACAGAACAAAACAAAAGCTTTCACCATATTCCCTGTTGGATGGTTAACCACCGATGTAAATATCTGAAACTGTGATCCCGCTTTTTGTTGCTGCATGTCGTCAGTTCAGAGTTCGGTCGCTAGTAGGCGTTCCCAATTCCCATTGCTGGTTGCCTAGTAACGTTGTTGAGTGACAGAAGTGGTTGTCAATGATGTTGACATTGAATACGTTTTCTACACCGCTAAAAATGGAAAATTTTAAACGGGAATATCTTATATAAATTAAATATGTCCATAAACGCTTAATAGTTACAAATCAGAATTTAATACTAAAGCCTATCCTGTGTAGGATTTTTCCAATTTGGAAAATGCAATAAAACCAAGAATATGTGATTTGTCAATTATCTTGATAGTTTATTTAGGCCTAATAAAAAAAGGATTCCTAATGTTTCACTGACCACCTAAAATATATTAGCCTAAGCAAATTTAGAATTTGATGGCAACAAATGTTTTTCATGATAACAATTTCAGAGTCTTCATGATAAAAAATGTTACCATTTTTCAAGTGTTTTTTTTTTTTACATCTTACCTGATCCAACTGCACAGTCTGATGTCGTTGTCTGTTTCTTCATTTCGTGATTGGCCATACATTTTCAATACGGGACAGATCTGGACTGCAGGTGAGCAATCTACAAAGACACACTTTTGATACACATGCAGGATGAGACTGATGCATAAACATACAGACATTTGCTTTTGCATTTGTTGCTGATGTTGTCTGGATGGTGTCTTTTGTCTTTGCCACTAAAAATTGTATGTTTGTTTTCCCCAAAACAAGCTGAATCAGTAAAATGGCCTGATTATTTCTGAAATCTTTCTTTAAATGATTTTCACACATGTCCTGGCTGGGATTTTTTCCATTTTTAATGGAAATAATTAGACCAATCATGGCCTGGGATCTAGAGAAACAGTCAAAGCAAATGTAGTGATGGGAACCAAAGCCAAATCCCAGATATTTCAGGCAATTTAGAAATCCTGGCCAGAAAAATGTCTAAGGATAATAATTGAGTACAGCATTTATCCTTTCCCCAATGCAGATGACAATGCTTTAGCGCCACCTTGTGACTGAATAGGAATTCCATTATATATTCAAAAATATTTAGCAGTTTTAATGCCTTTGACACTGTTGTTTTTCCACGTTTAGTCTGACATGTATATTGGTCATAAATCTCAACTGATATAAACCTTTTGACCTTTAGTCTAAATCATCTCACAGATCACATTCAGAATCACAGTAATGCTGCAGTTATCAGTCATTTTGATTCATCGGTATTTGTCTCCAGGATATGTTTAGATTTTTTTAGAACAAAATTTGAATGCCATGAACACACGTTCACAACGTAAAAAAAATTAATAAAAGTAAAAAATACAGGAGTGACTGCATATATTTTGAATGAAGAACTCATCCGCATTTTGTATCTTAGCAGAAGTGCGTTAAAGCCGCAGTGTGTTCAGAGGTTAAAGTGTCTCAGTTCAACAGTTTCATCTGATCTCAACTGATCAGCGTGGACAAAATAGTTAATGTAAAGCATTCAGATTGTTGTATTAAACTCGATCATCTCTTGCTGAAAAGCAACTGATGTGGTGATTCAGTGGCTGATGCAGCTGATGTTGGTTTGTGAAGAGCAGATTAACATTGACTAAATTTGGTAATGCATTTAACAATCAGGCCAAACATCTGTGAATCATAGGATCTCACAAACAGACAGGGAGTGTCAAAATGTGTATATAGTCATTTATAGCCAAATATATAGTTAAAGACATAAACTGAAGAACTGTTCACACATTTATTTTTGTGTTTGTGGTCTATAGTTTTTCTTCTCAGCTTCTTAATTTCCTGTTCACGTAGTCAGCATCTTATCAGTTTAACAGTGTGATTCAGTTAAAGATTAATGTTTGTCACCTTTTACAATAAAAATTTCCAGCACTTTTTCATGTAATAGTTATATCCAAGTCATATGTATTTATTATATTTTTATTGCAATATTGTATCTCTGCTATTTTCTAGATAAAAATATCTGCTAAATAAAGAAGTACAAGTATACATTGAAAAGATAAATGAGACTAGAACAAAGAAATGAGGGATGTTTTTTCAGAAGGTTGGTTGGATATTGTATTTTGGAAAGGAAATTATTTGATCAGTCATGCAGAAAAATGGACAATTCAAGACTCATGGTGAATTACTGCACTGAAGCCAGCATTGAATGGCCAAATCCTTTATTATAGCAATAAATAATCTATGTAATTTTATAATTTATATTATCAATGAGAGTTTGAATGATTAACTCCAATTGTGATGACATCAAACATCAGATAGTGTTACAGTAAATAACCAACTAAAAACATGAATACTCTGTACTTATGAGTGACTGATTCAAAGATGCAAAATCACTGAATCTTTTGGAATCTGTTTATTCACAAGAAACGTCCAAACAAACCAAACCGATTCACTGAGAATGAATGGTGTTTTCCAGTGTGTCTTGAGTTAAACTCCAAGGCTTATAATAATACAAAATATACAATCATTATGTATCGATTGTCATTAATCACTATTTTTGCAAAGATAATTTAGAACATATGTATTGTGAAAAGTAATATAAAAACATGACTGTAATTAAAAATATTTGTATTTTCTTTTAATGGAATATAAGTGACATTTTTATTAATATATTTCCTCAAAACAATTATGTACTCATAGCAGATCAAGAACATGTTTGCTCTTAATGGTGTTTGCTCAAACCAGCACTGCAACAGTAGCCACGCCCACCAGAGCAGAGAGAGCCAATTGGATCACAGCTTCAGTGAAACCACAGCGGGTGCAGTCTTATGAGAGAAGAAATGGCCAGGTTAATAATAAGAAATAAGTTTAATTTAATGTGTGAACAATATACATATAGTGTCATAGATGTACCTGCACATGTGTGTCTGCAGAGTGTGTTGATGTCCAGATGTGTGGTCTGGTTGCTGATGGGATTGTTCAGCACACAGCTGTAGGTGTTTTTATCCTGATATTCCACCTCCAGAGGTACAGAGAGACTGATGCTGAGATCACACACACTGATGCTGGACAATACACTCATTCCTGCGTACCAGGACAGAGTCACATGACTCACATTCAACACTGAACACACCAGTGAACAATTTGATGATGATGATGAAGATCTGCTGATGACAGGAACAGGAAGATGATCTGAGAAAAAAATGAGAGCTCTTATTTACAGCAAGAAAGTTGTAATTGTATCAGGTCTTCATTTGATGTGTTGAGTGTGAGTTTATTGTGATGACAGTCAGAGAAGTGTCTCTCAATATCTATAAAGGGTTCATGCTAAACTGGAATTAAAGTATAACTGTCACACAAAATTCATTGCATAGAAATGTACAGTAAAGACATTTCTAAAATGTAATTTCTATAACTGGCACTGACACAAAACATTATAAATGACAATAAATCAAATTAGACATGCAGGAAATAGTCATGACATTTTGACAAAATATAGAATAGACAATGATGACGTACAGACATTGTTAGTAATTACTGAAAGTGTGAAAAGTGTTTTAACTCACCATAGACGGTAAGATTGAATATGTTGAGCGGTGTCTCTGATCTGTCGCTGGATACTGTATAAAGTCCAGAGTCTGTGGTTCTGGTGTGTGTGATGGTCAGAGATCCAGTCTCCTCACCCAGTGTCAGTCTGTCTCTGAATCTCTCAAGAACATCTGTCTTATACTTATATCCTATTATTTTAGCTATGAGATAGTTGTTGTGTCCACTTCTCCACATTATCAGTTCACCTTTCTGTAGTTCAGTATCAATGTTTAGAGTGACAGATTCTCCCTCAGTCACTGACACTGACTTCACTGAGTCAACACCAAACACTCCTGAACAACAAACAGAAACAGTTTCACAAAAAGAAGCTTTTAGCCATATTTAAACTATTTGAACTAAACTATTAACCATTTGTCAGGGCAAAACAAATTTTCAATGCACCCATTTCAATGTATAATTAAAAAAAAAAAAACTAAAACCTTAAATAAAACCTTTCATATTGGAAGGGAAATCGGCAACGTACAACATTATGAACTCAAAAATATTTTAGTCTAATAAAACATACATTTTATGGGAAATATTACGAGGAGAGAAATGTGCAGACAAATAATATAAACTGAAGTAAAGATATTACATAAAAATACTTACCATATAGACTCCATGAACACACACAGAAGAAAATAAACACCTCAGACATTTTTTTTTTAAATTTTGCCAAAGAATTTCGCTACATAAATTTTATAATAACTTGAAAGTTATTTTATCGCTCTTGAAAGTGTTGAATGTGCAGCCGGTGTATGGAAGTGGTTTCGTGAAACTGCACTGTCAATAAACTGTGAGCTCCGCCCACACATACTGAATAGACTTACATATAGAGAAGAGTGAAATGGTTCAAATGTCACATTTTATATTCTTAAAACCATCATGAATCACACACAGAATAATATCACAGGAAGGCCACAATGTGAAATCTGTTGGTTCATACTGTATTTGCAACCCGGCAGAGAGAGTTTGCACTTTAAAAAAACATCTGACTGAAAATGTTGACAGTAAAAACGAAGTATTTAGATATCTCTCCATCTACAGATATCTACTGTGGCTCCATCTAGTGGCTGTAAGAATAATCTCTTTAAACGACAAAGACCTGTAGGCCTGAATCTGATGACGCCTAATGACAAAATCCGAAGGACAAATTTCACTCTTTCTCAACATGTGATTGACTGTTCACTATTGATGTCACATCTAAACTCAGGATTAAAGCCTGAGTTGACACAGAGAAAGTTGATCATGAATATGTATTATATTTAATATAATTTATTTGATATATTTGACATATGAGTTTAAGGAGTGACAAACAAACACCTGCCTAAGAGCATAATGTAAACACACACACACATAGTAAATAAAACATTATCGGAATACATTTTTGAATTCAAGTGTTTCGTTTTTTTTTCTACCTCAATGTTTTTTTTAATTTCATATGGTGCTAGCATTTTTTTCACTGTAAGTAATGAATGACAGACATTATTTTGATATATATATATATATATATATATATATATATATATATATATATGTATATATATATATATATATATATATATAGATTGATGATTAATTGATTGACTTTCTTGATTGATCTTGATTGACAGCACCAATAATTTCTTCTGCATGGCACATACCCTGCTGGGTCAACAAAATGGCAATTTTTAAATAAAAAGCATTGTCAGAGTGTAAGAATTAATATTGTCATTAAGGTGTCATACAATGCCGGATGATACTATCAGCCTGTGAGCGAAATAGGCATGAGCCCATTGACATAATTAATCAATTAAGTGCATTACGAATTATTTTAATATCATATTTTAAAATAATCGTAATCCAGTGACATTACTGGCGCATGAAAATCTTCCAATGAAATTTAAACAGGCTATTTAATCTCCAAACCAAAATAGCTGAAACCACGAAAAACTTGATTAGACTTTAACTTGATTTGCAAATCCTCCAGTATTGCGCCCCCTTTTGCTGAGAAGTTGTTTGGTGTAGTGATGTGCCGATGTTAGTGGTTTAGTTACTCTGTGGAGTTTAATTATGGTTGTAAGGAGCAGAAAACCACTGGACCAAAAGTGAACTAATTCAAACGGTTATTTTAACAGCCAAAGGACAGTGAGAGACTTGACCAGGCCTTACATCTGAAGATCAGTAGGCCTATATGAAAGGAAACTCATGGGGTTCAACAGCCCTGAATACAAATATGCACTAAAATAATCATGATGAGAGAATAAAGAGAGAGAGAGAGAGAGAGAGAGAGAGAGAGAGAGAGAGAGAGAGAGAGAGAGAGAGAGAGAGAGAGAGAGAGAGAGAGAGAGAGAGAGAGAGAGAGAGAGAGAGAGAGAGAGAGAGAGAGAGAGAGAGAGAGAGAGAGAGAGAGAGAGAGAGAGAGAGAGTTATATTTTTTTATAGAGTTATATTATTTATAGAGACAATTAAGAATTTAGATAGAAACAATGTTTTGGGGTGAACTGTCCCATTTAATTGATAGTTAACATTAAGCTAAATGCAGTATTAATCCACTTTTTAAAAACAGTTTCTCTAAAAAAAGTGTTTCTCTCAAAATGTTTGTTTTTTTTTTGCTCTCAATGCAAAGCTAATCATATAATGCACATTCATTCATGAATATGAGAGCTATTTTTTGTTTAATCTTCAGTGATGCTGAACTTAATCAGCCAGCTCCATCAAGTGAAAAAATATATATACATTTGAGATATATTTTGTAAAAGTATTTTGAGAGATTTTTTTCTCAGAAATAATTGCACATTTAAAATTTATATATTTTTATAAACAACAATTTTTTTATGTTTTTATGTTATGAATATTTTTTATGTTCTATGAGAAAATACTTCTCTCAAAAATGTTTTATTAGTCTCAAATAATATATATATATATATATATATATATATATATATATATATTGCTATTAGTGTGAGAACTTTTTCTGTCAAACTTTTTTATTTATTATATATTTATATATATTTTTATAAACAACAATTTTTTGTGTTTTTATGTTATGAATATTTTTTGTTCTATGAGAAAATACTATCTCTCAAAAAATGCTTTTGTCTCAAATAATATATATATTATATATTATTATAAGGCTACACCTTATTTTTTAACATAAGAGTAGGTGCAATTACTTCTGCATTATTTTAGCTGTAGAAAAACAGTCCGTTATGTTGATAAGCTGTATCTATTATTTTAATGTGTCACTGTAATCACACTGGTTTGCAGCGCAAATAGGTTTACCATTTACTGTACTTTTTTATTCGGTTTTTAAAAATGTTACCTATAGCATTGAATGAATAAAACTCAAAGCTGAATGAGTTTGCTTTTGAAAAAAGAAATAATCTTTGAAATGATATTTACTCAAAGGAGTTCTCGATGATATATTGACACCAGAGATTCATGGATCTTCATCTGTTTGATCAGTGTTTGTCGCTGCATTCTGCACAGTCTTCATCCGTGGAAGATTTCTGGTTCTGAATTCATAAACCATAACAACCATCACAGCCACGACCACCAGAGATGAGAGAGCCAATCGGATAACGCCTTCAGTGAAACTACAACAGCGACTTTCTTAAGAGAGAAGAAATAAGCAATGTTAGAAAGCAGATATACTTGCATGTTTGGGAAACACAGTGTCTCTACAATTCGGTAAGATATTTAAATGGATATTTGATACCAAATCAGTTATTTAAACGCCACATTTTCAGGTGATTGGAACAAAATACTGTTGAAGGACTGTTATTCTCTGATACACAGATCCATATTTACAAATATATCGGCTATAAGTTTCGATAATATACTCTCAATGGCAAATTCGGAAAATCGATCGTTTAGATGCCGTTTTAAATGCTCATGACAAACGTTCTCACAGCTGTAGGCCTATTTACTATTTCTTTCAAATGATTTGCAACTGTTAAGTTGGGGCTTACTCAGCAGTGGCAAAGACGCTGAGCGGCTGCCAAGCGAAAAACAAACATTTAGTTTAAATTGATAAATTGTTTGTTTCAGTCTCATTTTTCACAGTTTCCCCTATTAAATCCAGTCGCAGCAGATCTTTTGCCACTTAGTCAGGCTGGGGGGTTGTTCCGGCGGGAAAGTGACGTCAATCATTCCCAGAGAGGAAGTCGTGAAACGTTTAACTTTATGGAAATTAAGCTCCTTTTGCAATCTAGTGACAACGAGTTTGTCAAAACATGACAGTGTATTTAAGGAGAGACTTAAGTTCAACCACATTCATGTTTAGGCCCAAAAACAATCTGTCAATTCGTCTTTTCATTTACCCAGACAGCAACATAGTGTCGACCAGATCCAACACACATCAGGTAAATGTTAATTCAACGTCTTGTTTTACGTGTTAAAAGGTGAATACACAGACGAGCGAATATAGTGTCTGCCCAGATCCGGCCCACATCTAGTACTTATGGATTGCGAGCCACCGTACCAGATGTGGGCCGGTCCTAGCCAGTAAGCCAGACACTGTTGCTATATCGGGTCTGTGTGGAATAATCCAGCTGGTATACTTCACCAGCAACCAATACTGAGTTGAATATGTTGAGCAAGCGTCTCTCGATCTGGTAGTTGTTGACTTGATAAAGCCCAGAGTCTGTGAGCTTCTGATGTACGGTGATGGTCGAGAGATCCGGCTTTAGATCCAGGTTCAGTCGACCTATGAATCTTCCCATCGGCGCTACCATTATAAAATTTCGGTTCATTGTTCTGTCTATTGACTTGAGCAATCAGATGTCTTTATGTCCAGAAATTCCACCTTATCTGATCATCTTTCTGTACTGTCGTAACATCAGCTCTAAAATGACAGACTTCTCCCTCCATCACTGACACTGGCTTCACCGCTTCATACTGCAGCGCAGCCAAAAACACCTGCAGAACAGGCGGAAAAGAGTGCTTCAAACTAATTTGGTTATTGTTGTTTTTTCAAATAGTGCAACACAAACATTTGGCACTATTGAATGCATGCATAATTGAAATAAGTTCACATTTTCAAACAAGCGGGATTTATTTTGCATGAATTATGAATCAGATTGATTGATTTACAGTCATGATAATTTATAACATATTCTCACTATAATTTAAATAGTAAATAACTTACCAATGAAACACCACAAGCACAAATGGAGGAAAATCGGGTTAATCATTTTCTTCAGAACAGCTTCAAATAACGAAAGACTTGATTCTACCATCAGATGATCTGAAGATGAAAGAGATGTCTGAGCTAAGTGCTCAGTGTGAACAAATACCCCTGCTTTTCCTTTCAAGAGTCTGAACGCCTTCTCACATGACTTAGAAAGGAAGTCTAAAGTACTGCAGATTATTGGTCCTCCTCTGAGATATTTTAAGATTGGTTTCCGACTTCCCCTATGTAGGGCTTATTAATATGTGTATGTGCATTAGTATGATGTGAAGTGAACTTGGCCAAATTTTTGACTCGGCCAAAGATCTGACACATTCTGGTTACACTTTATTATAAGGTGTTGTTGTAGTTAATATATTATAAGTACTGAGTAATATTAACCCTCAGGTGCTCTTCGTTTTGGAGTCACACTTGTTATCTTACTGGTCAAAAGTGACCGGACACCTAAAAATGAAACTTTCTCCATCCCTGTAAAACCAATGCGAATTTATTTTTGTTCTATAATATTTATTCTTTTTAATTTAGTATTTTAGAGACAATTTAATTGAATTTATTCATATTTATGCAATATTTATGGTTTATTTTTGCCATGGAAAAATATATATATTTTTCTATGTATATTATTTTTTTCAAAAAAATAAAAATATTAACGCAGTAACGCAGAGTCTAGGCCTTCAGAAAAAAAATATTTTTTGAAGAAAATTAGCACCATCTGGTTAGAGAGAAGCGTAGAATCATGGTGTAACCACTAGATGACATGTACAGCTGAGCTCTCTATGGAGAGGCATGTGAATTCCCCAGCTGTTTATGGACACATTTTTTTTTTTGTTGTTGTTGGTGGATTTGAATATATAGTTAAACAATCATAAACAATAGATAAACACAATGTCATAGATAAACAATCTCAAAAACTATTTCTTATTATAATAAAAATTTACAAAAAACAAAAATTCACAATTTTTTTTTTTTTTATTTTGTTTTACAATTTCCCATTAATTTCTTATGGGGGTCATTTTTGACCAAAGACCACAAGTGTGACTATTTTTTAAGAACACTTAGCATGCTCAGATCATGACCTCAATTTTTTTGTGTATTCACATACATAATGCCATAAAAGTCACCAAGTTTCGTAACATTGCGATGAAGCTGTGATTTTTAAAAATTCAAAACATACTTTTTGTAATCAAAATTTATTGGTGTGTATGTGTATAAAAGTGTGTTTGTATGTGTGTGTGTGTTGGTGGGTGTGTCTGTTTTGCACTCTAGATGTTGTAGAGTGTCACCCCTTTCCTGCGGTGTACTTTTTTTTAGAATTGTGGCCGATTTGTAGATTGTACATACAAAAATTCAGAGAATTTTTTATTTTTGTTGTCAATTTCCCATTCATTTCCTATGGGTCGGTCATTTTTGACAGAAGAGCAAAAGTGTGACTCATTTTTTTACGACCACTTAAATTGCTCGAATCATGACCTCAATTTTTTTTTGTGTTCACATACCCAATGCCATAAAAGTCACCAAGTTTCGTAATTTTCTGAAGAAGCTGTGATTTTTAAATATTCAAAACAGATTTCTTTAATCACAATTTATTGGTGTTTTTGTGTATAAAAGTGTGTGTGTGTGAGTGTGTAGGGGTGGGTATGTCTGTTTTACACTCTTGATGTTTTAGAGTGTCACCCCTTCAATGCTGAGCACTTTTTTCTGCATCGTGGCCGATTTGTAGATTGTACACACAAAAATTCTCAAAGTTTTTGTGTTTTTGTCAATTTCCCATTCATTTCCTATGGTCGGTCATTTTTGACCGAAGAGCACAAGTGTGACTATTTTTTTATGACCACTTAGCCTGCTCGGATCATGACCTCAATTTTTTTTGTGTGTTCACATACCCAATGCCATAAAAGTCACCAAGTTTTGTAACATTCTGATGAAGCTGTGATTTTTAAAATTTCAAAACAGAAAATTTCACAACAAAAAAAGAGTACCTGAAGGTTTATTTAACAACATATATTTAGGGTTCGGGTAGGGTATTTGGGGTGAGCGTTATTTGCGTGTAAATGCCTACTGTTATTACTGGTAAATACATGTAACATTATGTAACGAGGACACTGTAATAAAAGTGCATTTATCAGCATTAATATTTATTAAAAAAAAAATTACCAAAGTGTTTAAAATTTAAAGGGTAACTAAACCCCTGGTTAGAGCCTGACTCCACCCACTGGCAATATTTGAAAAAGTTGCTGAAAAAGTGGGCAGACCCCAGCGGAGATAGAGGGGATGAAATAAATGCTAAAACACTCTGATCGTTTTCAATACTCGCAATTCCAACTCCTGACTCAATACATTGGTTTTGACGAAACAAGCTGTTTTTTATACTGCCGAGGGCGTAGCTCGTGCCAGGAGCGTGGTGAGCTGAAACCTGCGTACGTCATGAAGTACCGTTAACATCCAATAGGAAAATTCAACTGCAGTAGCCAACGTTCAACCTTAAGAGGGCAGCACTAAGACGTTTTTTACACCATATACTGTAGAAATAAAACACTTTATACACAAATGTCAAAAAACTTACTCGAATCAATGACTGGTATTAATAAAGATCCATTCTTACAGATCATTAACTAAAAAAAGTTGGTTTAGGGTTTGGTTTACGCTTTAAAGTTGCGATTTTCAAGGCTGATATGGTACTCTCATTCCTGCGCAATAATCAAGAAACTTTACTGCAATACCTTGCATGCAGCCGGTTTAATGATATGACACAGCGCCTGAAAATAGTGCCCAGCTTCCAACGTGACCGGGACTAAGTTTAACTACAGAAGAGTCAAGTTTTAAATAGTAAAAATATCGAAACACTTCGGTATATTTTTTTTTTAGGAATGCTAATGGTCTTGTGCACTTCAATGATGTATGCTAAGCTATGCTAAAAGTGGTACCGCCAGAAGTGGAGATCGGCTGAATGGATTCAAAAACGGTAAAACTCAACAGCTTAACTCTGGGGGAGTTGTAAAATGAGCCTATTTCTAAAAAAAGTGGAGTATCCCTTTAAGGTTCATTGTTAGAAGTGGTATGTGTGTGGGTGTATGTGGCACAATATATTTAGGTTGTTAGGGTTGTTACTAGTATTTTTAAAGGGAAGTGTGAACTGTTTGCCTCAGAACTAGAAAATGTGTCACACCAGAGAAAGGTCAAAAGGACTGAGGTAGAAATACCAAATAAAGCTTTTGTGCATATAGTTCACCCAAAAATTCTGTCAACATTTGTTCACCCTCTTCTTTTGTTTCACCTTACTAAAGGGGAATGAGGAAGCTGAAAAACTGGGAAGGGAGTTGTTAAGGGATCCAGAGATCAACATCAGAGTTCAGATGAGTAAAGAGGAAATGAAGGGGTTGATGAAGAGAAAAGAGTCGGCAGAGGATACGGGACTATCAAATATGAGGAAGGCATCAGTAGTAGGGCTATACAAAGAAATGTGGGGGTGGAAACAACAACTGCTAAAAAGGATGTGATAATGCAAAGATTACTTATTGGACATACAAACAATACTATAGCCTATCAAAGTTTTTATAAAATAGGGAAACTGGTAATTGTGATAAATCTGGAATGTACAGCATACAATAGAGAACGATCAAAGTTCAGTCACTAAAAGGAAAAGGTGTGTAAGCAATTATTCACTCAAGGTAATTATAGGAGAAGGAACAAATGATATAATTCATGAGGAATTATTTAGATTTTTGGATGATACTGATAAATATGAGTGTGTGTGTGTGTGTGTGTTCGATCAACTAAGTTGTGCTCAATACATCATTTCAGTAGCTTGCACACAGTTGGTGATACAAGAGGAGGAAGGAAATAATATTCAGGTACAGATGCATAAAAAATAAACAAGATGTAATTCCTGAATTAAAAGTGATGAAGGCTAATTTAATTAGTGATGGTCTCTTGATGTGTATACAGATGAGTTAATCGCTATATGGTTGGCTTTATTACGGGTGGAGGAATATGGATCGAAAGTGATATGGTCTGATTCAAGTTCAGCTTTACTATAAAGAATCTGGCAAGATATTGTTTATGATATAATGCATTTAGTGAATATATTGATAAAGTCAGGAATCACCGTGTTAGGTTGTCCCTGAGTAATGGGGAAGTTGCAGATAAATATGCTGAGCAGATAAAAAAAAAACAACAACATTAATATTCAAGTACAATATAATTTTTTGTCAAGTATTTTGAAAGTTACATTCAAAAGGGAGGGCTAAGATAATACACTCAGATGAAAATTGCATTTTTAAGTTCACTTATCTGTTCTAAAAATCAGTTCAAAAATGTGATGACGTCACACAATAGCAGAATGCTAGCGTGTTCCGGCCAACAACGGCCTAACCTGTAAGAAATCAAAAGGACATATGTACTCGTTAATTCGACTTTTGGCATATAATCTATAATGAACTTGCGGAATCAACAATAAAATCTATGTTAATTTAACGACAAGCAGGTGAAAGAGACACATTTAGCCGCTTAGCCCCATAGACTCCCATTCATTCTGCTCTCGCCCGCGATCACCTCCAGTGGAATTCTAATGGAACTGCAACCAAGGTGATACACAATGGGGCTAATAGGAAGTGCCAAGGCTCTCCGTTGCTTCCCTCTGGCTAAATTTTCTCTGTATTCTGTATTAGAAAAATGAAGTTATGCAGCCATGTTTGTTTGTAAATCTTGAAATTGCAATAAAAAAATAAAATAAAAGGCTCTCCATTGCTGGTGTGATCCTGAATCAATCTCAGAAGGTGGCGGTATTGAACCTAAACGCTGTTTGCCAACCGCCGCAACAGGAAGAAGAAGAAGAAACGAAACCGCAAACAAAACCGCAGAGGCAGTTTGTGACTGTGCATTTTTGCGGTTATTATTAGAAAATGATGAAGACTAAGAAAACGCCTACGTTTAATGTCTTTCCGCTTTTAAAAGTCTGTCAATAGGATAACTTGCCGTTCTTCTTTCGTCTCAATTCATCAATTAGCCTAACGTTAATTCATTAGAAAGTCACAGTCGGTTTCTCTGTTTATTTTGTTAACCGTCGTCGCTGTCAGTCTGGTGGGTGTGGTTTATAACACATCGAATATTATTCATATCCATCGAAATCAAATTTCGCTAGAATCTACAACAGTATGAAGAGCTCTTCAAATACCGTTTTGTTTATATTACTACTGTCCGGTAAGTGTATGATTTCGGTTACTTTACTTTTCACTTTTTGACACCCACAAAAATTACTCAAATGTAAGAATGTGGGTTATATTGTTTAATTCTGTAAGTAATATTATTGGTATTTAACTTAAGAAGGAGGGGATGTAGTATCTTGAGTAACCACTAGGTGTCATTGTATTATGTGTGTTGTGTTTGATCTGGGAGTTGGACATGTATATGCTGGAGGCATGGTGTGTGTATGTGTTGCAACAAACTGAGTAAAGTATTGACTTGAACTCTATGAATGTAGTTGTCCACTTTCTGCAAAGATACTACAGTTTCAGTGCCTGATTTCTAAAGTTATGTGTGGTGGCATGAGGACTATAGGGGGTGGCAACACCAAATCAAGCATTCATGCAGACCTTTTTTGTTTATTTCTTCAGTAGAAAAGAAAAAAAAGGTTTTTGATGAAAACATTCCAGGATTTTCTCCATATAATGGACTTTACTGGGCACCAAACGGTTCAAGGTCCAAAAGACAGTTTCAAACTGTTCAAAGGGCTTTAAACGACACCAGACGATGAATAAGGGTCTTATAAAGCAAAATGATCGCTCATTTTAAAAATTAATTACAAAGCTTAAGTTTTTTAAGCACAAATGCTCGCCTTGCTCTGTTCTGTGATGCACGTTAGTGACTCTCCTGTTCGAACTTCGTTCATCAAAATGAACAAATCTTTTTTGAATCGAATTCGTTCATTTATTTCTTTGAATGGACCAAATGACTCGAAAAAAATGTGTTCATTTTGAAAGGCGAGCATTTGAGCTTATAAAACTTAAACTTTGTTATATATTTTATTAAATATGCAATCGTTTTGCTTGATTAGACCCTTATTCATCGTCTGGAATCGTTTAAAGCCCTTTGAACAGTTTGCACTGAAACTGTCTTGTTTGGACCTTGAACCGTTTGGTTCCCTGGAAAGTCCATTATATGGAGAAAATCCCGGAATGTTTTCATCGAAAACCTTAATTTCTTTTCGACTGAAGAAAGAAAAGACATTTACATTGTATGACATAGGGGTGAGTAAATTATCAGCATAAGTTTTTTTTTTAAAGTGAACTACTCCTTTAACCCCTAGTTGCTCCAGAGGTGTGTGATCTCTGACATATATAGCAATAGTCTCTTTGGATAAAAGCGTCAGCTAAATGAATAAATGTAAAAATGTAAATATAAGACAAGACTAAATTATCTGTTATAAATCTGTTCATTAATATCAGCAGCAGTTGTATATGAGTTTAATCTCTGAGAAACTGTTTCTGTTTGTTCTGCAGGAGTGTTTGGGGTTGATGCAGTGAAGCCAGTGTCAGTGATGGAGGGAGATTCTTTCACTCTAAACCCTGATCTTTCTGAAATACAGGAATTTAATCTGATACAGTGGAGGTTTGGAGCGTCAGGTTCAGTCATTGCTGATACTGATAAATCTAAGAGCTCATATCCCTATCTCACTGAGATATTCGGAGATAGACTGCATATTGATGATCAGACTGGATCTCTGACCATCAAGAACATGAGAATCAAACACTCTGGATTTTATAAACTAGATATTATCCAAAACTCTGGTACCTTTTATTCAACATTCAGTGTTACTGTCTCTGGTGAGGATACTTTACGTTATTTTTTTAATTAGTTGTTTACAAAAGCATTATCTACAGAACCAGTTAGGAACTTTTGAGGACCACATTGAGGAACTTGTGTTATTCTGTCTGTACTTTTGTCAAAGTTTTTAACCAAGCAAATTAAAATTAATTTAAAGGTACAATATGTAAGATTTTTGTAATATAATATCCCAAAATCACTTGCACAGTGTGATATATTTCCTGCAGTTTTGTACTTACAAATATCCCAAAAGTTCCCAAAGATTTTTAATCTTATAAATAAAAAAAATTAAGGATTGAGAAATTCCGATTTTAAATAACGTCTTGTCCATGTTCACTTGTCGCCTGTCAATAACGTAATATCCGCGTTATCCCTGGTTTCTGCTTGTACTGCCATAGTAACCATGGCGACAGACATGTACAACTGCGTTACGTCTAGCGGCACGCTTATGCAGTTGTTGTTTCGTTCAAACATTATGGACCATGGCAAGCAGATTTTGGGACAAAAGTAGAAATATAACGAGGATACAATATCAGCGTGTCGTTTTCGAACGCCAAGTCCGTGACTAACTTCGACTTGAAGAGATGCCGCTCTTGCGTACGTACTTTATTAGACAGGTGAGCAAATATGCATAAAACAAATCAATGTTAAATAGCTCAACATGATGAAATATTGAAATATGATCAGTGTGTTATTCTAATGTTGATCTAATGTAGCTTACTGAACTAACACATAGAATAACATTATAACTTTCAACACACTCGTTCAGTTTAGTGTGATAGTGTAGACCAAGTGAACAGTGCTGCGTTACATCACAAGTTTAATTTGTCTAATAAACTGACCTGTGTGAGTAGTAATTCAGCACTTGCGGGTAGTTCGGTAGAATGAAATGTCCTCATTCCTTTATATCCGCGTGACTATCAAATGTATTCATTCATCTAAACGTTATTAGATATTAGATCCATCAGCATGATGACAAGTTCCATAATTCCGCTTATGCGTCGTCAACCTACGCCTTTATTGTAAGCCCTACCTGTGAAAAAAATGAAATATTGTAGCTTTAAGGTTTTTAGAAAAAAAAATCATAGTATGGCTGGGCAACGATTAATTGCATCCAAAATAAAAGTTGTGTTTAAAATATATATTTGTATGTAGTGTGTATAATTATTTTGTACGTATGAATACACACACATGCATGTAAATATTTAAGAAAAATGTGTTATTAATATATCATATATTTAATATAATATTAATTATGTATAAATCTATTATGAAGTATATACATGCAAATATTTCTTAAATATATACATGCATGTGTGTGTATTTATATATACAACATAATTATACACACTACACGTACATATATTATGTAAACACAAACTTTTATTTGGGATGCGATTAATCGCGATTAATCGTTACTCAGCCCTCTAAAACTTTTTATAAAACCAAAAACTTGTTTATTTTTGAATAACTAAAATCGGCTCAAATATATTCAACATGATATAGTCATGGAGGCTCGCACACTTGGCATTAAAAAGGAAATAAAATATTATAATGTGTTCAACAATCTTACAGAATTGTAGTTTTACAATATCAACTCGTGGTGTGATTGGGTCGCAGGGGATCACATGATGACTGATAATCAGAATAGCAGCATGGCAGATGTGTGATGTTGGTTTTATATTGCACTATTACAAAGATTGAACTTTTGTTTAATCTTTGTCTGTGATATCTGTTTCTTGTAGAGTCACCAACGGATGCTGATATTGATGCTGGTGAAGCTGAAATGAAGACTGTGTCGGTGAATGACGTTGTCATTCTTCGGACTGATGTTAATGAAACACACGGAGATGAGCTGATAGTGTGGAGGTTTGAAAGAAAACTCATAGCTAAATGTGATATAGAGACCGATAGCCTAACAAAAGATACTGATGAGAGATTCAGAGACAGACTGCAGCTGGATAATCAGACTGGATATCTGACCATCACACACACCAGAAGCACAGACTCTGGACTTTATACAGTGAAGATCAGCAGCAGCAAACAAACGTTATACAAGAAGTTCAGTGTTACTGTCAGTGGTGAGTAACTCAAGACTTTGAAGTTATGATTGTTTATCAGCTGTCTGCGATTAATTCAGATGATGTGACATTAAAGGACTTAAATCATGAGCGATTTATATTCAATGACATCATAATGCAACTTTCAGAGCACACAACCTATTCCCCAGACCTTTTCATTAGCTAAAACAGCTTGATGTGAATGGTCTTAAATGACTGACACCTGTAAATACTGACTACATGAACTTAAATCTACATCACTGATTTGATTTTATTGTTTACATGCAATTAACTAACCATCATTAACATAAAGATCTACTTACCAGATCTTCTCTCAGGTGATATAGTGCTGATGATTTAGTGTTTGTTATACTGACTGTCTCTCTTTATCATTACAAAACCAGGTCTGTCTTCAGGTGCTAAAGCAGGAATAGTTATTTTTGTTCTGCTGGTGTTTTTAGCTGCAGCTGGGGTTTTTTACTATCGTCACATCATCTGTTCTCTAAACCCTTTATGGGGTAAGTATAACAACTCATACAACAAGAGATTTTCCATGGTCAATAGTTTTTTAGCTTTTTACACCACAAGCTCTGCTTGTGATTTTTGATTGCTCAAGTTTGCCTAAAATCATAATCCTTATTTGTATTTTTTCTGCAAATAACCACCTAAACTGCACATAAAGCTGTCAAATGAGTTAAAAAATGGTGGTCATGATCATAAAAAATCACATCATATCTTCTCAGTCCTCCAGTGTTATTGACATCTGCTCAATATTATCTCATATTTTCTGTTTATGTGCTGACTAACAAGATGAGGAGTCCTCTACACAGGAATCAGAGTCGTGTAAGTATTATACAGCGAGAACAATTCGATTATTGTCTGACAGTAAAGTTCGATTGTAGTTTTCATATTCAGAATTTCTACATTTTTTTACCACATGTTCTGTTTGTGATTAGTTTAGTCCAATATTCAATGAAGCATGTGATTGTCCAATATTGAGCTGCATGATATAAATATACTTAAAATCGACCAGAACAACATTAAGACTGTTTGATTGTGCCTGTATGTGTTTCTAGAGTTCGGGCATGTTAACATTCATGTAATGTTTGCACTGCTGTTTTGATTTTAACATGGGCTGTCTGACTTATATTTGTGTCATTGAGTGTGGCTTCACTTGGCTTTTACTTTCAGACTTTAACACAGAAGCCATTAAGATGGCGCTGCACTTGTGTTTTTTTACCATTTGATGCTTCCGGCTAATCCTAAATGAGTTGGTTTATCTCATCATATCTGGTAAGTAGTATTAATTATCAATATTTATGCAATTAAAGGTTCTATCAGTGATTTTAGGTCCAAAAATAAACGATCAGATTCATCAAATTTTTCCTAACGATCCACTAGCTGCCCGCCCGATCAGCAGGCCGTCAAGCGTACATGACAACAAAATTGACATTTTAGGTTTTTAGGATCGTTTCCTAATTAATGAAGGAATATTAACAGTATTCTGTTATAATATGGAAATATCCTTAAACTGCTAATAGTAGTTAATATTAAAAATGTATACATGACCATTAAACAATAAATAAATAGATACATTATTGGTAATTCACATTCTTGATTATTAAAAGCACTTTTAAATCTTCAAACTCACTTAAAATCTTTTCTCATTTCTCTGTTTCTAGCCACTGATGTGAAAGATGAAGAAAAGATCCGTAAACAGCTAATTAGAGTGTGTAAGTATTTACATTAAATACGTGCACTCATTTTATCAAATTTATTTTAAAGTATAGGTGGGAAATATGTATTGTCTAGAAAACTATTTAAAAAAACATCTTCAAAGAAGTTATTTAAAGGAAGAAATTAAAGTAAAAACATTAGATGATATTCATTCTCTTTTGTCCTTTGATTAAAGTTTGTAAAATTAATAGAGTAGATAATTTCATAGGATGAACAAATAATATATTCAATGAAATGACGGTTACATAATATTAAAATAACATGGGAATTTTTAATTGACAATAAAATAACAGAAGGAGATTTGAAACAAAGTTAAAATTTAAGAATCTCTTATTCTTCATATTGCCAAGAATATCCTTGGAGAATTAATATGTGAAAATTTGTGATTGCTGTTGGACAGATGAAGAGAAGACCGTATCAGTAAAGGAGGGAGAATCTGTCACTCTGAGGACTGATGCTGAAATAAAAAACGATGATCATATACAGTGGATGTTTAAATCTCAAGAGAAACTCATAGCTGAAATCAAAGGCGAGACCAGAGAAAACTCGACATATCATGGTGCCGATGGGAGATTCAGAGACAGACTGAAGCTGGATGAGAAGACTGGATCTCTGATTATCACAAACACCACAGCTGAACACATTGGAGTCTATTATCTACAGATCAACAGCAGCAGAGAGACGTCGTATCAAAGATTCATTGTCACTGTTAAAAGTGAGTAGCTCAAGGTTTTCAGTAGCCTGGATGCCAGCCTGAACTCCGCCCACAACTTTTTTTCTGGTCGGGAAGTTCGTTCTGGACTCGATCCATTAAGGAGTAATTATGATCAGGCAAAAAATGTTCGGGCCAATCAAATTGCCAGGGCGGGCTTTATACGATGATAGACAGGTGATCTGCAAGGACGTAATCATCACGTTATCAAAGAGGCGCTCAGAGATGACTGCAGCTGGAGAATTGAGATGTATAGATTCCGTCTGTTGTAAAATAAATCGACAGCGCATTACTTTTAATAGACAAACAGAGAACTGTAATCAAGGCATTTGTCGATCGGAAAGATATTTTTGCCGTCCTTCCTACATGATTCGGCAAAAGTGTAACTTATCAGCTGGCTCCGATGGTCGCTAAGAAAATGGGACGTATTGAAAAGCCTGTGGTCGTTGTGGTTTCTCCTTTGGTCGCATTCATGGAGGACCAAGTAAAAGAAGCAACACTCGCTATTTTACTTTTAAAATAAGTAAAGTTAGGCTACGTTCTGTAGTTGACAACTGTATGCAAAGGAGTTGACTTACTGCGTTGCTTTGATTGGTTGTAGGTTTACCGACTATCCAATTGAGTGCAGAGTTTTTTTTCCTGGTTCGGTTAAGACACGCCTCATAATCAAAGCCCAACCGAGGAGTTTCAGACTCATATTCCGACAAGAATATGAGTATGACGAAGTCAGGCTAGGTTTTCAGTATAATAATAATCACATGTCTTTATTGGCAGTTATTTCACACATTGCATTTGATAAATTACTGTGTGTCTGTTGATTTGTGTATGGCACATGTTTTCTTCATGTTTGGATGAGGAGAGGTACAGCCCTGATGAATGGAAGGCAGTCTTGAGACACACTATGGGCCTGTCCAAATAACCAAACTTGTAGTTTTTGCACTTAACCACTTGTCTACTTGCATGACGTATTTCCTGTATTTGGCCTTGTAGGCTAAGTGTTCAAGTAGGCGTAAAGACTGCAAGTGCAGTACTTCTGATCACCCGATTGGACACACTTACAGTATAGTGTTGTTATACTCTCATATATTTTATTCTTGTAAAATAATAAAAATAATTTTGGACAGAAGGTAATGGAAGACATTTTTAAGAAATCAAATATAGTAAAGATACAAAATATATGTTTGGGTGTAGGACCTCAAAGATGAGTTATGTAAGGGTTAATGCCCCGTAGGACGGTTGCCTCCGCCAAAGTCCATTAATACCTGACAATGGACACCTTGAAGGGCTTTAACCCGCTTATACCATGGTCACTTGCCAAATAACACATTTTTAAAACGTTAGTTTATTTTTTAATAAGTTTTACAATCGAAATATAAAGTTTTTACAAACAATAACTTGGATTCCCTGGTCACGTCTGACGGTTTATTTAGCAACCGGATATATTTATAGTTGCTCAGTTTTAAAAGTCTTCTAATTTCTCTGTTTTTATGTGCTGTTGGACAGATGAAGACAAGACCGTATCAGTAAATGAGGGAGAATCTGTCACTCTGAGGACTGATGTTGAAATACAAAACAATGATCATATACAGTGGATGTTTGGACCTCAAGAGAAACTCATAGCTGAAATCAGAGGTGAGACCAGGGAAGTCTCTACATATCATGGTGCTGATGGGAGATTCAGAGACAGACTGAAGCTGGATGAGAAGACTGGATCTCTGATCATCACAAACATCACAGCTGAACACATTGGAGTCTATCATCTACAGATCAACAGAAACAAAGGGAGTTCGTATCAAAGATTCATTGTCAATGTTACAAGTGAGTTGCTCAATATTTTCAGTATAATAATAATCACATGTCTTTATTGGCATTTATTTCATACATTACATTTGATAAATTACTGTGTCTGTTGATTTGTGTATGGCACGTGTTTTCTTCATCTGTTTGGATGAGGAGAGGTACAGCTCTGATGAATGGAAGGCAGTCTTGAGACACACTATGGGCCTGTCCAAATAACCAAACTTGTAATCTTTGCACTTAACCACTTGTCTACTTGCATCACGTATTTCCTGTATTCGGCCTTCAAGTGTTCATGTAGGCGTAAAGACTGCAAGTGGAGTACTTCTGATTACCCGATTGGACACACTTACAGTATAGTGTTGTAAAAATATTTACAGAGCTTTATTTACACATTTTGATTTTAAATACTTTGCATATTAAAATAAATGTATTTGACAGACAACACAGTTTAGTCATTGCGGTGCTTCTAGTTAAGTGATAAAAAGCTATTGCAAATGTCTATCTAAAAATAGACATTGCACCAATAAAGTTGTGAAACACTTTGTTTTAATGTAATATTTATTTGTAATATCGAATTAATTTAACTTACAGTGGAATGTTTTCCTTGACATCTCTCAATTTCTGGGTATGTGAGTTCACGAACATGATGCACATGTAGTTATTTGGACAGGCCTAAGCGGTTGAAGCATAGAACTACAAGTTACTTGCGAAGGAACATTGGGTCTTATTCACTAGCAGTTGCGTACACTATTGGTATTTATGCAAAAATGTCCTCCTAATTCAGAAAACAAGTAGCATACTCGTATATTTTTCCATGGTCCCATTCTTAGATCCTTATTGGACAACTGTGTTTTTGCTCAATAATAAAATGTTCCAAGTTAGTTTGTTCAGAGACTCCTCAGTATAAATTTTGGGAGTTAAGTCAGTTTTAATATGGTGTGAGAAAAGAATATGCATCTTTTATGAATACTCCTAGATGCTGATAAGTAGAAAATGCCATGACACTTGCAGAATGGTTATTGACAGTGAGGGAGATTTACATAACACACAGATTGAAACTAAGAATGAGTCAGTTTAATGAGCCTTTAATGAAGGGACTGGGCGAGATGTGGGGAAATGTTTTCGAGGATATGTTGTTCTGTACTATAGTTGTTGACTTCAAATAGACTGGCTGGTTACACGTGGCAAACTTGATCTAACAGAAACATTTTCTTTGTATTTTTCTCTTTTTATGTGTCCCAAATTAAGTTGCATGGATATCATTGGTGGAGGGAGAACCGGTCTCTTTATACCCTGATACTGAAATACAGAAAGACGATCTGATAGTGTGGATGTTTGGAGACACTCTCATAGCTCAAATGGCCGGAAAGAAAAAAACAGGTGACGGTACTCATGGGAGATTCAGAGACCAACTAAAGCTGGACAAGAAGACTGGATCTCTGACCATCAAGAGCACGAGAACTGAACACTCTGGGCTTTACATCCTACAGATCAACGGAACCATAAACAAGAGATTCAAAGTTGCCATAAATTGTGAGTAGTTGTTTTTTGTATTGTTTTTATCTTTGTGTGATTCATCGAAATGAACACAACTGAATTTTAAAGTGCAAATTGAGTTACTTTTATGTTATTCATTTTGTATTCTCCTCAATTTATTAAATGTTATAGTGCACAAAATGACGAATTGATGCAGTATACAGGAAATTACTGGCCAAGTTAATCACAAATAATGAGCCAAAACATTATGATGATCTTCCTGAAATGCTCAATAGAAACCATCAGTGACGTTAAGTGTACGTCGATTGGCCGAAATACCAGCACCCACCATTAAAAAAAAAGCCATGTAAACACAGATTATAGCCTATATATTTACCCTGAATACTAACTCTATGAACATGGAAAACAGTGATAGATAGGCAGCTTAACATTATGCTGAGGAGAAAATCCAATGCGACACTAAGCGGACCAAGCCAAATGTGATTATTCATGTATTCCTGCTCAGCAAGCAACATTGGTCAGTAACCACACGGCAAACGCTAATAACTTTTCATTAGTGTCCTTGAGGCACACCAACAGTGCACATTTTGGATGTCTCTTTTCTGACCCATATTTTCTGGTCTTGGAGTCTCTACTAACGAGCCGATGAGTTGATGTGGAACAGGGTTGGGAAAACACTGTTATAATGTATTCGACAGGACTGTTAGATAGATCATAAACTAATGAACATGGAGAATGCAATCACTGTGTGCTCAGGCTCTGGCGCCCTCAGCGCCGTCAAAGTAAAAGTCTTCCGCGCCGTCAAAATAAGTCACAACAACAAGCGCGGCCAACGTCACTTCAGAGTTCCTAATGGGGGTGCAACCAGGAAAACACTCCTAGTACTCTGGGAAAGACCCTGGCGGCAGGTTCCTAGAACTATCCGGTGCAAAAGCCCCTGTTTCAGAAATAGAAATACTCTAAACCAGTCGCCTTTGCCATTATAATAACACCCTTGTTAACCCTAAACCCGTATTCTGGACAAATGTGGGCAAAATAGTTTTGATTTATTTAAAAAAAAATTCTTCCCTTGATCTGAGCTGTACAAGACTTGGCTACTTTTCCTAAGTTTGCCTCCTGAACACACAATTTTTTTACTCAATTTTACAATGTTAAGTGGGTGAAAAAACCTCCTTAATCTTGTATTTGGGTCAAAAATGGACACCCATTGAAATGAATGGGAGAAACTGTAATTTAGAGCATTCTAAAATAAGCCAAAATAAGACACCAGGTGACAGCAAAGTCACTTCATCTTTAGGTTTTAGCTCTAAGAACTTATTGGAATGATATTTTAATGTAGTTAAAAAATGTAAAAATATTAAACTACATAGTAATTAATTTACATAGAAAATATGGTACTTTTTGAAGTAAATAAATTCAAAAATACCCCCAAAATAAAAACCCTAAATGGATAGACAAAACTTTATCGAAGACGGTGATATAACATTTATAATAAACAAAAATTAGGATCACACCTGAGTCCTCTGTGCCCACATTTGTCAACAGTTTCAGGATTAAGGGCTATAAAGTGAATACGGTTTGAGGGTTACAGTCACTCAGATCTTTATCGCTGCCCGTTTCTCATGCATCAAAACACTGATTCAGAACTGATTGTTTGCTTTACCATCTAATCTATCCAGACCTTAATGTGGGCTTGTTAAGAGATGATCAAAGATATTTGCTTCACCTGTAACTGGTCATTTATGTTTTGGCTCATAGGTGGACGGTGTATTCAAAATATTCTTTTTTTGTAGTTTGTTCTATAGCAGTACACACACACACACATCATTTAGGCTTTTCAAGGCTTTACTGACACGCGTCACATAATCTCCTCATTTCTCTGTTTCTGTTTGCTACCATGATATAAAGTGGAGAAAGTGTCAGCCAAGGAGGGAGAGTCAGTCTCTCTAAACACTAATGCTGTAATACGGAGAAAAGATGAGTTACGGTGGCTGTTTGGAGATGAAAAAACTCCCATAGCTGGAATCAAAAAAGATTGGATTGGAAAGATCTCCCCTTTTGACATTGCTGACAGTAGATTTAAAGGCAGACTGAAGCTGGACGAGAAGACTGGATCACTGATCATAACAAACATCACAACTGAACACGCAGGAGTCTATTCTCTCATCAGCAGTAAATCGACCGAAATCAAGAGATGGAATGTTACTGTCAGAGGTGAGTATCTCAAGTCTTTCTTTTTTAATTGATTTGTTAATTTGATCCAAACCTTGAGTGTGAACACACACTAAGATGAAAGTTTGGAGAGATCTAATTAAACCTAATTAAATACTTTAAAAATAATAATTGAGGTAAGAGGAGTGTCAGGCTCTTTTTTCGTGACAGGACCTCACATGGCCAGGTTTGAACTATCTGGGTTCTCGGTAGCAAGAGTGGGAGTTTGTCCATATTTGATTTCTGATGGAAGTTTTTCTGGTGGGATGTCAAAAAGCGGAGCTCTGTTTCATAATGATTCTGTGCAGTGAAGGCACAGCCGCTCTTTAATGGTCTTTGATCAATATGAATATGCAAAGTTCATTTTCAAGCTAATTTTAAATCTCCATCTGAATAATCTTTGCAGAGTACAGTCAAACTATGATACTGTAAAAAATATCCGTGATTTTAACAGTAAATACTAGGGCCCTATAAAATCCGTTTTATTTTTTCCCAAATTCCATTTTATTTTTCCCAAATTCCGTTTTTTTCTGTTTAAATCTTTGCAAATTCCGTTTTTTTCCGTTTAAATTTTGGGAATTCATTTTTTTTTTACCCTTTACTGTTATTTTAGTTGTAAAAAGAGTGTGCTTTTTATTCAGTGATCGCAGAAATTATAGGGCCCTAAAATACTGTAAAAATGCTACAGTGCAAAACTGTTAATTGGAAAACAGAAAGTTTCCGTACTATACACGGTAAATAACTGTGATATAATTTTACAGTACAATACCGTTCAATTTACAGTTTTTGAAAGTGAAAAAGAACAAATCGTTGTATAATTTACAGTGAAAAACCGTAAATTGACATCCCCACAATTCCCTGTGTGACACTTCACATTTGATGTATTTTTGTTGAAATAACTATGGTTCCTCATAGTTTTATTGTTTTTTTTTCTAATCAGTTATGTACATTAGGGTTTTATGTTACATTTAATGTTGTTAAATTAAAGTTTGTTGCATTTTTTTAATTTTATGTGTGTTACCATGATGGTGCTTAATGTTTGTGTGAATGACACTGTGCAGCTTCTTTCAATAAGTATTGATTTATATAAGTATTCACTTGTGATGAACTCTCATCACTGCTGTGATGATTGTTGGTTGTCAGTGTATTACAATGGTCTAAAACAGATTTCAATACGTCAATAAGTTGGTAAATCCACATTTTATCACATAATAAAATACGATTTATTACTGTAATTTTTAAGTTAAGTCTGTAAAACCATTAACGTTCCTACCGTATTTTTAACGGTAAAGTTCTGGCCGTTCTTTTACCGTAAAATTAACGGTTGCACACACACTTATATAATGGAAACCTTTTCCTCTGTATTTGTCTTGTTCTTAGTGTTGAAGACCGTAGAGATGAGCGGAAAGAATGTGACTCTAAACCCTGACACTGAAGTACAGAGAGATGATCTGGTCCTGTGGATGTTTGGAGATCAAGACGATACTCATCGCTCAACTGACCGGAGAGACCGGAGAGACGACATATGGCAAGAGATTCAGAGACAAACTGAAGCTGAACAAGAACACCGGATCTCTGAGCATCAGTGACATCACATCTGGACCTTATAATCTACAGATCATCAGCAGCAAGAGGACGTCATACAGGAAATTCAGAGTTATCAAGTCTTGTGAGTCTTTCGTTTTCCTTTTAGTACTATTATTGCTAAACAAATGATGAGCAAAATGGATACAGTATGTCTCATCCTTGCACCAAATTAAATGAAAACATGAAAAGCTTTGCAAAAACAACTCAACAAACTAATCTACAATAAATTTGAGTAGCTATTAATCTGGTCTGCATACAGTGAACAAAAATCATTCACAAATGAGAACACTTTACAGTAGTAACGTGAACGTATTTCTATAGACAAAAGGCATCATAAACCTACATCCCGCAGGAAAAATACACAAGCTAAGAATTCTTTATATCAAGTATTTCAGACAAACTAATACTTTAACACGTCTGATGCCTTTCCCTGTCAGTTGCTTTGACAGATGTGTGCATCTGTTAATTGTTTCATACATATTTCCAGAGCACATAACTTAGATTTTATGGTTATATCATCTGTAAATTTTCATTTTGCATACATGCACATCAAGAAAAATGGAGCGTAGTAGTTAATTTTCTGAATTTGGATTGCACAGAATAGTATAATTATTAAATACTGTAAATTTAGACTATAATCAATTGATGTTACACGGTCACGTTCAACACGTCAGTGTCTGTATGAGTATTTTTCTCTGTTTGTTCTCCAGGTGAGTCCGATTACAAGACGGTGTCAGTGATGGTGGGAGAATGTTTAGTTTTAATCACTGATTTTAATGTAGAAAGAGATGAGAAAGTGGAGTGGAGGTTTGGAGATAAAATTCTCACAACTGGAATGAATGGAGACATCAGTAAGACTTGTTACGGTGGTGATGAGAGATTCAGAGGCAGACTGGAGCTTCACCATCAAACTGGATCTCTCACCATCAAAGACACTAGAACCAGCGACACTGGAGTTTATCGTCTAAATTTCTGCAACAGAGGTGGAAAGAACATTAGCTGGGAATTCAGTGTCACTTGTCAGTGGTGAGTAACTCGTCCAATATGACTTTTATTAGTTAAAGTGACTTAAGCCATTTGTCATCTATCACTCTGTTCTCATGTTGTGCGAAAACTTAACTTTATTTCTTCTGTGGAAGTATCTTCTTTCTGCTTTGAAGACTAAAATTTCATAATCTAATATTGTTTTTAGTTTTATTATTATTTTTAATTAATATTCATAATCAGTAGTATAATGTATCTGTATTATTACATTTTGTATACATTCATAGTCATCGTATGTTATGAATCATAGTGTTCATGTATTCATGAATATATATGTGGGTGAGAGAGACCGTGTGTAGTGTGTATAATTATTTTGTGTATATACAGAATATATAAATACACACACATGCATGTATATATTTAAAAATATTTGCATGTATATACTTCATATACATTTATACAAAATTAATATTATACATAAATATTTGATATATTAGAAATAGGGCTGTCAAACGATTAATCGTTATTATCTGCATCCAAAATACAAGTTTGTGTTTACATAATATATGTGGGAGCACTGTGTATAATTATTTTGTATATATCAAATACACACATATGCATGTATATATATATATATATATGCATGTACTGTATATAGATTTAAATATAATTTTATATTATATATAAATATTTTATATATAAATAAAAAAAAATTCTTAAATATACATGCGTGTGTGTGTGTGTGTATATATATATATATATATATATATACAAAATAATTATACACAGTGCACCCACATATATTATGTAAACACACCCTTATATTTTGGATCCCATTAATTGCGATTAATTGTTTGACAGCCCTAATTAAAAACAAATTTTTTCTTAAATATATACATACATATGTGTGTGTATTCATATATAGAAAATAATTATACACACCACACACACATATATATATATATATTATGTAAACACAAACTTTTATTTTGGACGTTTCACAGCCCTAGTCACTTTGAGTGTATGTGGGAAGAGCTAGACTGAAATGAAGTTTCCACCGGGATTGGATATACATTCCAATGTTAGGAACCATATGTTCCTCTGGTCATTTAATGTGTTCCTATGGTAATGTAGTTTTGTTTTGACCAGTGGTATAAAAACCAAGCCTTTGTCCAGAGGACAGAGAAAGAATTCCATATTCAATTCAATCAAGTTTATTTGTATAGCGCTTTTCACAATACAATTGTTTCAAAGCCGCTTTACAGATAAGTGTATTACAGAAAAGTACATGGAAAAACATGTACAAAAACATGTACTACATTTAGTTAATCATGTAATATTTAGGGCATAACATATCGGCGTTTAGTCATCTCATCACAGGTGATGGGGCATCTGAAGTCTCCGTGCTGAGGCTGGATACAAACTGGAGCAAACATTGGTCGTAAATTCTTGTCGTTAGTTTTGATGTCTGATTACAGAATGTCTTTGTTTTTCAGATTCTAGAGGAAACTGATTGAATAATTCAGCAATTGTACTGATGAATGGAAAGGGTCCTGATGGAGTAAATATGCAGCGGGCCAAAGATCCAGTTTGATGAGAAGACACTTTTGTGCTTGAGTGCACTAGCTTTTAACCCTTTGAAATAATTCTAGGATGGTAGTCACATGAAGAATATGACAGAATGACCTCTAGGTCACTCTAACACAGTTGACGGTCCTTGGCCTGAGATGTAGTGGCAAGCTAGCCAGAAAAAATTACCATATATGGACTTTTTCAATGCATCATATTCCTATATGATGGAAGGTATGTTCTTTATTGGTTAACGCAGTGTAAACTCCTCTCATATTCTTACTATATATACTTAGACAAATTGTAAGTAAAAATTAGAAACTTTCTCCCTCAGCACTGGATCATTGTTCATTCAACTACTAATTGTGAAGACTGAAATGAGGCACATTTGAACCGGAAGTTGAACCTAACCCTTAAAAACAGAAACAGCTGCATGTGGCGTAAAATAACTATTGTTCTTAAATGTTTTAACTTTTGAATTGCTAATCCAATCTGTATTTTTTTTGAAGTCTTGCAAAGGAGATTCGCGAAGAGTAAACGTGTATTGCGCTCATCAAGGCATGATACGCATTGATTTGTCAAATAAACACGTGCGGTTTGTTCTCTCTGAACCAAACATGGACAATTGTTTTTGTTTAGTCTCACCTCCATCCCCCAGATTGGTTTTAACTATCATCTACTCTCACCCCCCCAAAAAAAACATAGCGTTTTAGTCTTTCCCACCACCAATTAGCATCTTTATTTGGACATTTTAACTGCAATCTCTGACTCAGCATATCACAAATCAAAAACAATTATACAACTGCTTTACACATCAAATGAGGCACTGAACCACTGAGTTTGATTGACAGGCGATCTGACCAATCAAAAATCCATTTGTCCGACAAAGCAGTCAGTAGAGTTAGTAGATTAATTGTTACTAAAGGGGGCGGGTCTTTGCAAACAGTCAATTGCATCCAATGGAAATAACTGGCGCAGCCAAGAGTTACGTTTCTAAATGTAAATTGTGCCTGCTTATATATCACACAGTACCACAACTTCCAATAGGAAAATTCAACTGCAGTAGCCAAAATTCAACCTGAAGCACGAACCTCAAGTAACTTTGTGGGCGGGTCTTGGGCGCTATTGCTATTTTACCGGTGGGATAAATGACTCTTGCATCCTCGACGCAAATTCAAAAAGGGTTGTCTGAAATAGCTTTATTATTCATTTGGGCTAATGTGAAATAAACCAATCAGAGAGCGTCATCCGACATACCCTTTGGTGCGCATGTTGCATGACGGATATGTCATCATTTTGGCGGATTTACCAGGCGAGCGCCAGGAGCGGTCCACGACTAACGCTCTGTCAGGGCGGTGAAAGATAAAGAAGTGACATTGTATGGTTCCTGGTTCTTGATGAACAAACTAATTTGTCAGATGTCCTTATATACATATGGTGTCTTGCCACTATTGGGCAAACAGGTGTGATTTATCAAATCAATTAGCCTGAACAATTTTGGTAAATGTGTAAGCTAGATTTAGGCCTACATTTTTTTACATCTCCACAATATTTTTCCTTGTTATAATGTACGATTTGCAAAAATGCTAATCTGCTAAACTGCTGCATCTGTGTTGATGAGATAATCAATGTGTATACGCGTTGTGCACCCGCTACATTATGGCTAAGCGTGCACCGTTAAAATAGCATTATGAACAACGCGCCCACTGAATTAAAACCATTTTTTTCTGGTCAGTGGTGGAATTGTTTTCTGGAACTGCAAAATAGCACTAGGGAATGTTTGCGCCGAACACGCCCTTTTTGTGCCGAGAAAATTTCCTGTGGAGGGAACAGCATGCTTTGCGCAAGTGTAAAACAGGAATGATACATGCGTCAGTGTACAAAGTCATTTGCGCCGGTTGCAAGATACGGCCCATTGTCTTACAGATCATTAACTAAAATAAGTTGTTTTAAAGGTTTAGTTACCCGTTAAGGTAACTGTTTATTTTTTTGTGCGTAGCAGCTTTTCTGGTGCTGCTTCAGTTCACTCTCTGTAAAATATTTTTTTCCACAAACATAGCACAAATGATTCTTCACACCACTGTGTCTTTTCTGGTGTACTTTTAAACAATTCAGCCATGAAAATCCCTTTCCACACAAAGAACACACGTGAGGCTTCTCCTTTGAATGAACGTTCATGTGCTTCTTCAGGGAACTTGCCAAAATAAATGTTTTACCGCACTGATTACAGTTAAATGGTTTTTCTCCAGAATGAGAAAGCAGATGTACTCTAAAAGAACTTCCCAATCTGTAAACTCTTCCCGCACTGATCACATATGTACGGCTTCTTCCCGTGTGGATGGTCATGTGATCTTTAAGGCCTTCTTTTAGTGTGTAACTCTTCCCGCACTGATCACAAATGTGCGGCTTCTCCCTGGTGTGGATTTTCATGTGCCTATTAAGGCCTCCTTTTAGTATAAAACTCTTCCCGCACTGATCGCATGCGTCATGGCTTCTCTCCAGTGTGGATTTTCATGTGCTTATTAAGGCCTCCTTTTAGTGTGTAACTCTTCCCGCACTGATCACATGTGTGCAGATTCTCTCTGGTGTGGGTTTTCATGTGATACATAAGCTTTGATTTAATTATGAAACTCTTCCCGCATTGATCACATTTGTGTGGCTTCTTTCCATAGTGGATTTTCATGTGATGCATAAGCTTTGATTTGATTATGAAACTCCTCCCGCATTGATCACATTTGTGTGGCTTCTCTCCAGAGTGGATTTTCTGGTGTCTGTTTAGGATATATTTAAATGCGAAGCCTTTTCCGCATTGATCACATTTGTGCGGCTTCTCTCCACTATGAACCGTCATGTGGTGTTGTAAACTTTGCTTATATATGAAACTCTTCTCACATTGAGGACATTTATAAGGCCTCTCTTTACACGTGGCTTTCAATGTGTCTCATAAGCTGTTCTTTTAGTGTGAAACTCTTCCCACACTGATCACAAGTGTGCAGGTTTTCTCCAATGTGGAGTTTCATGTGATCATTAAGGGTTCCTTTCACTGTGAAACTCTTCCCACATTGATTGTGCGGCTTCTCTGTAGTGTGGATTTTCTTGTGTCTGTTAAGGAGATATTTTACTCTGAAACTCTTCCCGCATTGATCACATGTGTGCGGCTTCTCTCCAGTGTGGATTTTCATGTGTCTGTTAAGGAGATATTTTTGGGTGAAACTCTTCCCGCACTGATCACATGTGAAAGGCTTCTCTCCGGTGTGGATTTTCATGTGCTCTTTAAGATGATGTTTGTATCGAAAGTTTTTTCCACACTCAGAGCAAGTGAAATTTTTGATGGCTCTCCTCGGCACAAGTTTACTTCCAGTCTGTGAGCAACTCAAAGGTTTTTCTTCAGTTTTGACACGATGTTCCTCCTCAGCTTCATCCAGTTCTTCACTCTTCTTAATCTCTACCGTCATGTCTAAAATGAAAGTTAAAACGTTAAAATTTTCAGTAAATCATTAAATATTCTGTTAAATATTTGCTCTAATGTAGTGTAACAAATTAGCTCAAAAGAAATATAATTAATCAATCATAACTTCTTATAATTAATTCATAATTGGAAGGATTTAGGACTCGTTCACAAGTGTGGTTAGACCTGGGCCTTGCCGTTTGTTCATGCTGGCCACGAGCCCATCAGACAATCCTTGTTGGCGAGCCCTTAATATAATGCTATAGTGTAATATTCTGTATCATAATTTTATTTAATGAGAAGAACAATAATTGTAGCAATATATTTTTGTTGAGTGACAATTTGACAACCTTACTGTGCGATTACAGCACAAATCGCCATTACACCGGCTCATGTCGTTTAACGCAGTTGTGCATTATTGTTTTAACGTCTCATTGTTTTGTTTAGGGATCGATCTCTCTCACACACACACACACACACACACACACACACACACACACACACACACACACACACACACACACACACACACACACACACACAACAAACGTGTGTGTTCTGCAGAAGAAGAAATTCCTCCAGAGTCCAGATTTTGTAAGTGTGTGAGTCAACTTTGTCAGAATTTAAACCATTAAAGAACTGCTAAAGTTTCATAACTTTAATGTTTTACAGCATCATAAATGAAGATTAAAAATAAACACCAACCTATCTGTTGTTCAGTGTCTTCAAGCTTCACTCTGAGGGGTTTTTCATCAGGATCACTCCTGTTCTCACTGTAATCTTCAATAAACTCCATTTTTATAGGTTTCTCACTGTAATCTTCAATAAACTCATTTTTTACAGGTTTCTGTTCTTCCTGCTGGTCTGAATGCATCTCTTCACTTGTAAATAGTGACTCGTGAAGTTTCAAATACTTCGTAAATCGTTTGTTTTGAATCAGCTGTTGCTGTTCAGAGCGCGCGTCTCCTCTTCTTCTGTTTCTGCCGGTTTGTGAAACTAACTTAAAGAGTGCCGTTGCGCCACCCGCTGGTCTGGAGTGTGAAGAGCGCATTTCTTCCTCTTTTTTATATATACATATTTAAAGATATAACAAGAAAACTAAAACATTTTATCTGTTTTCTCCGTTTTTATTTCTCACTTTCTCTCTTTATTATCGAAACATTTCAAGCCTACTCCTGATTGTCCATTAGATAATTTTTTGGTAGGCTATAGCTATAAGTCTGTCTCTTTCACATGCATTTTAGAAGCTTGATTGTTTCTGGGTGTCCACATTTGACACAGGTACTTTTTTTGTTTTTAGTTTGTTTTAAAAGATTTACAGTCATTTGTCACAGTCATTTAGTAATGTAGAAATATTTAATAATTCCAAATTGTCATTCTTAGTATTAAAAAGCACATCAAATACCCACATTTCTAACTTAGACTTCTATCTGAATTAAGGTTTCTGAATATTTCCAAAACATTCTTGAGTGAAAAAAAAATTAGACATACTAATTAATCATTTGTATAAGAGAAAGGAATAGTATTTGTCTCTCATTGACTTGGTTTGTAGTGATGGCAATTTCAAAACATTGCTTCATGAACCTTAGAAGCCATTACAAATCGTTAGTTCCGAATCAATGGCTCAGGCCTGTCGAACTGCTCGAGTCACGTGATTTCAGTAAACGATGCTTAATTACGTCATAACTGTTTCGGAACCAACGACTGTAAAAAATAGTTCGGAACACTTCTGAATTTCAATAGTTCACCGCTAGGGGCGACTGTGGGTTGTAACTGTAGGAAGTGTCTGTGGGTTTTACCTGATCTCTGATCAGTTTATACATTTGTAGGCTATTTAATTAGACATTAGTAGTCCTGTTTAGCTGAGCCATTCATAGAACTAACCAAACAAACAATGACAATTGATAAAATAACATATATACGCTTGGTAATTTTGTTAGATGACTGGATCATTACATTTGAAAGATTTTACTTTCAATAAAACATTTGAAATAGATTTTTGTAAAAGGTGTTTTTATGCATTTTTGGCCCGGGTTTTTGTATTTACACTGTTCTGACCACTAGGGGTCACCATGGAGATGGGTGTCGGATTGTTTTGATTGCTTCAACTGTTTCAGTGTTTGATGAAGTGTTATGACATGTAGATGGATTACAAAATGCTGATAAGGACCTTTTACCTTTTTATAAATTAATCACATCAAAACACATTTAAAAAAAAACCCTAACTAAAAAAGAGAGTCATATTTGTTTGTTGACTGATGCTGTCGATGTTATAGTTTAGTTGGACATTATGGTTTGTGGGAAACAGAGAAATATTGACTTAACAAAACAACAAAAGACAATGAAAGACTTGATCAGGCCAAACATTGTAAGATCAGTAGGCCTATTATGTCAGCAAACTTGTGCTTTCAACAGCCCTGAATACAAATATGCACTAAAAGTCATGATTAGAGATAAAGATACACATATAAGCAGGTTAGAATATAAACTGAAGGCCTGAATAAATATAATGTTTTGAATAACACATGTATTTTTGTAACTGCTGCTCAGGTCTTTTTCTCGCCTTCTCCTTTCACACTTAGTGTTTTATTTTCATTTATATTTTAACTTCTCAGAACGGTGTGTGTTTAATGGAAACACACACATGCATGATGTATTTTAGGTAGCCACCTCTTAAAATACAATAAGGTCTGGTCGTGTCTCTAGAATTTTCTGTATAGTCTGCTAAAATAATAAATGTAGCCTACTGTAAAAAAAAGAAGCATAAAGTAATTAAATATCACGTAGATTTTTGCATATCAACTTTTAAAAATGTTATACGATAACATCACAGCAAGTGAGAGATTAGAAATGTTTGTGAAAACCCACTAGGTGGAGCTGTTGTATTGATTTTCAACCTTTTAGACCATTTTGGAAGACGTAAACAACACTGGTCCAGAAGCACTTCCTGTTTCAGTTTTTTTAACACTACATAAAAGCTGGGATAAAATACAACCAACAGAACATGTAAAACTGAATCAAAAAGTTAAACAAACATCTTTAAGATGTTTTCTTTACATGTGAAATAAAGAAAACAGTTACAAACTGAAACAGGAAGTGTTTCTGGACCAGTGTTGTTTACATCTTGCAAAATGGTCTAAATAATCTTTGATATTTCAAAAGGTTTTTTTGTGACGTGGCTCTAATAATCATTCAGTGTTTGCTGTGTTCTGCACATTCTTCTTCTATCAAAGACTTTTTGTTCTGAATTCATAAACTAGACCGACCACCGTGGACACGCCCACCAGAGCACAATGGACCAATCAGATCACAGCTTCGGTGAAACCACAACATGAGTTCAGTCCTGTTAGATTGTCCTGTTTGTCAGTCCTGTTATAGTCCTGTCAGTCGGTTAAACCGAGGCCCTGACTCTCTGTGGTCACAAAAAAATCCTAGCAGGGACGTGCACAGGGGGGTTGCTCAGGTTGCCCGGGCGCGAATTTATTTTTGCAGGATGGTAGGGGAAGACTCATCAATATTCATTAGGGAACTCATCCCTGATTGGTCTACCTCTAACCCCACCCCTAAACCTAACCGTCACTGAGGACTGATGACCTACCCCTAACCCCGCCCCTAAACCTAACCGTCACTGGGGTTAAGACCAATCAGGGATGAGTTCCCTAATGAATATTGATAAGTCTTCCCGTACCACCCTGCAAAGAAAAAAATTTCGCTGCCCGGGCAACTGCCCATTTGCCCTTCTCGACCCAGATTCCCTTCCGAGAAAAAAAAAAAAAAAGAAATCTTACAATGGATGCAGAATTTGACGTAAGCCTAGAAAAAAATAAATAAAATAAAAATCGCAGCCTTCTCGTCACGAAAGAGGAAGAAGAAAAAACATGAGAGTGAATTGCGGGAACAACAGTCAGGTAAACTTGTTTTCTCTCCTCTCTAGTTTGATGTCAGCAAAGTTTGATGGTTTTTGGTCTTGCTAACCTAGCTGGGCAGGCAGTGCATCTCTTGCATCACTTTTTGCCTGACAAAAGTGAGAGTAAAATACAATAATGTATTACATTTGTTTTTGATAAACGACAAAGTGCAACAGTGTTTGTTTACTGCAGCTCGGAAAACATAACCGCGTCGCGTACGTGTTGCGTTCATATGCGCGTGCACGAAATGAAACTCGCATTTTTCAAGCAGAAATATGTGGAGACCAGACATACATGCACGTGAATGATGGCACTCCCAATCAAAGTACACATTATAAAGACACTACTTATCTAGTCTCAGTGTAGTTAAAAACTCTAAACAACTGCACTAATTATGCAAGATTGACAATTTGACATTGATTGACCATTGATTTATAGGCTATATTGAATTTAAAATGTTGATTAGCTGGACATACTGGTCAATATGAATGCAAATCCCTCAGTAAATAATAACCATAAATCAAGATTTGCTTCAACATGCATACATTTTTTTTTAAATCATTGGCTACTGATTCCGAAAATAGGCTACCCAGGCTGTAGAGAGAACCTAAGTTAATCCCAAAAGCCAAAGTTCAGGGTTGTACTTTATTATTTTCTTCTTATTTATGTTTACGTTAATATTCACTTGTTAACATTCTATTAAAAAATGCTTTATTCAGTAAATATTGTTTGTTTGAACCTCATTCTGTTCTATATTGTTGTATTTATTCTTTGACTGTTTTGTTTAAAGGAGGGGGGGGTTGTATTGGGCGGTATTGTGAGGCAATGGCAAATGGTTTACATAGCTCATGGTATCACAGATCAGGTAGAGGGCCCCTTTTTCTCTGGGCCTCAGGGGGAGGTCAGGATCGGCAAAAAAGGATTGTATTTTTTCACGAAATCTTAGTGTTTTTTTTTTCAATCAATCCAGATTATTATTTTTTTTTTAAATTATAATAATACTAAAAAAACAATAAACAACAATATGAGGAACTCTTTTGCTCATGTGTCTCATCTCTGACGTTTTGCAATCTTTATAAATAATAATAAGACCATAAGATGAGGCATTGTGTTTGGACATAAACCTGGCCAGATAAGGCCATTGAAAGGCGGGATCCATTGGGCGATTATCCTGGATCCATGAAATAACTGGCTTTTAAAAATAAAAATCTTCCTGACTATATGGGAATTTAACATAGGGGGGTACTGACTTATGCACCCTGTATTTTAAGGAAAAACATTTATTTATGTATTATACATTATTCATTCACAAAGAAAATTTGTGTCCTTAAAGGTTGGAGTTTTCCTCATTTTTCTAATTAAGGCATTAAGATCAATATCCAAAAGATGATTTTTTATTCCTCTTTTTAGGCAACTTAAGCATGGGTGCCAACACTTATTCACAGCACTGTACAGGTCACTTTTACTGCAGCTTATAATGATGATTAGATTGAATCTGAATCAATATCAGAAACTGGAAGGCGATGATCACATACTGTAGTCTAATATAGGAACATGTTGAGTAGTGAATATACACTTCCAAAACAAAAAAAGTGTCCATATCAGTTTTAAGGCCTTCAACACTGTAAAATAACATGTTGTTTTCCATGTTCAGTCAGTCGGTGCTCCAGCAGGATCTTTAGGAGAGACATGCTGTCTCTAGACCATTAAACTGAGTTCAAATGAATCAATCTGAAGAAAGTTTCATGTAAATTGGTCATAAACTGCTGATAAATATGAAATGTCCCATGATGTTCAATATTTTGACCTTTAGTCTAGATCATGATAAACACAGCTTTGTTCTATTATTTAAAAATTGTATATATCAACATAATATGACTATGATATATTAAGCAGATCTGTAGTATTAAAAACAAAGTTTCCACTGCACTGGTCATCTTGTTTTCACACTTCGTCTCCCTCACACACGTTCACATGCACAAAAGCAGAAGTAACTGCAGTGTTTTAACACTTTTAGCTCCTGACAGCTTCAGTTTCACATGACACTGTTTATTAATGTTTGTTTTAGCAGAAGCGCTTTACTGTTAAAGTGTTTTTACACCTACAGTTCTTATCTCTCATTTGCCATCAGCTGGTCACTTGCTTTAATATTTGCACAGAAATGCTGTCCTGAAGTCCTCTGTGTTACTGTAAAGCTGTGGTGAGTCAGTTGGCCGATGCAGCTGATGCCTGTGGTTTAGTTGAGTGTGGTTTGTGTGGACAGATCTCAACCCAAAGACGCAACTGAATCTGACTCTAAGAGCGGGTGAAAATACTGTAGAGACACTTGATCAGGCCAAACACCTGTGGATCAGGGGGTTCAACAGACGTGTGCCTAAATGTGCTAAAATAGTCACGATGAGAGATAAAGATCACGCTACGAGCAGAGTGGAAAATAAACCGAAGGTCTGACTAATGTTCACACATTTATATTTTGCCACTGTGCGATTGTGGTCCAATTTCTTCTCAGCTTCACGCTTGTTTTTTCCACTTCAGTGGTCAACAACTTCGTAGAACTGTTTAACTGTTCAACAGAAACAGCCATGATAAGATCAATGTTTATCACCTTTTAAAAAACATGCCTTAAGTTTAAATATGAATTCACTGAATATTACACTAATTCATCATTTTTATTAAATAGTTTTTTCATTGCCTAGTAGTTTTAAGTTTCTTAATGAATAAATGTAAATAAATGCAGAATCCAGAAGAAATATGAAGTGATCATGTTTTAAAACATAGATGTCAGTGGGATATTGTTATAGATCTGCTATTCTCGATTGTTATATTAGTCTTGTTTGGTGCTATTGTGAAAGCTAAAGACACATGATCTGAATCAGTTTTGACATGTATTTATATTTCAAGACAAACCAAATAAAGATGTTGAATATATTAAACAAAGAATTGAGCTGCATTTGTTGTGATGTCTGCAAAGGTCAAGAAGGAGGCCAAATAATTTAAAAGATATATTAAAGCATGTTTATTTAATATCGTACAAAAGGAGGCATACAGTTATAAAATGACACCGATATTGAATATGACACTGATATTGAAAACAATAATCAAACAAAAACACTGCTCAAAAGCTATAAAATAAAATACATTGATATCACTTAATATTGAATATAATGAACTAATGTTATAATGTTTGACCATTTGACCTTGATTTAATGCCACACCAATACGCTGATTTCACGCAGCTGCCATTTTGAAATCGAAAGCGAGGCTCCGGTGGGAAGAACCCCGGAAGTACAGATAGACAACAATGCCTTGGAGTACCAACCTGAAGCTGCTGCTGCGATTTACACTATTGGATAGTAATATCCAATATAGGATATGTATATAATTCGTTCCTGCTTCTTTTTAAAGTTCTGAATTATATATAAAAAAAAGTATTTTATTTTGAAATGAATTTCACTGTACCTAAAGTATGAAAGAAATGTATGAACATTTTTTAGAATAACTAAACATTAAACACAACAATACGCCATCGCAGTCGCGACTCTCCCATGATTAAAGGCGACACTTCCGGTTTTCTTCCTACCGGAGCCTGAAATCAGCATATTATGCTATTTTAAAATTTCCTAATATTGTTATGGAGTCTCCTGCAACATGTTTACATGCATCAAAGGTTAAAAAATCTGTTTAATTTCCTCATAATAATAATAATATACATTTGCACATCACCACATTTTCAATGATTCTCAAACAACTCGTCAGAGGAATTAATCCCTCTAAATCCCTCCTTTCCTCTGATTGGCCAGAAGGCTCAGTCTGTTGTGATTGGTTTACCGCGTACCTCGCGCATGACGAAAACAAAAACGGCAATTGCCAAAACAATGTAAACTCTGCCTGTCCTGAAGCTTCCTACACCTTTTTTTTGTGGAAACTGTATCAATAACAGTGCATCAATGCAATGTAGTCGAGCTCTAGCGTGAATGATTGATGTAACATAATTTACGTTGATAAAACTAATCTTGCTCCATGCTTAATCTTTTCTCAAAGAAGTGAGAACGACATATAATCTGCATTAATAGACACATGCTGTGTCCGAAATCCCCCATTACTCACTATATAGTGGACTATATAGTGAGCTCGCCATTTTGTAGTGCTGTCCGATTCGAATGTATAGTGATGATTATTGTACACTATATAGTCCACTCAATGTATCCCAGAATGCATTTTGAAAAGTAGTGTACAACCGATGGTCACTTACCTAAGCCCTACATACCATCATGCATTGCGCTGATCGTAAAAATAAGTTATAATCATGTGTGTACTAGCGCATTATAACAAAAACGGCCAGAAATCACCTTTAGTTTTCAAATTTTGGAGAAATAAGCTCAGTATAATGTAATGTTTTTATTTTAAAAATATATTTCGCCCAGAGCCTGCTCGGCACCAGCTGACAGATGATGTAATCAACGGCGCTGAGAGACGATCGAGTAGTGGTGCGAAAGTGGTGTTTCTATTATGCTGGTGAGCTCACTATATAGTGCTCTGCTCTCTACCCCATATATAGGGGTTAGGGAGTAGGGGTTTGAGTGGAGATTTCGGACACAGCAACAGTTTTAGGTATTATAGGCCCACAGCTGCTCAGCAGAAGTATTTCAGTAATAAGCCAGTTAGCAGGAGACCTACACAATATAAAACTCAAAACTAAGTATTTTGAACACAACTTTCTAGAGCAAGCGGTTCTCGAATCCTGCATTGAACTGTGAGCAGTCGTCAATAATAAAGGGAATTATTTAGAATTACACTGCTGTGGTAATCCTAGCCCCGCCCATCATTTGGCCAATCCATATATGGGTAAAAGGGCGGGCTTTGTGTGAGACTGAGCCAGCCAGTTGACCCGCCTCGTCAGCTAAGCAGCCTCAGCTTCTGAAGTGTACTACCCTTTGCTGGTAAGTTGTAGACACCTTATATCATTAAAATTAGGGCTCAGTAAGTGATCACATTGCTCCATCTCAAGATTGTGTAAACAATGTAGCTTACAAGGATAATGAAAACAATTTATAATTATTTGAAGAAGCAACATGATTACAAATATAAAAACAACTTTATTGCATAACTTTATTATGACATATTGGCTTTTTTAGAACTTTGACACTAATTAGCAACATGTTTCCATGTTCATTAACAAGGCGGCGCTTCAGCAGTGTTGTGCATGAAGAGATGCATGGAGATTCTCAGAAATTAAACAAACAAACAAACAAAAAAAAAACGGACAAAAATCCATTTAAAGGTACAATATGTAAGAATTTTGCAGTAAAATATCCAAACACCACTAGGCCAATGTTATATATTTTGTTTAGTTGATTACTTACAATATCCCAAATATTTCCAACTGCCAATGGCGTCATGTCCGCGTTACCCTCAGTTTCTGCCACGTTTGACCTCACACTACCATAGTAACCATGGCGACAGACGTGGGCAACTGGGTTATGCCTGTTAGCAGGACGCTCACGCTGTTGTTGTTTTGTTCAAACATTTTGGACCATAACAAGCAGACTTTGAGACAAAAAAATGACTGAAATGAAGATCAACATCTTTCGAGATGCCGAGAGCTCCACGTTCGCGACTAACCTTGACTTGACAGAGACGCGAGTTTTGCATGTACTTTATTAGACAGTTGAGAAAATGTACATAAAACTAATCAATGTTATATAGTTCAACATGATTAGTGTGATAGTGTAACTGTTAGAGCAAGTGAAACAGCACTGCATTACCTCAAGTTTAATTTGTCTAATAAACTGGCCTGTGTGAGTAATTCAGTACTTGCGTGTAGTTCGGTAAAATGAAATGTCCTTATTCCTTTATATCCGCGGGACTCGCGTGTGGTGCTGATATCTGTCTCTCATTAGCAATCGCGCCCTGCTTCATACAACAGTCATGATAAAAACATCAATGATTTCACTAATCTATAAACAGTATTAGATCCATCAGTTTGATGACAAGATCCATAATTCCGCTTAATTCGGATGTTGCGCACCCTTGGACACAAGGTCTTTAAAGGGGCAACATTGAAGTTGTGATCAGAAGATGGAGTAATTAAAGAGAAACAAAAGAAAACAAATACAGTACGCGAGACCACAGGGACGTTACAGCGGAAAATACGTCATCAACCTACGCCTTTGTTATTGTAAAAGGTTAGCGACCCCTGGTGGCCAAAAATCCTGCATATTGTACCTTTAACATCACATGATCAGTTTGTGATGATGTTTGACCTTTTCAGCTAAACTAATTTGATCTAAATTGATCAAACGTTATAGCATTACAATCAGAATGGACTAAAAAATTATTTAGAAATCTACAAGGCACATTCACAAAATACAATATTATAATTTTGTGTTAATAAGGTAACAAAATGACAGAGAATTAGATTAACGACTCATGGCAACACCTGCATACACCACATCATCCTCTTTTGGGACTCTCTGTAAGAAAACAAACACAAAATCAGATAATTGTTTGTAATTGTCTCATGTTTTTTCTCATTGTGGATAAAGTTGAAACATTTCAAATTAAATTATAATAAAGTGAAGGGTTGTGGTCAAAATCCCGTGCCTCTTCAGCATATATATATATAAATATATATCATATATCCTTTTGAAGGATTATGTATTTATTTTATAAAATCAATAATTAAGTATATTCATTGTTACTTAATAATTTATTGACATATATATTTATTCTTTGTGCTTTTGCTTGTGAAATCATATTCTTAAATGCATGCTGATGTAAGTCACCAGCTTCTTTTAGGTGCACAAGGCCATTTGTCTATTTCTCTGGTATCAGGAGAAAGGTTCATGGATCCTAAAGGCGTCGTGAACACACATGTCCAACACATATGATATTTCTCTGTACAGATGGTCAAGCTCTATTGAGCATTGTTATATTGAACTTTAATTGTTGTATTAAAGTGTATTCTTTCTATTATATTTCTTTTCTGGGGAGCAAATGTTCTGTTTTTCTCCCAAACGAGTGAATGTGTTACCATTATGTTTTGGTACACTTAACTGATAATAAGCTGCTCAGACTCTCTTCAGCCTTGATAGGAGCTCTTATTTGCTAGTGTCCTATGTGAATGTGGTAACAGTGAAAATACTAGGGAAATAGGGATTTGCTTTATGTTTGAGTGTAAAAACATAAAAGGGTCATTGAAGCTAATAGTTTAAGGCATCATTTCTTTGTTGAAGTCTTACTCCAGTTAGACTAAAGTTTAGTGTTAGTCTTCTTGGATGCAGGTTAAGGAACCACTGCCATTATTGGAGATTGAATGAGTTGTTGTTCTGGACATACTGGCGCCAGCAACCCAAATCTGTGAACTGGAAGGTCATGATGTACCTCTGAGTGTCAGATGCATCATCGATGGAGATATGCTTTGTCTATCTGTATATATGTGGAAAATTACTGTGTTTATCTATTTCTCAGCCAATGAGAATCATTCAACGTGTAAGCAATGACGTATCTTAGACCTTGGAAATGGTATAACTGCTGTGATCTTTGTAACTGTAAGCGAGGCGGCCTACGAACTCCTGTGTGAGTCTTGAAGCTGACTTCTGCTGATGAAACTGCAAACTATGTTCAGTGAACTTTCTTTAATTTTTTATAATTCTGACTCCGGGTCTTCATTCTTCATATCTGGTTCTGGGTCTTTTAACTGTTAACCCCTAACAAAAGTTACATTTTCCTGACATTTTCAAACACAAATCCAAATATTTCCGGAGACCAGGCCAGAGACACAAAGTAATAAATTATTATCTTACCACTTTGCGTATTTTTTGTTTGTAGAATGTTGGATCGGCATAAGTTATATCTTCCCCAAGCTGATCTGTTTCTACAATAATAACACAAATGTTAAAATGCAACACTTTTAGGCCCAGTTTCACAGACAGGGCTTTGATTAAGCCAGGATTAGGTTTTAGTTCAATTTTTTATTTATTTATTTAACCCTTATTTAACCAGGGAAAATCCTTTGAGTACAAGTCTCTTTTGCGAAGGAGCCCTGGCCAAGAAGGCCGCAGTAAAGGTTCGACATAAAATACAAAACAAAAATAAATACAACAAACATACAAGACAAGAATTAGGACATTTAAGTAACATTCATCAAAAAACAAACAAAAAAACCATTATTGATGTACATCTTGGGACAAATCAATGGCAATGACTTAATTTTGGATATGTCAGTGCAAGTTGCTTTCAGTTAAAACAGCTCAAACACACATTTTAGTCTGGGACTAAACTTAAAGGGATACTCCACTTTTTTTGGAAATAGGCTCATTTTACAACTCCCCATGTTAAAAAGTTGAGTTTTACCGTTTTTGAATCTCATTCAGCCGATTTTCTGATATTTAGAGAAATATCAGTAACCAGACAGTTTCTGGTCTCATCGACTTCCATAGTATATTTTTTTTTCCTACTATGGAAGTCGAATGGGAACCCGAAACTGTCTGGTTACTGATATTCTTCTAAATATCAGAAAATCGGCTGAATGGATTTGAAAACGGTAAAACTCAACTGTTTAACTCTGGGGAGTTGTAAAATGAGCATATTTCCCAAAAAGTGGAGTATCCTTTTAAGCCTTGTTTGTGAAAATCTTCAATATCTTTACAAAAAAGTGCTTCCAGTTCACTAAAATCAACCACATAACTTTTCAAATGGCCTGTAAAAAAAGGCACTTTATATATATAGTTTTAAAATATTCCACTGTTTATACCTGCAGGTATAAATGTATCCTGTATATACCTGATGTCATATATTTGCATACTGAAATGTTTGTTTTTTTACCAAATATCTTGATTACATGGATTTTTGGAGTTGACAGCAGTTTTAACAAATAGTCAAATTGTCAAGTATTTAACACTATTCTTTTTGTGCAAATGTAAATGCTAAATGCAAATGTAGTTATAACTTGCCTTGTTGTCCTGATTTTTTAATCTTCCTGTATATGCAGGTTACAATAGCAACCATCACCAGAAAAGTTACAATAGCACCAGCAATTATCAGCACAACATCGGTTTCAGTATTCTGTGCTGTTATGACAGAGAAACAGGTATTAGAGTTAAACTAATAGTGTATGATTGTTTTAGTCTGATTTGTAACAAGCATTTATTCATGCACATTATTTAAAAAAAAAAATCATGTGCATCATAATGTTTAATCAAAATAACTTCCCCTCATTCTTGTAGCATCTCTTCTCCCATGAAGTGGGCGGGCAATTTTACTCTGGATATACGTGTGATATGCAGATATACACTATCTATTTGACACCCATGCACTTTGAAAGCATAAATACCAAACTGTTTTGAAATGAAAATATATATAATGTAAATTAAGGGTGTGATGAAAGCATCTCTTGATTGCATTAAACCTTCTCTGTCATAATTTTAAAAGTATATTTTCATCTTATAAAGGCATATTTCATTTCTATAAATAATGTTATTTAGTTCCTTCATGCCACATAGCACACATATTCAACTAATCTGTAAAACTGCAAAATTCACCAATCAACAGCTGACATACCTTCACATGTGTGACAGAGTTGAGTGATGTCCAGATGTGTGGTCTGGTTGCTGACAGGATTGTTGATCACACAGCTGTAGGTGTTTTTATCCTGATATTCCACCTCCAGATGCAGAGAGATGCTGCTGCTGAGATCACACACACTGATGCTGGACATTACACTCATTCCTGCGTACCAGGAGAGAGTCGCCTTTGACACATTCATCACTGAACACAGCAATGAACATGATGATGATGATGATGATGATGAAGGACAGTATCTGCTAATGGTAGGAACGGGCAGAGAAGCTGGAAATTTTTAAAGCATAATTCAACATAAATGTTTGTCGCCTCATTGGCTGAAACATGTCTCTAAAATAAAATAAAAAAGGGACATTTTAACACCAATATGAATGTAATATAAATAGTAATGCAGCAACATATAGGGCCTTTTTTTCACCTGGTCACCTATATATGTGGTTTCAACAACCAGATGCAGTTTCAGTTCTAGATTCATCTGGAATGCGTCCCAGACCACCTCTGGAGGTGGTTTGAGTGATCGGATTTGAAAAGTAATCTTGAAAGTAATTTGGAGAGCATTTACTCCTGGTCTATTCATGATCGGATAGATATTTGATCAGAGAAAACAAATGAAATGACCAGGTTAAAAAAGGGTTTGTATATTCATATTAAAATGTAATGGCGTATTTCTGGCATGATTTTTTTTTCACCCAAACCAGTTTAGCACAAATTTTGCCCTGTAGTCAATTTCATTGGTGAAAGCTGATTTTGAACAGAGATGGCGACAAAGAGGAAAACTTACACAGGTTTTCCTCTTCTTTGCCATCTCTGTTCGAAATCTGTAATTGCAGTTATTTGAGAAATTATCAACTTCACATGGGTCAACTTTATTATCAACTTTTCACGGCACAGTGTGGATTACCGTCAGTTACCGTGCCGGTGTGGATATTGTCATTCAGAATCACAGATTTTTGGAAGTATTGCCAACATAAGAATTTTCATTGGAAAACGTAATCTGAATAAGTAACATCCACTTTTGTTCTGACCAACTAAGGGGGAAAGCATTGCAGTAAATCAAGCTGATTAAATCTAACGATCGCTTATCACGTCAAACCATGCAAAACACTGGAATTAAAAACATTATTACAAGCTTACCGTTTTGAATCGAGCTAAGCCTTAGGCAAGAAGATAGTTTTAAACACTGGCTGGTTATGTACTTGCTCAAAAATTTATTTTGGATAATTTTTAACCCAAAAGAGTTACGGACTGGAGCTTTAAGGTTAGGGTGGAGGGTAGGTTTAGTATTTGTTGTAGCATTGTGTAGGCCGGGGGTGTCCAAACATGTTCCTGGCCACTGTCCTGCAGAGTCCAGCTATCAACCCTAATTAAAAACACTTGAATCAGCTAATCAAGCTCTTCAGGATTACTAACCTGTGTCTCAATTCAGAGGCTGCATCCTTCGAAGGCCGAATGAGCCACAGCGGCACAACGAAGGCTGTCCCAATATAAAGGCTCATTCAAATGCGGCCTTCATTTGTATAGGCCAGAGAATTAATTGCACGCCAATGACAACAGGATTTTTTAAAGACATGATTTTTTTTTTAAAGAAATTCCAGGATTACACTTTTTAATGTTAGTATTGGGTTTATAGATCTAATAATACAAAAAGTGTATATATATATATATATATAGTGGTTCAACTGTTGACATATTTACTAAAATACAATTTTATATAGTTTACACTCTTTATTGTGTACTGAAATGGACAATTTGTGATCCCTGTTTTGTTGAATATACAGTTAGCATTCAAAAGTTTGGGGTCAATATGATTTTTTTTTTTTTTTAAGAGATGAATAGCTACTTTTCTTCTGGAAGGACGCATTAAAGGAGAACTCCGGCACAAAATGAACCTATGGTCTAATAAAACATTGGTACCTAGTTAACTATTCTCTGAGATTTGTTTTCATGATAATCTAATGTAAAGAGTTTTATCCCTAAAAACTGTTTAGCGTATAACGCTAGTAATGGGGGCATTGACTAAGTAAAAAGAAACCGCTAGTTTATACCACTAATGACTCAAAATAGCCCCACACTAACACAGTAGCCTAACATAATGAGGGTCCACATGCAAAACGAAGCATTGAGAACTGTGTAAGTGTACAGACAGTTTAAAAGTGGGGTGTGTGATTTATTTTATAAAGACAGGCTGTGTCTGAAATCTCCACTCAAACCAACTCCCTACCTCCTATGTAGGGGTAGGGAGTAGAGCACTATATAGTGAGCTCGCCAGCATAATAGAAACACCACTTTCGGACACTACTCAGATCGTCTCTCGGTGCCGTTGATTACGTCATTGCTGTCGCCCGTCCGTCTTTTTTGATCAGCGCAATGCATGATGGTATGTAGGGCTTGGGGTAGTGACCATCGGTTGTACACTACTTTTCAAAATGCATTCTGGGATACATTGAGGGGACTATATAGGGTATAATATCATCACTATACATTCGGACAGCACTACAAAATGGTGAGCTCACTATATAGTCCACTATATAGTAGTGGGGTATTTTGAACACAGCCACAGTCTACTTCGTGTATACAGACAGGAGCCATTTTTGAAAACAGTCTCGACTAGTCAAACCACGAACGTCGTGCGAGTGAGCTGAAATTTATGAAGTTCAATGAACTTCTGAACTGTATGAATATTGTTCGAAATACCCACTACTAAATAGCGTTCATGGTTTGACTCAGTCGAGACTGTTTTCCAAAGAAGGCTTCTGTCTGTATACACAAAGTGCACGAAGTGCGTCTTTATAAAATATCTTCTTATTAAATGGTCTGTACACTTATAACGTTCTCAATGCTTCGTTTTGCATGCAGGGACCCTCATTATGTTACTGTTTTAGTGTGGAATAGGATTATAATATGGTACTGACACAAATTCTTATATTTCACTTACACAGGAGTTCTAGTCACTAAAAAAGAACCATAGAGAGTTGGTCATTTGCTTAAATTAAATAAAATATAATTGTAACCATTGTTGTGTTTTGCTTCGCTGAATGTTGAAGTCTGTGACTCAAGTTTGATCAATTGCAAGATAGTCACAAATATAGGGATTATATAAACACAATTAAAAGTTTTTGTCAAGGACATTGTTGTTAGCTACAAGATTATAAAATATAATTAATTGACATTTAATATAGTAATGTTATACATAATTATTCAATATATATATATATATATATATATATATATATATATATATACATACACACACACACACTTCCTTTTAAACTGAATTACTGATTTCTTGTTGCATCACCTCACCATGGGAAGAGGATTACAATAATATAACTGTTCCAAGTGACCAACCAAAGGGAACAATTATCGCCACAATGGTGACTAAAACATTTTAGGAAAATTAACATAAATTTATGAAATTCAGAAATTCAGCGTATGTGATGTTCTCTCAAAATTTTCAGTCGTATTAACAATTCAACATTTAAGATGACTTTGGGAAATGAATGAATGCAAACAGATAATAATAACTTCAGAAGTGGAGGAAATGAGTGAAAAGTCAATTAATATTTTCCTCATGCACCTTAAAAACCACACTCAGACTATCAAATAATCTTAACTTGGGTTTTCTGAGCAAACAAAGCACAGTATGTGAATAGCTCAGATCCTGGTCCGGACACGAGTCACGGATAAACTGAGATCCATACAGTAAGTCCAGACTGGACCTGTTCTCACATTTTCATAGCTTTAATCTGCAGGAATGCCTGCACACGTCATTAGTTGCTGTATATGTAATATGCGTTTGTGTAAATAACAGAATTATAAGACTTAATTTACCCATTAAATCTGTACAGAGGTGCGTGCAATATGTGCAACATGTTGTCAAAACTTGATTAATGGTTAATATTACCAGAAATAAGTAATATTCCACATTCTCAGACATGTTTTCCCACCCATCATTTTCCGTAATAATTGTCTCTATATGTGGTCAGACACATATTGTATAAAATTGGACCTGCTGTCGTGCTGACACAAGAGACAGATCATGAGAGCTCTATTCTGTCTTAATATTAGTAGTTGCTACTAAAAGTATTTTTCTCATTAGTTAAACTTTGTCTACTTTGGCTAAAAAAATACTATATAAAAAATTATATTTCATAATTTGAAATATAAAAATTTCAATTTATATTGAAATATATTCTATATAATGAAATTTATTCAATATAATGAATAAATTTGAATTCTCTACTCACCATAGACAGTAACACTAAAGGACTTCCTCAAAAGTTTTTTTTCAGTCGTCTCTACTCGATAAAGTCCAGAGTCTGTGGTTTTCATGTTCATGATGGTCAGAGATCCAGTCTGATGATCCATCTGCAGTCGGTCTCTGAATCTCTCAGCACTATTATTATATGAGATCTGCTGCCTTGTATTGATTGTAGCTATTACTACACCTGTAAATGACCACTCTAACGTATATTTCTGTCCTTCAGTAATATAAGGGTTCAGAGTGACAGAATCTCCCTCCAACACAGTCTTCACTTCATCTTTATCAGCACCAAACACTCCTGCGGAACAACAGACACTGTTAATCATCAAACATTAAGTTCTCATTTGGTTGATTCACTAAAGTACTTGTTAAATTCTTTTTAACAGAATCTTTTTAACAGAATCTGCATATCCCGGGTGATAGATGGCCACCAGAAACCACTGCCTAATAAGATGCACCAGGTTCTCGAATGCGACTCATTTAATTCCTCTGCCTAAATGACCTTCTGTTAGAGAGACAGCAGTTGCATTCATTGATCATGTAGTAATAAAAATAAAAATCTATTAATCTTTTTATTATAATATATTATATTATAATTTATTGAGAGTCATCAGTCTTCCAATGTGTAGGCCCTTAAATATGTGTACAGGATATATTGATTCACAGCCTATAGGGAGCTGATTGAGTATTTCAGGTTGATGAAGTTTATTGGAAAATCATTTAGGGCTGGTCAAATATTTAGAAAAACCTGACACAGAGTAAACTTGTTAAATAGATTAAAAACCAACAACAACAATGTGACCCTTTCCTTCAAGGACATTCAAAGTTCCAGTACAAGCCAGCTCCTTTGTTCAGTGAAATATTAAGAGTGGTTGACCAGACTCTCTGAGCAGTGGTCGGCAGTGGCTCAGTGGTTCAGGTTGTCTCACAAACCGAAAGGTTGGTGGTTCAATCCCCGGTTCCACCTGACCAAGTGTCGAGGTGTCCATGAGCAAGACACCTAACCCCAGCTGCTCCCGACGAGCTGGATGGCGCCTTGCATGTAGGGTGACCAGAAGTCCCGAAAAATTCGGGACAGTCCCGAAATCTAAGCTGTTGTCCCGAATCCCGAAATCGGCCTTAATTGTCCCGAAAATTATACTAAAGCAAAATCTTGATATAAAATGTCTTATAATAAAATCATAAAAATCATCCGTTGTCCTGCAGCCGCAGCCGCGAGTACAGTGAATGTGCAGGTAGCCACTCAACTTTAGTTTTTTAAGCGTGTCAATTTCGCTCTTGACGCGCAAAATGGATTCAAATGGATATTCGCGTCTGGTTTGAAGGCAGCATTAAAGGAGTGAGTGATTTGTCACGTCACTGCGTGCAATAAAATACTTCGGCCGGGCCTTAATGTTTGATGTCGGGTTTCACTTGAAGCAAATCATCTGCACAATTATTTAGTTTTCCTATTTAATGACCGACAATTTAGTTTTAATAATAATTTTGGCATAAGGCTTATTAGCGTTAGGCTATAGCCTGAAAGGTCTGCTTTAGCCTGTGCACTGTTACAACAATAGGCTAACACTTTTTCTTCTTTTTTTCCACAAAATTTGATAAATATAAATTTTTTTTATATTTTTGTTGCAGACTAAAGACTAAAGACAGAAAAAAGGTTGGTTAAAAAAAATATTTTGAACAAAACTTGGGGCTATAGCAACACCAAGGGCCCCCTTTCATCTGATTGCCACTCCACAGTCTTTTACCACAATAAATATATATTTTTATTTTTTTATTGTTATTTCTTCTGCTGAACACAAAAGAAGATATTTTAAAGAATGTTGGTAACCAGACAGTTGATGTCACCCATTGACTTACATAAGAAAAAAATATTTTAAGTCAATGACTACCATAAACTGTCTGGTTACTAACACTATATAAAATATCTACTTTTCTGTTCAGCATAAGAAAGAAATTCTTTTAGTTTGAACAACATTGGGGTGACAGAATTTTTATTTTTTGGATGAACTTTCCTTTTACATTTCCTTTTCTGTCTTACAGTAAATAGTCCTTTTTTCTAGCTTTAGCAGAGTTGCATTCCAGGGACATCCGTGTTAGATGGTTCAGTCTTTCTTGTACCATTATTGACCGCAATTGAGATTTAATGAAAGATAATTTTGAATCTGTAAAAAAAAAAACATTTACACTGCATTTACAATTACATAAATTATATGATTGTTATTTTATTTAATAATTAAATATAAAATGATATCTACTTTTTCATTGAAGGGTAGGCTACTTTATGAAACCAAAACTAACAGTAGGTGGCGGCAATTCTGTCTTAATAAGCGAGTCATTCATTCAACCGATTTGTTCAAACAGCTGTTTGATTCATCGACGAAGCAAACGAGGAGTCATTTAAAAGGAAACCATTCGTTCAAAACGCGGATTCAGTAACGAATCTCCACTATCAGTTTCAGAGATTATTTCTGCTGTGGTTTCATTTTGAGATTTTCATCGGCAAAGTGACGATAAACTAAAACGTAACTCTAAATGTTAACTTAATGGCCTTGGATATTAGACCTTGATGTTCGTCAAAAAAAAAAAAAAAAACAGTAATTCTGCCGGTGTTTTTCACCACGAGTGAGTGGTGGGAGAAAAACACTGACATTCTGGATTCAGGCTGCAATAAATCATCGACGACTAGCCCCTATAAACATTTAAAAACGACTCCACGAGAAACAATTACCATCCAAATAGTGCTTAACTCATTAACTTCTGCTGCTTCTCTTGCTTACCTCGACATGCACGCGATCGGTGACGACGCAGGAGCGTGAAGATAACGGGCTGCTGCCGCTGCACTCTTCCACGGACACGGATGAAAGTGAACCAAAGTATTTCGTTAGTTTAGGAATTTTTGCATCGCTTTTCTGGCGCAAATTGTAGAGTTATTTTGATTCAGCGGTGAATTATGACAGTCAGGCACATTTTCCAATAACTTCTTGTTGTTTTATTATACACAAATCAACCACCTATGATTTGACAATCTCATTTTCTCCAGCCAATCACGGGCCCCCAAATCCCGCGGGCCCTGGGGCTTCAGCCCCGCCTAGCCCTTATGTTAATCCGGCCCTGTAAATGCAGTCCATTTACCATTTAGTGGTTTAAAAAGGTTGAATAATTTTTAAAGATTGTTTTCCTGTGTTAAATAGCTTAATAAGGTAAAAAATAAGCAGATTTTTTTTTAACACGTGAACAAAAACAAGGATAGTATTGCTTTTCATTGTGGCATGAAATTAAATTCCAAGCCCACGAGTAGACACGTAGCAATTCAGCCCTGATAAATAAATCACGTTCATAGCGGTCCAATCCGCCTCGGCCACATGCATAGACCCACATGCTACGCCACTGGCCATGAGTGTAGTGAATTTAACATGGCTCCTTTATAATAAGCACAAACATGGCACAAATGTTCACATTTGCAATTTGAAAATGGCAATTTCAAATTCACATTTGAAATTGATTCAATCATGTATTCTTCACAACATTAGTATGTCTTAAAAGTACCTCTTTGATGGAGTAGGAGAATAATCCATATCATCAGGACCAAAGAAGCCATCTCAAGCACCGTCAAATCCTGGGAGCACAATTTACTAACAATTAAAGAATATCATTCCGTTTAATATAATTTAATTCTCTACTGAAAATACATTAGGATCATTGATTTCTTTTTGTACGTCTGCAACTTACATTAAATGTTTACATTTGTTACAGACCGGAGGCTTCACTATCAGTCTTGAGAATGTGTGATCACGGATGTCTACAGACAAGAAAGGGCGGTTCTTGAAACGATGATGTAATGCTGAGGTTACATGCAGCTGTTTTTAGCCAAGTCTATTGAATAGAAATCTTACAGAATTTAGCTTAAAGGCACAATATATAGGATTTGTTTCATTCAGTTGGTGCTGCACATTGGTGGTGGTTGAGGAGATTTCCCCCTTCCATGCGTGAAGCGCTTTGAGTACCCTGAAAAGTGCTATAAAAATGTAACAAATTATTATAATCATTATTATTAAAGATACATCAAAATGTATTTTGAAATAAAATACCAAATACCTCAATTTTAAATATATTTAAATGACAGTGTATCAAAATAAACTACAGCAGCTACACCATGTATCAAAATAAGCTACAGTGTTTTTGTATTTTAAAAATACTACAAAAATACTTTTACAAGGGAGCAGGAAATTTCTTCGCAAACCTTCCATCAATTAGCCTGTTTGATCTGTCCCCTCACTGACTCAGTTGATACTGTAAACAATGTTTGATAGAGACAGCTTTTCTCTGCCCGAGTAATGCAATAAATCTGACATATGCAACCAGATAACACATCAGATTTTCACATATCAATTTGATCTCCAATGATGAAGGTTAGTTTTAAAGTAACCAACATTTTAACAGTTTGCGAATGACACATAATTGCAAAACCGACGAACGTAAAAACCATTGAAGTCCACCGGCAAATATAAACCCTCCCAAAGAAAGGTCATTTTAATTTTACTAATAAGTATTTTTGGTTGACCTACATCTGCATAATCATGAAGGTCTCTAGAATCACCCAAACAAAACAAATCTTACAAGAGATCTATAGTTTTTATACTTAGTCAAAAGTCCAAGCAGCAACTTGGTCGTGGGCAAATGGCTTGTATATCACAGGGAAAAGTGGTATACTGTGTTAATAGGTTAATAAATCAAGTTTATTGGTCCTTTAACTGCCCCAATAAGAAAAAGGCATTTTTGTGCATTTCTTATCTCCTAATGCTGCTAGTCACCTGCTAGTGTTTTAATTTTTTTTCCCAAAATGTTTTAAATATCCGCCTCTACCAAATGGTTGATGTCACTAAAAGGTAAAGAAAACAAAGAGTTCATACACGTACTATGAAAATCATGAACTATAATACTATTTTATTAAAAAACAATCAAAATAAAATATTTGTGTATACTGAATCTTCTTTATTTATTGATATACCATTAAATATTTCAGGTTTTCATTTTAACACAGGAAATTATGTTTTCTTGTTTTTTAACAATAAAAAAACCCACAAATAATTATAAGTGAGAAAGCGAATACGGTTACCTGAACGTAACCTCGGTTCTCTCTAGATGAGGGAACGAGTATTGCGTAAGCTCAGCTTACGCTACGGGAAAGATTCTTCTTTGCCGAACAATTGAAGCCAAAAATTTTTATAATTTGTAATCATTGTCAACGCACTTCTCAGGTGCAGGACCTAGAGCGGGCTAACTAGCAGGCTCATTGGTTCGTTTCTGGGAAGTGCTCAGAACCGAATCGGAGAGCGGCGCTGAACCCGCGCCCAATGAGCGGACGACGCTCGCTTATTACGTCAAAGCCCGCCGAAAGGGGCGTGGCTTGAGTGTATATAAGCACTCTCCGTGGTTTGGAACAACGATTTATAGTGATGAAGCGAATCGCTGTTAGAGCGGGCACGGCCGGGAACGCAATACTCGTTCCCTCATCTAGAGAGAACCGAGGTTACGTTAGGTAACCGATTCGTTCTCTTACGAGAGGTTCTCTCGTATTGCGTAAGCTAGCTTACGCTACGGGAACCCCTGGTCAACGCCGTGCCCGGTCAGTCACCACAAGCATCCCCGGGAGGGTGGAGGGAGCAATAGTGGAGAAATAATAATAAAGGGCAGACGCCGTTTATATGAGAATATGAGGCCTAAAGAGGCGGCCGGCATAGCGGGCCATAGTATAGGAAGTTTCCATAGAATGGAGGGGAAGATGGAAGGGGCTAGCCGGTTGAAGGATTCCCCATAAAGCGTGGCTAGACGCTGCGGCGGGTTAGACCGCTAGTAATTTAGCCTGAAAGGCCGGTACTTCCAAGTTATAAAATCTGATAAAGGTGGACGGGGAAGCCCAGCCCGCGGCCACACAGATATCATGAATAGAAATACCACAGGACCAAGCCCACGAGGAGGCCATGCCTCGAGTGGAGTGAGCCCTGACGCCGAGCGGGCAAGGCAGATTTTTAGCCGCATAGGCGGAGGCGATAGCGTCTACTATCCATCTGGATAGTGTTTGTTGAGAAGCGGCCAAGCCTTTTGTGCGTCCCCAAACGCCACGAACAGCTGCTCAGAACGTCTGAACGTGGCAGCGCGTGTAATGTACGCTCTCAGCGCCCGGACCGGGCAGAAGAGGTTGGCATTGGGCTCGCTATCAGAGGTGGGCAGAGCCGATAAGGATATCACCTGTGCTCTAAATGGGGTGCCAATCGCCTTAGGCACATATCCGTGTCTGGGTTTGAGAATGACGACGGAGTCGTTATGGCCAAACTCGAAGACACGACGCGTTCGAAGAGAGCGCGTGAATGTCGCCCACTCGTTTAACTGAGGCAAGAGCGATCAGAAAAACGGCTTTTAGGGAGAGATATTTGAGGTCAATAGACTCGAGCGGTTCGAAGGGGGGGCTTTCAAGGCCTCGAGGACTATTGAAAGGTCCCAAACCGGCACCGAGGGGGCGAGGGGCGTTCATCCTCCTGGCTCCCCTGAGGAAGCGGATAACCAGCTCGTCTTTGCCAATAGACTGGGCACGTCGGGGACCAACGAAGGCCGCGACGGCTGCCACATAAACCTTCAGGGTGGATGGGGTTCTGCCCTTGTCCAGCATATCTTGAAGGAAGGAAAGCAAAGAAGAGACCTCACACTTAAGGGGGTCCAAATTCTTTTCGGTGCACCATTTTGAAAATACAGACCATTTAGCCGCATAGAGCTTTCTGGTAGATGCCGCTCTAGCGTGTTTGATCGTATTCAAGACTCCCTCTGGCAAATCAACGTGTAATCGTTGGTCACCCATGCATGAAGCGCCCAGCGCTGCGGGTGGGGATGCCAGATTGTGCCGCGGGCTTGAGAGAGGAGATCTGCTCTGACCGGGATGGGCCACGGGGCTGTCTGAGACAGCTGTGTGAGCTCCGGGTACCAAATCTGATTCTCCCAACGCGGGGCTATGAGGAGCACCGGGTGGCGAAATTCCCTGATTCTCTGAATGACCTGCGGTAGCAGGGAGATGGGAGGGAAGGCATAGAGCGGGCGGTATGGCCATTCTAGCGCTAACGCGTCCTCGTTCTTCGAGAAGAATATCGGACAGTGCGAGTTCTCTTCTGTCGCAAAGAGATCTATCTCCGCTCTGCCAAAAAGGCGCCACAGTGATTGGACTGTAAGAGGATTCAGGGACCATTCTCCTGGAGAGAGAAGGTTCCCGGATAGAATGTCTGGACCGTCGTTTCAGGTGTCCCGGAACATGCGTCGCTCTGAGCGAGAGCAGATGACTCTGGGACCAAACTAGAATGCGGCGTGTCAGCAGGAAGAGATTCCTGGATCTGACCCCGCCCTGACGGTTGATGTAGGATACCACTGTCATGTTGTCTGAACGAATCAGGACGTGGTGACCCTGGATGCGCGGGAGGAACTGCAACAGTGCATACTCGACCGCGAGCATCTCGAGACAGTTTATGTGAAATGGGGTCTCCCGATCCGACCATCGGCCAGAGGCCGAGTGAGCCCTCGCAGACCGCACCCAGCCTGTGTTGGATGCGTCTGTCGAGATTACCTTCCGGTGAGAGAAGGTCCCCATCGTGACGCCCCGTTGAAACCGATCGGTCACCGTACAAGGCTGTAGTGCAGAAATGCATGCCTGAGTTACTCTGATTCGCTGGCGGCCCATGGTCCACTCAGCGGCGGGGTACACGGGTCTTTAGCCAGAATTGGAGGGGGCGCATATGTAAAAGACCTAGCTGTAGCGCGGCTGCAGCTGAGGCCATGTGACCCAGCATTCTCTGAAAGGTTTTCACCGGAACGCGGGTATTCATCTGGAACGAAGCGGCTAAACGCTGCAAGCGGCGTGTGCGCTGAGCGGATAAGCGTGCTTTCATAGTGGTAGAGTCCAGGTCTATCCCCAGAAAAGAGATAGTTTGACTGGGCTGGAGAACGCTCTTTGTCCAGTTGACAGAGAGGCCCAGCGCTTCCAGATGAGCGAGAAGAGCTGTACGGTGCGACAGAAGCTCTGTTTTGGAACGTGCTAGTATCAGCCAATCGTCCAAATAATTCAAATGCGCATCCCCTGGGTTCGAAGGGGGCGAGCGCCGCGTCCATACATTTCGTGAACGTGCGTGGCGCTAAGGGAAAGGCCGAACGGGAGAACGGCGTATTGATGAACCTGGCCCTCGAAGGCTAAGCGTAAAAACTGCCTGTGACGAGGGTGTATTTGAATCTGAAAATAAGCGTCTTTCAGATCTAGGGAGATGAACCAATCCCCCTGGCGCACATGTGCGAGGAGTTTCCTGACCGTCAGCATTCTGAATGATCTCGTCATGAGAGCTTTGTTCAGAAATCTGAGGTCTGAGAATCGGCCTGAGGCCGCCGTCTTTCTTGGGGACCAGAAAATAACGGCCGTAAAACCCCGGCTCGGTTATGGGTGGAGGGACTCTCTCTATCGCGCCTTTTGCTAACAGTTTCGATATTTCTGTGCGGAGCGTGCTCGCGGCAGCTGGGCTGACCACAGCAAGGGGCCGGGCGCGGGAACGCGCGGCGCGGCGAAACTGTAACTGGTAGCCGTCTTTTATAATGCTTAGTACCCACGGGGATATGCCGGGAATGGCTTCCCACGCTTTGAAGCATATTGCTAGAGGCTGAATGGCCGTGCTGTCCCGGTTGCTGCATGTAACGGGCTGGACACTGTGTGTGTGCTCGTGTAAACTGTGTGTGGCAACGGGATTTGCACTCAGAGAGGAGCTTATAGGCCGTGATACAGAGCGAGCAGAGGGGGGACACGCGCTGCTTGAGGGCGTGCTTATGCTTTCTGCTACCCGAGCGGACGGAGGCCGCTGAGTGGGAGTGAACTCTGTGGGGGGCACGGGAGAAAGTGTGAGTGAACACGTGCTTGTGGTCACATTTTTTACACTTGAGGCTTTTATGCTCTTTATGTGAACTCTCTGGGTAGCCGTGAAAACGGCTGTTTGTCGCTCGCAAGCGGGGTCGAGTCACCGGCTTGTTCTCGGCGAGATTTCGCTGCTGCAGTCGGCGAAGGTTCGGGGACTAACAGAGGGTGAAACTTTGACGGCGGTCCGGCCGGGCGGAAAGAAGCCGTCTTTCCCCAGAAGTGCTAGGCGGACTTCTGCTGATCAGGCTTCAGCGTGACCTTGGGCGGGGCGCTTGGGGAGCCTGTCTGCGTCGGCTGTCGGAGCGAGAGCGAGGGCGAGGGCGGCCGCTCTGCCTGTGCTGGGGATGGGCCTGAGCTTGCTGCGGGCGGCGTTGTTGAGGCTTTCTGACAGGGGGCTCACGAGAGCGGCCTGCAGGAAGTGTTACCGCGGCGAGGTAGGAACAAATTCATGGCCTGGGTGGCTTTCTGGACCTCGGAAAAGCGTTCTACGATGCCCGTGACGGCAGATCCGAAGAGGCCAGAGGGTGAGACGGGCGCGTTGAGGAAGACAGCGCGCTCAGCTTCGCTCATGTCCGTGAGCGTGAGCCACAAGTGTCTCTCGGCGACACAGAGGATGGCCATGCATCTTCCCAGCGCTTGAGCGGCAGCTTTGGTGGCGCGAAGGGAGAGGTCCGTAGCGCATCTTAAGTCGTTGAGCGCACGGCCGTTGATTTCTCTCTCATTCTGCGCTATGTCACTCAACAGGTCGGATTGCAGCACCTGGAGAACCGACATGGAGTGCAGCGCTGCAGCGGCCTGGCCAGCGGCTGCATAGGCGCGTGTGTGGAAAGTAGAGGACGCTCTGCAAGCTTTAGAAGGAAGCTTAGGGGAGGATCGCCATCCAGCGGAGGGCGAGCACAAGTGAGCGAGACCAGATCTTTGACGGGCGGCATCGCTGTATCCCAGATGCTCGACGGCAAGAGTCAGGAGGCGCATTAGGTCCTCTTCGATGCCGGAGCGGGTCCCCGCGGAGCATGACGCCGAAGAGCCCAGTGAAGACCATTCGTCGCTGTTAGAAGCGTGCAACGAAGGCGACTCTTTCTCTTCCTCAGAGTCGAGGGACGCTGCAGAGCGGCCACTCGGCGGCAATAGGGGGTCCAGCTCGGGTGGAGAGAGAGAGAGTGGTCGGGGGCGGCGGCTGCGGCCCACACACAGCCATCGCAGGTTCCGGCGGCCTCTGAGGGCGGCTGCGGCCCACGGAGAAGTCAGAGGCGGCGCGGCTTGGGCGGATTTAACGGTGAGGAGTCTTGCCCGCAGGGAAGACATTGTCAGCACCTCGCAGAGAGAGCATCCTCCATCGGCGAGGGCGAGTTCCGCATGTTCAGGCCCGAGACAGAGAGGGCAGAAGAGGTGGCGGTCTCCGTCTTCGAGCGGTGCGCGGCATGAGCCGCAGGAAATGCGAGACATCTTTAAAAGACGCTCACGCTCTTTTGTGATGGAGCAAGTGGAAGTCGTCGGACGGCGCTAGCTCGCTGAGGCGGCTGAAGGTGGCAGGGGCCGGCTTCTTCAGGCTTCTTGCTTGCTAGAAGGTGCCTTGTCACGACGACGGCTTCAGTCTTGCAATGGCAGGCGATTAGATCGCTGAATCAAAATGAATCGTTGTTCCAAACCACGGAGAGTGCTTATATACACTCAAGCCACGCCCCTTTCGGCGGGCTTTGACGTAACAAGCAATTGTTCGGCAAAGAAGAATCTTTCCCGTAGCGTAAGCTAGCTTACGCAATACGAGAGAACCTCTCGGTAAGAGAACCAAAGATATGATATTCTTTCTGCATTCCAAAAGTTACCAAGTGACGTAATTTTGTAAAGTTAGGTTCTCACAGTGTAAGATGTCAAAAAAGCCACACTCGCAGAAGAATGTAGGCTAGTGCTTGTGTTGCATGCTTCGACTGGTGTCTCCTGTTTCCGTCTCCACAGGGGTCTCCTTAGCAGGGGCTGTGCAGGTGACAACTCCACTAATGCATGATGGAAAGCAATAGATTGACATTGACTATTGATATATGAATTTAAAATGTTGATTGGCTGGGCATACGGGTCAATGTGTAGCCTATGCACATCCTGGACCCTCAGTAATAATAATCAAGTATTGCTCTAACATAATAAAAATAGGTGTAAGGTTTAATAGGGTTATTTTTTTTCTTTTTTCTGTGAGCTCGAAAATGTAATGCTTGTTTATGCTTTAGTCTTCTCATTTACTTCTAGAAGCACCGTTGGTTTTATTTATTTATTTCAATTGTTATTATTTTTGATACATTTTATGTATCATTTGGTGCTTTATTGGATTGTATGCGTTGTAATAATTGTCTGTTATTTTTGTTTAAATTGTCAATAATAATAAAAAAATAAAATAAAAAAGAGAGAAGCACCGTTGGTTTCACTGGGTGGCGCATGTAAGCTTATTTACGTCCCCCTGCTGTGGTGGCAGTGTTGCCAAGTCCGCTTATTCTAAGCGACTTTGGGCTTGTTTTTCTGTAAAGTCGCTTGCAAATAATGGGAGTCTCGGGTCGCGTTTTTTTTGGGCTTGTTTCTAAAGTGTAGTTGCTTATTTGGGCTTGCTCCCAGCTCGTTCTCAAGCAGATATTTTCTATGTTATTTAAACATAGGAGTTTGTCTTGCCTGTTCCCTCTCTCCCTTTCCCCATTTTTCCCACCCACATCCTGCTTCTAATTGGCTCTGACCCAGATGGCAACGAGTACTAGCCAATCAGAGGCAGAGCAGGGCAATCGTTGTTATTTTCTGGTTAGTTAAACGTCAGTGAGTGATGTTAAAATGAAAATACTTGCGAGTCTGGACCATCGCGACTGATACTGACTACTAGACTGTAGGAGAGTTTTATATATTAATTATATGTTAGATATTTTAGATATAGATATTAATTTAATATCGTTTAACTGTTAACCCTTTAACTGTCACTCCCCCTTTTTCATGAAAATCAATATAGACCTATTTGGTCTTGGTTTAAAGTATTATGTGACAGTATTATGAAATTATGAAAGTGAAACAGAAAAAAAGTTATAAGTTTGAGTTTATGAAAATGAACAATGTAAAAATATCATTATTTCTATTTTATATAATATATATTGCAAAATATATTTTACTCTAAAATTGCAAGAAAATGTAAGCCAAAAATCTGAAGAAGTTCCAAATTTTAGGTTGACATCTCAAAAATTAGCTCTCAGTCAGATTTTATTTGGGCACAGTACCAACACTAGATGGGCAGCCAAGCTTTATTAAAGAATAAAAATGAACTGTACCATGTGCACAGTTTTACAAAACTGTGCATGTGGATGTAAATTGACATTCACAGTTTGAAACTATCCGATCCGTCCCCAGATTGTAAAACCGTGCACACAGTTTTTTTTATTTTCTCGTCCCGAAACCTAGGGGGGCTCTGTAGAAAAAAAGCGCTTTTGCTGTCTATGAGGAAAAAGTCGCTTGTTTTGGGCTTGTTTTCACCGGCTTGGTTGCTTATTTGTCTCGCGAGATCTGGCAACACTGGTGGTGGGCGTGTTCATAGAAATGGCAGCTACTGAAGATTTTAGTGTACGGTCTTCATACCGGAATGGATTATTTCAAAAGTTAAATTGTCTCATTGAAAAGCTTTAATTAGCCTACAACTGCTAACGTTTTCAAAACATTTCATAGTTTGCGTGATTTGATGAATCGTTTGAGAGATTGCCTGTTTGAGACACGTGAAGCGAAACTTGATTCGTCCCTGAGCTCGGCGTCAAAGTCCACTGGAAGCGTCACAGACGCGTTTCAGTAGCGGAGCGTTGGTGACTTCTTCAGTCTCCACCACAGGGTGTTTTATTTTGAAAATCTATGTCGTTCTGTGTGTGACTTCCTGCCCGGTGCTTGACGCGGCAAGCGGCGAAAATAGACCTGCTACCTATTCTCTGCGGAGCGGCACGGGGAGACGCTACGCGCCTTGTCCGCAGACTGGTCGCGATTAGCTCCGGCATCCGCGACGCTGACGTTCCGCGCCGCAGACGGATCCAGTGGATTTTAGGGGTAAGTGAGACGTAACGACAGTGTAATAAATCAATCTTATGAAGGAGAGGAGGGTAAAGTTTGCATGCAGGTGAGTAGATGTTAGTTTGAATATTAGGATGTCCATTCTGCGAGATATGTTCAGATAAAGTATTTATTTAGTATCTGTTGAAATGTGTTGGTGATCGCAGAGTTATAGGGTTATTTTATATTGTAATAATTTTTATAATTCATTTTACTGTATTTTTGGTCAAGTACACTCTAAACAAAAATGTTGCTAAATAGCACTAAAAGTGGTTAATTGGCTTGTAATCATAGGGGAACCACACTTATCTTTGTCAAATGGTGCTATGTAGAACCATACGAGGTGCCATAGAGCACATTAACCACAAAGAACCGCTGAAGAACCTTTTTTTGTATAGAATAATATATTATTCATGAACATTTAATGAATTTATTTTAAAAAAGCACAATTTTCACAATTTTAAATTAAATATGAAAAACAATTGCTCTGTTTATCACTCTAGTGTGCTTTAATGTTTAACCAGTGTGTTTGTTTTGAAATGCTTTTATTTTGTAAAATTAATTTTCATTCATACTGAGTTTTGAAAAAAAAACTCACTTATGAATATTAGGCTATATAAATAATAACACATTTAAAAAAAAATAATAAGGATTTTAATATTCTTATTTCCAGTTACTTTTTATTCATTTAGCCTATTTACATGTAATTATTTATATTTTGCTAACCTATATGGTTAAATGACATTTGGATCCCAAGTACAAAGCTTCTAAAGTGTCCCACTAAACAATAACAGGAGCCTATATCATATTACAAAACATCACATTAACTGACTGTGCAAAGTTTATGTTCAAGCTGGAATTTGGAAAGGCAACAATGACCTGTGTGACGTAACAAGGAAGGGCGTATTATACCGTGTATGACATACAGTATCTGATCATTGCACTTGAGTAATTTGTTCTGTCTTCAGTTTTAGAACATTGCTTTAGAAAACCTCTTTTCCTAAGCATAGTTTTTATCACATGACAGTAAACTTTAAGCTTGATCCTTTAATTTGTTTGTGATTATTGAACAAATTAAAAGGTTTTATTTCTGTTGGATTTAAATTAAAAAAAAGGAAAAAAGTAATTTCAAGTGTTATTATTTCAGAATGTTCTGCAAACTCTTGAAGAAAATGGCTCATGCAGTTGTTGTGATATTTTTATGTCATCTGATTGGTAAGTTGTGAATTTATTTTTGTACATAGTGAAAATGTAGTGTTTAAATGTACAATATTCAGTAGGCTATCATCCGATAACAGATCCTTAAATCGAATCAGTTATTTTACACCGCAACTGTAGCCTACTTTCTCAAAAACCTTTCCCCGGAACAGAGCTTTTAAGTACTATTTGGTTAGCCAGAAAATACAATATAAAGCTAATAAAGATTCTGAGTAAGGGATAATGTAGGGTAGACTGTGCAGTTGAGACACCTTAAATAACTTGCGTGTGCATCAAGCACAAGTTGTGATTTTTGCTGTGCACATGCAAAATAAGACTTTCACTTCACCATGCACACTCCACAATATAGCTTATTATCCTTATGTAACTGTTAAACATAACTGTTATCTTCACAAACATTATTCTGTGCCCTAAAAATTGGCATATTTCATGATATTGTGTCATGCAAGGTCATTGCAAAATCTAGAGAAATGCGTGAGGTGGCCAGCGGGGTAAGTTGAGACACACGTGTATCAACTGTACCCCCAATAGAGTTCTATTAGGAAATACACTGTTTAATTCAGTGTTATAATAACAGCTTAACCTTCAGAATTAGCTAACACACGACGCAAAGGAAAATCAAATTTACAATTTGTGATTTTTAAACAGTGTATTAATGAATATTAAATATATAGATTTTAACCAGTGCTAATTTAAATAAAATTAATGTTAAATGGATGAATAAACAAACATGTTGCCCAATTGTTATTTTCTTTATTTGTCTTTATTTAAATTGCAATGAGCGGTTCGTTACCTTTACATCATTAAAATGGGTGTCTCAACTGTACCACATATGGGTGCAGTTGAGACAAAAAACACCTTATTTTTATGAGCTGATTGTGGAAAATATTGGGTAATATATGGGTATTATTGATTGATAATATCTTAGTCTTCAAGCAAAAAATTTGTATGTGGCATGTCATGTGGATATTCACTTCTTTTCAGTATCTATTTTTGTGTGAAAAATCAAAACGCAAAAAGTGTCTCAACTGTAGTCAGTCTACATCCAGCCGGTTGTTCTCTCAAAATAACCCCCGACAGGGTGATGAGGAACCCAATGCGAAGCGCACATTATCCTGCTTACTACACGGCTACTTGCCACATACAGTAAGTAAATAATTAGACACAAAATATTGAGAGTTGGAGTTGAAATATTTTATTAGTGATTAGGTGATACGATATACAGTCATACCACTTAGCCTACACCACAGTTATGAGATATTGATTTCCGATTAAAACTGTTTTAAAATCGTATTTTGTGTCTTATAACGGTTTCACTTTATTTGGATGGTCCCTTTAAGACATTCTGTTGTCTATAAGTAACATTGCACCTTCATGTCTACTAACTCTGATTAGAGTATTAATAGACTGGAAGGGTTAGGGTTAGAATAAGTTGACGTGTATAATCAATAGTCAGTATAATGTCTGTTGGAGGACCATCACAATAAAGAGTAGGCAGATATGACGCAGACAGTCCACTAATACTCTAATGAGAGTTAGTTGACATGTAGTTGCAAAGTTACTAACAGAATGGGACCATCAAAAAAAGTATTAACCTTATAATCCAACAGTGTTAAAAATAAATTAGTCACAAAATGGCAGCAGCTGTGTTTGTATGAAGCAAGAGAAAGCGAGTTCATGATACTTGATGGCATAATTAAATAACTGTACAAAAAATATTAATAATTTATTAGCTCACCAAATGCAAAACTTCCATGAAGAAAAAATGTTACAATAGTAGGCTAATGTATAGCGCTGCTGACTTCATTAACCTGGATGAGCCTGCATTATCCGCTTTGAGAGATTGATTGTTATCTGGGAATATCATACCGCTGGGGGTGGATTGACCAATCAGAATCAAGTACTGGATTCCACAAAGCCAGGTAATAAAAGTTTGGAGATATCTTGCTTACAGAGGAGAATAGATCCTTTTTCAGGATCCAAAATACCTTGTGTTCCTCAACAAGGTGCGAACTAGCTAGGTCCATTTATGCAAATTCCCATTGTTAGCTCACGTCTCCATTTGGAGGAGGTTTTTGTCTTTGTCTGGTATTTAAGGAAATGTTGCAAAGGGCTCAGGGCTATTTGTTGTAAGATCAGCCCGTAATGCTGAGTGTATGCATCTTTTTTCAGAGCATTTGATTTTGTATTGATTATCTTTAAATTGCTTATGAGGCATTGACCTGACTAATAATTAGTGTTACATTTGGATCTTCTCTCCATAGTTCTAGAGCCAGACCGATATATCGGATATTAGGCATTTTCCAAAATATCGGTATCGGCAGTTATAATGGCCAATAAATTAATATTTCAAAAATTAAATAAAAATGGACGAAACATGCTTTAATAATCTCTCCTTGGCCTGTTATATTAAAAATGTATGATTTACAATTTGCAGTATGACGTTATCTATTGCTAAATTATGGCTCATCATAGACTAGCGAACCACAAAGCTAGCTAATGCCACTATCATCAGTGGAAGACCGCTAACGTTAACATTAATGAGCTTTTTCTGCCTAAATAAAGTAATGATTACTGTATTTATGACTAGCATATATGTAGTTAAAGTCCCTGCATTGTAAAATGTAAGTTAGACTTGCGAGGAGTGAACATTTAGACATGGAGAAAAAGTATCAAATGTATCTTGTGCATAAAAGTGAGCTTTTCTTTTACACGTGTGTGAAATCCAACAACGCCAAGTGTGTGTTGCAGACTGTCGTTCTGTAATGGATTTAGAATAAATAGTGGGTTTTAGGAGGCAGGCAGAAACTGATGATTGAAAATGGTTTAATGGAGCTTGATGGAAAGAATTTAAAAAGTGCAGGTAAAGGGATAAGCAAACATGGTAATTGTAAGGTAGCTTATAAGGCAATGTATTTAAAATAAAATTATTTAAAATTATTTAAAATGCTTTATCATATTATTTTAATTAAAACTCATAACTACAAATAACTACAGTATGTTAGGAAAATCTGTTAATGTTTTGTTGCGCGTCTCTTAAAAAAAAAAAAAAAAAATATCGGCCGATATATCGGAATATCGGATTTTAAAACCCAAAAATATTTGTATCTGTATCGGCCTTCAAAATCCTTTATCGGTCGGGCCCTAGTTAGTTCATAAACAAATACAGTGATGTTTAAAAGAAAGTGCACCCTCTTTGAATCCTATGATTTTATGTATTAGGACATATAAAAAAAATTGATCTGGTCCTTAGTAGGTCTTAAAATTAGGTAAATACAACTACAGATGATGACATATTACTCCATGTCGTTATTTATTTAACAAAAACTAGGCCAAAATGGAAAAGCCATGTGTGGAAAAACTAAATACATCCCATGATTTAATAGCTTGTAGAGCCACATTTAGCCGCAATAAGTTGAAGGAATAGTTTTCTGTATGACAGTATCAGTCTCTCGCATCATTAGGGATGAATTTTGGCCCACTTTTCTACATTAAGTTGCTTCAGCTCATTGAGGTTTGCTTTTGGCATTTGTTTATGCACAGTTCTCTAAAGGTCCTGCCATAGCATTTTAGCATTTGAAATTGCTAAAAATCATAAAGTAGCCTATCCTTGCCTTGTTTTTGAATAAATCAATCAAATAGTATAGAATACATTTCAGAGAATGTCTCAATCTTTTCCTCTGGCCAAATAGTTTTTTTTAAATGATTTATGTTTTTAATAGAAACCGATAGGCCTTATTGTGCATTATTTGCGTGAACAAATTATGTCATGACAATCTGCTATTATTAAGCAATCCTCCCTGTAGTTAAAACATTAAAGCACAGAACGCCACTGGAAAAGTGTTCAAAAGCATCGCATACAACAAATTTCTATTTATTAGAATATAAAAAAATTGTAACATGTAATTCAAGTGCTTAACTCCAGAATGGCATATTTAATTTAGATGTGTAGGCCTATATCAGATGTAAAACATAAAACATCATTCTTTTATTTATTCAATCTGTTAATGTGAACATGCACTGTATTTATGATTACGACTGAATCATGAATTAGGACTGGAGATGGATGGTTTTCCTTCATCTTCTGTTAGATTTATAAGATACAGCAGTCAGCAGATAGAGTTGTGGTTAGATTTTCTAACTCCACCCATTAGGCCTAAATTACATTCTCTCCTCCTCGCTGGAGCTTTAGTGAGGAGAAGCTACATGTAAGCTCCACCCATTTGCTCTGCAGTGAACAGCTTCTCCTAATGCTGGTTTAATCTAAGCCCTGTCTGTGAAACCAGGCCTGAAATTGGTGTAACATATAAAAGAGTTTTTAAAATTATTCTGTTATAGATAATTAAAAAAATAAAAAAATAAAATTACTGCAATGTTTTAATAAGTGCCATAATGAATCAACCAAATGAGAACTTAATGTTTGATGATTAACATTGTCTGTTGTTCTGCAGGAGTGTTTGGTGCTGATAAAGATGAAGTGAAGACTGTGTTGGAGGGAGATTCTGTCACTCTGAACCCTGATATTACTGAAGGACAGAAATATACGTTAGAGTGGTCATTTACAGGTGTAGTAATAGCTACAATCAATACAAGGCAGCAGATCTCATATAATAATAGTGCTGAGAGATTCAGAGACCGACTGCAGATGGATCATCAGACTGGATCTCTGACCATCATGAACATGAAAACCACAGACTCTGGACTTTATCGAGTAGAGTCGACTGAAAAACAACTTTTGAGGAAGTCCTTTAGTGTTACTGTCTATGGTGAGTAGAGAATTATGTTATTTGTTAGTTTTGCTGTATATTTTTGTATATATATTATTCAATATTTTCATTTATAATGCTTCAAAATTATTTAATATAAATACATATATATATACAATTCATCACTATATTTTATAATATAGAGAGATTAATTAATTGATTAAATTAGCTGACCCCACTGGACCCCACTTTTCCTTCATTTTTAAAAGTGTTACCTTCATCTCAGGGGCATGAGACTCACCTCACTGTGACTTATTCTAAATAATCTATCTAAACATGCACAAAAAATCTGGGCTTGATTTGGTTGTTCTAAAGGTGTGTAATAAGATCTATGTTCTACAAAGGGTTTTGTCCATCAAGATAATCTTTACAAGTTAATCCAAAAGTTATACATTTTGAAGCCTAAATAAAGTTTTAAAAACAATAAAGTTTGAAAAACCACAATCAGTTTATAACTGTGTGTTTTATGTCATAGATCAAAACGTGAAAATTATTAGAGGCTTTGTTCACCACAGAGCTTTTAGATTTAGGAGATTTAGCAAAAACCCATTCAGAAATCTTTAGAGCGAGGGAACCGTGAGTGCTAAAATGCTAACTCACTTCTGTGTTTTGGCCTACAGAGTGACGTCATAACTTCGGCACTCCATAGGCTACGTGCACAAGCATAGTGACGAACTTCCGCTATTGTTCAGAAGTCGGCATGCCATACATTTCCGGTTTACGACTGTTCATCCGCATCTGCTAATAAACAACCAGATGAGTGCTGCTGTTTTACGAAGAAAGAGTTCTTAAACGCAGTTTAAGTTTCTAAGAACTGTAGGTGGATCTAATGCCAGTTTCACACACACCCCGTTTGCAGCGCGTGTTGCGATTCAACGCATGCTAAAGTGCTTTCACATATTATGTTGGCATTTCCTTCTCCCCAGTCTTCCTCCTGACTCTGGCACCTTGATTTCCGAATGACGTGCAAAATTTGCTTTCATCTGAAAAAAGTACTTTGGATCACTGAGCAAGTGAACAGCTTCTCTTGTAGCCCAGGTCAGGCGCTTCTGCCGCTGTTTCTGGTTCAAAAGTGGCTTGACCTGGGGAATTTCCTGCACACGCCTGTGCACGGTGGCTCTGGATGTTTCTACTCCAGACTCTGTCCACTGTTTCCACAGGTCCCCCAAGGTCTGGAATCGGTCCTTCTCCACAATCTTCCTCAGGGTCCGGTCACCTCTTCTCGTTGTGCAGCGATTTTTCCCACAGACTTCCCACTGAGGTGCCTTGATACAGCACTCTGGGAACAGCCTATTTGTTCAGAAGTTTCTTTCTGAGTCTTATCCTCTTGCTTGATGGTGTCAATGATGGCCTTCTGGACAGCAGTCAGGTCGGCAGTCTTACCCTTGATTGCGGTTTTGAGTAATGAAACAGGCTGGGAGTTTTTAAAAGCCTCAGGAATCTTTTGCAGGTGTTTAGAGTTAATTAGTTGATTCAGATGATTAGGTTAATCGCTCGTTTAGAGAACCTTTTCATGATATGCTAATTTTTTGAGATAGGAATTTTGGGTTTTCATGAGCTGTATGCCAAAATCATCAGTATTAAAACAATAAAAGACCTGAAATATTTCATTTGGACTGCAATGAATCTAAAATATATGAAAGTTTAATTTTTATCATTACATTATGTAAAATAATGAACTTTATCACAATATGCTATTTTTTGAGAAGGACCTGTATATTCACTGTGTTAGCCAAAATGGGGTTCGCTTCCAACCACACTCTTGAGTTTTAGGGATGAAATTGGGAAACAGCACCATCTACTGTCAGAGGGTGGGTGTACAATTACATTTGGGTTTTGTTTGTGAAAATCAGACCACATTTTTATGTGCTGTTGTAAATTTTTACCAGTTATTGTAAAATAAGCTATGTTCTCTTCAAACCAAACTACTCCCTTGAATAATGGCTTTTATACTGCCACTAATGCCAAAGCAAATATAAGAAAATATTATCTGGAAATATTTATTTAATTATTCATATATATTTGCAATATTTTTATATTTTTAAAAATTTATATATTTTTCATATATTTTTTCAATAAAACAAATGTTACTAGTGAAACAAAAGCAAAACACACATTTCTACATGGATTGTTTGGCCAGATTAATTGCAATTAACACATAAAGTCATTTTGATATTGTGTCCATGCCCATGTTGAAGATTTGCTACTATCCACAATGATCTTGTTTAGTTTTTTTTTTTTGGTGGTACATTATAATTGAAGTAGTCATTAATAAGTTGAGCAAAATGTTCCATGTCAATTGTAAGATTCGCTGACCGCAATTCATTTGAAGCATTAGCCACAACTGAGCACTCACTATCATCCATATCCATTACAAAATAGGCATATATCGACAATATATATAATCAAAAGCTTGAAAATGTGAAAGTTCTGGCGGTTCACTGAGACAAAAATGCATTTGCCCACCTATGTAGAAGAGACAGTGAATAAGCCCTATTTCAAAAAACGGTGGTGTGTTCCTTTAAAACAAAGAAACAATTTCAGGAAGGCGTACATCTCTGAAAACATACAAATAAAGATTATTTCAGATGTTTAATTGCTATCTGGAGCATTAGGATCACTAGATGAGGGCTTAAAAGAAGATTTTTGTGAAGACCTCAAATTTGACCAAAATTGACATATTTCCCTTTCTGCCATTTTGTAACACGGGTCACAATTTGTCTATTTTGTATACTCAGTGATTCTTATGTATGCTTTTTTTGTGTGCATATTTTCTAGCTCCTCTGCCCATTCCTGTCATTACCAGATACTGTCCTTCATCATCATCATCATCATCATCATGTTCATTGCTGTGTTCAGTGATGAATGTGTCAAGGGCGACTCTCTCCTGGTACGCAGGAATGAGTGTAATGTCCAGCATCAGTGTGTGTGATCTCAGCAGCAGCATCTCTCTGCATCTGGAGGTGGAATATCAGGATAAAAACACCTACAGCTGTGTGATCAACAATCCTGTCAGCAACCAGACCACACATCTGGACATCACTCAACTCTGTCACACATGTGCAAGTACAGCAGGTTCAGGTGAGCAGGGATTTTAGCATTACTGAGCTGGAATGGATCTCTCATTTAGCAGCATAGCTGCATCAATGCAGAAACTAACTTTTACATCTGAAACAAACCTGCAAATCAGCACATCTGTCAACTTTGTTCTATGCTGGTTCTGGTGATATAAGATATGCACCAGTTTGTCACAATGATCCATTCTGAGCTGTTTATGAAACAGATCTTGATTGAAATGGAAGGTTTCGTTTCATTAAATATTTTTCCTTCTCCTCAGACAACACCATCTCTTGTGGCTCTGCAGAAGCTGTGATCCGATTGGTCGTCTCTGCTCTGATGGGTGTGGCTGCAGTGGCTGCTGTGGTTGTTCTCATCTTTGACATCAGATCCAGAAAATTTGAACACGAGAGGAGAAACTAGACAAAATCACCAGAATTTGATGAATCTGATATTTCAAAACAAGAATAGACTGTCTCTCTATTTTCTGTTCTTTTCTGAATATTTCTTTGAATGTCTGAAAGTTTCCTTGCAAACATTGAACGTAGTTTCAGTACGCAATGGCATTTTAGAGATACTGCTTTACATGTTTTTTTTTAAGTTGTAAATAAAACAGATTATTGGAGTATGTTTACAAGGAAGTATTATTTTAGTCTTTATATCAAAGCGTCATGTTTTATTCAACGTGTTACTTGCTGTTTCCTTTGTAATTATTTGTGGAATTTACTAGTGATTTGTGTGTACAATTGTTTCTACACCTATGTTTTCAGTTTAGGGGAGAGCAGGCCACAACCTAATGCTCTTTGACTCTCTTAGTTTGTGTAAACCTACTTGGGGTTCAGAGTATTTTTTCCCTACATTAATTTCCCACATTAAGGGAGTAGTTCACTTTTAAAAATCTTTTGCTGATAATTGACTCACCCTCATGTCATTCAAGATGTCCATGTCTTTCTTTCTTCAGTCGAAAAGAAATTAAGGTTTTTGATAAAAAACTTCCAGGATTTTCTCCATATAATGGACTTTATTGGGAACCAAACGGTTCAAGGTCCAAAAGTGAGTTTTAGTGCAGCTTCAAAAAGCTTTAAACGACACCAGACGATGAATAAGGGTCTTATCAAGCGAAACGATCAGTCATTTAAAAAATAAATAAAAAAAGTTCAAGTTTAATAAGCACAAATGGTTGTTTTTTTCTTGATTTACTAAGAATGAAAGTGAAATGTGACATGCCCATAGGTGAAGCATTGTATCACGATCATATAACAGATTAAAATGCTTAAAACAGCAGAAAAATATACAAGACAAACTAAAATATTTTGTCAATAAAATAAAATTATTAACTTTTTCACATAAAATAATGTTTTTTTAAATAATAATAAAAAAAACTGATTTTTCAATTTGACAACACCCCATAAAACAGGTATATAACAGCACAAAAGATAACAATAATAATTTCTGAACATCATTTCTCAGTTTATTCACCTTTTTTCTCTCAAAACAATTCATAAAAAGTTTTTTAAAAAGTTGTTAATTACATCACTAACATCATGGAATGTCATAGTTTTAGGGGGAAATTGTAAAGTAGTCTGACAACTGGGATTTAAACCCTGCTAGTGTCTTCTGCTGGTTAGATCAGCATTAAAAAACTATATCAATTGTTAAATAACATATATAAGATTAAAATAATATCAGATTTGTCTCATTTTAAATAAACACAAAAGAAACTTTCAATAAATTTATAAAAAGTCAGAAATGTACTTTTGCGGTGATTAAATACATGTTCAGTGATACAGTATCTTCCATATTTTTCTGAATTTTGATGTATTTCTTTCTCTAAATAGTGTTGATATGGTAGCTATTTAAAATTAATATTTTGCTAACAGATAAAATAAAAAATTGTGGGGTCAGTGAAAATAATTGCAGGAGCATGTTCAAATTATAATCTATGTCTAAACTGTGTGTGTGCAAGCGTGCTTGTTTGTTTGTTGGTAAATTTAACCCACATGAGACTATTGGTGAAGAGAATATTTCTCAAATATTTTTTAGAGAGATGTTACTATAATAATAATAATAGTAATTGGACATTTATGTTAATTCTAAATATTATAATTCTTGTAAAGCTATACTGTATAATAATATAGTAAATACTTCCATTTTATTACATGGTACTTAGTTTTTCCTAGCCCATATTTTAGAAGCAGTTTTGACATTTAATATTTATTTTTAGGAGAATTTATGCGTCTCAGGGTTTCGGGAAAATAGGATGCTCCCGTGCTTTCTTACTCAAGCGTCCTCTGTAAGCTTCTCATCTAGAACTATTTTGTTAAGGCTCAGTATTATAGGCCTACTATATGTTTTGCCAGAAGTCACTTATTTAAAAAAGGCAAAACTTGATGACGATAGGACGAGTGTCGAATTATGGGAGTTGTTGTCTTCACCATACAGCCAATGAAAAATAATTGAACTGAGCTGGACGATAACATCCAGACAGTTTGATAACATCACTGTCTCCTGAGCGGCTATACAAACACACACACACACACACACACACACACACACGAAACAAATGTTTATTATTTTCTTGTAATCACTGTAAAGCTGCTTTGAATTTTTTTTATTCATAAATCTTAATGTATGAAAATGAAACCTTATTTTTCTGTATTTAAAAAAGTTGATTTGCACATTTAAAAGACTTGATTTGTATTTTTTTTATTAAACATTTAGACATACATACAAACAAACATAGTGCAATAGTGAGCAATCTTGTAATTCCATAATTCCAGAAGTGACATAAGAGCAAAAAAGTGGTTTAAGTGTTTGATCGTAGTGTGTGTGTGAGTGGGTGTATGTGTGTGTATGCGTAACAAAAGTAACTATTTATTATTTATTACCATTATCCTTACCCTCACCGCCCCTACTCCCCACTACCACCATATTGCCAATATTGTATGTCTATTTATTTTTTCATCCCATCTCCTAATTGCCATTGTCAACCCTGCACAGAATATAAGATGATATAATAGGATAAAAATAAGATGATATATGAAAAGATAACATTCCCCCCACGTCTCTTCAGTCCCTATCTTCTCCTAATTATTATTATTATTATTGTTTGTTTATTTTTTTTTTTTGTGTGTGTGTGTGTGTGTTATGTGCAGGGTCTAAGGTGCGTTAAAAGAGGAAGTACAGTGCGAGAGTGTCTCAATTTGGGATAGAGATGCTATCCCGCTGAAACCACTTCTCACCTCCTGTCTTGCCTGCCCTGGTGTTTGTGAGGTTTTACTTGATTTGTAATTTATTTCCAGCATTGGAATGTATGAAAAGTAAAACGGCCCAGAAATTGGCTGGAATTATAAGAGACTTTTTTTTTAAATGTACTTATTTTTTGTAATTTTTATTTATTTATTTATTTTTAATTGATATGTGCCTTGCTTAATACTCATTTACCTTTATTTATCAATGCCATTGTAGATGTATATTCTGTTTTTGTTCTGTTCTTATTGTTCAATAAAAAAAAAACTAAAAAACTGTAAAGCTGCAAACTCCGAATAACCAATGCTTTGCAAAATGATGTTTCGAAGCGCTTAAAACACCACACTGGTGACACTTGCTGGTCAGAACATTATAAATGCAGCGTAAAGTAAACATTGAAAGAAGCATATTTTACAAACCATTTGCAAATAAATACCAAGCAAATATTCTCAGTAAGACAAGTCTTAATACATTCCAAGAAGTCAAAATAGCATTAAACACATAATAAACAACATGCAAAACATGCACCTTAAGGTTTCTATGCGTCTATCGATCGTGCCCTCTCTGTTTTCATTTATGTTTTTCACCGATATTTAACGAATTAAAACCATGATTAAAACAAGACTACACTGGGAACCAAGGCAGATTTATAGTAAAATGCAGTAGATGGCAGTAGCTACATGTTTATAATCAGGAACTACCACCACCGAAGAAGAAGCGCTGTGTGCATTTTGATTTTAATGTCTATGGCATTTAGTTGCGAATAGCTTTCTGTATTCAATAATCAGGTAAAATAATCTACTGCTTTCGCGGAGGCTTAAACATTGTAATACATAAATAGGTTAATCTCAGTCAGTAACGTTATCATTTTTTGTTAGTTATTTCTTTTGTCCGTTTCTCCCTCTAGTCGGGTGTGGTTCTGAAACAGGCAGATAACGGTAGCCTACATCAGTGAAGAGTTCGTCGAATAATCTCCACAAATCATCATCATAAAATCTAATTAATCAACTGTAAGAAATGAAGATAGTGATAATTTTATTGTCATTTTTGATGAACGGTAAGTGATCTATTTTCAACACTTTCGTTTTAGTTTTCTAAACCGGAAACTGAAGGCGCAGTGTTTTTTTTTAACTCTCAGCTAACAATATTTGGTTCCCACTCCCAGAACGTTTTTAGATTTGTTTGTGGTTAGCCTGGAAAGTTTTTTTTTTAACAGAAATAAAATGTTAGTTGTTGGGTTGTACAAAGTCAAACGGTTTTAGTAAGTCCAAACATCTTTACTCCGATATCATTACCCTGCTGTAGTCCTACGTCGGTAATCATATTCAGCACACCCACGACACAGTAGGATAATAAGCGGAAAGATAAATATATATAATCAGTAGGGTGGGTTGTGGTAAGATGCCCCCCGGGGCAAGAGAAGTAGGTTACATCATCGCTTTCATTATGACATTTAACGTTACAAATACATTTGGCAGATAATTTTATCCAAAGCGACTTAAATTGCATTTCAAGGTACACATTTACATTCTTTTCAGTTCTTGCTTTCCCTGGGAATCGAACCCAGGACCTTGGTGTTGCAAGCACCAACGCTTTACTGTTTGAGCATAGAATGACATATCTTCAATTAACATATCAGTATTTAAATAAGTTAATATTCATTTTCCTGTATATTTGTCATAGAATAACTGTACCTCTTTTACTGGAATTCTGCTTTGTCTCTCACTGGTTATTGAATTGTCAACAACTAAATTGTCCATTTTAAATACAATATTTTATTTAGCATTTTACATATGACTCTTTAAAATGTATAAATATTAATAAGAATTATATCAAAAGTAATTTATAAATTCTGTAAAAGTGTATCCAGGGAGGCCAACTTAAACCTGTTGGGGTCATCTTACCCCTCTTTAAATATTTTACATTTTGTGCTAAAACAACTAAATTAGCAAATGTTTCTAGTTATTTCCTATATTAACACATTGGCGGATATGTCACCATCCTACACATCTAAATATGTTAATTTAAAACTAAATCCACACTGTCCTTAAGGGGGCCTACGCTATTATATAAACCATTTCTTGTTTTTATTTCTTCTTTAATTAATACAACTAATCTGAGCAAATCAACCATCTCATGGAAGATTAAATAAGATTCAGTTTCGCCATTAATATGTAAGATTTGCTAGATTGCATTGGATAACCCAGATTTACATATCTTTAGAAACAAATAACAATGATTTAAACTTAATCTGTTATTTTTTAAATATCAAATTTATTCATAGACATTAAAAATAAATAAACAATTGTTGTACCTGAAGTAGGATATCATTACATTTATTTTTTTTACCTCTGAATTGGACAGTTTAGTGTGACATATGCTTTTTTTAGTCTGTAACTTCTCAATTAACATAGGCCTAATTTTCTCTTCAATTAGGCATGTCAAATCTCACCGAAATCATATTTACTCGCCTATCTATATTAATTACAAGTAATTATTGACCTTATACTAAAGTGGGGCTGTGAGGGCGAGACTTACTGTGTTTTCAATGAAATCCGAAAGGATGTTCTGACCCTACCATCCGAATGTCGCAGCAGAAATCGAGACTCATCAGACCAGGCAACGTTTTTCCAATCTTCTATTGTCCAATTTCGATGAGCTTGTGCAAATTGTAGCCTCAGCTTCCTGTTTTTAGCTGAAAGGAGTGGCACCCGGTGTGGTCTTCTGCTGCTGTAGCCCATCTGCCTCAAAGTTCGACGCACTGTGCGTTCAGAGATGCTCTTCTGCCCACCTTGGTTGTAACGGGTGGTTATTTGAGTCACTGTTGCCCTTCTATCAGCTCGAACCAGTCTGGCCATTCTCCTCTGACCTCTGGCATCAACAAGGCATTTCCGCCCACAGAACTGCCGCTCACTGGATGTTTTTTCTTTTTTGGACCATTCTCTGTAAACACTAGAGATGGTTGTGTGTGAAAATCCCAGTAGATCAGCAGTTTCTGAAATACTCAGACCAGCCCTTCTGGCACCAACAGGATGAGAGGTGGGTTTAGGGATCAGGGGGCAGAGATTGGTAGGATGAGAAGTGGGTTTAGGGATCCGGGGGCAGAGATTGGTAGGATGAGAGGTGGGTTTAGGGATCAGGGGGCAGAGATTGGTAGGATGAGAGGTGGGTTTAGGGATCAGGGGGCAGAGATGGGTAGGATGAGGGGTAGGTTTAGGGAATCGGGGGCAGAGATGGGTAGGATGAGAGGTGGGTTTAGAGATCGGGGGCAGAGATGGGTAGGATGAGAGGTGGGTTTATGGATCAGGGGGCAGAGATGGGTTGGATGAGAGGTGGGTTTAGGGATCAGGGGGCAGAGATTGGTAGGATGAGAGGTGGGTTTAGGGATCAGGGGGCAGAGATTGGTAGGATGAGGGGTAGGTTTAGGGATCGGGGGCAGAGATGGGTAAGATGAGAGGTGGGTTTAGGGATCGGGGGCAGAGATGGGTAGGATGAGAGGTGGGTTTAGGGATCAAGGGGCAGAGATTGGTAGGATGAGAGGTGGGTTTAGGGATCCGGGGGCAGAGATGGGTAGGATGAGAGGTGGGTTTAGGGATCAGGGGGCAGAGATTGGTAGGATGAGAGGTGGGTTTAGGGATCAGGGGGCAGAGATGGGTAGGATGAGGGGTAGGTTTAGGGATCGGGGGCAAAGATGGGTAGGATGAGAGGTGGGTTTAGAGATCGGGGGCAGAGATGGGTATGATGAGAGGTGGGTTTATGGATCAGGGGGCAGAGATGGGTTGGATGAGAGGTGGGTTTAGGGATCAGGGGGCAGAGATTGGTAGGATGAGAGGTGGGTTTAGGGATCAGGGGGCAGAGATTGGTAGGATGAGGGGTAGGTTTAGGGATCGGGGACAGAGATGGGTAGGATGAGAGGTGGGTTTAGGGATCGGGGGCAGAGATGGTTAGGATGAGAGGTGGGTTTAGGGATCAAGGGGCAGAGATTGGTAGGATGAGAGGTGGGTTTAGGGATCAGGGGGCAGAGATTGGTAGGATGAGAGGTGGGTTTAGGGATCGGGGGCAGAGATGGGTAGGATGAGAGGTGGGTTTAGGGATCAGGGGGCAGAGATGGGTAGGATGAGAGGTGGGTTTAGGGATCGGGGCAGAGATGGGTAGGATGAGAGGTGGGGTTTAGGGATCAGGGGGCAGAGATTGGTATGATGAGAGGTGGGTTTAGGGATCAGGGGGCAGAGATTGGTAGGATGAGGGGTAGGTTTAGGGATCGGGGGCAGAGATGGGTAGGATGAGAGGTGGGTTTAGGGATCGGGGGCAGAGATGGGTACGATGAGAGGTGGGGTTTAGGGATCAGGGGGCAGAGATTGGTAGGATGAGAGGTGGGTTTAGGGATCAGGGGGCAGAGATTGGTAGGATGAGAGGTGGGTTTAGGGATCAGGGGGCAGAGATGGGTAGGATGAGAGGTGGGTTTAGGGATCAGGGGGCAGAGATGGGTAGGATGAGGGGTAGGTTTAGGGATCGGGGGCAGAGATGGGTAGGATGAGAGGTGGGTTTAGGGATCAGGGGGCAGAGATGGGTAGGATGAGGGGTAGGTTTAGGGATCGGGGGCAGAGATGGGTAGGATGAGAGGTGGGTTTAGGGATCAGGGGGCAGAGATGGGTAGGATGAGGGGTAGGTTTAGGGATCAGGGGGCAGAGATGGGTAGGATGAGAGGTGGGTTTAGGGATCAGGGGGCAGAGATGGGTAGGATGAGAGGTGGGTTTAGGGATCAGGGGGCAGAGATGGGTAAGATTAGGGGTGGGTTTAGGGATCAGGGGGCAGAGATGGGTAAGATTAGGGGTGGGTTTAGGGATCAGGGGCAGAGATGGGTAAGATTATGGGTGGGTTTAGGGATCAGGGGGCAGAGATGGGTAGGATGAGAGGTGGGGTTTAGGGATCAGGGGCAGAGATGGGTAGGATGAGAGGTGGGTTTAGGGATCGAGGGTCAGAGATGGGTAAGATTAGGGGTGGGTTTAGGGATCGGGGGCAGAGATGGGTAAGATTAGGGGTGGGTTTAGGGATCGGGGGCAGAGATGGGTAGGATGAGAGGTGGGTTTAGGGATCAGGGGGCAGAGATGGGTAGGATGAGAGGTGGGTTTATGGATCAGGGGGCAGAGATGGGTAGGATGAGAGGTGGGTTTAGGGATCAGGGGGCAGAGATGGGTAGGATGAGAGGTGGGTTTAGGGATCAGGGGGCAGAGATGGGTAAGATTAGTGGTGGGTTTAGGGATCAGGTGGTGGAGATGGGTAGGATGAGAGGTGGGTTTAGGGATCAGGTGGTGGAGATGGGTAGGATGAGAGGTGGGTTTAGGGATCAGGGGGCAGAGATGGGTAAGATTAGTGGTGGGTTTAGGGATCAGGTGGTGGAGATGGGTCGGTTTAGGTATATGTAAGGTTTTATGGATCTTTGTGAATACAGGATTTTGTGTTCTACAGTGAGGACCATCTCGCATGGTACAGTACGGCTCACTTGTGGCGCTTTTCCACTGCATGGTACGGTACGGCTCCGCTTTAATGGTACCACCTCTGTCGAGTTTTCAAGCGTCACCGGGCTTCAGTCTTGCTTAGTATTCCCATACTATGGGAATGTCCTTTTTGCTGGGAATATATGATAATGTGCCAAAGCTCTATGATAATGTGAAGGTATAGGTGATCCAATCAGGCTGATTAGATTACCATCTATCCATGACACTGTTATGCTGATGAAATCAGGGCTGGGAAATATTTCCCTTCGTTTTTGCCATTTGTTTAGACGCAAACGGAGAATTCGCCTCTGAAAACGATTCTTTCTGAAAAACTCCGGCCAGAGTGGAGATTTTGGAAAACTGCGTTTGCATGTAAACTGAGAAAAAATTAGTTTTAGGCATTTGTCGCCACAGTATGTGCAAAAGTGCGACCAATGTTTTTCATTTTACTTTGGTTATCATGGATGCATTCAGAGTAGCAGTCACATTTATGCAAGGGGTAATCCATCGGCCGGAAGTTGAAGCCTCGCGGGAGCTGCCATTTTAGCAGAACTTCACCTGCTGTTAGCATCCCATTGACTCCCATTCATTTTGGGCATCATTTTGACTGCGAATAACTTTACATCTGAGGCGTCCAAAGACTTAATTTCTCCATTATATATTTCTAAAGAAACACAACAATATAAAATGCTCCATTACTTTGTATCTTACATTACGGCCCCGTGAGAAGCCGTTTTGTAAAAACAGGCTAATGACTGCGTCATAACCATGGGACTTTCTGTCACTCAATAGAGACATGTGGCCAGATATTGCTATGAAAAACAAGCAAAATAAAACAAAATAATAATAAATATAATCTGAAATTAGTTGTAAAGCTTGTGTTTTGGAAATAAGATTAATATATCACTAACACTACATGCAACTTTCCACTTTAATAACTTCCTAAAGTGTCACATTAAATCAGAAAAACAGTTCCAGGAGATTACTGCACCTTTCCATTAGGGGGATCTGGCAACACAGAGGACGCGCTCTTAAGCCCCGTTCACTGCGCTTCTCGCAGCAACATTAATTGCAAATACTAATGAGAGGTGGTTTAAACATGCGTAATTAATCATTAAAAGAGCGTGAAATTTTATTTTTGAATGTAATAAAATGACTGAGGTCCGGAGGTCCGAGCTGACCTCACATCTGTGTTAAATAGGAATCCATTGTAATAAAGTTATTCTCATTCTGGGCACAGTAGCCTATGCAATATAGGCTATTCTCTCCCTGCTTCTCCTTCTCTCGTTCTTCTTCTCGCAGTCTCTTTGTCTTTACCTGTTATTCTCCCCTTCCCGAAGTTGAGCTTTGATTGATAGTCTTTGCAAACTGATTTATGTCGGTCGTTTAAAACTTATCGTAAACAGCTGTTTCGTTTAGCCACTTGCATCTTATTATCTCGTGAATTATATCGCGTTAGGATTTGTGCGTGGCTCGCGCTTCTGTGAAAATAAATCCTGCTTTGATCTGTCATCTAGAAGCCATTGCCGCGACGAGCAGTGTTTGAGTGCTGATGATGAGGTCGGTTCTCGTTGCGATATGGTGGGTACGGCCCTGACTCGTAAGCTCTACTATTGTGCATGTTTCGTATCTAAATGTACTGGAGCCTATTAGGGAAATCATTCAACCCAGTGCCGTGACAACGCCGGCCCTCCTGGCCAATAAAACAGACCGGCCCACCGGAATCCTCCGGTGCTCCCGATTAGCCAATCCGGGCCTGCTTCCGAGTCTCCTGGTCTTCGCTTCTGAGTTTTCAAACACTTTAGAAGAAAAAGTTCACAACACAGCGTAGAGGCTATGGCGTAGGTTTGACGCAGAAGTATAAATTAGGCTTCAATTATCTTATTTGAATTTCTTAATATATGCAAGTTTAAAGTGTATTGAATAACTGTGTCTGTACTGCAGGTGTGTTTGGTGCTGATGAAATGAAAGTGACTGATGGAGATTCTTTGACTCTACCGACTGGTCTTACTGAAATACAGAGTAGCGATCGGATATTATGGCTGTATGGATCTGACAAAACCATCATAGCTAAAATAGATGCAGGAAATTTCTAGTACCGATTGATGATGATGAGAGATTCAAAGGCAATCTGGAGCTCGACAAACAGACTGGATCTCTCACCATCAAAAACATCAAAATAAAAAACTCTGGATATTATCAACTAGACATCAAGAGAGGGACCATAACCAAGGATTTCAATATAAAGGTCTATGGTGAGTAGTTCAAGTCTTTTATTTTGAATGTGGTCTTGTTTGTATTCGTTGGATCGGCCATCAACTAAGACACTCATTTTGAGAAACTCCCAATGTCTTTCTGTTTCTGTTTGCTGATGTTTTTTTTATATGAAATTTGCTGTTTCTGCATTTGGTTGCGTGTTGGCGTTTGTGTTTTTGCTTGTAATGTGACCTTGAACTCTGGAAAGGTTTTATATAGATTTTATATAGATAGATATAGGTTATTTATAAAGAAAAAAAATCTATTCTACACTGTATATGTTGGACAATTTTTTCCCCTGTTAATATTGTATAATCAAACAGTTAATTTAAATGTACGATTGAATCGCATTGCTGGGAAACCTGAGTGAAAGAAATTACTCCACTCCTGGTTTTCTATTTCGTTTAATAACATATGAATTGAAAGGAAATGAAAAACAGGCCTCTTTCGGCAAACAGATGAAAATGTTGGACGTGCTTGTGTCATTAGTACCACATACTTTCACTTTAATTCCTAGTGTTTTTCCTTGTAGTGGTTATTCATTCATGTCTCTGTGTTTACTAGTACCATCCACTGTCATTAAAATAACCTCATCATAAACTGCTCACATTAATGTTGGGAATGATAGTGGGAGAAGTTGATTCAAGGCTGTAAAGAGACATTTAGATTCTTACATAAATGTTAATAATTCTTCTTGAAATCTTTTCTGTTTATTCTCTCTTGTTTTCAGCTATTCTGCCCACACCTGACATTGACTCTCTACAATGTGCTCAAACACCAGCGGGGTCATCAAGCCCAAGATGTGTTTTTCAGTGTTCTGTGCAAACATCAGACCAGACAACTCTCTCCTGGTACAGAGGAAACAGTGCAGTCGACAGTAAAATCTCTGATATTTGCAGCAGGATCTCTTTACGTCTGGAGGTAAATTATGAGGATAAAAACATATATAGTTGCATGGTGAACAATTCCATCAGCAACAAGACTAAACATCTGAACGTTCACTCAACTCTGTCAACCATGTGCAGGTACGTCAGGGCTGATATGTTATTTGAATTAGCTAATCTTTGTTTGTTATCAGATCAGACACACTCACACTAATGTCTGTCTTTATCATTACAGTATCAGATCTACACTCAGGTTATATAGTCCTGATGTTTATAGTGTGTGTTATAGATCAGACACATTCACACTAATGTCTGTCTTTATCATTACAGTATCAGAATCTACACTCAGGTTATATAGTGCTGATGTTTATAGTGTGTGTTATAGATCAGACACATCTCACACTAATGTCTGTCTTTATCATTACAGTATCAGATCTACACTCAGGTTATATAGTGCTGATGTTTATAGTGTGTGTTATAGATCAGACACACTCACACTAATGTCTGTCTTTATCATTACAGTATCAGATCTACACTCAGGTTATATAGTGCTGATGTTTATAGTGTGTGTTATAGATCAGACACACTCACACTAATGTCTGTCTTTATCATTACAGTATCAGATCTACACTCAGGTTATATAGTGCTGATGTTTATAGTGTGTGTTATAGATCAGACACACTCACACTAATGTCTGTCTTTATCATTACAGTATCAGATCTACACTCAGGTTATATAGTGCTGATGTTTATAGTGTGTGTTATAGATCAGACACATTCACACTAATGTCTGTCTTTATCATTACAGTATCAGATCTACACTCAGGTTATATAGTGCTGATGTTTATAGTGTGTGTTCTAGATCAGACACATTCACACTAATGTCTGTCTTTATCATTACAGTATCAGATCTACACTCAGGTTATATAGTGCTGATGTTTATAGTGTGTGTTATAGATCAGACACACTCACACTAATGTCTGTCTTTATCATTACAGTATCAGATCTACACTCAGGTTATATAGTGCTGATGTTTATTGTGTGTGTTATAGATCAGACACACTCACACTAATGTCTGTCTTTATCATTACAGTATCAGATCTACACTCAGGTTATATAGTGCTGATGTTTATAGTGTGTGTTATAGATCAGACACATTCACACTAATGACTGTCTTTATCATTACAGTATCAGATCTACACTCAGGTTATATAGTGCTGATGTTTATAGTGTGTGTTATAGATCAGACACACTCACACTAATGTCTGTCTTTATCATTACAGTATCAGATCTACACTCAGGTTATATAGTGCTGATGTTTATAGTGTGTGTTCTAGATCAGACACATTCACACTAATGTCAGTCTTTATCATTACAGAATCAGATCTACACTCAGGTTATATAGTGCTGATGTTTATAGTGTGTGTTATAGATCAGACACATTCACACTAATGACTGTCTTTATCATTACAGTATCAGATCTACACTCAGGTTATATAGTGCTGATGTTTATAGTGTGTGTTATAGATCAGACACATTCACACTAATGACTGTCTATCATTACAGTATTAGATCTACACTCAGGTTATATAGTGCTGATGTTTATAGTGTGTGTTATAGATCAGACACATTTACACTAATGTCTGTCTTTATCATTACAGTATCAGATCTACACTCAGGTTATATAGTGCTGATGTTTATAGTGTGTGTTATAGATCAGACACATTCACACTAATGACTGTCTATCATTACAGTATTAGATCTACACTCAGGTTATATAGTGCTGATGTTTATAGTGTGTGTTATAGATCAGACACATTCACACTAATGTCTGTCTTTCTGTAGCTGGTCTATCTTCAGGTGGTATCGATAGGGATAGTTGTTGCTGTTCTGGTGGTGGCTGCTGTTGTTGGTGTTGTGATTTACATGCGCAACAGAAGGTCTGAACGACAAAAACAAATAGGTAAGTACTACCTACAGAGAAAAATAAAGTAGTGTAGGGTTGAAAAGAGTCATATTTTTCATACTAAATATTTAAACTTAACACAATTTAATTTACTATGATAATTAATGATTTTTTTTATTAATAAATGGTGTAAATCAGAGGCACAGTCATTTGTTGTCAAAGAGTTACGAACCCATAGACCCATAGTTAAGAACCCATTTCATGTTGCCATGAAACATTGAAAATAGAATGAAAAAAATATATATTTAATTTGTGAACACGGTCATATAATACTCTAATAATACTTGTTTTTTCTTCATGTACAACCCTAAATTCCAGCAGTTCCACAGTCTGTGGATATTCAGGGTATAGACCTTAGTCGGGAATAGACACTATTGAATTAAACACGGATGAAAACTGGGCTGTGAGGGACAGACTTACAGTCTTTATATTGACATGCACTGCCAGTGTATCAGCTGAACAGTCAGTATGTTGTTAAACAACAGTAAAATCCATCAAAAGCGCTGTACTTCTATCCCTCACAGCCTCCTCATTTTTATTCCTGTAAAAAAATTAAACATGATGCTACCGTGGCTAATGTCAATACCATCCCTTTATGCATATAGAAACATACTTTGATTAAATATTGGAATATGATACAGTGCAGTGTTTGACCTTTCTGGTTATTGTGGCATTGGTGACCATTGGTTATAAACTTTATTGGTTATTGGTGATAGACTTGCAAAGTATATTTAAGTCAGTTTAAATTTTCACATTGCAGATAACACAAATGTAACAAGACCAACATTTGCTATTAACAAAACACACTCTGACTCAATACAAAAAAAAAAATCTAAATGCAAATGTCCAGACTTGTTATATTTGACTGTACATTGTTTTCCGAGTTATATCTCTGAAATGTATATATTTTTAGTATTATATCAGGATGAATGGAACCTCTAGTATTGTCTGCAGAGCAATGCAATGGTTATGGTTATGATCATCCACGGTGTTGCAGAATAAGCTGCAGTAGGCATCTAGTTAGGATTAAAAATATATAAAACTATAAATGTCATATTTAAAAAAAAATACATACAGTATATTTTTTGTGTTATTATAGTTTAATACTGTTGGTTCTGGTTACTGATATTTTTAACCTGTCTGTTAACTGTTTCTGTATGTTCTGCAGATACAATTGATCCTGAGACTGTTGCATGTGAGGTGGGAGGATATGCTGTCCTACAGTCTCATCATGACATAAAGAAAGGTGATCAGATGTGGTGGACACATGTCTCCGTTAAAGAGTCTGCTATTGCTTCAATAAGTGAAAATGACCAGAAGACCTATTGGTATGATGAGAGATTTAGAGGCAGACTTCAGCTGAATCCTCAGACTGGATCTCTGATCATCAGAAACCTCCGAAAAACAGACGCTGGAGTTTATTTTCTAGAGATCAAAAGCAGAGGAGGGAACATATACAGAAAATATGAAGTAATTCTCTCTGGTGAGTAGATTTAAATGTTTATCAATGTAATACTTGTTTTGTCTGTTCTTTTGTGTAGTATAATATAATAATTATTCAGTGGATAACATAACTGTCATTTAAAGAGAACCAGAGAATATCCTGAAATTCTGTTTCTATGAGTTGATTTCATCTGGTTTTAGTAGTTTAGGTTAGCCTTTCATAAACATATGTTTTATATGGTTATGTTTTAACAGTTTAGATTCATATCAAACACCTCAGATTATTTATAATAAATATTATTACTTTCTTACGTGGCTTCTTTAATTGTATATTTTTAAAAAAAAATCTTAAAATTATTTAAAAAAATTGAAACTACTTTTGGCTATGCCTTAAAAACCGAGCAGAGGTTAGAGATGAGATGATAGAGAGATGAGCTCTGTAGCTGGGTAGAGATTAGGATAATAATGCAAACAGTTTATTTATTTTTCCTGTTGTGACTTTAGTAACAACTGAAGATAACTCAGGTCTTTACTTGTCAAACAACTCAGGACAGCATTACAGTGAGCCTTGTCTTGTTTTTTGAGCACAACAATGCAATCTTAATCATTTTAAAACAGCAAAAACAGACTATCAATATATAATAATTATAATATCCACACACAACAAAGCAGCTTGAGGTTTAAAAAAAAACATTTTTCCATATGAATTGAACTGTATTTCAAACCTCTTATTTGCTTTAAAAACTGACCCCAATTTTGGCTGTTCACTCAATATCTTCTCCTCATTCCAACCTGAACCACACTTGAGTGTGTGTTAGTTCACATAAGTGTCACACTTGACAATAAATAAGGAGAAGGCAGTGAAGAAGCATATACGAAGGAATTTAACTATTTCCCCAACAATGTTTTTTAAAGATTTTGATCTTTAATAATGATTTTGATGATTGAATGACCCCGAGAATAATTTGTTGAATTAATATCTGAACATACAATGTCAAAATAAAGAACAGACCCCCTGCTTTAAAAGTGCATAGACTGCAAGTGTGGGTATTTGGACAGGCCCTATTGCTCGTTTCTGCTTCTTCTTCTGTGTTTTCATACAGAGGTGTGTAATGGTGCAACCTACCACATTCTGACATTAACCCATTTTTACCCTTTGATTATGTAATAGAAGAAAGCTGGTCTTGACTCTTGTTTCATGATGCCTCCCAGTTAAAATATCTCACCACTAGTTGATTTCATCTTTTTACTGACTGTTATTAAAGTTAAGTTTCAGTTCCTCCATGTCATCTGTGTTTTTGTTCTTAACACAGGTAAGGTGAAGACGGTGTCAGTGAAGGAGGGAGATAATGTCAAGCTAGATTTTTCAGAAAAGAGGGGGATTCTATAAAGTGGGAGTTTGGCGAGAAGAGTGGTTTCATAGCTTCATTAATAAAAAAGGACAATCCAAATGACAATGAAGCTGAGTATTCTGGTGAGAGATTCAGAGACAAACTGCAGCTGCACATGGAGACTGGCCATCTAACCATCAAGAAAATCAGAACTGAACACACTGGACTTTATACAGTAAAATCAAATCCTGGATATAACTTCAGCCAATCATTCAATGTCATTTTTGATGGTGAGTACTGAAAGTCTTTTTAGTGTAATAATCGTCTGTCATAATGTTTCTTTTTCTCTGGCAAACAGTAGCTGCGTTTACATGGTTCAATCAGAATAAAATCAATCTGATTGGTGAATCTGAAAACGGTGTTTACATGAATGATAAATAAACTAATTGGGTTGATGTGCGCAAAAGTCGTGTGTGGATGAGAATCTAAAACAAGCACTGGTGGGACGTTGTCCTGCTTCACTTCACAGACTCTGAGTGAAATGAGAACAATGAAGAACAGCTCGTTCCGTGCGTCACACGTCATTACGCTATTGCAATGTCATTGCACATGCGCAGTCCTTTTAGTTTCGGTTTTCAATCCGATCAAGTGTTTACATGTTCTTCTCGATCGGATTACAAAAGGAGTAAACCACCCCTTTCAATCCAATCGTAATTCCAGTTCGAATTAGAGCCGTCAATCCGATTCCGATTATAAGGGTCCATGTAAACGCAGCTACTTTGACATAAATATGACGCATTGTGAAAAGAAGAATTATATACTGGGCCATTTTCACATTGACATAGATATTTTGCTTTCTTAGGAACACTATTAAACTACGTTATTCCCTTAACTAAGACAATACATACCTCTCTTGTCTCAGTGCATTCACTTAATCACTCTGGCAGAGATGTGTATTGTAACGAAGTAGAACTACTTAAGTACTGTACTGAAGTACTAAAATGCTGTATCTGTACTCTACTAGAGTATTGTATTTTTCTCATACTTCTACTTTTACTTCGGTAGATATTTTCGATGAATTTAATACTTTTACTTCGATATTTTTTTAATGTTCTGCTAGTTACTCGTTACAATTATAAAAATTTTACGAATCATTCTTTGCAAGTTGGCTTTCATGCTGCCTAAATCACATGCCAGTTTTATAGGGTAATTGTATTGATTGACACACACATTGACAACTAATGCAGGGGTTGTCCTGCAATGACATTTTTTGGCGGCCGCCAAAGCAAATTTGTATCCCGCCAAAGCGCCTCATTTGATTGCTAGTTCAAACTTTTGACTGTTTTCTTTAATATTTACATGACACAATACTTGTACTTTTACTTTTAGTAATTAAGTAGTGAATTTTAAAATAAACTACTTGCAATACTTAAGTGCAAAAAATGTTGAATACTTTAGTACTTCTTCTTAAGTGTGGTGCTTAAAGAGCACTTCAACTTCTACTCAAGTCACTTTTTTGATTATTTGTAATCCACCGAAATTTTAATTACATAGTTATGAAGTCGGTAACATGCAATGAAAGTTAAAAATCAAGCGTATGTAAAGTTTTGGAGTGATTTTGTCTAAATGTAAACATCTGTTATGTAAAATGGATTAATCAGGGTAGTAACCTACCGGTAATATAGAAAACATGAAATTTTTATGATCACTCTTATTTTGGTAAAAAGGTGGTGTATGTAAACTTTTGACCACAACTGATATGAATGCTGCATGTCATGACCCCTTTAATCTGAATATAACAAAATATGTCCTCTTTGGATTCCAAATGTCAAATAATATAAAAATAGCCTTGAAATCTAGACGCACCCTAGCGGCAGCAAAAATCATTTTGCATCCAGTGTGGTCTAGCAACTCTTCATAGACGTTTTAGTTGTAAAAATCTAACTCTGGCCAAGCCAATCACATCGTGTATAGAGTCGGCGGTGGGTTTAACACAATGACAACAGAGTTGCGACAGTCAGAGCAAGCTCGGACATATACGGTTTGAAGTCGGTCATCCTCGGATGCGGCGCGCGCGCGCTGTTACAAAAAAGCTGTGGCGAAATGATCAACTTGTCATTTTTGCCGCGCTCGTGTCTGTGTCGAGTATAAAGGCTTTATTTACTCTGTGTAAGCACGGACCTCTCCCAAATCATCTCCAGCACTCAGCCTCCGAAGCACCACTAACTCCGCCTCCGTTTCCCTCGTAAGTTCATAATAGTATTTAAACATTCTCTATGATATAATTTTTTTTAATGACACACTCTCTTTCTCTCTCTCTCTCACACACACACACACACATACTGTCTCTTTCTCTCACACATATGTAGGCTAGTTATAAACTCTTTAGAGCTTTAATGATAAGTGTTTTATTTTTAAAGTTTTTGGGTCGTGTAAAAAACAAAGAAATCCCTTATTTTCGGTATGGATTCCGGGAAATCTCCCTTATTTTCAATGTTCAATGTTGACAGCTATGGACTGGATACGGTAAAAGTTTAATATATCAACTTGCTCCGCTGACTACGTCAGAATGCTACTTGTTTTGGCTTTAGTCATTTTTAGCTTTAGCATAAAAAAGACGACAAGACTGTGGAGGGAGGCGACCGCATTGCTCCATTATGAGCCCGCACACCACACGCCTACATTTGAAATAGAACTTGAGCGCGCAAAAGACGTGAGCAGTCCCTTTAACGGCATTATCATGCTGACTCAGTAGATTGTGTTCTCTTAATATATTTTTGTTTTTATTTGTACACTTTATGCATTTGAAAATGGCCTAAATAATGTAACAAAATGAAATAAACCTATATGCGGTCCTACAATACAGCCTATTATTATTAGAATTGTGTTTAGGCTATATTTTTTGTGTGTTCGTTTTAAAACACCTAGATCGGCTGGACAAAAGTTAACCCATAGCTTTGTAGTTAAGAAGAATACAGCCTGTATAAACGGGAGCTTTTGTTAAAAATTTTCATTATGTGGCAGATAGCAGTTATATTTTTTGTAGCGTATGTGGTCAGGTGCGCGATTGTGACAGTCACTATAGATTTAGGACAGAGCTCCTCACTTATTGCAGTTAAAAAAATCACTTAAAGGAGCATAACGCAAGTCTCAGAGTTTTTGCAAAACTACGCCCCCTCTGGCGATAAACGAAACTGCGTGCGCGCTCATGGAATACACGCATACACGCATGTTTGCACGAGCTGTTCATAACCAAAGGACTGGAGCATCAGCCGCACACTGTGCGGCACACATCTTTTGTTACAGTCATAATGAGGTAATACAGTTATAAATCTGCAAGCCATTTAAAATATATGAAAGGAAAGGCATTTGAGTAAATTACACTCTTATGTAGGCCTATGTGTGTGTGAGGGGAAAACAGGGGTAACGTTAGTAGAAAACTTAGGCTTTTTTTTCTATCGATCTCCATGTTGAACTGTTTTATGTGCTTACTGTATCCACTTATGATTGTGTTATTATGGAAACACGTTCATGAACACGTTTGAGCCCTAGAGCAGACCGCCCGAGATCTCTCCGTTTGTTGAAAGCCTTCCCGATGTTGACTCTAGTCTTATTCCGACGCCTGGCACTGGACAGACAGACGTTTTATTTTCTTTGTCTTACGTGGAGTTTGCGTTGGGGTTTGTAATGAACTACAAGCCAGTCTCTTTGGGGCTGTTTTTACACCTGGCCACAATGCGTTTTCTCAGATCTATTTGATTTATCAAAACGATTCCATTACCTGGTCACATAAATGTGTTTTTGCAAAACGGATATTAATCTGATATTCAATTCCCGCGTTATATACAGATTTCATGAAGTGCACGTCACCGAAAGCAACAGATGAGCTGCATTTTATAAATCATCGGCTTCGGCTATTTCAAAATCAGCAAAGACAGCAATAAGAGAGAGCGGCAAAAGCTCTGGTATGAGATCATTTCATTTCTTAAGGCTACTTTTAATGAAGATAGTGGAGGTAGAAGGTAACTTAGTGTTAATCGTATGCGTCTTACTTTCACTTTCATTTGCGATAGATTGCGGCGCGCTGGTTTGATGAATAGCCTACACTCGCCTGCTCATCTGATGCACGTCGTCATATATGACTAAAACAACATGACATAGCCTGTTTTCAACAACCAGATGCATTTACACTTGTCCAGTTTCGTCTGGAATACGGCCCAGACCACATCCTCAAGTGTTTGAGCTATCGGATTCAAATCCGTCTGGATTCAACCTGGTCTTTTCACGATCGAATAAGTTATCCGATCATAGAAAACACATTAAGTGACCAGATGTAGGCTAAACAGCCCCTTTGAATCCATCTTCTACTTTTGGGAAAGTTGACTAAAGTTGCGTCGCTCGAGTTGTCTTCTCTGATACGGAGAATGGCGGCGAATACACTAACCTGCAAAGCATAGGCACATAGCCAGGCGAGCGTGAACACGCATGACGTCACGCCCAGGCTCAGATTCGAGCCCGAATCCCTCTTATATATTTCACTGTACAGGATTATAGAGGCGATCGCAGTGATCAGAGAAGGGCTCATTCAGCCCATCAGACGATTGTTTCAGCATGTATGGGTTAGAAAACGGCTATTTTTAACATAAAATGTTGCGCAATGCACCTTTAATTCTCAAAGAATTAGATTATTATTATAGTTTTATGTATTTTTTATGTTTTTTCGTTGTTGTTTTGTAAATGCTCTGTGACAATATGTTGTTTAAAAAATGTTCAATCAAAACATTGCTTTTTAAAAAAAAAAAAAAACTTGTCGACTAATCATTGCGCAGGACAACACTTTGGTCGACTAAGGATTTCTTTGGTTGACTGCAGCCCTAGTGCTCTTATATATGTTAATGACATTAATTAACAATCATTTACAAGGTGGAGATCTAAACCATTCAACTGCAAACGAGATAATTTGCGATTTATAGATTGCACATCTGAAGAGGTTTATGCGTGTTTTCTGTGCATATGTTTGTTCTCACAAATACTCACATTTGAGAAATGATCATAAGAGTTTTATAAAGTGACTGTTCTTAATGCAAAACTAGATTTAACCCTCTACCCCTAAACCCTCTCTTTATGAAGCTGAAATTCTCTTCTTTTAAATGAAGTCATTTATATAAAAAGCAACTATTCTCAGTTGATGTAATCTGTATGAAAACAGAGAGATGTCAGTCTTTTTCCTTTCTACTAATTATAGCGAATGATGTGTTAATGTGACCCCGCCCACTGAGAGCGTGTGCTATTCAAACGCTAATGTTGAGTTTTGTCATTTATCACTCTCTCATCTCTCTTTTCTCTTTGTTTTTTTTTTCAGATTTCTCTGAGACATCAGGGAATGAATCAGTGATTACAGGTTTTACGGGTCCAATCCAGAGGCTTTGTGGACTGGGAAGAATTGGTGGCACGTTTTACTTTATGCTTACAAGAACAAAAACCATCTTTAGTTTTAAAATAATAATGTTTATTGCACTGTGAAAATATACTGTAATTATAAATATTATAAATGTTCTTGAGCTAGATGGTAAGATTTATTTATTTATTATGACTTGAAACTTATTTATTTCAAGTCAGATGTATTTATATAGTGATTTTTTTTTTAATTTTATCATCTATACTTTCAGAGCAACTTTTCTAAAGGGATTACCATTTTATCAATGCAAAGCAAATGTAATGTAAACTGACCTGATGTTCTCCTGCACAATCATTAGCTGTTATGTCTCTGTCTGCATTTCAACATTTTATTCATAATTTTCTCTTTGACTTAAGATGCGACTTTAGAGTTTAGACTTTAGAGTTTAGTTAAAGAACCGAGTGCATATTATTGTAGAAAGTGAAATTAGATTTATTAGTCTCATGAGAATTATTAGTCAAGACTTAATTATCTCTGTTGAATGTTTTATTTGTTTAATCTCTAACTGTTTCTGCTTGTATTTTTAGGGGTGTTTGGAGTTGAAAAAGATGAGATGAAGACACTGTCAGTGATTGAGGGAGGCGATCTCAATCTAAACACTGATACTGAAATACAGACAGATGATGAGATAATCATTAGGTTTGGTACAGCTTTTAGGAGAAGCTACCCATATATTACCATAGCTAGATTCAGTAAGCCGGGTGATGAATTTATATCTGCGGAGAGGAGATTTAACGACAGACTGCAGCTGGATCTCACTGGACCTCTCACCATCACCATCACAAACTTCAAAAACACAGACTATGGAGATTATTATATACAGATTATCAACAAGAACAAGAAGAGCTTCAAGTGTTTCACATTCATTGTTGTTCCCAGTAGTGAGTACCTCAAATATTTAACAATCTCTGAGAGAGAGAGAATATTCAAATATTCAGCTCCCAGCAGTGGTTGACAGCACATAGAGTAAAACTAATGAAGATGAACATACATTTACACAATTAACTTTTTTGTTAAGTGGCTCGTTTTTATTAGAGGTTATGTAACTGCATTGTGTCAGACACAAGAGCAGGTGTGATGGATCTTAGTATAAGAAAATACGAAATTAGACCTGCAAAGGTTTGAATAGAGGTCAAAACTCAATCTTAGATTAATCTGTTTAGTAACACCGACTTTTAATCTGTGTCTGACTTAATGTTGTTTGTTTTCTAAATGTGTTAGATGCTGTGAAGACAGTGTCAGATAATAAAGGGAAACCCTATCAAACTAAATCCTGACATTCCCAAATTACAAGAAAATTATCAGAAGCTGTGGACATTTGGACCATATGGCATGATCATAGATGACTCCACCCACTCCTCTAGATGTGATAAGAGATTCAAAGACAGACTGAAACTGGACAGAGACTGGATCTCTGACCATCAGAATGAGCACAACAGCAGACACTGGAATTTATCAACAACTAATCATCAGCAAAAATAGAGTCAGAAATGAGAGATTCATTGTTACTGTTAATGGTGAGTAACTGTCAATGTGATGATTACATTATTAAATGGAAAGGTTGTGCAAATGTCAATTCAGTCTGGGTTTTTTTTACCCTCAATCATTAAAAATGTTGACTTTTATTATATGGACCAAAAAGTGACAGTTGCACTCCATTTTGAAAGTTCAAACTGGCATTTGGGTGACCACTGTAAATATTAATACTTTAAAAACAAATGTACTTACCTTTTGTGTTTTTGAGTTTGCATAGTGTAGTTTCATCCTTTATATTTCTTTTGTTTTCTTACATATTCCTTACAAAACACAGAGGATGCAAGTACAAGTGTGCAAATATCAAATGAAGATGAAGGCAGCGCCTTTAGGAAATTTTTCGAAGACCTCGATAAACAAGAGGCAGCACGTTTTCTGTGATGAGATGAGAGACGGCCAACATCACCCATGACATCACCAAGATTTCAGCTCCGCTACGGCAGCAAAACACATTTCTGATGTTAAGAATCCATCCAGTGAAAGTAAGAAATGAACCAAGTCTGTTGAACTATTAAATTTGCACGTAAAAAGCTTCTTTGGTTTTAGATGAACGAAGAAACATTTATCAAACACTTTCATATATCATTTTAATAATGTTACACTTTATACCTGTTACTCTATTAGCAGTTTGATTCTCAGTTTTTGATTTCGTCTGATCAGACGGTGAGCAACAAACATAATATTTGTTTTCCCACTGTAGTATTTCTCTAACCATTGCGTGTGCTGTTTTATACAATAATTAACACCAATACCACATTGTTTATTTAGCTATGTACTCTGTGTGCCTTTAAAACCGAGATCACCTGACCTTCTGCTCGAAGTAGAAATAAATCACACTGTAAATATGAGACAGAGTTCAGAAACATCAGTGACCGTCCAGTGCCAGTCAATGATGTTAGTCAGTTTGTTCAACTCTATTCAGTGTTATGATACCACATTATGTTGTGCCTTTATTGCATTTTTTTTGTTTTTAAATTTTGACAAAAGCATCTGCTTGATGTAAGATTGATATACTGCTGATCTTTATACCTGATCATTTCTGTCCTCTATAGTGGACTCAGCCTTTGCTTCCTAACAGCTGTATTCACATTAAAACACACAACCAATGTTCCTACATATGTTCATGTGAATGTTGTGATAATTAACAATAATAAAAAGTCAGATTGTGTGAAATACGTGTTGCTTCATACTCTGTAAATGTGAAGTTGTTCATTAATCACAGAACAGTAATTGGATACTAGATGCACTTCAGCTTTGTGTCCACACGATGGCAGTAGAAGATAAAGCTTAGATTAGGAAGCCTCAAGTTATAAAGTTGAATTAAAGGCCTCATTACGCTGTTGTAGTTTGTGGAAGAAAAAAGACAATATTATTTAAATGATATTAATTCTCTATGAAAAGCTACTCACAACAACACTGGATTAATAATGTAGCCTACAAAAAAAGTCACTGAATGAGTGAATCTAATGATATATTGTAGATGCCAACATCTACACTGGCATTGCTAATTTGGAAAAATAAATAAACGGGTCTAGGTTTTCTTCTAATAAACCAAGGTGTCCTATTCCAATAGATTTCTGGGGCCTTTTTAATTTTATACATTACTAATGATGGAAAGTATCTACAAATATAAAGTCTTCATACATTTTGCATTTACGAATACTTCAGGCGTTCGTCTTCATACTTTTGCAATTATAAATGAAAATGTTACCCATAAAAAAAATATTATTAAAAATTTAAAAAATCATCATCAAACAGAATTATACACAAAATATGTTTCCTTTTAAAAACATCTTTGCCTCCAACCAATAAGACATGTTGTCCAAGAAAATAAAAGATGATCAGTTGTCTCTCTGTCTATGTAATAAAAAAATAAATAAATAAAAACAGGCATTTATGTGAACCCATGAATCATGAGGCGAACCATTCAACAAGTCTCAACAGTTTTACCTGGTTTCTGATCCGTTTTTATATATATATATATATATATATATATATATATATATATATATATATATATATATATATATATATATATATATATATATATACATACATATACAGTGATGTGAATAAGTTTGGGCACCCATGCTAAAAAATCATCTTTTGGATATTGATCTTAATGCCTCATTAGAAAAATGAGGAAAACTCCAACCTTTAAGGACACAAATTTTCTTTGTGAATGAATAATGTATCATAAATAAATAAATGTTTTTCCTTAAAATACAGGGTGCATAAGTTTGAGACACCCCTATGTTAAATTCCCATAGAGTCAGGCAGAGTTTTATTTTTAAAAGCCAGTTATTTCATGGATCCAGGATAATATGCATCCTGATGAATTTCCCTTGGCCTTTAGAATTAAAATATCCCCACATCATCCCCCGTAAAGACCTTTGTTATGTTCGGAACACAAATGAAGATATTTTTGATTAAATTTGAGAGGTGGATCACTGCTACATAGACTCCTAAGGGATTGAAACTTGACGGCCCAGAAAGTCATTTCAAGAATGAGACATATATTCCATGTTATAGATTATAGATATTCCATGTGACAACAGTGACTCAACTATGAGTTTATCAAGCAGACGAGAATATCTTTTGTGCGAAAAAACAACAAAACTTTATTCGACTATTCCTTTTTCTTCCTTGTAGGCCTGAGACGAGAGTTCAAGAGATTTCCATGACGCATGTGCGAGATCTGAACAAGAAGGTGTAGAAAAAGATTGGAAATCTCTTTAACTATTACATTTCTTCGAGTCTCGAGTGAGTTCACGTAGAGTAACAGCGCAGCGCTTCTGTGTGTTGTACACGTCAGGCTCGACTGAGGCCCACAAGAAGAGAAACGAATACGTCAAATAAAGTTATTTGTTTTGCACACAGAAAGTATTCTCGTCATTTGGACATTATGGAAAGAATATGGACATTTTAATGTTCTTGGAATGTTCCAAATAAACATTCTTTGAATGTTGTATTGTTAATAGATATTTTGAGGGAAAGAACGTTGCAGGAACATTACCTATGCTAACCTTAAGATAACATTCCAGCAACGTTAAGGGAACTGGGACATTCACACGGTTTTAGAACATTTAAATCAACGTTTCCACATAACTTTGTTAGCAGGATAACTGCGGTGCAGTGTAATTCTAATGGTAGGCCTATGAAGACTTCAGATGCAAAGACCAAAAAGTCCATCTGATATTTTTTATCATTTGTTTATGAGTATTTATTTTTATAAGGCTCCTTTATTTAGATTCAGTAATTTCACTTTAAAGGTCCCTTATTATGCCCGTTTTCACAAGATATAAAAGAAGTCTCTGATGTCCCCAGAATGTGTATGTGAAGTTTCAGCTGAAAACACCCAACAGATCATTTTTTACAGCATGTTTAAATTGTCATTTTTTTGGGCTCAGAAAAGCGCGCTGTTTTAGTGTGTGCCCTTTAAATGCCAATAAGCTGCTGCTGCCGGCACAGGGGGCGGAGCTTCATGAGCTCGTGCTCAGTCTCTCAGGACAATTTCATTCTCACAGAATGATGATAATATCAGAAACTCTCAGTAACGGCAGGGCCGGATTAACCATTGGGCCAACTGGGCAGTTGCCCAGGGGCCCACGACATTTAAGGGGCCCTGGGCACCAGCGTGGAGTGGCAATCGGGAGAGTCGGGAATTTCCCGGTGGGCCGGTAGTGTTTCGAGGCCGCGAAATGCCTTTTTCTTTTATGAAAAAGACGCCACTCACGTCACACCTAAAGTGGCGTAGTTATAACGCGATGAGCGTGTGATTTAGCTTTTGATGTGCTGCGCCCGGAACACGAGTTCGAATCAGCCTTTCGACGAAGTCTCTTCTCCCTTTTCCCAACACACATGAGATGTAAAATGTGTAACCTAACATGTGTAACGAAACCATGGCTTTTTACGTTTATAAAACAGCACAAGACTTTAGGCATCAGTGCTGGGTGATTTAAAGAAAAGTGTGCACTTTGCTCACGCGATCAGGATGGTCATCTGGTGTTTTCTCCTAAATAAAAGCTCAAGGGTTTATTTCTTGCAAGTGAAGAAATAAGGACAAAAGTATTTTAATTTTCCTATATTATAGTGTAGTGTAGACTAAAATATACTTTAGAAATATTCATTTATATAGTAGGCTACATTTATAGGCTATATGGATTTAACGTCATATGAATAATTATATAAATCATTATTACATTATTATAATAATTGTTTGGGATCCTAAAACTCCATTGATAATGTAATGTAGACTGAGACTCAACTAAAAAGATGTTTGAGCCCTGTTTATTGTCCTGGTACAAATCAATGCTTCTTCTTTGTTCAACGAGCAATTCATGGGTTGAAGCTTTTAATTTTTATCTCTCAAAGAGCACGAGATTGATGCATTTAACCTTAAAATGTACAAAATTTTCTTGCAGGGGAGCATGCCCCCGAACCCCCCTAGAGGAACAGTAAATCAGTAAAACTATAAATGCTATATTAAGGGTCCACCTAACATAGTTTTACAATTTCCTATAGGAAAGAACAACCATTTATGAACTTTACTCCAGCATAGTTCAACAAAGTTAATTTTAAGTCAGTAAAACTGTAAATGCCATATTAAAATGTCCTTGGACAAAAATATATATTTGGCCTGCTTAAGAGGGGGCCTACAAGACATTGTGCCCAGGGGCCCCTGAACTCTTAATCTGGAACTGTTCCCATGTTCTTGGTTTTGAACTCTGCCTGTCCTTGTATCTTCCCGATGTTTTTGACATATTGCCTGTTTTCTGGATTACCTCTTTGGATTACCCTCTGTTCAATAAAACTGAACCTTCGTGTCTCAGAGCCGTAAGTGACATAAACGAGGACACACATCTTTAAAATGATTCAAAAGCAGCGCAAGATTAGATGTGAAGTTTATTGTAAATATTGTTTTTCAGTTGCAGATGTTAAAAGATGATAAATGGAGGGCGTTCTTCTTCATCTTCTCAGTTTTTCCACTTATCCAATGTACTGAAATGCCACAAGAAATATTAAATGAAAACAGAGTATTAGGAGATACAGCCATGATATTGATTGCTTGTTCAGTTCGATTATGTAAATATTTCTTATGTTTTATTATAATGATGATATAATTGCACTTACTCCATTGATCCAGCTGCTGTAGGCAGACACACAAGTGAAGACTGTTGGCTTCTGGTAGGCATTACAACCCAATGATGACACAAAGCTGGTCACGCCATGGACGACGTACTGACCGCTGACCTGACAGTTCAGAGGACCGCCAGAGTCACCCTAAAAACAACCCAACGGGAGACAGAATTAGACATTTACTGCAGTATTGAAGAGTTCATGATCTATTTGACAGCCAGTCTTTCTCACCTGGCATCCAGACAAGCTTCCGCCACCAGCACACACCATGGTGTTCGACACGGTGCTTGCCCCACCAGTCGCCACGAGAGCAGGTGCTGTAATCCACCACGGGCAGGTAGGCCTGTTTCAGCTGAGCCGAGAGTGACCCACCAGCTAAATGAAGATCACATCCATGAGAGGAAGGAATCAGAAATGCATGCAAATGACTTTAATCAACGTCAAAGCTCTCTGAAGTGAGACTGACTCTGAGTGAGGCCCCAGCCGGTGATGTAACAGTTGTTGTTGTGGGGCAGAATCTGTCCAGAGGGAGGAAGGCTGGCCAGCTGGACGTATGAGTTCGAGAATGGCATCAGAGGACAGGCGCAAGAGAGCGATGTCATATCTGAAAAACAACGAACACACATCACAGACTAGGTGCAATTCATTTCTATGGGGAGCTATAAACTTTAGAAAATCTTTAATATGATCATGGATGTTGTGTTGATGATAAGAAGTCCAGGTAAGTCATGCATGAAACTTGTGTCAAAAATTCAATATAGTCTCTATGCTTTGATATAATGTGTAATTGCGGATATGCAGTAGTTGAATGTGTAGCATTAACGTTAATGCATAATTGTTGATAAAATAAGGGTAACACTTTATTTTAAGGTGACATAGCTAGACGTCACGTTACTACATGTACTTTTATATTACTATTAGTAATTATTAATACAATTGTGCAGGGCTCCAGACTAACTTTTTTACTGGTTGCACTGGTGCTATCAACTTTCTCAGTTGGTCGCACCAGCATATGAATTGGTCGCACCTTTTCTTTTTTTTTTTGCTACATGCCATCGTATTACATCGGATTGCTCACTGATGAATAGTGGTTTTAATGGACCAAAGCTAGCAAAGGCTTTCTGGGTTGCAGCATAATCACCTGTAATATATTAATTATCATAGGCAAATTTCTGAATTTTCATAGATTTGGGACAGTAATTTTAATCTGCAATTTTTACAGTTGAATTCTTTACAATCTATTTACATTTGAATCATATTCTATCTATCTATCTGTCTGTCTGTCTGTCTGTCTGTCTGTCTGTCTATCTATCTTTCTGTCTGTCTGTCTATCTATCTGTTATCATCTTTCTATTAGCATCATCTTTCTATCTTTTAAAAATCATTAAATATTCAAATGTATGCATTACATTTGAAAAGATTAGAGTATATAATAAGCTAATACAGCTTTTTCATTATCAAAGTTTATAGTTGTAACAAAAATCAGAAATCTCACACTCCTTGCCTTACGCAATTTATAATCATTTCCTTTTCCTCAGTCGAGGATTACTCTCATCTAACCACTGAAAAGACGTAGGAAGGGGCACGCTATTTCGTGAGACATTTTCATTCGTGAATTCATTATTGGCGCGTTCCACCATCAGTGTGCAATGCACGTGACGTCTACGTTCATCAATAAATAAACAAACTGCACGTGTCTCTGCGGAAGAACACTTTAGCCGGAGCTACTTCTCTCCATTAATGTCTATGGCGAGTCACGCAGGCACTGGGCAACTCCGCATCCGAGTCGACCCCAGGATAAAACAGTCCGAATATAAACACTTATTATAGGCGTACCGTAGTGATTCAGGATAAATCAAAAACACGGTTTGGAAAATGAATTCATGATGTAGCCAACTCGTTCATTTTAAACAATGTAGCGACTGTCAATGTCTGTGTGGCGGTCAATCAGCTATGTGGACCCCGGGCGCGCAGTTGGTTGGCGGCTTTGAGAGAGGGCGGCGAGTTGAGGTCAGTCTGAGGAAGTTCGTCTGTTGTTTTTGTTTGCTCGATTCTGAAGCTGTGTTTCTGAATGCCAGCACGCTGTGCTCTGGCGAATAAACAAGTTAACTGAACTCTGGCCTCGTGTGAGATGCTACAATAAGTTACGGACTGCAGCAGCTGATACAATGGCGTTCTGTTGCGCGAGCGTCCACTCGCACATATGCGACCACAAAAAATTGTAAACTCGCACATTCTTAAAAATGGTCGCATATGCGACCAATTTGATTCGCAGTCTGGAACCCTTTGTGCTGCATACCTTTAATGGCCGATAAATTACAATAAAGGTACTGTATTCACTTTTTACATTTGCGTTACTCACGTAAATGTGTCAATGACTTGGCAATATAGTGTTGTTTGTGTTTCATTGTATAACTCAGATACAGCTGAGTTTGTTGTGTTAAAAGGTATAGGTGTAATTGTGTGTGTGTGTGTGTGTGGGTGTGTGTGTGTGTGTGTGTGTGTGTGTGTGTGTGTATATATATATATATATATATATATATATATATATATATATATATATATATATATATATATATATATATATATATGTATGAAGACTTCAGATGCAAAAGCGTATTGCCATCTAAAATTTTGAAGACTTCAGATGCAAAAGCGTATTGCCATCTAAAATTTTCTTCTAAAATTAGCATTTTTATCAAGCTCGTATATTTAAATTCAGTAATTTCACTTTATAGGTCATTTTCATTGCCATCAAAGTGAAATAAATGAACAACTTGAAATGATCATTAGAAGATGATAAAATGATAAAACTGATCATTTAGAAGAAAATATCAGATGACACTTCATACACTACCGGTCAAAAGTTTAAGAATTTGGGTAAGATTTGTTATGTTTTTAAAAGAAGTCTCTTCTGCTCACCAAGGCTGCAATTTTTTTCATAAAAAAATACACAAAAAACACAGTAATATTGTGAAATATTATGACAATTTAAAATGACTTTTTTATGTTAATATATATTAAAATGTAATTTATTGCTCTGAAAAAAGCTGAATTTTCAGCATCATTACTCCAGTCTTCAGTGTTCACATGATCCTTCACAAATCACTCTAATATGATGATTTTATGCTCCAAAAACATGTATGATTATTTTCCTTTATTATTGAAAACAGTTTTTTACATTTATATTTCAGGATTCTTTGATGAATAGAAAGTTCAGAAGAACAGCTTTTCATCTGAAAATGGAAGCCTTTGTTAAGGCTGAGTTACATTGATGAAAAGTTACAGTAAAGACATTTATAATGTTAGAAAAGATTCTAATTAAATAAATGCTGTTCGTTGAACTTTCTATTCATCAAGGAATCCTGGAAATAAAAATGTAAAAACATAAACCATGTTTTCAACATGGATAATAATCATACATGTTTTTGGAGCATAAAATCATCATATTAGAGTGATTTGTGAAGGATCATGTGACACTGAAGACTGGAGTAATGATGCTGAAAATTCAGCTTTTTTTCAGAGGAATAAATTACATTTTAATATATATTAACATAAAATCAATCAGTCATTTTAAACTGTCATAATATTTCACAATATTACTGTTTTTTTTTTTACTTTTTCTTTACTTTCACTTTAAATTTTTTTATCAAAAAATTGCAGCCTTGGTGAGCAGAAGAGCCTTCTTTTTAAAAACATAAAAAAATCTTACCCATCTTAAACTTTTGACCGGCAGTGTATATTCTTCATGTAACTGTGTCGCCACAGTCGTGTATTTTGTGTATATAGGCTATCCAACACCAGCAGCCACATTGTTGCTGTTCCAGTTGGGGTGGATGATGACTTGACTGACGGTCATGTACTGCCCAGCGACCCTCGTGGTTGTAGATGTCCGTGGTCGCCCAGGACAACACGCCAAGTTCTCGAAGCTGAAACACATTCAGAAACGCAGGTAAGGAACAACTGAACACTTTTTTTTTATAGTGGGTCATGATTAAATGTGAAAAATAGACAAAATTCGAAGACTCTGTATGAGCTTAATACACAGCTGTCTGCGTCCTTTGTTACGAGTTACAACCAAAAATATTTCATGAAACACATTTAAAGTGTTTTACATCTGCCGTGAGGGCGAAACTGCGCCACTCCCATGAGGCGCGCGCGCTTCAAATCGATACAGCAGCGCCATCTTCTGATTTTAACGGAAATTAAAAGCGACACTGTGAGGGTCGGGAATCATCTCTTCAGTCAGAGGTTTGTACTGTTATTTAATGTGTTTTCGGACTGTTCTGCTGATTAAACACAGCAAAACAAAATTATAAGTGGGAGCTTTATACATTTCTTTTACCTCAGAAAACACGGTCTATGGCTCACACAGCCTTGCTTTTATACCTGTCATGGCACTGCTCTGAATAAGGTCAAGTCAACAGGTCTCTTCAGGACAGAAATGGGAGTTGAGCAAAGCCATAATGAAGTGGTTTTACTTCGATAATATTTAAATTTGCCCATGTCACAGTGACGGTGGGGTTTAGGGGTGGGGTCATAATTTTCATTGCATGATTCAGTTCACCATAAATTTAGAAACGCCCACCATTATTCTGCAGAAACCTCAAACTCCTCAATATTTATTCTCATCATGTGACCTGTCTCAGTTTATCAGGTGTTTCTGTTGTTTCAACCATTTAGATACAACAAAAAAGTGGATTCATTACGGTGTCAACGCAGTGGGCGGCGGTCATCACCCAATTCGTTCTGACCAGAGACCCACCACAGGTGTGATAGTAGCTGCCGCCGGACAGGTACTGGAGAGAGATCTGAGGAAGGGGTTTAGTTAGGATATGAAAGGATTATGAATTTCAATATGAGTGGTATTTTTTTAAACTTAAACTTAGACTTTTTTAACATTGGAAAATCCACTTTTAACCAGCAAGTTTTACTAGGTATAAAGCTGTAAATATTAGGGATGTGCACGAATATTCAAATTTTTCGAATAATCGATTTGTAATTATTATTCGAAAATAAAATTCTATTCGAATTTTGAATACGTTGCTTTGCTGGCCGTAAATGCAGTCCATGATAAATCCTAAAGAACTAACTCGCAGTTACAATTAAATGCACTGGATGGCGCTGTGGAGTGTGTTAACAAGTTGTCTGTATTTGATCACATAATGTTGTCGTCTGCCTCGCGAAGTTTGGAATTAATGAAAATGATCTTACTAAACGGAATTACTTTTGATCAAATTAATTCATTAATCTGAGTTATGATATCATCACCATGAGAAATCACATGAAATCCAAACAGTCGAGTGAGGAAAGACAGCTGTCCATCATTGCATCACGACTGCAGGTAAGCGCAGCTGGACCCGCGTGATCAAAGATGTTAACTTATCTAATAGCTAAATGATTTTGAGACACACTTATTTTGAGTTTCGTTGGGGGAGACCGGTTTAAGAACAGAAAATGCAAAGTGCTGTTAGAAACACCGTTCTCTTTGCGTCTCTGAAACGTCTGTCAGCGCAGCGTCTTTTCTCACTCTGAGCATAAAGTGCTGGCGGCGCCCCTGCATGTAACGTTAGATATTATTGTTTTTCTCAACATAAACGTGAAACATTATAAACACGATAATCAATCATTTGCTGACTCTGTGTGTATACGTTTCTGTACGATATCTGACGCAATCTGCTTTATTAGGTTTTTTTTTCCGCTCACGCTGCTTGAGCATGCTTTTAATAATGCTTTTTATATATATATTTTCTTTACTCATAGGCCTACTGTTTAATGTTTTCAACTAAAAGAAAACTTTAAATTACTATTTAAGCTTGTTGTGTATTGCCTAATTGTAAGCTTGTCCAGAAATGGTGAGAAAAACGTAAAAAAAAAATTCGTTAAACATAATTTAAATAAAAGTATATTCGATTTTTATGAGCCCGAATATTCGAATGCAATATTTTTGAAAAATGCCCATCCCTAGTAAATATATGACAAATATTGTGGTGCTGAGGTCAACCTGGTTTGCAGACCACCATCTTGATGATCTTGTTAGTGCGTCACCAACAAATCTTCTACCATCAGTACCATCATATTTTAGAAAAATAGCTTAAGCTGGTATAACCATGTCAATTTAGTTGTGGGAAACCACCACAAAACCAATTAAAAAGGATGTGAACTGAGTTCATGTTAAAAATGTCATACCTGCCATGGCCAGGAGTTGGGACTGGCCACTTCTCCACCCACAACCCTCTCCTCAATGGTCTGATCCTCTATGTATCTGGGCTCAGCCAGCGCTGGACACAAAAAACACACTTAGATACTAGAAGGGTAGTCATTTTGTAGTTTGAGCTAAGTACATTGTTAACTGGGTAAAATCTTAGTGGTTTTCTCAACAGAAAGAGAGAGGCGTCTTACCTAGGGCGGCCAGCACACTCAACAACAAGATCCTCAGCATGTTTGCAGTCTGTCTGATCTTTCTGCATCTGAACTGTTCCAGCGTCCATATATATGCCCACAGACATTCACAGTGCTGTACAGAACAGGTGTTTACTTATGGCTGATGCCCACAGGTGTGTGAATCCCACAGATATCACCACTGTCAAGGCCAATGTTCCAGTTCGGAATAAACTTGTTTATCTAGTTTGGCAAAAAGACTTGACCTGCGTTAGCTTTGAGTTAACATCTCACAGTATCTCACTTTTGCACCTGATATAAAGTTCATGCATGGTTTAATGTGCTACTGTCATGCATTATCTAAATTCATCGAAAATAGACATTTGATTAGTTGTAATTCATTAATATAATTATTCATATTTAATATTTTTTATTATAAATTCATATTTGTTAATTTAATTAAAATGTATTTCGATTTTTTTTTGTCAACATCAATGTAATATTTATGTGAACCTATAAGGAGCATGTATATTTTAAATAAGTTAACAAACCTATTACATGCAAATATAAGCATTGCATGCATAATAATTATTAAAGAGTTATTAAAATGCGGTTTAAAGTTGATTTAGCCGTTTAGCTTTAGATGTAGCACGCCACTACAGAACGTGCAAATGAAAGTATTTCATGTCAACTATTTATTTATGAATATAAAGAATATTAAAACAAGTAAAAATAAAACAATAATAATAATTATATATATATATTGCCCTTTTTATATACTATGCATTTACATCATTTAGCTTGGAACTATTTTAAATAATTAATGATAAAATCTAAATTAGCTGTTTAAGTGAGCTAGCGCTGTTCATCATTTATGCTGACGAATCTGTTCTGTTGTGAAATCGTACGGAGTGTGTTTGTAGGTTTAGTGCTGATATTGATAAGGAAATTGTGACCTCAGCATGATAAGACCTATATCTGGCTTTTCCAGGAGTTTAGTCACAAATGTCACCCGTAGATTAGAATGAGGCGTTATAGACCTTATTCAGAGCAGCGCCATGGCAGATGACAAAAGATGGCGCTGCTGTGAATAAGGTGTATACACTACTGAACTTCAAACGGTTTCATATAAGATCTCTATTGCATGATTTCTGCGCTCTTTACCAAACTTTAAACACATTTACAGAGATACTATGATTTGATCGTCTTGAACATGTCACTATATCAGTGCTGAACTACTGTAAATAGGATTTATCCTGATGTCAGAGTAACTTCATCCAGCGTGAGTTCTCCTGTTGAACACTAGAGGGAGGCAGCGCACAGCAGACTGAACTAACTCTTCCAGAAACTTCCATTGGTGTCACTCAGACTCTTCTGTCAACTTCTTTTCTTTTTCAAGCTGAAGCAAACAATAGATAGATAGATAGATAGATAGATAGATAGATAGATAGATAGATAGATAGATAGATAGATAGATAGATAGATAGATAGATAGATAGATAGATCTTGTAGATCTAGAAACATCTTGTGTTTTTGAGTTGCTATCCTCCGCTGACCTCTATGTGATGACATGAGCTTTCACAAAGACTGCAAACATTTATTCTTCTCACCTCTTGCTCTCAAAGGTCACACGCTGGTCACTGAAGTGCCTTCAAGGAACGTCTGATCAGGTTGGACTGAATTGTTTATCTTATGTGTGTGTGTGTGTGTGTGTTTTAAACCTGTTTTTCGATAATTTATGTCGATCTTTTAATCAATTTTTAAAACTGGATTCTGTAGCTTTTTCAAACATAATTTACTTGTATGTAAACATGATTAAATAAATACATACATGCATAAATACACTTATTGTACAAAATTATGTAAATGTATAATATTTAAATATATATAACATTAAATATAATGTATATTATAATGTAACATATATAACATTTAATACTATAAAAGTAATTTATATATAAAAAATGAATCAAAAAATAATATATAATGAATAAATATTAATGTCTGTATATATATATATATATATATATATATATATATATATATTTATACATAAGATTTATTATTCTATACATTTTTCAATGGGACGTTATGTAAATGTATAATATGTACAAGAAATATTTAATTTTAAAATATATACATAATTGTGCATAAATATATTTGTATACAATTACAAAATGTTATAATATATACTTTTTATAATATTTAAATGTTACAATATTTAATATATAATTGTAGTATATATATATATATATATATATATATATATATATATGTGTAGATACACGATATATATCTATAGAAATGTATATATTTCTATAGATATAAATGGTGGATAGATAATAGATATGGTAAAATTTGTAATTTTATATATATGTAATGTGAATTATTTAATAATATATACATAATTGTATCTAAATATAACTAATATTATTGTAAATATATATGCATAAAGAAATATATATATATATATATATATATATATATATATATATATATATATATATATATATATATATATATATATATACAATGCATATAAATAAATAATATACACATACGATGTGAATAAATATATAATTTATAATATATATGTTATTTATTAAGACACCTCACTTTCCTCACTTACAAACTAGTGTCTTGCTCCCATAGTTTAAAAAAATAAATAAATAAAAATCTGGTGTCTAAATAATTTTTGGTTTGACCAATAATATACATTTCATTAACTTGGAATTTTGACACAAATGATGACTTTGAACACTGTAACAATGGTTCAGTGGTTTTTGAACTATCAGACTGATTCAACACGTCATTCTCTCGTTGTTTCTTGCATGAATGTCTAACTCATTGACATTGGCCCTGTTCAAGTTGTAGGTTCGTTCAGTTCATTCCCAGCCCCGTCCACACAACTCCACCGCTCTCACGACACCTCTGAGAGTCAAACGTGCGGATCTGATGCTTTAATTAAAGATGTTTGTTCACGATAGAATGTCATCGCTTAATGAAGAGAGGATTTGAGCTCCCGCAAATGAGTTTGTGGGGTTTGAAAGTTAATGAGTTGTTCTGATGAAATTCATGGGGGCGTTCAGAACATTTCCAAGAGTTTCCCATGTACGGAGAATGAAAAGAGTCGAGATGAGAAGTGTGGTTCACATCAGATCCCAGGAAGTTTAAGTAAATGAGTTAAGAGTTCTTCTGGATCTCTTTTCTTCATGCTTTCAGTAGGGGTGTAACAATATATCGCAATACAAAAACTCATCGTGGATACTGACATCCCCCCAAAATAAAAATTCCTGTGTGAGAAAAAATCAAGTTTTCAGAGTTTTAGTGTAAGTAATACATTGAACTATTATATATAATGTTGATTATAATGTTTAAAAATGCAATGTGGGAATATTGTGGGTCCTGATAATGCCAAATGTGTGATGTTACCAGTAAAAAGTGGCTGACATTATATTAAATATATCTAGTCAGTGAAAGCGTGCAAGCATATTCATCTACAATAACTCAGTAATTTCAGCTTCAGAATCATGAATATTGTTATTCTGGTGTCACCATTGTCCTTGGGTTAGTCCAAGCCTATTCATTTAAACCTACAATGTATTATCAAACATTTCATTTTAATCAACAGTACATTTTTTGTTAACCTTTTACCATATGTCTTGGAGTATCGCAATAATGTTGTATCGTGAGTTCAGTATCATGATATGTATCGGAATCGTGACATGAGGGTATCGTTACACCCCTAACTTTTAGTGTAGTGTGAACGTCATGTTCAGATGTGGCTCGGGAACAGGTGGGATTGATGATGTTTTATTGGCGTTCTGAAAATGTATTTTGTAATCTCTTTGGTTCGTCTGCTGAAACATTTTTAAAGCTAAAACGCTTAAAAGGCTAAAAATAAAAGTCTCTTTTTAGAGAGCGGATTTACAGCTTGATTTGCTGTAGATATTTCAGAATTTTAGATGAAGAGAGATAGTGAATACCAGAGTGTAAAACTCATGAATGTGTATTTGCAGACCACTTCAAACCAGCGGGGAAAATTTGAGTTTTATTAAAGTTTTTTGTGGAGTATAAAAATTATGCATATACATATGCATATTTATTGTGCTATTTTATTAATACAGTACATTTGCTATCCAACACTTTGCATCAGGCACTTTAATATTTATTTGACTTTTATTTATGAATTGATTATAAAATACATTTTGATAATATATCTTTTAAAATAAAAATATTTAACCTTTATTATTAAATATTAAGGTGAAAGTTTTTGATAACAATTTAATATATTAATATATATTATATATACATATATTATATAATAATATATTATACATATTTTAATAATAATTATCATATTTTTATGCAAGGCTGTTGCAAAATGACCCTGAATGATAATTTTATCATTATCTTCTCTAAGGTTCTTGCATGGCGTTAAATAAAGTCCAGACCAGAGAAGACATGAGGGACCTGTCTCTCTCAGCCTGTCTCTCACTCAGCCTGTCTCTCTCTCCCGACCTGTCTCTCTCTCAGCCTGTCTCTCACTCAGCCTGTCTCTCTCTCCCGACCTGTCTCTCACTCAGCCTGTCTCTCTCTCCCGACCTGTCTCTCACTCAGCCTGTCTCTCTCTCAACCTGTCTCTCTCTCAGCCTGTCTCTCTTCCGACCTGTCTCTCACTCAGCCTGTCTCTCACTCAGCCTGTCTCTCTCCCGACCTGTCTCTCACTCAGCCTGTCTCTCTCTCAACCTGTCTCTCTCTCAACCTGACTCTCTACCGACCTGTCTCTCTCTCAACCTGTCTCTCTCCCGACCTGTCTCTCTCTCAGCCTGTCTCTCTCCCGACCTGTCTCTCTCTCAGCCTGTCTCTCTTCCGACCTGTCTCTCACTCAGCCTGTCTCTCACTCAGCCTGTCTCTCTCCCGACCTGTCTCTCTCTCAGCCTGTCTCTCTCTCAACCTGTCTCTCTCTCAACCTGACTCTCTACCGACCTGTCTCTCTCTCAACCTGTCTCTCTCCCGACCTGTCTCTCTCTCAGCCTGTCTCTCTCCCGACCTGTCTCTCTCAGCCTGTCTCTCTTCCGACCTGTCTCTCTCCCAGCCTGTCTCTCACTCAGCCTGTCTCTCTCTCAACCTGTCTCTCTCTCAACCTGACTCTCAACCTGACTCTCTACCGACCTGTCTCTCTCCCGACCTGTCTCTCTCTCAGCCTGTCTATCTCCCGACCTGTCTCTCTCTCAGCCTGTCTCTCTTCCGACCTGTCTCTCTCTCAGCCTGTCTCTCTCTCAGCCTGTCTCTCTCCCGACCTGTCTCTCACTCAGCCTGTCTCTCACTCAGCCTGTCTCTCTCTCAACCTGTCTCTCTCTCAACCTGACTCTCTACCGATCTGTCTCTCTCTCAACCTGTCTCTCTCCTGACCTGTCTCTCTCTCAGCCTGTCTCTCTCCCGACCTGTCTCTCTCTCAGCCTGTCTCTCTCTCAACTTGACTCTCTACCGACCTGTCTCTCTCTCAACCTCGTCCCTCTCTCTTTCACCTGTCTCTCTCTCAGACTGTCTCTCACTTGGCCTGTCTCTCTCAACCTGTCTCTCTCTCAACCAGTCTCTCTTGGAGTCTGCCTCTCTCTCTCAACCTGTTTCTCTCTACATGTCTCCCTCTCTATGCCTGTCTCTCTCTCTCAACCTGTCTCTCTTCACCTATTCTTCTTAACCTGTCTCTCGCTCACCTGTCTCTCTATCTCTGGCTGTCTCTCTCTCAACCTGTCTTATTCTTGGCCTGTCTCTCAACTTCTATCTCTCTCTTCTCTTTCACCCGTCTCTCTTTAGGCTTCTCCCTCTATCACCTGTCTCTCTCTCTCTTTTCACCTGTCTCTCTGGACTCTCACTCTATCACCTGTCTTTCTCTCTTTTCACCTGTCTCTCTCTTGGCCTCTCACTCTTTCACCTGACTCTCTCTCACTGCCTGTCTCTCTGTGCCTGTCTCTCTGTGCCTGTCTCTCAGCCTGTCTCTCTTCCGCTGTGTCCTGTCGTCATGAGTGTGTCACCAGAGGCTGCTGTGCACGGCACACCATCCAGTTTTCCATCAGATAACTGGAAACTTGACGCCACATCGGGAGCTTTTTCATCACTGATAGCGCCTCGCTGTCTGGCGAGCTGCTGAGAACGCTGCAGGTCCCGCGGGGTTCGAGTATCGCTCTCCATCTCACACACTCGCGTGACCCCGCGGACAGCTTCCCCTGTGATGCAGGTACAGGTGAAAGCTCTCAGAGTGGACACACTCGTCACTGCGCGTCATGTCAACAGTGTGTTTCCCGAGAGACGCCACACTCACAGAGGTCAAACACACGTCATGCTGCTTCATCCACATGGATATTTAATAATTCACCAAAGAATGTATGAATTTATTTAAGGGGTATAACAATAAATCATGTCACAATATATTGCAAAACAAATAGGCAACAAAACGTATAATGTGTATAGTACACAAATGAAAATTTAAATTCAAATATGGTAAACCCAGAAGGTCACACATTTGAGCTTCAAGCATTGCATATTGCACATTTTAATGAAGATACCTTTTTGTTTATTAAAAGTCTTAGAAGTAATGATTAGAAAAAAAATTGCTATTTTAACTTTATTTGCCTATAAATTATTTTGAGAGTATATAGTGAGATCAGAATTGTGTATTTGTCAGTAATTCATTCATAGAAATATTGCATTTAGGGTGATTTGAATAAATCCACAGGTATTAAACGTTGGCCAGTGTGCAACCAGTCAGAGTACCCTAGCAACCGCATAGCAACACTATAAAACGCTCAGTACTCCATAGCAACTGTAAAGCGATGCCAGCAACTACTCGAAATGCTAGAGTGAGAGTTTGTAAACATCGAGGTATACATACACATATTCAAGATTTTGACTCACATGCAATTAGTTTTACAGATTCAGAGGCAACGCTTCATCAGAGGAACACGTATCGACACTTTGGATGTGTGTATTTCAGAATGTGAGCCAGCCCTGCATATCCATAAATGATCTGAGCGAAGCACCGGATGATGTTTTGATGGATTGGTGCTGGTTGATATTCGGGTGTGCAGTGTATTGACTTCTGCGTTCTTCTGTCTGTAGGTGGTCTTGAGTGATGTCACAGGTCAGGGTCATGTGACATTGTCGATGCGAGAGCAAGGTCGAGGAAGCGTGACACTGAAACTGCTCGACAAACCAATCAACAGATCCATCGCATGCTGTAGAAACAAGAGATCTATCTATCTATATCTGTTTGTCTACCCCTCCATTTATCTGTCTATCTGTCTATCTATCAATTTACCTGTCTTAGCTATCTGTCTGTTGATTATCTATCTGTCCGTCCGTCCGTATGTCCATCTATTTATCTGTCTATCGTTCTTATAAAGCAAACACTTTTTAATTATAATTATAAAAAAGTAAAAAACGTGTTTAACAGCTATGTGTGTGTTTGTGTGTGTGATATCAATGTCCTCATGCATCCTTGCGCTGGTGAAAACGATCACGGGCCAATTTGCAATCTTTAATTGCAATTAAACCACAACAGAGGCGATTGATAAGTGCTTGCTAACTAACGAACTAAATCAGCCTGTGTGTGCGCACCACCTTGAGCTTTTCGCAGACACCTCCAAACTATCTTTCACTTTATCTCTTGTCGCTCTCTTTCCGTGTCTTTTCTTTGTGAAACGGGTGAGAATGAGAGCTTTCTCTCTGTGTCTTTTCCGTGGGGACGTGACAGATGATCCAGAGGAGGCCGGAGTGGCTGATTGATCGTGGGAAGTCTCGAGCATTCATCTCTGTCGCTGCCGTTCGGCCGATGGCCGCGCTCTCTCTCCAGCGCTGGGCTAAAAGGTAATTAAGAGCGGCCCTTCGCGCGGATCTATCAGTGTCAGAATGTGTCAGCGACCGTGGAGGACTGCGGCCTGATTTGTTGTCCCACCCTCAACGGCACTGGCGATATTTTACATCATCATTTATTCAGGCTTTGCTGATGTCACGGTCCTGCTTCGTGCTGGGTTGTTTTGGAGAGACAACTCTTGCCTCAGGAAAGTTGTGTTGCTCTTAAAAAACTCATTAAAGTAAAATAAGAGTTGTTTTTATTGAAGTAACAACTTTGTAAAAATGAAATGGCAGCTCAGATTATTTGATCTTGAATGATAAGTATTCTGTTCATATTGAGATATTTGACTTTTCATTGCAGGTTTGCTGGCGATTGACCCTTCGCAGGGAGCTTGATTGACAGGTGATCTGGCCAATCAAACTTCGCCATCCGCCATTTTGTCTGACAAAGCAGTCTGGAGAGTTAGTAGATTTACATGGGAGGATTTGAACTTGAAAAACGACGTGTACTGACGCCTTTCTGCGGTTAAAACGACATTCCTTCTTGTGTTCATTCATGTTTTTTTGGTGCTATAAATGAACTAGAAGGAAGAGATGATTGGATCACGAGCAGCTTTAACTGATGCTCTTCGGCGATCTGTCACAACACATTAAAGAGCCACAAAAAGGTATTTATTGTTTAAATTTCTTTTAAAAAATGACCAAATTTGATGAATATCAAAAGTAACCATAAAGTAACCTCCCAGCAAACACAGAACATTCCCCTAACGTTCCCGAATGGTCTCATGAGGTTATTTTTTTTTGGAACCAAACTAGAACGTTATAGGAACGTTCCATGTAGGTTATTTTTAGGTTCCATTTTTATAACTTAAGGAGAATGTTCCGGGAACATTCCCTTAACCTTAAGGGAAAATTCTAGGAACGTTTCCAGAACCAAAAACTAACGTTCCCAGAAGCTAAATTTGGTCTGTCCTGTTTGTCAGCGTGTTGTCAGTCCGCAATGTATTTTTCACTGCGTGAGAACATGGTGTGTGTGTGAGAGCAGCTTAGCTTGTTGGACATAGCGACAGTAACTAAGGGGGGTGGGTCTTTGCGAACAGTCAGTTCTGAGCAATATCTGAGACCTTGAGATCTCTCAATTGAGTTTTTGGGTTTGTCTGGTTGCACTTATATTCTATAATTTAGCCCACTTAAAATTGACTGTACACTTTCTCTATTTTTGTTTAGGAAAAACAGACCAAAGATATTGATGACATCATCCTGCACTCCACATTTTTTGTCCAATAAAATGCTCTCGTAAATGACATTGCCCCACCCTCTAAATATGAAAGATGACCTGCCTCTGACTAGCTTAACAACTAGAAAATTGTTTGTCTTTATTGTGTGATTGTGAAGGAAGTGGCCTTTACTTTTCCCGACTTGTCCCACGCTAACTTCCCATTTCAAGGATAGGTAAGTCAACTCCGAGAAGAAACGCGCTCTTCATTTCGTTTAATCATTTGTGATTTTTCTTTCTGACAGGTAGGTCTTATCCTCTTGTTCTTCAGCCCCAAACCTGTCAAACAGCAAATTAATCTCTTACAGACAATGAGGTAGAAATGAGGTAATTATTCAGTGCTGGTTGACACCCATAACATGTCAAATTGAATAAGTCATCAAACTGGCAGATAAGGATTATAAATCATTTTAAACTTTAATTATTTTCCCTTGTTTACACTTTTAACCACACGGAAAGTGTTGGCACGTAGAGTTAATCACTGTCTTAGCTATTTTCATATGTATTCTGTCGTGTTTGGAAATGTTTTGTTTTTCATTGTTATTAACGTAGCTTATTGTTGCTATACATATCATTATTGAAAGACAGCAGAAGTTTTAATCATTAAAAAAACCTCAAAAAGACAGCTCCTAATTGCGGTTTTGTCAACATATCGGCCGAAATGTACATTTTTCCTGCACATTCCTACTGAGTGCAGCTAAATAATTTAGCGCTGAATGAGGAGCGTCACTATCTTATGAGGCGTGAATATTAATGCCCGCGCATGCTGTGTTAATTAAGAAAACCAATTAATACATGCAGCTCAAATCCTGTAGACGACGTGTTTCTCACCCGTCCGGCCGGGAGATGTGAAAGGCTTGTGTATTCCGCTCCATAATCTTGACATTCAGGGAACCTTTGTTCTCTAAGTCCATTGTGAATTATGTCAATCAAATTTAAACAGTGGCATTTTTGGTTGGAGCATTTCGACTGCTCGGTCTCCAGGTATGAACATTCACCTGCGCATTTGACTGAAGGTGAAGTAACTTAACCTCACGTTTGCGTTCACAGTCAAGCGAACTGAGGATTATTTCAGAGGCTGTTATCATTTCGAGTATTGAACACTTTTCCTAGTAAAGGTGAAGTCGGACAGAATGAGGCCTGTACCCTATTGATCATGAAGCTTGGATATGAGCTGTGAATCAGGAAAGAAATGTTCATAGATGCCTTTGAGAAGATCACAGTGTATACACAATGTATTTGATGGCACTTTTTTATGAATAATTGTTTTTATTAATAATATTTAACTTTTATAGGCGTATTTAATACTGGCACTGGGAGTTAGGCAAAGGTAGGTTCAATTTCGGCCAGGACATTATTCGTTAAGTTCACAGAGATTAAATCACAAAACAGTACAATGCATTTAAACACTCCAAACTCAACCATGGCCAAGACCAAAGAGCTGTCGAAGGACACCAGGAAGAAAATTGTAGACCTGCACCAGGCTGGGGAAGAGTGAATCTACAATAAGCAAGCAGCTTGGTGTGAAAAAAATCAACTGTGGGAGCAATTGTAAGAAAATGGAAGACATACAAGACCACTGATAATCTCCCTCGATCTGGGGCTCCACGCAAGATCTCATCTTGTGGGGTCAAAATGATCATGGGAACAGTGAGCAAAAATCCCAGAACTACACGGAGGGACCTGATGAATGACCTGCAGAGAGCTGGGACCAAAATAACAAAGGCTACCATCAGTAACACACTACACCGAGAGGGACTCTAATCCTGCAGTGCCAGGCGTGTCCCCCTGCTTAAGCCAGCACTTGTCCAGGCCCGTCTGAAGTTTGCCAGAGAGCATATGGATGATCCAGAATAGGATTGGGAGAATATCATGTGGTCAGATTAAACCAAAACTGAACTTTTTGGTAAGTAGGAGAACTTGCACAATCAGTGGCTGACTAAATACCTTTTTAGGCCCCACTGTAATTGCTTTCGGACTGTTGGGCCATATTAGGTGGCACGTACCTAACAAGGGCAATTATTAGATTTATTGTTTTATTGATCTTACCTGAAGTCATTTAAATATTGAAAATATGCACAATATTTATGATGCAAGTATAACAGAGACATTTCAACAGTAAAGTACACTTAAACAATAGACAGAACTTAGTGTCTAACGATGAACATACACTATTTAATAACTATTTAATTCTGAAAATATATTTAAAATGAAACCATTTGCAAAAGTTAAAACATGTTGTTAGGAAATATATTGACATTCAAATATATTCCCATATTTAACTTGTGTGTGTATATATATATATATATATATATATATATATATATATATATATATATATATATTTATTTATTTATTTATTTTGTTAATGGGTTACCTGGAGGACTAGCAACACATGTGAAACTGGTCAACCAATGAAGTCATGCTGGTTAATCTAGTATAGCCTGGTGGGAGAGACCAACAAACTGGCATCTTGAGTTTTGTCTTTAGTTTCTTCATAATAAACTTAACTTTGCTGATTAAACTACTTATTTAACCAATTTCACCCTTAATTGGCAAAACAAGCAATTATCATAACACCAATTTTAAGTTCCAAATGTAATGTTTACCTTGCATTCAATTAGTGAATTGATCCTGAATTTTAAATGGCTGCTGTCTTGCACACAAACATCAATGACAAATTGCTCATTTTGCATCCTTTTTTATTTGCAGAATATAAATAAATGAATTGATTTTTATTTTTTAGGAATTACTCGCTTGAAGAGTTGCAAATTGAATTGGAGCTGCAACTGAAAGAAATCATGACAAGAACACAATTCAGGAGGACAGAATGTGTGGTGCACACGGTATTTCAGTTAAAATACCTTCATAATTCATCTCTCAGCACTTCAAACGCAAGACAAGCATGAAGTAATAATGAAAAAGCAAAGGTGAGTGAGCCTTTGACTGTTACAGTGATGTTGTACAGCTTTAGTGACAAACTAATGAAGTCTCTCAAAGACATGTTGGAAGTGGCGTAAGGTAAAGCCCTAGATTACTCTGATCAGATTTACATGGAGACACAGATTGCTTCCCAATTTCCTAATCTGCACAAAATAAAAAAGCGGCTACAGTGGAATAATCAGGTACTTTTCACAAAAGAGGTGTCTTTTGGACAACCTAAAAAGTCCCACACGGGTAGTGATAGTGGCTTTAAGTGCAAATCTATGTGAGTTAACTCTCTTACTCATGAATTATATACAGTATATGTATATGTGTGGGGGTTGTTAACCTACTGATGAACATTTCTCTGGGATGTGGAAAATCCCTGTGGGAGTCATTTAGGACTTCCACATGTTCAACCGCACCAGAAAGTCCTCAGAAGAACCAACATTGGATAAAATAAAGATGTGATACATTAGAAGAAATATGTAAGGATTTTGCTCTTTACGATCATCTACATTTTGGTTCTTTAACCACAACACTAATCTGAAGAACCAATAATGAAACATCAAGAATTGTATCTCCAATAAACCACCAGTTTGGCTAATTTGGTGTCTTATTACTGTGCATCTCACACAGTGTACTCTTGTATCTGTCACATTTTGGCAAATGTAATCGGAAAGTGAGAAGTGTTGTGCGCTGAACAAAGCTTTAGTGTTGAGGTATTTGTGATCCAGAACATTCAAGACTGCCTGGGTTTAAATTTTTCCCCCAAACCAAACTATATTAAAATGGCTTCCATTCTCCCAGAGACAAGTATGTCCTTGGGCAGTCTCTTGTCTTTGCTCCATGTCACACTGATCCCTGCAGGACCTCATTATAGCTAATCGTCCATCTGTCCATCCCTCAAGGGCCGGCCAACATTATCTCAACTCTGGTCACTTGGCTTGCAATCGAAATGCCAAGAAGACAGTCTTTTGGACATGCTTGCTGGCTTGTGGTTTGCCAAAGCTTGAGGTTACAACACAATGGGGTCAACAGCCTTTTTGCTTCTTGGAATCCTGAAATTGCCACATGGATGCCGACCAGACACGAGTTCATTCATCTCAGATCCTGTTCCCTGAGATCTGGCAGGCTGTGAAAGGCCACATCTGCTTGAACTCTCAGCAAGGAGTATAACAAAGACTTTGCAAACCTCTTTTGTATACTATTACTCTTGCACTGTTTAGTGATTCGGAATGATAATTAGAGTTACTAGGTCAATGTAAATCAATGAAATCCCTGATTTTACACAATAATTTAATGAAATTGGGTGTGCACCATCTTAAAGAGATAGTTCACTTTGAAATACAGTTTTGGTATGTTTTAGCTTACCTCAAGGGCATCCAAGATGTAGGTGTCTTTGTTTCCGCAATATTTTCAATTTTGATATTTTTAGGTCAAACCGTTCTTGTCTGTCAGACATATAATGGAGGTATAGGGGGTCCACATCAAAGAGCATGCACAGATAAGTCCAAATTAAACATGATTTAATAACTCGTAAATGTAAGTACACCTTGATGGCCTAAGACACAAAACGAGCGGTTTGTGTGAGAAAATGAACAGTATATCGTTTTTTACCTCTTGTAACCACAGCCACGTCCAAGTGATCTGAGGAGGCTTCGTTCTGTGCATACCAAAACATACCAAAAATCAATTTCAAAGTGAACTATCCCTTTAAGATGTTCCTGACAAAATTTTATCAAAAGAAATTTTGATTAATTTAATCGTTTAGCAAATGTGTTTGGGTGTGGTCCATAATGATGTATTGGCCTGTATCTTGTCAGCACAATGTTCGAACTTCACAAAACTTGGCACAAATGGTCATCGAGGCATTACGAGGAAACATGCCAAGTTTCAACCGCAATTTCTGACAAAGGAGCCATTTATTTCTAATGTGAATAATAGATAAACTCTGTGATACTAATGTTGTCCATTAAAAAGGAAATCCTTGTAAGTCTAAGCATTTTGCATTAATGTTAATGGATGAAAGTTTCCTGATTTCCTTTTTGAAGTTAGTTTTCTCTTTGGGAACTACTGTATGTATTCTTGTAAAGTGTTTCATCCAACCCTAACTTGAGATTGTTGACTTTGCAGGGAAAGATACTTTAGAATTTTGAGTAGCTTGTCAAACAACACTTTTTGAGTCGTTTCCCCTCGACTCTGATCCGAAGATACACGCTAAGTGCTAGTCCACGTCTCCAACATCTGCTTTACTGCCAGTGTGCTTCAACTTAAATCTGCTCTGCTAGCAGTTTTCCCACTTTAGCTCAAGTGCTCGAGCTTATTTTGCGTACTGACAGTTTTTCTTCTTCTGAAGATTATGGCTCTGTAACTTCCCTGCGATAAAAGATCACAAGTTTTGAGTAACCATGCTTTTAATAATCCATTTCCGGCCCCTGACGACTCAGTTGATTTCTAGAGTCTATCTTCCATGGCGCCCTTATGTCCTCATGTATCTGTTGCTTCACTACTCTGTGGTAAAAGCTCCCAGGATGCAGTTGATAAACTCTTTCCTTTTGCTATCAGCATACTGTCATCTTCATTACCTGCCTATCTTCGCTTTGGTGCACGAGACATTTAATTTGTCGCACAGCGCATCTGTAGACATGCGTTATGGTGCAAGTAGAGCATGATGGGAGCTGAAACAAGATGCAAACAGATGTTTCTGGGAAGAGCTTTATAGGCCACTTCTATTCAGCTTACCAGAGCCGATCTGAGATACCTGGTTACCTAAACCTGTAAAACCTGTTCAGAATACGTGCTACAGTATCACATTAATTCTTTCTCCCCCAAAAGTTTTTTTTTTAAGTTGCCAGTCAGCATTTCTTAAATTTTGTTTGTATGAATATCTGAAAATACAACAAAGAGCCTCTGGCTTTTAAACAAAACAACTAAATATTTTCTAGCTTCATACATTCTTTTTTTAATTAACAAGTTTTATTCAAAAAGCAATTTGAGATGAGAAAAATGCATGAAAACATGGATTTGCTTAAAAAAATCTATCAGTGATAGGCAAGCATTGTCATTGTGTCAACGGCAGGGAAAGAGTTGAATGATTTTAAGGTTTTATTGGCGTTTTTGTGAGCATAATATCCAAACTTTACAAAAGTTGCATACATGGACGAAAACATGCCAAATTGCACAAGTTCCTAATGGATGGAAACCGCAATTTCTGACCAATGAGCCATGTATTTATTTCAAATGTGAATAATAGATTGATGCTGTTATACTAATGGTGTCCAGGAAATCCTTTTAATAAACATTTTGCATTGCTGAAAGTTTCCTGATTTCTTTTTAGAGTCAGTTTTCCTTATGTGTTATTGCAAGCCCTTTCATCAAACCGTATATCTTCAGTGGAGATTCAAGATTGTGCAGTAAAGACGTTTATTGGCTTTCTAAAAAATTGTTTTGCAATGAAAAACATGGCGTTGCTGTGGATACTACATGTACTCTGAGATATATAGCGAATGTGGAATTATATATCATAAAATCGAGCTTGATACTTGCTTAGAGTGTTTTTCAGGCCACAGGCACACATATGATATACAGTCCTATGACACTGTACTTATTCAGCGACTCACGGGAATAACCCTTCACCTCACTTCTGGAGCTTAGTTTCTTATTCCACATCCTCATGATGGATCAATAAACATCCAGATCATATTTAAACCTCTTTTATAGACTCCAAAGTCAACATAGACATACCTGGATGGACTGTTTTAAAGCTGGAAAGGGTTTTGCTTCAGTTTTGTGAGTTCATGCGAGTCCATTAACAGACTGACACTTAAGTGTCTATGAAAGTTGATAATCAGCTTTGGGCCACATCATCACGGCTATTGATTCGGTCAGTGACAGCGACACCCAGCGTTAGCCAATACTGTCACAAACCTGGATTAAAATGCACTCAGTGTAATTTCATGGGTGGGTTCCCTTTCACCCCTCGGCTGTGAGTTTCTCAAATTATACTGATCAGTCTTTCCGTACATGCTCATTTATCACTCAAGCACCTCCTGGTCAGCAGGACTGTCAGATCAGATATACATCATAACTGCACATCACTTTAGTTAGTATAGTGTGTATTTATTGTCCCTTCAAGGGAATTTTTTTTATTGCATTATCTAACAAAAAGAAAATATACAGAGTAATTTACAGTCAAAGACATAGGAATAAGAATAATACAATTATACATACAGGTATAAAAGATAATGATGCATATACAAATTGCATTAAATATGCAATATAATAAGAATAAGTAAAACGTTTTTGTTTTAATGTGAATTAATGCCTAAAATAACAAAACATAACAAAAGCCAACAAGGTAGCTAAAAAAGAAATAGCAAAAAAAGTGTGATATTAAAAAATAAAAGGTAAATACATATGTAAAATAGGCTAATAATAAAACATCTGTAATAAAATATTAATGTATATGATAGGCTACACCGAAAGCTCTCTCTCTCTCGTCTCTCTCTCTCTCTCAAAAAAAATGGTCGGGTCATATAGACAGTGATGCTCAGACAGACAGTAGGGCACTTGGATGGAGGCTTCGTCGCAGTGTGCACCGTTCATTCCTGACGTGTCTGTCTACATCTAAACCAACCCACAGGAGTGGACGGAAGGGGACTATATAACTTACAACCCGACACTTTATCTGATATGGATACGCATGCCGTGCTGCATTAATTAAAGAGGGGACATTTTAGTGATGCCAACATCCAGAGAGCATCTGTGTTGCCGTTAACAGCGCGCGTGCTGAAGTTGGATTGCGGATCGCTTATTGTATCGAGCTTGAAACACGATCTGAGCCGTTTTGACACCGCGGATGTGTCTAGTGTTGTGAATAGATGTGAAGACATTCTCTTTACATTGAGCGATGCGTTTCAGTTGTACATAACACCTTGTAGGGGATGCATGTAAATAAATTACAGTAGTTATAAGGGGAAGCGTGATCACGTTTGTTTTTCTGTCATTTGCGCTGAATCGACTGGAGGATACGATACGGGCAATAAATTGAGTTGTTTCATTGAAGATCCCGGGGACATCGGAGCTGATATATCCGTAACAATTCGTGTTTTTGGTTGATTTCTTCAAACTGTTCTTTTATCACTAATTTGAGAAGCCTAATGCGCTTAATGTGGTAATATCTAACGTTCAGAAATGTGATTTAAAATGGCCAAATCAACCTGAATACATCTTAGATCAACAAACGTAAGTTTAGATCGGGTAGAAGAAGGTCCCATTTCACTTTACAGTGCAGAAACTTGCTGGAACACTGATCACCATCGTGAAGATGTTGCAAGGATTGTTGCAACTGCTTTCTGTCTACCAGATTCATGTATGCACATGCTTGTAAAGATCAACTGATCATCTAAGGGCGTAAATTCCTTAAATATCTCCTGCTTCATCCAGTGATTTTCTAAACTTCAAGAACCATGGATATTAAAGCCGAGTCTGATGATAACCTGGACTGTGAGCAGCCCGCACCCATTGAAGTTTTTGCCAGCAGGTCCACTCTCCATGGGATCTCACATATGTTCAGTTATGAACGCCAGTACATCAAACGATGCCTCTGGATCATCTTTTTCTTGGGCTCTTTTTCGTTCCTGGTGCTTGTTTGCGCTGACCGCATCAAGTTTTACTTTCAGTATCCTCATGTCACCAAGCTGGACGAGATCTCAGCACCACTCATGGCGTTTCCTGCCGTCACCTTCTGCAACCTGAACTCTTTCCGCTTCGGCCGCGTGACGCGCAACGACCTGTACCACGCGGGCGAGCTGCTCGCGCTATTAAACGGCAGGTGAGTTCTGTGTCCTGTTAAACATTGTAAATATACAAAATCATAAGAAAATTACGAAAGTATAATGAGATAACAAAGATTTTTCTCAGAATAGTGGTCTTTTGACTCAGAAATCCTTAATGCTGAATGAGATCATGCTTGTTGTTGTTGACGGACAGTTATGTTCATTCTTTTTAAACAAATGATTGATCCAAAGCGGCTTTACAGTGATAATGGGAAATAATAACATAGCACATACCACGGAGACTATTTTTAAGAGTGTGCTAATCCTGCAATTTACGTCTATTGGACGTTTCCAGTCAGTTGTCAAATAGACGTTGAAGATGTCTAAGATGTTTATGATTTGGAATGTATGTAAAACAGACATCTTAAAGATGTCTATCAGATGCTTGCTTTCCAGATGAAGAAAATTGAAAAACTAAAAAAAAGTGCACCAATCAAAATTTGTTATAGTTATAATGAAAGGTCAAAAATGATTTTGAATAGTTGTTGCTGCTGTCATTTTGTTTGTTTGTCACGAATGTGTGAAAATGGTCATGCACATAAATGTGTGCAGTCTATAGGTGCATTTCTCAAAGTGACACCGCCAACTAGGCTACTGGCCTGGCGTAAATAATACAGCGTTTGAATTTATTTTTGCGGATGCTTGTGAAGGGCGTTCATTTTGACAACATTGTTGTCTGTACGTGGAAGGAAAAACTTTTCCGGTTTTAGTACTTTGTTGTCATGTAAACGTGGCCTAAGTTTCAAAATTCAATTCAGAAAACATGTTAAAGGAGTAGTTCACTTAAAAAAAAACGTTTGCTGATAATTTACTCACCCCCATGTAATCCAAGATGTCCACGTCTTTCTTTTCTTCAGTAGAAAAGAAATTAAGGTTTTTGATGAAAACATTCCAGGATTTTCTCCATATAATGGACTTCAATGGGAACCAAACGGTTCAAGGTCCAAATGAGAGTTTAATTGCAGCTTCAAAGGGCTTTAAACGACACCAGACGATGAATAAGGGTCTTATCTAGGACCCTTCGAGTCATGACTCGAAAAAAGATTTGTTCATTTTGATAGAGTCACGAACGCTCATCACAGAACAGAGCAAGGCAAGCATTTGTGCTTATAAAACTTAAACTTTTTTAGTTATTTTTGAAATGACAGATCATTTTGCTAGATAAGACCCTTATTCATTGTCTGGTGTCATTTAAAGCCCTTTGAAGCTGCAATTAAACTCTCATTGGGACCTTGAACCGTTTGGTTCCCATTGAAGTCCATTATTTGGAGAAAATCCTGGAATGTTTTCATCAAAAACTTTAATTTCTTTTCGACTGAAGAAAGAAAGACATGGACATCTTGATTCTTGGATGACACGAGGTAAGTAAATTATCAGCAAAAGTTTTTTAAAAGTGAACTACTCCTTTGACAATTTTCACGAAGTTCCTTATTTGAGCTTTTTCTTAACTTCTCAATTGGATTTATGAGGACAGAGACATGCTAACTTTACTTTTAAGTGGTTAAAGGTCATATTTTGAATATTATTACTCACTGATATGATGCAAAGTTTAAGGAATTTTTATATTTGTGAACTAGGGATGTGGATTCATCACATTTGATAAGGTTTGTCTCAAAGGTCTTATAGAACACTATAAGAAAAAAAGTTTATCCTTTATTTATTTACGGTTGTTTTTCATTTTTAAGCTCCTTTGAGAGCACCCTTTCTTGTTGACAGAGACAAATTATATCTGTTTTATCTCAAGGTTTAAGTCAGTATGAATTTTTAAAGTCTGACTATTGTGTTTTAGAGTTTGACAATGAGAGTTGAAAATGTAAGCTGTAAACATTCTGCCTCGTTGAAAATGAGAGGAGAGCGTCGACTTGAAAAATGTTTTCATCCCCTCAGGTGTTGAAAGCCCGGCGAGGGCTGAAGAAGTGAATCATCATTGATTCAATGTAACTGATAACACCATGTGTTGTGCTTGTGGCGAATGTGCATCCATTAGAGAAGCAGAAGTTCTGCTCAGAGTTTGGATTCTTCTCTCAGGACTGCGGTCGGAGCCCATCCAGAACTCATTGAACACATCAGTGTCTCTATTGGCAGTACAATCTGGCTCATTGCTTTTCAATAACAACACATTTGGACGGAATGAATAATTGATGCCAGGTTTAGATTTCCGTTGAAAAGTCATGCTCGACTAATATTCGCTTTGCTAGATTACGTATATTGGGCGTATATTGCGTATGAAGGCTTTCTGGTGTGATGTTTATCCTTGAATAAACAACTTGCATGTCAATGCCAGATTGAAACAACCTGTCCTTTGACATTTTAGTTTGGTCTGTTAATATAAGCATTTAGAGGTCTACAATGGGCCAAGTTTACAGGAAGTAAGCACAAGGAGAGTTTACTGTTTCTGAGTGCAGATTTTGGTGTCTTGGTAAATTGTTTTGTGGAGACAAATATTGAGATCTTTTTCTCAGGAGAAACATAAGCCAGGGGATTTCAGCATCTCCCACTGCTCTCCAAGAGAAACATCTGAAAGGTCTTAGTTGTTGATTTTAGTGTTAGTTGAGTGAATTAAATGGCATTGCATTTTTTTTGAAGCACATCAGTCAGTCATTCACATCTTTTCCTCTATAAAGACATCGCTAAGGAAATATGACTACAGATGGCACATAGCAACCAATTGGGAACCAAATCGCCATGGGAACTGTGAGAGCATCTATGCAAAGTTTCCATTTCTCACAGCCAACAATGTTACTTAATGACCAATTTGCATACTATCCTTTCTAAACTGTATGCAAAATTACAGTAAGTGAAATCCAAATCATTGCACATTGAATACAGTATACAGAGTTGTAGAGTACACCAGATTGTGAACTGCGTTTGCTGCTTGCTTTTTTTGGTTGCAGTCCATTGGTGAAGAATGTGAAGTATGTAATAATATAAATTTTTGAGGCAGTGAATTGATTCTAATGCTTGCATGCAAACGCAAACTTTTTGCTGCTTGTTCAAATTGCTTGATTAAAATTAGATTTTGTCCAAACTTAATTTGATTGTGTTCAGTCTGCTGAAATATATGTAAAATTTTGGTTTACTGAATTGGTTTGTGTTGGCTTGCATGAATAATTTGTGTTGCATTAACTGAAACTGGGCGGTGCTTGTTAGTTCCCAGCATGCTTTGCATATGGTTGAATTAAGAGGGAATAAATGTTGATATTTGGTATTATTTTATGTGTTTTTTTGAGAAAATTTGGAAAAGGGAAGGCTTGAGTGTGTAATTGTGTGTTTAATGTTCAATTACATTGGAATTATTAGTACCATTGTGGAGAAGAGTGGAGCATTTGGTTAGGCTGTGGACTGATTCAACAACAATTATATGTTGTGACTGAATCAGCTTGTAAATCTCAGCATTTAAGATACTAACAAGTGCTATTGATAGCGAATCGTTGTCTATAGTCTAGAATTTCAAATGTGTGACACTAAAATAAGTGAAATTATATTGGATGAATCAATATATGAATTTGAATATCTGATTCCTTTCTGGCAGCCTTTCAAAATTCACTTTCAGGCTACTTAATCACTTAAAATGACTTAATTCCATGATGTAGAAGTTACATGAATATTTTGACCAATATACACGATCAAATCATGTAAATCAACTTTTCAGTGTGGACACCTTTTGTTAAAATCTGTTTAATTCCGATTGATGAATCCAAATAGTATTTATATGACTGCTAAATAAAATGATTGGGTTTATGTTTGCGTTTACATGTCACAAGCTTCAAATCAGATTAGATTTTTTAACAGGCCACGCTATTCTCCTATATGGCTGCTTTTCTTTGTTTTATGTGGCTGTGGTGGTTTTCCAAACTAGCCACTCACAGGCCACCATTTTTTGCCATTCGATACTATGGGGAAAAACTGCCATATGGATATTTTTTATATTATCTCATAATTTGGCAGCAGGCATATTGCCGTCACTTTAAAACTTAATGCACGGATCCATTATACACATGCGTTTTAATCTTCAACTGTTTACATTCACTTTTGACGTTTTTGTCAAAAAGTACCAACTTTTTTTTTTACTCTTTCAGCACTTTCAAACCCTTCCGTGTGCTCTCAAACGCTCCCATGCGTCGATCTTTGTAGCCAATCACAGACATATCTGATAAGCGTTTGAACACAATGGCCAATCAGAGGTCCTTATGATTCCACTCATCAGCGCTCAAAGCCTCACTATTTTAAAATTTCAGTACCGACTTGTTACCGAAGTCGGTACTTTTCACAAGTTCACTTTAGATTACTGTCTGTCTTAACGTGAATATTCACTATGGCATTTTGACATTATTTGGTGTGTATTTGACTGTTTCAGCGCAATAAGCAGCGAAAAATAACTGAAATTTAGTACTGAGAGGCGGCTTTATGTGCGCATGCTTTCAGGTGTGAGCACAAAATATGTTGAAATAAGTAAAAAGTTACAGATATTTCACAATCAGATATGTATTCATACATTGCACTTAATTTATTGTTTCAGATCCCTTTTTAAAAGACTTTATTATCTATAAAATTCAAACGGCTAAAGTGGCTAGTAGGAGTGACTGAGTGTACACGCCACTGCTGAAATCCACCCATATTTTGCGGGTGTTAGTGTCAAGCCTTGCAGCTAATGTAATGGCATCGCAGAATCTCCCAGTACATCACAATATGCTCAAAAACATATGTTCTTGTTACTTGTATGTATTTATGTTCTCAAGTATGCGAATTGGGATGCAACCAGCCTAAGCTGCAGTATTCATGCTGTTGTTTGAAGATCTAACACTGCTCTTGATGTGGCCTCGAGTAAGATTCAGTGACAGCTCAGGCCGATAGTTATTGTGGCGTGACAGGCAGAACTTTCCAGCTTTATTCTCTCTGGGATTCATTAGCAGATGTCATCACAGCTCCATTGAGTCTATTAGAGAAGCTTCACTGACAATCACTTCACATTCACAAGCAAAGCGAAAGTGATGCTCTTAAATTTAATATGCCCTGAGCGTATCGTAGTCTGTCACATCTGAGCAGCGTTATATATGTTAATGATTGCAGATACACTTTATATAAGAGTACAGTATCTGTACCTGTACCCTTTTTAATTGCCTTTGAAATACCCTTTTTAATTTATGTTTTGAATGGATTCGACACGTTTTAGTTCAGTTTCCTGTGTTTCCCGTTCGTTGGTTTTTATGTGCACCTGTTTTTCATTTTGTTGATTGGTTTGTTTGTGTATTTAAGTTCTGTTTCTTTCAGTTTATTGTCTGTTCTCGTCGCTTTTACTTGGTTGTTTATGTTGACTATCAGTTTGTTTGGAGTTTTATGTTAATGAAATCTTAACGATTAGATTCTGCAGTTTTCTTATCTTCGACAGTAGTTATTCTGTATTTATTATTAAGTAGTGAGGTCATGTGATTACTGTCATTATCATAATTTGAAACATTTGTCTCTATACACTGCATGCTATATATTTGTTTAAATAGTAGAAACTGTACACTATCTACAGTGCAGTATGCAGTATTGTAGTTGACACGTGACCTGGAAGAATCTGGATGTCAGTGAGTGACATTTGGATCATCTAATTCTCATCAGTTCTATTCTCATCTCATTCTAAGATCCTTTAAAGACACAGACTCTTCTTCAAAGAACGCTGGATCTGTGTTATCTTCATAAGGCTCAGATGAAATCAGTGGATCTGTGCTTCTTTCTGACTTTGTCTCTGTTTCAGACATGTCTTTGTGGTTAAACACCCAGAGGATTTCAATTTATTTATTTAAAGGGATACTTCAGGACTAGCATTAAGCTTTGTATTTGTATGAAACCTGTTGTATTTTTAAAATTACCATGTTTCCCACCCTCATATCCCCCTGAGACAAGAGATTTATGTTTTTTTCAGTAGTAGGGTCTGTCCCGCATGTTCTCAACCCGCCCATAGAGGGTGATCTCACTCACAGAATGAACACATAGTGTCGGCCATCTTTGTTTGGAAGCTAAGCTAGCAGGCTCTTGTTCTGTGGAGAAAGCTGAGTAGTCGGGGTTACCATCCTCTTTTTCCTGGACATGTCCGGCTGTCGATGTCCGGGATTCAGCTTTTGCTTTCTGCAGTCGCCATTCATTGTTTACATGCACAGCTTTTGTTTCAATCTAACGGAATTATTCTGATTGGTGAATCTGAATGTAGTGTTTACATGAACGCTAAATAAGTGATCGGTTGATGTGCGTTTTAACATTGCTAAGAAAATTGCCGCTCCTCCGTGAGAGATCGAAGACCAGTGCCGCTCATCGGATAATCACGCCTGTTCTCCGCGGCCCTCACTCGTCCGCTCGCCACAGTAAACATAATGAATGGCGACTGTAGAACGCAAAAGCCGAATCCCGGACGTTTTGGGCAATCTCGAAATCCTGGGCAGACTCGCCACAGAGACTCACTAGTAGCCTAGACTTGTTGTTTAACGAACTGCGCTCTGTTACCTGTAGGCGTGGCCTCATAGGGCAGCGAAGCAAGTGCATTCTGGGAATTGTTGTCTTTGATCCACATAAGCCAAAAATACATTTTCTGGCTTTTCTCAATCTAAAAATCTCAAAATTCAAAAATAATTTCACATTTCTTCTACATAAATGATCCATTTTTAAATACACATTCATCTTTCCAGAGGTGAAATATCCTTTTAATTGTCTGCTGACACACAATTAACACCTATGTTCATTTCTGCAAATTTTATAGCCAAATCAGTTCTATTCTTTCCACATGCCAAGTGAAATATATTTAACAGGTGAAGGCTTCATGCCGACGGCCTTGGAGCAGCTTTGAACATTGAAAAGTTCTGAGAATAAAAGGGAAAGAGAATTTGTGAAATGACTTGGAGCGTGCAGAGACAGAAGGACAGATTGCATGTTCAAGATTGAGAGGAAGTGTGGGGTCTTTAAGACCCTAATAATTCGCTATACAAGTACGTGAGCACACAGGCTTGTAGCTACGCTAGCTCAAATGCACGTCATGTTGTGTGTTTTGAAATTGATTAAAATGCAATTTGTAACTCAACTTGAGATGCGTTTTCAGTGCCACCACAAGGGACGCACCATTAGCATAAACTCTGCCGGTTTTATTTCCAGCTCAACCACTGCCATGACTGAGCAACAGTTGGTCAGGTGATAGTCTTACTGAACAAGTTAGTAAATCACAAACTGTTACTGTTTATCCAGCTACAAGAATAAAAACTCTATTGCAGTGGTAGAGACATCTGATTGGCCACCACAAAATTGAAGTTTGGAAGTTTAAGGCTGTTAATGTCACACGTTAATCCAAACACAGCTTTGTTAGGGTTATCCATAATCATAATCCAAATAACAGGTCAAAACCAAAGGGCAAATCAAGATAGCAACAGAATTCAAGACAGAGGCATACAGGGAAATCCAGGGAAACAAGCAGAACATCAAGACCATGCAATGTGAAGTCCGTTTTCATACCATCAGCATCTATTTCTCACTTCTTCTTCTTCTTCTGTACATGTCTCAGAACTGATGGACAACAGCAAGACACTGTTCTATTCCTCGTGACGTGAACATTTCCACCAAGTATACATTCCCACAAACACATCTATGCACATAATTCGACTTCACCGGGAAAAAAAGCAATTCCCCTGTATACTGTGCTGGCAGGATATTTGTGCCCTATCGATCCGGCGTTCTGTTATGCCTGAGGCTCAGTAAGAGAGAACCGCTGTACAACATATTAGAATGTCACTAGAACAATCTCAATTTTCCAGCACAAGAATCACGAGCACGACCCTCGCCCGTCAGCATGTTCTCACATTACACACTGCTGGGGGCTTTCCAAACATCACCTGAAATATTCTCGTCAACATTGTTTTTAACATGCTAACACAGTTTTATTTCTACATTCTTACTAGAAAAGGTTCTATTAAGATTCTTCAAGGGTTCCGTCAGACGCATCACAGGACGAACCTTTTATGGTTTCATATGGTTTTAATATTTTAGTGTAAACTCATACATTTTAATTATGTGTTTTTAATTAAGCATCTCGTAAAAATACTTTATCACTAAAAACAAAAATTGAAACAACCTTTTAAACATGAAAGTATGCAATCATTTAAGACATTTCTCCATATAGAACCTTTTACACATAAAGATTTCTTTAAAGTTGAGTTTAGAACCCAAAAAACGTTTTTTTTCTTAAGAGTTGTTGTTGCATTGAGCTGTGAATGTTTTAAAGATAGCATTCAAACTATTTAATCAGTTTACTTAACCCTATAAAGCCTACTGTATCATATTTGATATGCACATTTCTCTAAATTATCGGCATATATACTGTATAAATAAATATAATCAAAAAATGTAATAATTTCTTCGCCTACTACTTTGGGGTGGGACAAATCTCATTAACCAATCATATCAACACCCACTTTTCAAGATCCAAACAAATTCCAGATGAAATCGCGTCCCGCCTTTTATTATTTTACGCTAAATATTTAGTTAATTTCATATATGCATCACATTATGTAAGTTACATTTGTTGTTGACGCTGTTTCAGTTGTCATTTCATAAATGTTTATTTTCCATTTTCATTCTTTTTCGCATAGCGATTTTCATTTATAACGTGCAAAATCGTACACAAAATTGCAGTTGCAGCTACTTCTTGTTGCAGTATAATATCCATTGCTGCACTCTACACATGTTTGCAAATATCGAAACTGTACATTGTGTGAATAGTATTGAATTATGCTTTAATGAGGAACTTTCCCCTAGAATGTAATTAGTCAATATTATCTTAGTAATATATGCAAATACGTCTTGTCTGACTGGTTGCAGACCTGGCATTTCAAACAACCGTTTGGTGTGTTTGCAAATAACAAAGCAATTGTGCTCCGTGTAACTTCCTGTTGCCATGCGGCGAGGAACTGGTCGTGTGTCCGCTGCGGTAAGAGACCAGGAGCCGAGGGGCTTCAGAGGGATTGGAGGGCTGACAAGCGCAAGCAATTAACTCGTGTCTCATAAGCCATGTGATAAACAAGGATTTATCCCCATGTAATTAGCACTGTTTGTGAAACCATGCCGGTTCTGTGTTGATATACAGGCCCAGCTATGCTCACCGGCTCCCTGTCATTTCACGCCCTTGCGTCGGGGAAGTGCTGTGATGCTTTGTGCCACTTCACAGCCTGGAAACGGCAACATTAATGCTGGGAGAGCTAAAGAGAGCCGGTGGAAGGACGGTTTCATGACTAAAGAGTTGTTTGTTGACAAACTGTATGGTTTCAGAGTTAAGCTGCATGAAAACTAACCAAGTAAACCAAGTATGTTGGGTTTTGGATAGTCCCAAATATGATGGTGTGTTGGGTTCCCAGCAGACTATTAGCCAGCTAAATAAGCAAACTTAAACGGCTAACCTAATATTAATTTCCTCTTAATAAAAATTCTGTAGGCCTGCAGGCCTGACAAGTAATTTGGTGTTGTTTTCAGATGGTAGAGTCAGAATTTGGCATAAACAGAATGAGAACATGGATCCATCATGCCTTGTTACCACTGTGCAGGCTGGTGGTGGTGTAATGGTGTGGGGAATGTTTTCTTGGCACACTTTAGGCCCCTTAGTACCTGAGCATTGTTTTTGCCCATGTCCATCCCTTTATGGCCACCACGTACCCATCCTCTGATGGCTACTTCCAGCGGGATAATGCAATGACCATGTCACAAAGCTCGAATCATTGCAAATTGCTTTCTTGAACATGACAATGAGTTCAATGAGCACTGTACTAAAATGGCCCCACAGTCACCAGATATAAACCCAATAGAGCCTCTTTGGGATGTGGTGGAATGGGAGCTTCGTGCCCTGGATGTGCATCCCACAAATCTCCATCAACTGCAAGATGTTATCCTATCAATATGGGCCAACATTTCTAAAGAATGCTTTCAGCACCTTGTTGAATCAATGCCACGTATAATTATTTACATATTGTTGAAAGCGCTCTATAAATTAAGGTGACTTGACTAAATAACTTCAAACATCAGCAATGAGCAAAGTCAAGAAAGATACTGAGTAAAATGACTATTGAAGATTTGTCTATTTTTTTGTCTGTACAATAAAAGTCAATGGTGTCCAAAACCAACATGGGACCTCATTGACTTACACCGTATGGGCAAAAAAGCCCTAGTTTTAAAAACTATCCCAGACTAGCATAAATCAGCCTGGAAATTCATGACATTTTTGTAAAAGCAGATCCTAGTTGTTTGTGCGGATACAGTGTTTACATGCGCCACATGTGTATATGCGCTGCCAAACTGCATAATGGGAGAAATCTCTTCTCAATTTATGTAAAACATGTTGATAAAATAACCACATTGTTGTCCGCTGTTCACTTTAAATCTCTTGGAGGACTTTCAAGATTTCCCAAACAGTTCATTCTCCGAGTTAATGCGCAATAACAGCGCATTTGTTGCGGCGTGACGTTTAATAAAGCCTTGCCACCTCTCCCGTAATCTTCCGTAAGTCTGCAAGAGGAAAACTAACATTTATTCCGAGCATCTGTGAGAGCGATGAGGAAGTTGCTCTGTCGTTTGTTATACCATCTTTGGAAAATTAAAGTGCTTATGGCCCATAATCCACTTGTGCCTTTCCCAACCCCACTTACAGAGCTTCATGCTGATTACTTTAGGGGGTTCTGGCAGGACAACATTAAAACTTACACACACACGCAGAACAGCTGCCGAGGGAGTAGACACAGCATCCTCCTAACTTAGTTGGTCGAATTTCTGGCGGCATCCGCTTCCTGATGACGTCTTCAAGACGTGAGTCTGAATGAAGTTAGCAAGTTAGCAGGGAAAGGTGCAGGAGGCTCAAAAAACCATGTGACCATGGATCTAGCCATGAACCTTCTCAGTGACTTGTTTTGATGCACTGGTAAAGTGTGCTATTTTGGGCTATTTTGTCTTCTTTCAGATAAAAACATCTAAAATACTCTAATGAAACATAGCTACATGCTAAGCTATCAATGTTTACGCAAATACACTCATTTTGACCTGGAGTGTCCCTCTGCTTTGTTAATAAGCACATTTTGAGTCTAACAGAGAGGAACAGTGCTCGACTCACGCGCACAGGCTCTCGCTCGTACGAGCGCTAAGCGAACTGCTCCCAGCAGGCATTTAATAAGAGAGCTGTAACAGGCTGCCGGTCGAAATTCAATATTCTCTAAAGGTGAATAAATCACGGATCACAGGTCTGTGCCAGATCTCGATGTGTGCTTGCTTAGAGTCTGAAAATATCCAGCCGTCAGAGGAGAGGTGGTGAAGCTGGTGGTCTTAAATTGAGTTAACCTTGAGCTGTGGTCCAGCTAACAGAGCTGTGCTTCTGTTATTAGCAAAGCCAGATATAAAAGGTGAGGGTAGCAGGTTATTTGGTTAGCAGTGGTCACTCCTACACTTGAGGAACCCGAGGATATTGCTGCTAATAATAATGATATTAACCTTAACCTGAACCAGACTGCATGTCATCACCTAAATCCTCCTGGTTTGGTGAGGCACTAACAGTGTTAGCGGGAAGCTGGTAGGAAATCCTCACAGGATCGTGTCTGAGGAACAGTCCATTTCTGGCTGTTTGCCACTTTTATCGAGCGCAGAGAAGTATAGTGAGTCGGAAAAGAACTTCAAGAAGAAACAATCTTTATTCTAATGCTCTTAAAATTATAATATTGCATAGTGAGAGTTTCCACCAAACTTCAAAAAAATTTAATGAGAACACCATTAAAGTACTGATGATATATGATACGCTTTAACAGACTGAAATTGTTGTTCAACACTGTTTTCGCTTTTGAGTTTTTTCTTCTAATTTAAAGTCAAAATTTTCAGTTTACATGGTAAATATGTTTATGGTCTTATTGAGAATGTTTCAGCTTGTTGTTTCAAAGAAGAACTTTATTTTAAACATTATTTGAAAGAAAAAATGAGGGAAAAAAGTGTATCTTTGTAATTCAAAATCAAAATTCCATCACATAAGAAAAATAAAATCTGTCATCTAAGAAAAAAAATGCTTTGGCAAATTTTAATTTTGACAAGGTAAATCATTCTGACGGAGTAATTTTTACTTTGTATCATAATAAAACGTTTTATTTAGCTCATAAAAATATTTTTATTTATTTAATAATTATTAAGAAATAATTATGAATTATTAAGAAACAATTTATTATAAAATTTTGATTTTTAATTCTTATAATCTTTTTCATGTTTTATTATCTTTTTAATGTTATAATTTAGATTTTTGTTAAATTATTTTCAGCTACTTAGTCTTTATAATGTCTTTTTACATCATAATTATGACTTTTATGCCAATTTCTATTTTTTTATATCTTATAATTTAGACTTTTTAAGTAAACTGAAAATTTTGACAGCTGTTTGAATTATATTGTTAATGTTTCCTCTGCAGTTTAAAAAAAATAGTATTTTAAAGAAAAAAAATTAAAAAAGTTTGTCTTTATAATTTTTTTTTCCAAATTAAACGTCTTTTCCATATCCTATGATGTCATCAAGGACTCTTGATGAATAAAATCAAGCCCCGCCCCCTATTGTGTGTAGTTAAATAACCTGTAGAAAGTTATTAATTAAAATGGCATGTGAACAAAGTTTTGTGTTGATGTGAAATATGGCTGTCAGATTGGAATTATAATGATTTAGTTTGAAGGAGAAGATTAACAAGCCACTTATGAAATTCCAGCTAATGAGATTGACTTCAAGCTTGATGAATTCCCAAGCTAATTGACACTATTTGTCTGACTCGTGATGATTAACAGCAGGGGTCTCAACAGGAAGTTCCTTTTGTCATGTGACACCCCTGCCTTGCACTGAAAACAATAGATGTTCTCGTAGCGTCATGCATTAGTTGTGTACATGTGAAGCTGTGTGAGAAACAAGAATATGAAGACCAGGTAAACATCTGAATGCTTTTTATAATGTGATGTTCGTTTTAATAGGATAAAAGCAAGAAAAACAGTCGATAATAGAGCTAATAGAGCGATGTTGAATCAAATGGCAATGTTTGTCTTGTACTTCATGATCTTTAAGTCTGTAATGTGTTTAAGTCAGGCTGCCTGGAGCTCTGCATGCGATGTTTGTTGTTGAGATTAGCCGGCGTGATCCACAGTGAAGATGTGATGGTATGTCAAATACCTCAGATTACTTTTTAAACCCATCACACAAACCTAGGGCAAATACTTTAGACATCACACTTTTATAATTCTCAGTTATATATAAACGCCTCTGATGTTTCTTTCTTAAAGTCCTTAGGAGGAATAAAAATAGAGACAGCAGTTGTCATACAGAGTATAGAGGTTTAAAATGAATGTGAAGAGAAGTCAGATCATTTGCTCTGGAAAAATCCCATGAAAATATTCACACTACACTAACTCCAAATTACATGACAAAATTACAGTTAGGTAAACCCATTACATTACAATTAAGGTAATATAATCTGACTGATTACTTTTAGATTACTTTTGACATAAGTCGTTTATCACATTGATTTGAACAGGATAATCCTTTACCGTATTAATACAAAGGTACAAAGGAAAAAATATTCAATTCTTTTTTATCAAGAATTTAATGCAACAATTGCATTAAATATGACATTACCTCAGGGTTTCCCAGACATGATGGACTGCAGAAGTTTGTGAGTTTAATAAAAAGCAATTAATTAAATCATATATTTTTAATAAAACAATCAAAATAGGGCCTTTTAAAAAAGAGAATGTCATGTGACCATTAACCAACATCTGAGAAACTTGAACATAATTTCATTTAGAACTTATTATTAATTAATATTTTAAAGTATAATTATAACATAATTAATGCAATTAATATGAATATATTAATAATTATAATATAATGGATTTATTATGTTATACTGTTGTTAAATTTATATCATTATAAATAAAAAACACTTTATTTGATGTTTTATGATTTATTTATTTAACTTTTTTCACCTATGTCTAGCGTAGCGATATGATTAAAATTTTATGTCAATAAGTAATTTTATTCCATGATAACGATATATGTCACGATATAGTTATTTTTGCTTTAAATGAGGGTTTTAAAATCAATATCTTTGATACCATTGAAATTTCATAAGTCGTATCACCATTTTCAATATCATTTAAAAAACTAATACTATCCAAGAAAAACTCTCAAGCATCTACAAAAACAGTAAACGGTGATATGAGCAAAGAAAACAAACTATATAGAACAAACACACATGAAATAGACCGACTTGAAAAACTTCAAGCATAGAAATACATAAAATATATAAATTAGTTAAATGTATAGCCTTTACTGTGTAATAAAATATACATGCATTCTTATTAAAGTTACAACTGATTCAGTCAAGAGCTGTTTTTTATAATAATGACAACAGGAAAAATTTGGATGCTGTCACTTTAAGACGACTGCACGTATCCAATATACTCGTGCGTTTTCTCTCTCAACTTTACATAAATGATAGTGTTTACATGCAAAGACATGGTCAGTTTGGCAAAAAGCACTCAGTTTCTCAGAGAACGCTGCGCATATACTGAAATTAGTTCTCATTCGCTGCTAATTGCACTTCAGCGTATTAAAATGACTTGTTTTTTTTAAAAGCCACAATTCTAAAAATGCATGCAAACAATATGGTTTCGTGCCACAGCACAGTCACGTGAGCATGCCACAGCGATAGAGATGATAGTCCGAAATATTTACCAGTTGATACATTTCTACCGGTTAATCATGTATAACGGTCATACGTCATAAGCGTATATAGTAGCGCATAGCGAGGAACTTTAGCAACATCCAACACTTGAGACTCTTATTTACAGATATAGCCAAATCACACATTGGTCACTTTAAAATGTATATGTAGTGTGACTGTAAACACATATGTACACCCTACCCGTGTGAGGTCTGTGAGATCGGTCGGCAGGCGTACAGATGGAAACCCGTCAAGTGCTCTTGTCCTGGTGGTCAGTGTGGACTCAGAGCTCACTGAACTGACAGCGGCACGGACTAAGAGGATAATGGCCTGGGAGTGAGACAGGGACACTGGCGTGTGTGTGCTGTCACGCCTGTCTCTCTGAGCCCGTCTGTCCTTCTGGTCTCACCACCTCCATTAATCTTTTACTTTGTGCTCCAGCAGCGAGAGGAAACCTGTCTGACAGCTCGTCTTTGTGGCGAGAGGTTCGAGGAAAGAGCAACAGGCGGAAGGAGGGCCTGAAGGAAATGAAAGCGGCTCCTTCCAACGGCTGTTTTTAGATGCTTTCGTGTGTGTTTGCTGTCAAGAAACACCTTATGCTGTAGTGACACGTTTCAGTGTCTAAACATAACAGTAGCATGTTTTACTTAGTGTAATCAATCCATAAAGTCAAAATATTACCTTTTGAATCTAATGTTGCATGTCAGGTAAATGATTTTCAGTGCAATATTTGTGTCTTTTTAAAATTCATATCACAAGGTTAATCTTAGTAAGTGAAAGGATGTTAGCATGCTGTTCTCTTGAGGAAGCAGCAATCTGTCATAATTGGTAGATTGACTGTGATAATGCAGTAGTGTTTGGTGTTGTTATTGCCATAGGGAAAAAAAAAACAGGATAAATACAACTTTTTATCTACAATCTCTTTCTTCTCAGAATTGCGATAAATTATAAAAAATTAACATCTAAATTGTGAGAAAAAATACGTTTTTAAATTCTGACTGTATATCGCTGAATTCTGAGAACAAAGAATAAAGACACGATTATATTTTACTTGTTTTTTTATTCTGTTGGAAATTAAGCTTCCATTGTATGGCAAGCAGGACACTTGTTCGAAACTCATAGCGGCTCAACTCTCCCGCTTTTTTCGGGTTTCTACGCATTTTAGCTCTTTTTCCGCTGTCTTCCCGTTTTAGTATTTTCCTGTAAAATATCCTGTATTTTTGTGTGAGTACGTACAAGCTCCAACAAGCTCGGACAGATTCGGCTTGAAGTCGTTCATTCTCTGATGCGGTGCCACGTGTTGTTACAAAAAAGCTGTGCACACAGCCAAGCGAAACGAGGTCTCTGCCGGTTTTGCGCGTCGAGAATAAACAAGGCTTTACTCGTGTCAGCGCGTACTCCATCGGTAAAGGTGCACGGACCTCTCCCGAATCATCTCCAGCACTCAGCTTCCGAAACACCACTGAACTCCGCCTCCATTTCCCTCCGTAAGCTGATATTATTTAAACATTCTCTATGATATTTATATATTTTTTAAATGATGACACATCTGTCTCTTCTCTCTCATACACACACAAACACACACATTGTCTCTTTCTCTCACACATATGTAGGCTAGTTATAAACTCTTTAGACTTTTAATGATTGCTTTATTTTTAAAGTTTATGGGTAAGAATCGTTTAAAAAATCCCTTATTTTGTGGATGGATTCTGGGAAATCTCCCTTATTTTCAATGTTCAATGTTGACAGCTATGAGTTTAAACACTTCATAACGAAACAAATTTTGAATGATTTTTTTATGTGACTTAGAGGAATAAGAAATTGCTTTAGTTTAATTTTGTTGACTGCGCATGCGTAACATTCTTTAGTTTATAACTGCCTAGCAACCACTCCTGAGGTAAATTAACAACACCCGAGAGGACTCGAGTCTCCTGTTCACCATGATTATTTTACACAAACCTCATGTTGTCTGATGTTAACGAAGTTAATATCTTTCTCTGACTCGTGACACGTCGATGTAGTCTACAGATGTTGAAAATGCCATTTGTAGTGCTCTTCGAATTAAACAGTCTCCTCAGGGTTTAAAATTGCAGTATCTGAATGTAAGTTGAGGGTATGTTGTTTGTTATTAGGAGATTTTAGTGCTGTAACGCTATCAAGACTGCATTGTAATCTCATGAAGTAAAATTATTTTGTAAATAATAAGATGATATTTGGCTAGCTCTATGTTATTCATTTGCAATGTAGTGTGTAGTCATATCCAAAATATCCCAGATAGCACAAGTCTATTTGATGTGATTTTTACAGTGTTGGGGAAGCTACTCTGAAACTGTAGTTTGACAAGCTACAAGCTACTCAGTAAGTTAAAGTAGTTTAACTACAGAGTCAAGCTACCCGTTTAGAAAAGTAGTTAGCTACACTACAAGTTACAATTAAAAAGTAGCTAGCTACACTGAAACTACTTTTGCTGTTTGAACAACGTATATTATAAATAACTGAATAAGTGTCTGAGGAATGTTTTAAGTAAAATATTTAGTGTTTAGAAACAAGGCAGTGCAATTACGATTTCAGAGTATTGTTTTATTACACACAACACTTAAATATCTCTGACTGTTTGTCAAAAGTGCAACAAATAGCCAACAAAATTGCAAGAATCGAAAACAAATATCCAACGTAAATTGCATGTAGAACATTTTCTCAAAAATGCTGATTGAACTTGGACAAATAAAGCCATGGGTAATTAACGCTAGTTGAACTCCATCCTCCAAATCTGCCGTCACGTCTTGCTATATAATCATAATATGGGTGTGTCAACCCACTTCTGTACGTCAGTGAACCGTTAGCCGCAAGATGCGTGATTAAACAACAGGTGGCGGTAATGGCAAAAAATGAGTTAGTAATCTAACAAGAAGAAGAATATCCTTGCATCGCGCTGATTCGCGCAGGCTCGACAATGTAGCAATGTAGCTTTTGCTCGCGCTACACCGCTGCAAAAAGTAGTTAGCTACTGGAAAAGCTACACTGTTTAAAAAGCAACTTAGCTACTGCCAAGCTACTGAAAAATGTAAAGTTAGTAGCTACGCTATTGTAGTTAACTACTCCCCAACACTGGATTTTTACATCTGGAAGACGTATTTTTAAGAGTGTTTGCTCATCTGCAATACGTCTATAGGACGATTCCTGTCAGATGTTAAATAGACGTTTAAAAGATGTCTTAAAGATGTAATGATTTAGAATGCATGTTAAAATGACATCTATTTGACATCTGACATGAAACGTCCTATAGACGTATTGCAGGTGAGCAAACACTCTTAAAAATACGTCTTCCAGATGTAAATATTACATCAAATAGACTTGTGCTTTGATATTCGCTTGTATTTAAATTATTGATACAAATTCATTGTCAGGACCTGGCCAGAAACCCACAGTGACATGAAATTATTCATTCTGCAGCTTCATATATATTTTAAAACACACATAAACTAAGCTAATTCCTGCATATGATATGTGTACTTTAATACATTTTGCTTTACAGAAAAAAAACTTATTTTTTTGAATTCTCATCACTCTGTCAATTCTGGAAGTTTTTAAGAAAAGGTCTGTCATAATTTGTATCTTTTCATTTGTATTGTTTATCCTCTTTTCATCACGGTTAAGAACAGGAAAGTATGAGTGCTATAAACCACGATGGCTTTAACCATTGCAACAGCATGGTACTTTTTTCTAAAGCCATTGCTGTTGAGCATTCAATGCACTAAACTCAACAAGATTTTCTGATTGAAACGTCTTATCTTATCAGGTATGAGATCCGGGATACGCACATGGTGGAGGAGAGCGTCATGATGACCCTTAAAGATAAGGCGGACTTCTCCAGCTTCAAGCCTCGTCCCTTCAACATGCGCGAGTTCTACGATCGAACGGGCCACGACATTAAGGAAATGCTCCTGTCCTGCTACTTCAGAGGAGCCGAATGCAGCGCCGAAGACTTCACAGTGGTGAGTGTGAACGCAATCTCTGTTTCAGGTGTTCTGAAGGACGAATTCGGTGGAGACTGGAATGATGGGAGAATTGTATTAGGTACATTTTGTCCTCCATGTTTATTTTACACCAAAGTCTTTATTGCCAAAGTGTTCCAGAGCGAAGTGGACTTGTCATCTTTAGGTCACGCGTTAAGCTCGTAGCAGTCGCACTGCTGCCTGGTGAGATGGCGAGAGATTATTTTTACCCGTGGGGTCGTATCCAATCTGATCCTCTGATAATACCGTGAAGAGGCCTCACTTAAAAGATTCCTTTATTCCCCTGGTGATACTAAGGATAAGGTTTCTGGAATGGGTTTATTCATCATCTTGCTGTATGTGATTGATAACAGCCGGAGAGGGAAAGCTTTTTTTCAGCTTTTTTTTTTTACTTGAAGAGCACGAGTATTTGTCTTTGCACTTGTAAAGTCTTATATTTTAAGAGGATTTGGCAAATTGGCAATATGTTTAATTGTAGCACATTGATCCGCTATTTTTATTCCACTATTTAACAACTAGGATTGTGTTAGTAAATTATGGGACAATATTCATTTTTGGGTGAACTATCAATTTAGCTCTTTGAGATCTATCTCTATCTATCTCTATCTCCTGTCAAGTCGACTGTATTTTGAATGGGTTTGGTGAAATGCCCGTTTCTTTTGTAGCATTATGATCTGGTAGCAACATTTTTTCAGTGCTCAAGCATTGAGATGTCTAGTTTTAGTTCTTATCATCCTGGTTATCATGAATGACTCTAATGGAAATGTTTTTAATGTGTGTTGTCTTTATAGATCAGTTTAAAGAGCTGTGCGAGGACTGTATTGATTATTGAAAATACTATTAATTAGTGTTATGCTGAAGAAGATGAACACTGACATTTCCAAGTACTGCAGAAGATCTCAACGATATTACGATTGATTTAAAACAACTTCCAGTGTGAGAGAGTTTGTGGTCAGCTTCTCGACGTCTGAGCTTTAACGTAATAGCGGACATTTACAAATTTAGCATTGTTCGCTCAGTAGTTTAACACTTTGAGAAACTTGTTTTCATTCTAAGCAAGTGGGATTTTTCAGTGAATGTGTTCAATGTTCAACTCATGTAATTTCAGCCACAACTTACTCCAGTATATAGTTTATTTAATAGAAATTGGTTTGCTAAAAACTAGTTTTTCTAACTTTTTTAAAGTTTGAGCTGATGGTTGATTTACGTAGTATAGCGTACATAATGACCGATTTCTCACTGTAAAAAATATTGTTGGTTTAACGTAAAAATTAAGTAACCTGGTTGCCTTAAGTTGATTGAACTGGAAAAAGTGAGTTAATACAATGAAGGAGATTGATTTAATGATCAGAAACTCAAAATAATAAGTTATCTGAACTAAATAAATTATTTAAGTTGATTTGACAAAAGAAAAAATGTTGTGATAACAAATCTTGAAAATATTTTTTTTTACAGTGAAGCAGGAACATCCTTTTAAGTAAATGAATTGCCGTTTCTAATGTAATAAGAGATTTCAGATGCACAAAGTGCTCGTTTTCAATCAGTGTCTGTGTGTTTGAGATCTTTAACCTAAACCTGCTTTGATGACCTCATCCTCATCTATGAGCTGTTGTACGTTTGAGATGTAGGTGAGTGTTTGTGTCATTTCCCTCAGTGGACCCATAAGCCCCAGCTGCTGTGTGAGCGCACACATGTATAGGAGCTGCGTTGTGCTGATGTGAGTGTGTGTTTGTGCTGATGCTGAACAGCTCAGCAGAGAGCAATAACACTGTATGATGAGACACACATGAGCAATGAAGCAGCAAAACTACCTTTACTTGACACGTGTGTGTGTGTGTACCTACTTGACCATATTTTGGGGACAAATTTGTACCCAGAAGTGAGAGAAACCTGACAAAACCTACTAAACCTCCTTTTGGGGATGTCCTCATTTGCATAAAAACAAAGTAAATTGTGTAGGTTTGATTTAGGTTATTGTATAACTAGCTAACTATGCTATATCTCCATTAAGATACCCTGAAGGTGTGTGTGTGTTTGTGAGATTAATGACAAAGTCATGCTGTATGTCGGCCTATAATTCCTAGTCTATCTGCCCTAATATCTGTCTAATCTCCATCCATCCATCCATCCATCCATCCATCCATCCAATATCCTTTATTCCCTCCCTATATATCTATCCCTCAGTCTTATATCTGTCCATCTGTCTATGTTCCTATAGTATATCTTTCCATTCATCCATCTATCCGTCCATCTATCTGCCCCTATATCAATTTATCCCTTCACCTATCCATCTCTCCATCTGTCTGTCCCTACATATATCCCTCAAACTGTCTGTCTATCTATCTGTTCTTTTGTCTATCTTTATCCCCTCTTTTTATTTATCAGTCTCTGTCCATCTGTCTATCCGTCCTATCTGTCTCTTTCCATCTACCCCTCCTCTTCTATCTGTCCACCTATCTAACTACAGTATCTATTATCTATCTATCTATCTATCTATCTATCTATCTATCTATCTATCTATCTATCTATCTATCTATCTATCTATCTATCTATCTCTATTCTATCTATCTATCTATCTATCTATCTATCTATCTATCTATCTATCTATCTATCTATCTATCTATCTATCTATCTATCTATCTATCTATCTATCTATCTATCTATCTATCTATCTATCTATCTATCTATCTATCTATCCATCTATCTATCCATCTATCCTATCTACCTATCTACCTATCTACCTATCTACCTATCTACCTATCTACCTATCTACCTATCTACCTATCTACCTACCTACCTACCTACCTACCTACCTACCTACCTACCTACCTACCTACTGACCCTACTCCTACATGCCCACCATTCCCCAACCCACCCACCCAGCAGCCATCCATCCATCCATCCATCCATCCATCCATCCATCCATCCCTGCTATCATATCTATCTGTTTGTCCGTCCCTCCCTATGCAGGTCTGTCCCTCTTTCCGTCTCTCTTTCTCTCTCAAGTGCTGTGTCATGTATCTCTTGGAACTTCTTGTAACTTCTTGTGAAAAAAAAAAAACATCCGGTGCACTTTAATTATTCTCTCATTATAAGAAGCCACACAACACCAGAAGGGCCATTTAGTGCAGGTTCCTTGAGCGAGAGGAACACGGCGAACCTATAAACAGACCTGAGTTCAGTCTGAGTTCAGGCATTTGTTGTTGATTGTACATATAAATCCATCCGTCTCATCTCTACGCCTCAGTCCGCTGCTTCTCTGCTAAAGAGTTTGAACTTCCAGAGCACTGAATTCCCTGCAGAACGCCCGCTGAAAGTTTCTTCAAACTAGTTACCATGAAAACAAACTTTACTTAACACTCAAATATCCTAGTAAGTACAGAAGACTTCATTCAATTCAGTATTTTCATTACATGTTCTACCTTTATCCTAGATTAACAGGCTATAGAAGTTCTTATAGTCTCTCAATGTCACTCTTGCAATTTCTAACGCACCACCAAAACGTCTCTTGTGAACATTAACCTCATGTTGTGGGTTTATGAAAAAAGCCTTGGTTGTCTTTACATATCATGGATGGCTGCATGATTTTGATATATTTTTAATGAGAAACCCTGATCTTAGTGCACTACTAGGGTTGTCCTTAGTTGAAATCAAATCAAATTGCATAATATTTCAGTTTTTACTCTAATGAATTGTGTGTATTAATCTGTGCTGAGAAAAGCTTCTAAATGAAGCCTTAATGACATCATTGTATGTTAAATGATAAAATGTCAACATACTGTTATTGTTGGTTAGCCATTATTTTTCAGGAAAATTGGGAAGAACATGTTTTGTTGATCAATTTTATCTGAGAAATGATTTACTGCGTATTTCTTATTGCGCTTAATGGACCTGGAAAATCAACAGCCCTGTGTTATTATATTAACAATTGCATGTCAAATTACAATTTGTGATTGATTTGTCACATTAATTAGCTTGCTTACTGTTAATGAACATTGCATTATGCATGTTAAATTTAAACAATTATGAAAATTAGTAAGTATTTGAGTCTTAAAATCAGTAGTAATTCATTCATAAATATAAATGAACAAATATATATTACTAGACCGTTTGTGTCATGAGTCTGGGCTGGAAATTATCATTTCTGTTTTTAATTTCCTCCCACCATGAGTGAAATGTGTGAGGGTCTCAAATGTGCTGTTGTCTGCTAGTACCCTTCTTTTCTCATATCGTTTTTGGAAAGACGGATGTGTGAATGAGTGAGTGGGCGTATCTGCTCACGGCATTATGGCTTTAAACCAGAGATTTCATGACTGTTCGTACACACAACTCTCTCTCGCTGGTCCCTTTAGAGAATTACACTCTAGTGTTTCACTAATTCAACATTAGATGATTTCACTGAGGTCCTTTCTGCTCCTTGACACATTTCAGTATGCCTTCTGTCCTGGTAAAGTGCCATATTTTTCTATAAGTCAAGCTTTTCTATTACTAGTGCTCACCCTTTTCTAAGGAAATTATTAAAGTATGCATTTTAACGAGTCTTTTCCTAGCAACCACTCAAACAAATGCTCAACCCCATTACAATACATTAAAACCCCTCCGAACACTTTGGCAACATAGCAACGCCCTAGCAACCGGTCAAACAAATGATCAACCGCATAACAATACATTAAAACCACTCCGAGTACCTTGGCAACATAGCAACGCCCTAGGAACCAGTCAAACAAATGATCAACGCATAACAATGCATTAAAACCACTCTGAGTATCTTGAAAACATAGCAACGCCCTAGGAACCGGTGAAACAAATGATCAACCGCATAACAATGCATTAAAACCCCTCCGAGTAACTTGGCAACATAGCAACGCCCTCAGGAACCGGTGAAACAAATGATCAACCGCATAACAATGCATTACAACCACTTCGGGTACCTTGGCAAATATAGCAACGCCCTAGGAACCGGTAAAACAAATGATCAAACGCATAACAATGCATTACAACCACTTCGAGTATCTTGAAAACATAGCAACGCCCGAGCAACCACCCAAACAAATGATCAACCCCATAACAATGCATTTAAACCACTCCGAGTACCTTGGCAACATAGCAACGCCCTAGGAACCGATCAAACAAATGATCAACCGCATAACAATGCATTAAAACCACTCTGAGTACCTTGACAAATATAGCAACGCCCTAGGAACCGGTCAAACAAATGATCAACCGCATAACAATGCATTAAAACCACTTCGAGTACCTTGAAAACATAGCAACTCCCTAGCAACCACCCAAACAAATGATCAACCACATAACAATGCATTTAAACCAATCTAAGCACCTTGGCAACATAGCAATGCCCTAGCAACCACCTAAACAAATGATCAACTCCAAGTCAATCCTAGCACCTTGGCAACAAAGCAACCACCCAAACAAATGATAAGCTGTATAACAATGCATTAAAACCACTCTGAGCACCTTGAAAACATAGCAGCTCCCTAGCAACCACCCAAACAAATGATCAACCCCTTAACAATGCATTTAAACCAATCTAAGCACATTTGCAACATAGCAACGCCCTAGCAACCACCCAAACAAATGATCAACCCCATAACAATTCATTAAAGTCAATCCTAGCACCTTGGCAACAAAGCAACCACCCAAACAAATGATAAACTGTATAACAATGCATTGAAACCACTCTGAGCACCTTGACAACATAGCAACACCCTAGCAACCACCCTAGTGTCAATGTGCTAACTTTTTAACGGCCAATTGCCACCATGTTCTTTAGAATATGTACAAATCTAGTAATTTATTTCTGTTCTGTTTAGCTTTATTTAGATCCAGAGACTGTTTTTACACTCATTCCGGTCCTCTGCTTCCCCTCGCCTCTTTAGATGTTGCATTCCGACTGATGTATGTGGGTCTGATGAATACGAGATGTGATTGACGGACAATTCAACAGGGTTCAGCACTTCACGAGTGTGTGTTCCCGTTTGATCAAACCCGGCAGTCTTTCTTCAGACCTTTGATTTCTCTCTTCTTTCCCTCTCTTGAAGCACTTTGATGTGAATGGACTCAATTGTTTTCCGACGGGGAAGAAAATAACACAAAGTTGCTCTGACCATATTGGAGTTTTTTTTTTCTTTAGAGGACGATTAGCCTCCCTCTCAAACAGGGATGCAGGTCCGGAAATTGAAGGCCTTTTGTGAGTTTAAGGAAAAGCCGATTACTTTCACTTCGCAATAAACAGCATTTGCAACCGGCCTAAATTTACATTTTTATGCGCGACAGAGTGAAAAGATTCCCTGCTTTGCATAGTCAACAATTCCGACGTGTTTTCAGAGGCAATCTCAAATACATTGTATTATAATAATCATCCGGGAGATTTTTGGACTTCCTGATCCAGTAAATAATCCCGTAAGGTTTTCTTCCCCTCAGACCTGCAGAACCATGAAAAAGATCAGTATTGCTTATTCTTGCTTTTTTTTACGTCAAATAGAAGGAGCTTTCATTTCTGCATCTGCAATCTGCTTTTTAGTTTTATTGAAAAATGTGCAGTTTATACTTATTGTGCACTATTTTTTATGAATAGCATATTAAACAATAAATATTCAATGATAAATGGTAGAATGCTAGTGTTGTCACATGACATCATTAGTTGGCGTGATTCAGTTAAAAATATTAAATAAATGTAGATTTACTTAATCCAGTTTTTAAAAAGATTTTGTCATTTTTGACAGCCAGTTTTAATTAGGATTTAAAAAATTTCATTGTGGGATACATTAGCATGCTTTTCCAAAATGATCCGACTGTAATTCGTGCAGTTCTCTATTAGTCTCTCTTTTTCTCTCATTCGTATGCGGAGATTGATGGGAGGTGATATTTCATCCTCACTATGTCAGAGGGAAAATGGTAACGTTGGCGTCTCGGCCAAGAGGTCAGATGGTGATTGTGCCCTTTTGAGCTGACATGACCCCTGCTGTTTGTCGAGCTCGTAACCTGCTGCTAACACGCTCATGCTCTCCTTTACTGATCACACACGGTTATGTTACAGAGAGCACAGATTTGAGCAGATGAGGATTGATATCACTGGCCAATCTGTGGCTAATTTGCGTCTTTATGATAACGATTCTCCAGCAGGTTCAATCAGAGCTAAATTATCTGCAGTTATAATTAATGAATATATATATATTGGCAAACTGCTCAGAGACGTATTAAACTCACTGGAGCTCGTACAACTCAATACGTTTCAACGTTACAACAGAGGTCTGTAATGAAGATGCATTTCAATAGTGAATCATTTTATGTTCATTTGTTCAGCTGGAAGTGAAAATGACAAATTATGTAATTTGGGAGAATTCAGCTCTTTTTCAAAGACAAAACCTAGTGAGAGGTGTTATTTGTATGTTATTATATTTATTCATTTTGAATTGGCTTTTATTTTTAGGTTTATATTGTAGTTTAAGTTAATTATTTTAATATTTCTATTTATTTTTTAATTATGCAATTTTGAGTTTTTATTATTTTTATTCCTTTTTGCAAACCTTTTTACATTTTTATTTCACTTTGAGAAATTTTAGTAGTTCAACTTAAAATTAATTTCAGTGAGTTGCCAAGGCAACAGTTCTAATTTCAGTTTAATTATTTCTTTCCACAATGCATTCTGGGATCACCGCCTTAGCGAAGTTTACATATGAATCTGCCATTGATTTTCATCAACTTTCGTAAACATACTCAATTATTTGACCGCTGTGCTCACAACTTTTGCAGTCACGCGCATCTCACCGTCTTCTAAAAATGCAGTGCTCAACCTAAGAAGTTCAACTTTAACAAAACATGTCTTCTCAATTTTAACGCTTTCTTAGTAGGCAGCATACATCTTTATTAGGAGCAGTTATTTTCATTAGGAGCTTGCCTATGATTTCTTAAAATATTACCTAGGTTGGCAGCTCACTAGGTTTTGGAATGGTTCTCTTCAAAAATAGCACCAAATATGGACATGGCGTAAGTCAGTGTTAATCGAATTGGCCTGGCAAATCTCATACCCAGAAATACGAAATTAACGAAGATAAATGTGAACAGACTTTATTAACCAAAAGAGAACTACACCAAACAGAAAATAAGCATGAACAAGAACCGAAATGAGAACTAAGGCCCTGTTTACACGAGAACGCTCGTGGGTGAAAACGTAAAAATATTTTATCGGATGCGCCTTTCGTTTACACTGTGACGGCGTTTTGGGGCTTGAAACGCAAAAAAGGGAAACCACCCTCCAGAGTGGAAATCTTAAAAACGCTCCACTGTCGCGTTCCCGTCTAAAGGGTAAAAACGCAAAAGTCTGCTAGACAGTGAAAGTTGTACGCAGGCGCGGACTTGGAGTTATTGTGTGACAGTGCTCCACATTGCCACCTAGCTGCCTGGAGTGTACACTACATCGAATTTCACACACTTTTGTGTCACCATATGCACCCGGATTTCCCACCCATAACGCTCGTCTAAACGCAGAATAAAAAGTGATAACACAACGCCACTTTTGCGTTTTCTCTTCGTTTCCGTGTAAACATAGTCTAAAACAAAGCCATATACTAAGTGAAAACAAAGATGACTGGATTAACACAAACGAGGGAACTGATGAGTAACCATGGAAACAAACTAGAACACAAAGAGTAACCTAGGAGACAAACAAGTGGCGGGAAACTGAGAACTAATGAGACGTGATTGAAGGATACAAACTAAATGTCCATGAGGGTGAAACTAAGGGAAAATTACAATCTGAAGTGAGCATCCCTATTCCCTTCACACTCCAAAGGGCAGAAAAACACCATAAATAAATTAAATTACTTCCTTGAAGTGACCACAGCAGGTTCCCTTTGCTAATGGACCCATGCAAGGGCCCTTTGTATGGGATTCAGTTGTTTAATTCATTTTGAACGCTCTTGCAAATGGCGTCCCCTTCAAGGGTGCAAAAACGGCGTTTGGAATGTTCTGTAAGAATAATCGTGACAACTTTGGATATTTGAAAATTCAAGTTTTCAACTAGTGCTCAAAGTAGACTGTTCACCCAAACTAGAAATTTCACACTAGTATATTTCACAAATACTTACTAAGAAATTTGCAAGTAACACTGCATTAAACACAAAATTCTGAAGTAGAATGACCGAAATAGTATAATGCACTCCGTATAATCTGTTTTCAAAAAAAAGATTTTCTGTATAGGCACTGTTCTCAAGCGTCTGATTGGTTTAGCCCTCTTCTCACAGTTAGCAGCCCCGCCCACTTGTACTTAGCACCTGAGATCGTTCTTATTGAGCCAGCCAATCCATTCCTTTCTCCACAGGACTCTAAGGACATTGATAATGGGCATGAATCAATGACATCTCTTTGTCAGACACCTGCTGATGGCTTTAGCCTGCAAAGATCTTCTGCCACATGGTCTTCAGATTGTGTGTGGTTGGCCTAACAGTACCCAGAATTCACTGAAAACATTTGCATGCTTCAGCCTTGTGTCGCTAAGCATATTATCTGAAGTTCACATGAGCTCTTAGAAGTTCTTGCTTGGCGTTCTGTGTTAAATCCCTCCGGTGTCTTCATTGTCATTCAGGGCTCATCTGAGACCTCAGCGCTCTGCGTTATGATTCCCACAACTTGCTTCCAGGCCAGATCAATCAATTCTCCATTACTGTAGTGATCAATTAGATCCCGGCTGGTGAATTATAAATGCAGGGCTAATGAGGAACAGGGTTGTTGAGGGACGAGAGGGTCTGATGTTTTACATATGGGTCCTTGGTGAGGTTCAAATCGGCAGTGACCGCTTTAACAATATGCTGAGAAAAAAAAGCAATTTTTTGCTTGGAGATTGTTTCGCTTCAGTATTAGATGTTTCTCTTAAAATTCCTTTGAAATGAATATGGAAAGCATCATTTCAAAGATTAATTTCTTAGACTGATTAGATTTGAGTTGGCTATCAAAACTCTATTGATTAGAGATGAGTTTGGGTTGGGACTTTGTGTGAGGAAATAACAGTAGGATGCAAGATGCAAATAAACTCAGTTTAATGAACAATGGTAAGGCACAGATCGGGGACAACACTCAGGTGGTGGGTGAAGCAGGACGAGATGGCGATCCGGTGGTGAAAACAGATGACGGCGTGCTTGAGTGAAACCCAGGGAAGTAAGCATGGCGGCATGCTTGAGTGAAACCCAGGGAAGTGGAACATCCAGAAGACACAAGGAACAGACGAAAATCCAGGAGACACGAAGAACTGTAGAGATCCAGACGGGAACAGACGAGGCACGAGCACAGGAACACACCGAATAACAACCACAACGATCTGACAACAAGAGAGAGAAAATGCTGGGTATATGTAGGGAACTGAATGACTGGCAGCTGGTGACACTAATCAGCACAACGAGTAACCACACCCACACAATTACACTCACACAGACACATCAGCATGAGACAGCCGATTCATGAACCGTGACACTTTGGCGTCTTAGTAAATCATTTGAGTTTCAACTTTTGATATAGAATTAGTAAATCGTTGCACGTTTTCTCAGGAGAAACATCTGAGAAATTGGCATACTACTTAATTTACAGTCTTAGAGAAACAATTGAGGAATGATGGGATCTCATGTTTGACTTCTCTTCCATATTGGAGGCTGCATCTTATTAGCTTTGAGATTGATATTTTTCTATGAAGGCAATGGAGATCAATAGGATGCAAAGCATTTTATTAGTGTCTAATTATCTGTGGTGATCACTTAATTTGATTCAGTTTAACCATGGTAAATTGTCGACCCAAGGGTTCATGGGATATTGACTGAATCCTCACACATCTCATCCTGTGAGATTTCAGATTCTTCTGTGCAATTCTGTCATAATTAAAAGCTTGACTGACTTTGCATAATTGCTTATAATAGATTGATTTGTAAAAGTGCGAAGTACCACTATTTAATTTAATATTATATTTTACTTCGAGTAGTGGAAGTGCAATCCTGAATTGAATATGGCAAGAATGCAAATAAGTACAATTAAAAATGCATTAAAAATGCATCTTTTATTGTGTTGTTTTAGCTCTCATACAGCTTTACCAGTGTGACCCGATACATACATGAACGAATGAATGATTGTTGTGAAGATTCATTCAAAATGAATCTAATTAAATAAGTTTTTTTTTCTTTTTAGAATGGTTCATGATGAAATAATTATACAGCATTTTTTTGTCTGGCTCTGTATGCAGGTTGCATCATTGGTGGTGACAATTTACTGTACTGTGAGTCATTTGATTAATTCACTTAAATGATTTGTTCAAAAACACTGATTCATTAAATAACAAAAACACAGTGACCGTCTTTATGAGTGAGTCAGTTGAACTTATCATTCAGACAAAGTCATTAATTCATCCATTCAACTGATTTGTTCAAACATACGGAATCATTCTGGAATTAATTGAACGATTTGTCTTTATGAATGAGTGAAACAGATTCGTCCAGAAACAAATCAAGTGAATGTCTTTGTGAATGAGAAGCGAAAATCTAAATGCTCGCCCATTGTGGGTTCTGGTGCTGACCCTAATTTGTGATTGAATCATTTCCTCATCCGATTTGTTCAAATTCATTCAGGAACACATTATTAGTGACTGTCTTTTGATTCAGTCATTGTTTTTGAATGAATTACTTTACTGAATTATTCAGTTTTATTTAGAAACAAAAATATTGATTAAAACACACCGATTTATTCATGAACCATAGGATTCATTCATATGATTCATATGATTCATTCATATGATTCATTGAATCTTTCATTAAACCAATTTATTGAAAATCAATCACTGATTTATTCAGTAAATAAAGAAGTGACTGTCCATATATGTGAGCCATTCAATCATTTACGCAAATGATTTCGTTCACACTGATTAGTTCTGGAACTAATCAATTGAGATTTTAAGGGAGGAAACCAGTGAAGTCATTATCTATGGCACTGACTGAATTCCTGAGGTCATCGTGTTACCTTTTTGATTATTTTCCTGCTTTTTAAACAACTGTTCTTGTCTGTTGACATCATCAGTCGCTCTTATTATCCAATCTCAATTGGAAATGGATATTGGATAAATTGGATATGATCCACTCCCCTATATTCAGATGCCGTTCACCTGCAAGCATCTTTTCTTCTGCCATTAGGCTGATGATTTGCATATTTCTGGCGAGCCGACAGACATCATAAAGTGCACATCTGTCGGTGCAGTTCCTCGCCAGATGTCGTCTGCATCAGGCCTCGATACGATCCATATGGTCCGAGCTGAAATTCACAACTCCGGTTGATTTTTCAGTGGCGGTTTTGCCCAGTGGGAATAAACCAGGGCTGCGCTGGCCTTTAAAACATTGCCGGATCCCTCCTGAGCATGTTACAACTCACTGACGTTTTTAATTAAGGCAGGAGCCGGGCGATCCAGGCCAGTGAAGACAAAATGCGATGACAAGACGATCTGAGGAATCCGTTTAACTCCATAAATAATGACTTTGGCATCCGCTGAGCCTTAAAACTCTTGGTTTTTCAATGAAAATGAAGAGGGTTTGGGAATATGAAATGATCTTGAGCAGCTTATCCCTTAAAGAATCAATTATGAACGCTTTGGAGAAGATCAGAAGCGCTCGCCTGGGCTTTTCAGAGACAGGAAGTGTGCACTTGAAATGAGGAAGCTGATGTGTGTGCCAGGAACTTATCGTTGCTCTGGGGGGACAGAGAATGAGAGAGGAAGTTGTGAGGGAACGTCCTGTGCATGATAAACGGGAATAATCCTGTAAGGAAACTCTTCTAATGTGACGTTGAATTTCTGTGCTGGTGGTCAGAGCCAGTTGTTTCTGATTGAAAGAATCATTATTCCAGGCCAACATGCATCTGTAATTATCTGAGATGTGTAAAACTGATGGGTTGTCTTGAGTATGACTAGACAGTGACACATCTAAAGTCTGTTAATCTCTTGACATTTTTTTGTTTGAGAGGAAGACTCAAGCTTTTCTCTTACCCTAACCTATTATATTTCCAAAGATACCATCCCAACACTGGTTATATTACAGTTTTTCATTTGGTTGTGTTCTGAAATATCTGGAATATATATATAAGCGTAAGTCTTTCAGGTCTACACAGATTTGCAGAGGGTGTAAAAGATGAATTTGTATTGAAAGAGTCTGGCTTTGCTCCTGATAATGGTCATAGTTTGTTCTCTCAGTTTGCTCGCCTCTTATCCTTTTTTCCCTTTCTTCTGTTCTAAAACATGCTCCCTTATTTCAATGCTTCCATTCATTCTGAAAGCAAACGTTACATGTCGCACTTGGTGGGTGGTAAGAATGACCTTTGCTCAAGTACTCTGTGCCAAAAAGGTTTTTGGCAGCTGAGAAAGGATGTCTCCGGGCTACTCGTTTAAGGAATAACACCTTTACTATGTCTCTCTGAAAGTGTGTGAATAGGTCTCATCATTATGTTTCGGATGAATTAAATTAATTGAATTCAAACTCAAACTTGAGTGCAAAGACCTTAATGGGGTATTTTTTAAACTGTATTTTTAAATTAAAATGCAATCTGTCCACTTATAATGTAAACAAGATTTTTACATCAAAAAACATAATAATTTAGCCTATGTGAAAAGTGTGCGTCAAATGGCGTCTTGTTTTAAAAAACGAATCCTCTGTCAATGAAGCGAACAAACAAAGTGTCTTATCGACGAGATCTGACTGGAACTTCCTTGTAGTCAATAATCGTATCCCTTTAAGCTCATCTTTGATCACCAAAATGACATATTTAAGCATTTTCCTTGTAACTCTACACCCTTGCTTCATTTACATAGTTCTATGAATATGCAAATGTCACTCAACTCAGAGATCCACTCGTTAACGATCACCCATTGATCTGGGTGCGTTTCCGAAAGCATTCGTTAGCCAACTATGGTCGCGAGTTGGTCGCAATTTCCATTGAACTCTATTGTTAACGACGGAACTTGCGACCATAGTTGGCTAACGATACTTTTCGGAAACGCACCTCAGATTGGTTTCAAGGTAGTTTGTGATGTCAGAAACACCAGCGATTTCAAACCATGTTTTTGAGACTGTCTTTAGTTCACCGCAGTTTTAAGGAGAAAATACTCTAGTAATGATGTTGACTAATGAATTTGCCTTAAAGCATAAAAACACCACATAGGCACATAAACAACATTAAAAACTTGATTTTCACCACAGGGTGCCTTTAAGATTAAAGCTTATCCAGGCTTTCTTAATGTTAGCATCACAAAGATGGGAATGCAAAGCCTTGTTTTTTTCCAAAACTTGGCACTTCAAAGCATCTTGTAATCCTCTCAATGGTTTTGTTGCTGGAGTTTTCCTGTGTTTGAGTCCGTCTCGTATTTACTGCTAGATAGACAGACATGCGTAAATCGGTGGGCGGGCTTTAAGAGGCAATGATGTAAAAGTAGGTTGATATTTTGCGGAGACGGTCTTTCATCACACTATAACGTCAAAGTGCCAAAATCCCAAGCGAGTCGTTTCTAGGTTTGGTTTCAATAAAAGCTGTTTTTGGACTTAAAGGAAGTTAAATATCAGAATGGGAAAGAAAGGTAATTTAAGCAATTTTGAGCGTGGCATGGTTGTTGGTGCCAGACGGGCCGGTCTGAGTATTTCAAAATCTGCTCAGTTACTGGGATTTTCACACACACAACCATTTCTAGGGTTTACAAAGAACGGTGTGTATTGGGAAAAACATCCAGTATGTGGCAGTCCTGTGGGCGAAAATGCCTTGTTCGATGCGAGAGGTCAGAGGAGAATGGGCCGACTGATTCAAGCTGATAGAAGAGCAACTTTGACTGAAATAACCACTCGTTACAACCGAGGTATGCAGCAAAGCATTTGTGAAGCCACAACACGCACAACCTTGAGGCGGATGGGCTACAACAGCAGAAGACCCCACCGGGTACCACTCATCTCCACTACAAATAGGAAAAGAGGAAAAAGAGCTCACCAAAATTGAACAGTTAAAGACTGGAAAAATTTTGCCTGGTCTGATTAGTCTCGATTTCTGTTGAGACATTCAGATGATAGAGTCAGAATTTGGCGTAAACAGAATGAGAACATGGATCCATCATGCCTTGTTACCACTGTGCAGGCTGGTGGTGGTGGTGTAATGGTGTGGGGGATGTTTTCTTGGCACACTTTAGGCCCCTTAGTGCCAATTGGGCATTGTTTAAATGCCATGGCCTACCTGAGCATTGTTTCTGATCATGTCCATCCCTTTATGGCCACCATGTACCCATCCTCTGATGCTACTTCCAGCAGGATAATGCACCATGTCACAAAGCTCTCGAATCATTTCAAATTGGTTTCTTGAACATGACAATGAGTTCTCTGTACTAAAATGGCCACACAGTCACCAGATCTCAACCCAATAGAGCATCTTTGGGATGTGGTGGAACGGGAGCTTCGTGCCCTGGATGTGCATCCCACAAATCTTCATCAACTGCAATATGTTATCCTATCAATATGGACAAACATTTCAAAATAATGCTTTCAGCACCTTGTTGAATCAATGCCACATAGAATTAAGGCAGTTCTGACGGTGAAAGGGTGTCAAACAAAGTATTAGTATGGTGTTCCTAAAAATCCTTTAGGTGAGTGTATATGAATACATCTCAAACGTGCCCAGAAAAGCATAGACAGGGAACTGTGTTTCCATTCACATATCCGCGGTCGTATTCACACATTTCCTTGGGCTACTAGCCACTGCTTGTGTTGGATATGGTGTGCTGGTTCTGGCTCACAGTCCTGTAATGGATCGCCCCCCTGCCATCCTGCAGGCCTTGATCCAGTTGCACAACCCCTGACCGCCTGCTGTGATGAGGCCGGCGATCGAGGTTTCAGAGCTCCCGGTCCCAGGAAACACCGCTCGCTCATCCGGAACCGCACCATCACTGCTGACATTTCAATGGCGTCTGGAAATATGCGCTCTCAGGATTTGACTCGGTCTTGACTTGTGTACCAGACTACAAAATGTGCGATAAAACACCGCCAAAGGGCGGAAGTGTACGAGCTGAAGAACACTTTGATCAAAGGGGTGAATGAATATAAATGATCCTGGCCTTTGTAGTGGCACCTGCAAAACGTATATTGATTTTGTATGACTAAGTTGTTTACTGGATAAGGATTTTTTTTTAATTATAGCTCTATAGATACTTTTTTTAGAACATATTTTGAGCAAAAACAGCTCTGTATATTTATTAAATGCATGTAGTACAGATTTAATTTTATAGACTACACTTTTTATATATACACTATATATATATATATTTATTACTTTTTATAGTCTCTTTGTATACTTTCAAAGACATTTTTAAGCTGATGAAATGGGCATAAAGGACATTGAGCACAACAGAAAAATATTTATTATATTATTATATTTATATACATGCATATTTAGAAAGTTCATGTAAACGCAGTCAGCAACCGTTGAAATATATTTTTATATATTTAAAAGCTTTTTTATGCTTGTGCAAAGTAAGTTGTTAATATTTAACATTCAATTTGTATTATATAATTACTTTTAACAATAAATTAATAAATTAAATAAATTAAATTTTTTATAGTAACTATAAAAAGTTACAAATTAAGTGTAGAGAAGTAAAAAAAAAATATTATTATTATTAGCCACTCAGACTTTTTTCTGTTTCTGTTTTGTAGTTATTTATTAATTTCAGGCTGTTTTTCTTGCTAGGAAACGAGTCATCTACTGTCTTCAGAAAATGCATTTCACAAGTTGAAATGCAGCTGTGTGGTGTTGCATTATAGAACAAGCCACGGCCAACAAACACATTAAGCCTTAGTGCACTTCTAAGAGTACGCAGGTTCCAATTCAGTCTGCCTGCTTTCCCTGTTTCTTTTGAACTGTTCTGTCTAAAAAGTGCATAATTAATATTAGTTAAAAAGCTAGTGTTTTCCAGTATAGCTCCACAGCCAGCGCTCCACATTAGCACTTCATAGCCTCTATTTCCAGCAGTTAAAACCGCTGGTGCTCCTCATTCCCGTCGCCTGTGGACCGCTGGAGCGCCTCTGCTCTGAACAGACACCAGGATACTAATTCAGGGCCCCGGGCACGCGGTTGCCATGGCTCCTGGGTTGCCATGGCTCCGTGATGACATGCTCTCTGATGTACGGCGCAGTGATGCCACGCGCCACAGCAATGGAAATATCAAAACTGATCACAACCAAACGGCCGCTTAAATCTCCGTGTCACCCATCGAGAGAAACTCGGCTAATTGGCTCCTTGAGACGGGCACTAGAGGCAGTTATTAAGCTCATAGCTCCTCTTTTAAAGAAATGAAACCACACCGGGCTCGAAGTTTTTCAGCAGGACAGGGAAGCCACTTTTCAACATCCACCTCAACTTATGATATTATTATTAAACGCATATCGCAACTTGATCTGCAGTTTGACATCAAGTGCACTCACATGGAGAATTTTACTGTGATTACACTGTTAACTGCCTTTCTCACTTAAAAGTCAAGTTTAAGCATAACCTGAATATTTATTTATTTACCTGTTACTGCAGTTTTGCTCGGGACAAATTTTGATGTCAAAACATGGTTATTTCAGTTGATTTTTGATAGATATCTTTTCTTATTTTACATTCAATAACACTGTAGACATTTTAACACATTTTTAACAAATTAACCTGGTTTGCAAATATAATTCTGTACTTCTGTATGCAATTTAGCTTATTGTTTATTTGTTTTATTTTTTAATTTGGCTTATTTTGCATATGAGAATCAAAGTGTATTTTTATTTATACATTTACCATATATAAATGGTTGCAGGTCCATTAATTGTTTATATATATATATATATATATATATATATATATATATATATATATATATATATATATATATATATATATATATATATATAAAATATGGGATTCATAGAGGTTTCATAAATGTTCAACTTGCATATATTTTTCCTAGCTTAGTGTTTATTTATTGTTATTTGTTAGCTTAGTGTTTATGTATATTTTAACTTAGTATTTTTTATTTACATTCAGTTTTTTGCTTAGTGGTTATTTATTTATTTATTTTAGCTTAGGCTTTATTTATTAAATATTTATTTATGTTTTTCTGCATAGAAGGTCCATTAATTCTTGTTTATTTATATATTTATTTTATTTAGCTTATTATGCATAAAGTCCATGTTTTGCATATAAAGTGGGTTATTTTCACTTTATTTATTTATTTTAGTTTTTTTAGCTTAGTGTTAATTGTTTATTTACATTTTAAACATTTTAATTTGCATTTTCTGAAATAAAAAATATGCTAAATTATGTTCAGTTTTCGTAGTTTGTGCGGACACTTAGGGCCCTATTTTAACGATCTGAAATGCAAGTATTAAGCATGAAGCGCAAGTAACTTTGTGGGCGGGTCTTGGCGCTATTGCTATTTTACCGGTGGGATAAATGACTCTTGCGTCCGACGCAAGTTTAAAAGGGGTTGGTCTGGAGTAGCTTCATTATTCATAGGTGTGGTTTGGGTGTAACGGAAACAAACCAATCAGAGCGTCATATCACATTCTCTTTAAGAGCATGATGAACGAGGTGCGCTTGTTCCATGGCGCAATACTATTATAATGCATTTACCGACACGCTTCACAATCGGTTCACAGCCGAGGAGATCGATGTTCTCGTCAGGGCCGTAAAAGAAAGAGAAGGGACATTGGGGATGGGACAAACACACCCAAATCAGCTTCAGTTAAACATCCATATAATAATTTGGTTAAATGTGTAAGCTCTATGCCTATTTTTCCCATCGTCATGGACACAACAATGATTTCCCTCGTGTTTAAATATTTTTCCTTATAATAATGTATCATAGTTATGCAAAAAGTAAAATGCATCTGTATTGATGAGAAAATCAAAATGAATGCACGTTGTTCTCTGTATTATGGCCAAGCATGCACGCTTAAGATAGCATCTGAATGCGCAATGCGCCACTGACTTTTGACTTGGGTTTTTTTCTGGTCAGTGGCGCAATTGTTTTCTGGAACTGCAAAATAGCACCAGGGAATGTTTGCGCCGAAACACGCCTCCTTTTGCGCCGACCCGCCCAGGGAGCGCAAGTTTATTTCCTAGTTTACCGACGTGCGTCTGTGGAGGGAAAAGCCCCATTTGCGCGGGTGCAAAATAGGAATGATAAATGCGTCAGTGTACAAAGTCATTTGCGCCGGGTGCAAAAATGGGCCCTTAATGTGTTTCTAAACTTTGAGTTGTTAGCCTGTTAGCTATGTGCTAGCATGCACTGCTAATTTTGTTTTCCTCCTTTGCCTGTTTGAAAGCCTTCACCCCAGCCCAGCATATAATGCAGTTCTGATGCGCTTCTGATCTGAAACAAATGATCATCTCTGACAGCTGTCGGCTACTTCACTAGCGGCACGATTGCTTTTTCAGCTTGAAGAATTTAGATAAATGAGACGCATTACATCCATTCTTTAGCGTCACACTTCCTGCGAATGACACGTAAACTGGTGATGATCTGAGAAGAAAAGTCAGAATTGAAAGTTATAAACTCTGAACTGTGAGATATAAAATCTAATTGCGATTTGGAAAAACGTCACAATTCTACATTTTTTTTCCCAGGGTGTAAACAAGCTTCCATAACAATTAAAACAAAACATCTTTCAAATACATTTTTTCCTTTTTGTAAATCGTGTTTAACCCATATGTCTCATTAAGCTAATAAAATGAGTTATTTAATGTTGTACATGACCTGAATTATGCAGCTAACATCCTAGGTTTTATTCCAACTTATTTCTCTTCCAGTCCACATGCTTTTGTCCCTTTAGAAGTCACAGTTCTGGCTAATCAAATTAATGTTTGCCGTGATAAGGCGTCTTTTATTTGACCTCTGCTCCTGCTGCGAGTCTTCTGCTCTTATCTCTTCTCTCCACAGATATTTGTGAGCGCAGAGCGAGGACAGAAGTGTAGAAAAGCCCCAGAAATCACTTAAGTGCACACTTTCATAGCCAACGCTTTTATTTGGTTTGTGGCGACACTGGTCAGCGGGGTCTGAGTGGAGCTGCGTGAAATGACTTTATTTACCGTCGGCGTGTTTGTGGGACACAGAAATGAAAGCGTAATATGCCGGGCCGAGGAAAGCGCTGACCTGCTGCTAACTCAGGACTAAAGCTGCTCTCCTTCCTCTCGCTGTATCTGGGCCTGTGAGGGTAAATAGCTTGTTTAGTCTATTCAGTTCAGACTAAATTAGCAATTTCAGAGCGGCTAATAAGCTGTTTTGTTTCTCAATGTGTGATTGCATGGTGTTTCTATTGGAAAACAAAACTTTAGTTTTTATTAGCTGGGAGGAACAGCCTAAACGCCTCAACCTAATTTTTTTGTTTTTAATTAAAAGTACTATTTATTGCAATACAACTTGTAGACTGTGTGAGTGTGGGTGTTTTTTTAACTCATGAACAACCAGACAGTATTTCAAGTGAATAAAGTTACAAATGAGCATGTTTAACATTGCTTTAAAAGAGTAAACATGTGAAGAGTTCAGATGCAAAAGCCTCTATGTGCCATTTGAAATTTTCTTCTAAAATGATCATTTTTATCAAGCTTGTATATTTAAGTTCAGTAATTTCACTTAAATGGCAATGAAGATTACCTATTAATTGTCATTTAAGTGAAATTGCTGAACTTAAATATACAAGCTTGATAAAAATGGTCATTTTAGAAGAAAATTTCAAATGGCATTTAGAGGCTTTTGCATCTGAACTACTTCATGTAGGCAGGCATTTGAGAATTACATTATTATTATTATTCATTTATTTTATTAAAAAAATATAATAATAATAATTGCTTTTATAAATTATACATATTATTTCATTAAATATTTTATATAAATATATTATTATTATTATCGTAAATAAGTTGTATGAATAATAATTACATTTGTACTTTATATAAAATATATATATATATATATGTATGTATATATATGTATGTATAATATGTTATATGTTATATTATATATTTTAATAATAATTGATTCTGTAAATTTATAAAATCTCTGTTGACAGCTTATGATGTTATCTTATCTTATTTTATTTAAATGTGTGGTTATTATTGCTATTATTTTTTATAATTACTATTATGAATACTGTTTCATTAAATAATATATATATATATATCATACATTTTATTAATAATAATAACAAAAATGATAATTATAATTATTATGAATACATTTATATTTATTAATTAGTGTTATAAATGTATAAAATATGAATTGACTGCCTATGATGTTTACTTATTGTTTTTACATTTATTATTCTTATTCCTAATTGCTATTCTAAATTGTAAATTCTATTTCATTAGACATATATATATATATATATATATATATATATATGTATGTGTGTGTGTGTATGTGTGTGTATATATATATATATATATATATATATATATATGTGTATGTACATGCATGCATGTATATATATATATATATACACATATGCATGCATGTATCATATATATATATATATATATATATATATATATACATACATATAGGGTATAATATTATTGACGTAAATAGTGTATTATTATCAATAAAAATTATCAGAATTATTATAAATATTTTAGTAGTAGTAGTAGTAGTAGTAGTAGAATTGATAAAATATTAATTGACTGTCTATCATGTTTACCTATTTGATTTAAAAATAAAAATAAAATTTGAACATTTTTATATATAAGTGAAAAAGTGAATTGCTAATTAATTCAATTACTGATTCAGTCCAATGACTCTTGTTTTTGACTCTAAATGATTCACTGATTCATCTGATTGATTGAGAGGAGTCGCACCTGTTGAGCGGTGTGTTGATGAATTGGATGTTGCGCTGACTGTCAGCGATTGCAGCTCTAGAGAAAGACATGTTTGTTTCTTTGTGCCTTTCTCATCACATATGATTCACAAGCTCACAATATGTTTTTTGCCCCTCCATAATCTTATCTTGATATTAAATCGGCAGAATTCTATCGGGTTACCTGCGCTCTGTTGTCCCTTTCTCTATAGACCTTTATATTTCATGCTTGAAAGAGAACAGCAACAGCTCTGACGTGTGTGTGTTTTCTAATATAAGAAAGTAATGCTGTATTAAAGTTGGTCTGACAGTCACAATAGATGTTCCTCACTGAGGTTACAAATCACGGCGAGCGAGTGGGCGGCACAGAGCTGCTCTCGCAAATAAAATGACTTCTGCTTCTCGATGGTTCCTCAAATATCACCACAACACCACCACCAACACTTCTAATGACAATATGTGTATTTGTTTATCTATGGAAAGCAGATGAGGATGGGCTGATGGGCTTATTTCTGTATGGTCTTATCTCAGATGTGAGAAATTGGTTTTGTCGGAGGGAAATGTTGCTGAAAAATCTAAACTGGTTTATAAATGAAGACAATAGTTAATATAGAAGCAGCACAGAGTTTGTGTTTGTGTCACATTTCGCCAAACAGGACATTATTTATGTAAATTATATCACAGTGGGGGTTGTGTGTGTAGACAATATAAATGATGTATTTCTATAAATGTACATAAATTAAACAAGTGCAATACATTCACAATAATTTGAATAATTAGAATAGAATAATATAATATAGTACATTAAATGTAATTAAAATGTATCATATTTATATATATATATATATATATATATTAAAAATGTAATATATTTATATACATATATATATATATATATATATATATATATATATATATACACACACATATGTACACACATATACCATTTTATATGTATATTTAGTTGTAATTAATTAAATGTAATTTAAAAAAACTAAATTAAAAATAATATTTCATGACTTAAAAAATGAAGAAATTATGAATCCAGCACATGGATATAGTTTGAATATTATTGATATTAAAATAATATTTTAATGTTAAGTTTTGGTCATGCAACCTTCATCAAGCATTGTTACTTTATTTACCAACATTGTCTAAAACTGACTTTTTGTCACACATGCCAATAGCCGGTGACTTTAAAAAAATTGCCGGGCATATATATTTACCAGCCACGAAAGTGCAGAAAGTGCAGTTATGACACCAAAATTAGTGAAAATTCACAATTCTATGTTACAGTTTTGAAACCACAGCTAAAACTTCTAGCCTAACCAATATAAATTTAAAACATTGACAAGTAACAGTTTTCTTTAACAGTATTCACGTAGAGACATTGAAGAAAGTAATCAAATGTTAAACATCACTGTATAAATCAAACAGATTAATCCTTATTAAAGTTTAAAAAGCTGAGTCGAATCCAGCAGGAATATTAGGCTGCTGTTACTTTAAGACTAATGCACAGATCCAATGCACTGATACTGATACACAGCTCTCTACTGTTTACATTCACTTAAGCCATAAGCAACTATGTTCACTAGGATACTCTTTGAAATGCACTTTTTTTACATATTTGAGTGAATTTGTCTGTAAAAAGACGTGCAAATCAATTCAGTATTCATGTATACTTGTGTATAAGAATTCAGTAAACTTTTCACTTTTTTGTAACAAACTGAGCATCATTTCACATCTTCTTGAGCTTGAACAGTTCATTTGGCAAGGCTTAGACTTTTGTGACAATAAAGCGCTGGCCTGCGAGCGTCGTCCACATTTGTTTACATTCATGTTCTCCTAACAATGCATTTTTACAATTCATAAAATTTTTTTATTTTTTTTTTATTTTAGGACCCGTTTACAAATACCATATGTGGATTGATTGCTTAATGTTAGCCTATATTTAAAAATGTTGTAATCGATTAAAAAAAAGCCAGCTTGTGATGTTTATTTTTAGCTATGCTTCCACAGTTATTGCAATAATACCACTGCCGATCAGGATATTACTTAAAGGAGACACTACAATCATAGCAAAGTGATGAGTTTGATGCCAATCTTGCTGAGCACGTCAGCTAATGTTACTTCGGGTGTGTTCCTGCTGTTGGCGCAACTTTACGTGTCAGTTATGACTTGAAGAATAATGTGTCTCATACTCTGGGCTGTAATATGGTGTCTCAGAAAGCAGATATGTCCTGCAGTGAATGTGTCCCACAGGAGGTGTTAGTGCTGCTGATGCAGAGGGATTGTGGCGAGTTCATTTTATCTGTGTTTACAAAAGTGTGACGCCTCAGGAGTGGTTTTAAAGCGCCGCAGGAACAGCCTGGATCTCCTCTTCTCTCTGATGCATCCGGATTGAGAGGGAGGAAGGGCTTGAAACCATAGACTGTAAAAAATATGGACAAAGCGTCTGTGACGTCACCCATAGACTCTCTGAAGAACGCGTTTGAGCTGTTTTTGGGGGTACGGGCGGCGCCATACTTGAAAATACAAAATACAAAAGTTTCAGAAAGGATACAGAGGTGGTATGATGTGTTGCGTCAGATCATGGCCGAGACGTCAAATTCACTTGGCGCAGCGCGTTATCATCTGTCAATCAAAGTTAACCGCCCTTATTACATACATTTTATATCTAAATACATTATCTAAACTAACGAGTTAGAAAAAATTCACCCCTCACAGTCGTCAGGCACGCGGAACATATTAAAGATTACAATAAAAGTCCATGGGACCAAACTGTAAACATGAATTTATGCTGTGAAAACTGAGATTTTAACATGACGTCTGTGGATATTTGCTCCCTTTGGGACCGGCCTCTAGAGGATTTGAGATGTATTGCAGTTTAGCGCACTTCCGGTAGGCTTCATCTTTCACATTAGAATGTTGCCACTTGCTTGAAACATTTTTTTTCCCTCCAATGAACACATGTGCTTTTTACTTGACTCGCTTTGTCAAGCCCTGGTAGGATGCAAGGCTTCTTTAAAGATGTTGTGAAATGGTTTGCTTCACTGTTACCTCTTTTCCACCAACAAGAACCAGGTGCTGGTTCAGAGCTTGAGCTAGTGCCGGTTCGGAGTTGGTTCGACTGACAAGCTTTCAAAGAATTGGTTTGCCTTTCCACAGGCTAGAGAGCCATCACAGAGCCAGATCTTAAGTCACTGTATACATCTCATGTTGCCGAGCAAAGCTAGTGCGGCACACACAAACACATAAGACTTGTTCGAGATGGTTCGGCACTGCGAATCTCGAACTGCAAGAGTGATCTAAAAGCAGGAGTCGTATGCTCTCCAAACACTCCCGCAGCTCTTATCAGTCCACACTGCTCCGATGCATCTCGAACAAGCCTTCCATAAACAATGGCAGTTGTTCCATTACTATTTATGCTCATGGCTTTGCAAACCTACATCGGTATCCAAACACGGCGAATCCAGCACGTCCGTGACAGCTCGCCGTAACTTGCATTAACGGAGATTACAATGGAGCTGGTATTAGCATGATTAGCTGCTATTTTAAAAAATTGTGGTCACAAGTTTCTGTTCGTCTTGTTGGTCACATTAACCCCGCCCCCAGCCGCTGGCGTAAGCGGTTCTTACTTCTAGACCAGCAATGAATTGGTGCTACATAAAGGGACATATCATGCAAAATCCACTTTTTTAGCCCTTAAATGCATTTTGTTGTAGATTTGGAGTGTTTTATAAGTACAGAAAATATGAAATTATTCTCTTCAGGTGCTTCGTTTATATCTTTATATTCTGTTTTGGTCATATTTTTCAACCTGTTCAGATTTTTGTGTTGTCTGTGACGTTTTTTGATCAAGTGCGTCACCGTATTTGCAGCGGAACTGCCAAATAAGGACATCGACTACCGGTCCAACACTACGAGCAATCCGCCATTATTATTTCTCGCTCTGATTTTGTAGTCCAAGCTCAATGATGCAGAAGTTACGAGAGGGCTAGTCAAAATGTTCGGTTGTTGGATGTAGTGACCTGAAGCACTTCAAGGATCCCCACTTCAACAACCTCCGCCAGTATACAGAAGGGTTTGCCCATCAACTTCTATCATTTAGCTGCTGTGTTTCCTGATGCTTTCTAAACGTAAGTTATCATATTATTATCAATACAGATTTTTAGTGGTAAGATCAGACCACAGTCATTTATCTTGTCAGTGTGCTTGTTTAAACAATAGAAATAGTTCGACTTTCACTTATAACACAACATAGTTAACTTACATACCACTGCCTCCATATGAAGACGGCTCGTCGTCGTCATCTTTTTCAAATCGCTCACTCTGGCTCCGAATATGTAAGGCTTGGTGAACAATCTTCCGTTGTTGACATTTTGTTAACGTGTGAATAAAAATGTTCTTTTAAGCTATAGTAATCGTATCTCTTATCAAACTACAATAATGGCCGAACGCGGAGAGTTGAGCTCACCGTGAACTCAGCGACATGGAGAGTAGGCGGGGTAAGACGGTACGCCTTTTTATTTAAAGGGGCCGCATTGAAACGACTTGCTCACAGAAGCACATCAGAAAAGGGGTAGAAAAGGGGCCTGTGGAGCTATAATAATGAGGAATTCAGACCCAAGCATTGCAGTTATGCTTTATATAGACCACAAATGTATGATTTATAAGTAAAATGAATGATTTAAAAGCATGATATGTACCCTTTAAGAACCACTGTTGTGGTTGAAAAACAAAGAACCGATTTGAAACTTGGCTCTGGCTCCGAACCAGCACCAGCTCTGCCTTGGTGGAAAAGGGGTAAGAACTTATATTTGCGGAAGTAGGCCTAAAGAATATTGAACCAGAGCAGGAACACTCTCAAACCTGAATGTTTGTCTTGAAATCCGAGTGTTGGCATGGAATACCAATCTGTCATCGATGTGCCCTTCCCCGTCCTCTCAAATGGGCTTCATTTCCATCTTTATGCCTGTCAGCGCGGCCCGTCGACCTGTCCCATGAATACTGCGCCTCTAAACGGCTGCATGACTTGCATATTTAATCGTAATGCTCAACTGCATTTATGCAGATGTAAACGTTCATGTGACATCAGATCAACGTATATATCTCTACTACGGAGGTTAGTTTTGAGTTTATTTAGCCGTATTAGATATGCAGCTGAACTCTGACTCGTCCAGATGATCGAGACAGATCAGAATGTCATATGCAAATATATTCATGAACCCTCAAGTGAGTCAGTGACGCATTTGTGTGTGTTTTCTTATCGCCGTTGCAGATATGGGGCGCGGAAGGTCACGCCTCTGATTGTCTTTGATATTCTTTGTGTAAAAACATATGGAGGCGTGTTGGTGAAATGGACCAAATGCGTGTCTTGGCATCATTTCTCGCACTAGATCTTGCTACCGTCGGGGTCAAAGTGCAAATCAACAGTCACAGATGAAGCAAATAAATGCAGATTGCTTTTCTGAGACAAGAAATGAAAAGGAGACATTGACAGCGGAAAAGGCATTAGTTGTTTTTCTTTTGTCCATGTTTTGGTGAATTTATGTCACTCTATGTAACTCCGCCCACAGTGACATTTCACTGTTGTCATTTAACTAATTATGTTAATGAGTGAGTTTTACAAAAACAGGCTGGGTCATTTCTGACCCTAAAATGTATTAAATAAATATATTATTTATAATAAATAAATATAATGTAAATACCCGATTAATATAATAAATAATATATTTTAATTTTATAAAATTATATAAAATTGATTTCTTTCATTACAGCAAAGTGTAAAAAATATTTTGCATAAAAAAAACATGTTAAATATCTTTGCACTTCGAGATTATTCATTATTATGTTTTTATGTGACCCAGACATGTTTCATGAGATTTACCCTGTAAAACATTAAAAATGTCCCTGTTCTAACGCCATCCCAGCTCTCTTGAAGTAATGCTTCTAAACGAACAATATACTGTAGCATGAGTGTCACAAAACGTCTCACTTTGAAGGCCTTAATGGCATGTCCTTCACCTGTGAGCGCAGCTCTTTACAGAAAGAGGCAGGAATGACGTGGATAAGATGGTTTGTGCTGTTTTAAAGGAGGCCGCATGTTGACTCAACACTCTCCTGATGTCCTTGGCTGCGGTTCGAGTAGTCCGTTCCAGCAGGGTCGGGCCGCCTGCAGTCATCTTCACATGCACGTTTCCGGCAGAGATGCAAATAACGCCACGAGCACCTGCTGTGGGGACTCGACAGTCGTCCCAGAGCAGCGACAGATCAAATATCCAGCCTCCGTCTGCAGTGAGCTGGGGATCTTCGCTGTGGTGTGGGGAAAAGCCTCTGCTCTGTGAGGGAAGTAGTGTTTTTATTAGATGAAATAATGATAAATCAAACCGCCTGACATCAAAGGCTATTACATTTGGGTAAAACTTTATTAAAGCTCAGCTTTTCAACAAAATCTCAGCTGTGATATGCTACGTACTTTGATTTCAAAAACACCTTTTTCTAGTGTGATGAAGAGGCAGAGGACTCTAAATTATCATTATTAGATTCTCATTACTGATTAAAATCATTCTGCACAAATCTACAAATTATTATTTCAGATGAAATTCATATCGACACATACTACAATGTATACATTTTATTTATTTATTTATTTTACAACATTAAATTATTTATTTTACAAATGTATATCTTTTTTTAAATATATGTTTTTATTAAAACATTATTCAATTGTATGTTAAAATATTTTTTTTATGTATTTATTTTGAAAATTATAAAAATAATTTAAAGTATATTTTTTTACTAAAAATATACCATTTGAAAAAATGCATTTTTAAAATATATATTTATATATTTACTTTATATTTTATTTATTTTTACAATATAAAATGGTAGTCAAAATTTTGAATTCTAAAATTATATTTAAAAATAAATAAATTTGTATTTAAAAATATAAAATTGTATTTAGAAAATAAAAAACATTTTTATTTTAAAACACATTTTTAATTTAAATGTTATTAATAAATTAATAAAATACAATTATTAATATATTTTTTTATTTATTTAAAAATATACAATTTTATTTAACAAAAAAATCTTTATTTTAAATATATACATTTGTATAAATGTATAAAATATAAAAATATTATTTACAAATGTATATTTTGGCTCATTATGGCACTGAATTATCATATTTTTATATGTATATATTGTCTGTGTTCATTGGAAGTTTGTGGAGATGAGTTGTACTTAAGCACACATGGTGTTAGACGGCTTTTGCAGGGGTTTGAGGGTTTAACCGGTGAGGTTATAATAACTCTCTGTGCATGTTGTGCTTGTAAATGCAGCGAAGGCAGAAAGTCCTGAAGTGGAACTTGAGATTAGAGCGTCTGAAACAGCCTGACTGAGCACACTAATGAAGAACTGACCCATGATAAACGGCCTGGAGTTTGTTTGGGCTAATGCAACAAACTTCATTTAGTGGCTCCCCAAGGAAATTAGCATACAATTGTGTTTTTCTATTCATAACCGGTGAGAAATGTATCAGATATATCATTATTATACAGGTAGAGATGCTGCAGGACAAAACATAATCAAACGACTGTCAAACGATTATATTATTTAATCGCGATTAATCGCATTTATGTCATAATTAACTCGATTAATCACACATTTTTATCTATTCCTGAATGTTTCTTTTTGTCTTTTTTTGTCTTCTGATTCTTTTTCTCATTTTAATGCTCTTATCAACATGGAAAAGTGGATCGGCTTGCTTTGTGCAAATGTTTTTTAATGAAAACAACATTGACATGTACTGTGTTCAATTTCGCACTAAAACATTTTCATTTAGGGCAAATAATTTCTCACACAATGTAACACTGTCCATCAATAAAAGGATGAAAGAAATGAAAGAAATACTGATATTGATGAGGGGGCGGAGCGGTGTGTGTGTTTGGCCATCAAATGGTATTTCAGACTGGACGTGCTGTGATGATAACTCAGTTCACAACGACACACACAGATCATTTGGTCTTGTCAATGGGACCATTTGGCAACTTTTTAAAAGTTTACTTTCAATTCAGAATCTTATTGGCATCGTACTCGTAATCCACTCAAAACGTAACGTTACCTCTTATTTGGCCGGCTCGCAACAAGTGTGTTTCCAGTCTAGCTAGATCCGGTGCTTTCAGACAGGACGGGGAATGTGCAACGCCAGTTTTTTTTTTAAAAAAACAGCGGCAAAATTGAATTTTGACTTGCGCTTTGGTGGACGAAGCAACAAAACATTCTTGTGTGTTTTGAAATGAATGGGTTTCATAGCAAAGTGCCGAGCATGCCGCGCAAAAGCATGTGAAAAAAATAAAATCTTGTTAATCTTGCCGATAAAAAAAATTGATCGCGTTAAAATGGGTTTGGCATTAACGCCGTTAATAACGCGTTTAACTGCGTTTAACTAAATATAATATTTTATGTGATGTTTGGTTCATATTTTTATGCTTATTTGTGATATGATTCTTTTTATAATATTTATTACATTATTTGTATTTTTTTAATGTTTTGATGCTATTTTATTTAATATAGCTATTTTACATTTTCTATTTTATATCATCCAAAAAGAGATATGTATTTTCCAATAGGGTTATTCTACCACGTCTGAAATCCCCCTAATCATAGTGAACTCAGCGTAACATATGGCTTATTTCTTTTATAATGGGTAAAAGCAGGGATATTTGGACAAACCTGGGTTAAAGTTGGCCTTCACTTAATAAAAAGTGTTAATCCAGAGTGTCGTATGGTGTGACAGTCCAAATGTCATCTCTTTTCTGCTAATTTACATCTGAGGCCTCCAGCCCTTTTTTAAAATTCTCTCAGTGTTCCTCTTTCCGTCCGTCTCGTCGAGCTCTGCCAAATGACACGGCGATAAAAGTTTGACGGTAATAAAAGGCCATCAGAAGTGAGGCCAGAAGCACAGAAGCTGTGCGGTCGCACATCAAAATCATGTTTTTAATGCTAGATCGCAGAAGACATTTAAAAGCAGTCAATGTCAAATTAGCGGTGATGGAAACGCCCGTTCCCGCTGTTGCCGCCATATCGTGTGAATCCCCTCGAACACCTGAGCCTGCTCTGTACCTGATGGGTCTCATCTGTACTGTACACCCACCATCAGCAGATTAGTTTGTGGGCCTATTTCTGGGACGTGGGTAAAGCCCTGCACACCCGAGGATCATTAATACACAGCCAGCTGCCGAAGACATCGAGCGAAAGAGCTATCCAGTCGACACCATGCACCCAATACCCGAGTCGATAGCCCATCCTCAGAGCACTCCGGGACACATGACTCTCTTCCTCGTGGCAGGCGCTCAGTGGAAGGCAATTAAACACCTCAGATAGTGCTGGCAAAACAAGAGCGTTTCCAATGAATGTTGCCGTTAATGATCGGCCACATGAGGGGTCAATTGCGGCCTCAGCGCCCGCACCGATCTAGCATGACACGTTTGATTATTGATCGAGGATAGCGTGAGATATCCTTCTTTAACAATTAATGACTTAATGGGCGCTGTGCAAATCCACTGCTTACGGTGCCAGTTTCTGTTTGATTGCTCTTCAGGCTGTGTCTGGTGACTAAATATAACATCATGGAAACCTCAGCCTTTGGGTTTTGCTCTTCACTGACTGTCTTTACGGTAGACTGTGTTTGGGAATAATCAATGATGGAGGGCGCTTATCTCTTCTTGCATGTAGATTGCTTTTCCTTTCTGAATGACATGGTCGGGTTGCATCACTGGCCTTGTGCTTGTGTAGCCTACCTGTCCTTCAGTACACCATTTTGAAAGGATCTTTATTCATTATGTAAGCATCTACTCTTACTGTATTTGTAGCCTGTAAACTGCAATTGATATGCAAATTAGAAACTAAACTAGACTGAATTAATGAGAAACAGTCATAGAGTGACACCAGTGCAAGCTAAATTGAAATAACAAATGGAATAAACTAAATTGAAAATGCAAAAATATGATACATTTGGAAGTATTTTTTTTACTTATTTTTGGCATCTTTTTCTAGACCTAATATTTTATCAGAGTGCTTGATTTGTTTTATTTTACTTTTTTAAATAAAATAAATAATTCATCCATTTATGCTGTTTGGATCATCTTTATTATTTTACATTATATGTTTTCTGTTTATTTATTTTAAACATTTTCTAATTAAATTGCATATATATATATATATATATATATATATATATATATATATATATATATATATATATATATATATATATATATGCAATTTAATTAGAAAATGTTTAAAATAAATAAACAGAAAACATATATATATATATATATATATATATATATATATATATATATATATATATATATATATATATATATATATATATATTTATATATTAGGGCTGGGCAATGATTAATCACATTCAAAATACAAGTTTTTGTTTGCATAATATATGTGTGTGTACATAATATAATTATTTTGTATATACTAATTCACACACATGCATGTATATATTAAAGAAAAATGTGTCATCAATATAAAAAATACAGTATATACATGCAAATATTTCTTTAATATATACATGCATGTGTGTGTATTTACCTATACAAAATAATTATACACACTACACACACATATATTATGTAAACAAACACAAACTTTTATTTTGGATTACGATTTGCGATTAATCGTTGCCCAGCCCTATATATATATATATATATACACACACACACACACACACACACACACACACACACACACACACACACACACACACACACACACACACACACACACACACACACACACACACACACACACACACACACACACACACACACACACACACACACACACACACACACACACACACACACACACACACACATTGTATGTAGTTTGGATCATATTTTTTACATTACATTACAATTTTCTATATTTATAAAAAAGTAGATTTTAGTTTGAATCAAATTTTTTACATTTTCTATTTATTTTCTATAGTTTCATGCTGTTTGGATCATATTTTTTACATTAATTAAATATTTCTATTTTTTATTTTACATCAAGTTTTTTTATATTTATTAAAAATCCAAAGTTTGGATCACATTTATTATTATTTTGTATTATTTATACCCTTTTCAAATTATTATTTCTATATTATATATACATGCTTTTTATTTTTTATTATATATATATATATATATATATATATATATATCTTTTGTAATAAAAAAAATAGAACAAATATAAGTTTTTATATATTTAACATAACATGCATGCAATGATGTCAGTTGATAACAGTTTTATCCCACTATACTGCCGGAGGTATTTATTGTTGCATAACATACGCTATTATTCTCTCTGAACACATCCAGTGAGGTTTCCAGCTCATGTTCCATCCACAGAATAACTCTGGATGGTGGGATGGCTCAGAGTTTAGAGAGGTCACGCTTCACTTTGGTTCACTTTTCCTGGTAATGAGCTCTACCACAGTATCTGAAGCCCATCCAGCCCCATGAACCCAGACATGAAGGTGCATCTCCCATCAACCAGAGTGTGTCATTACTGCAAAATTACATAACATCTTCCTGTATGACCATTTCCCACACGGGCGGCTCTTGTTTGTTATGAATGCTTTTGATGCTTACAATCTTCATTCACAAGACCGGAGAAACTGTGTCGACGTATAATCATGGCGGATCTGCACTCGTCTCTCGCATTCAACGTCTCTTTGTACTCGTTTCCGCACCAGACGTGAGAACCGCGGTGAACGCATTCAGTCAGCAGCCACCTTTTCTTTTTAATCAATCAAAGCGGTAGGCTTCCTCACAATGAGATTAAGTATGACTGACCTTCAGGGGCCTTGAATTCTTTGGTTTTTATGGCGTATACTGTGGGCCAACTCTTCAAGCGTCACGATTAAAGGTCAAACTATGTTTAAGAGGCCAAAATGAAGACTTTATACCTGCCGCTTGCTCACAAGTGCAATATTAATACAGCACTCAATGTCATGATGAGGTGAGAATTAGCTCGCTTGTTTGCCTCCCTATGAGTTCTATTATAACTTCCGACTGATAATTATACGCAGTCGAGACTTCAAGAACCGAAGACGGACCCCGCTTCCTTTTTCCCAGCGTGATTCTATCTACGGAGCTTCACATGCACATCCCCGGCCTTACAATGTCCTTTTGTGTCATACGGGCCAGACGGGCGTAGAGATAGCCCCCGGTGTTAATTAATCAGAGACAATCAGAGATCAACCAAAAGTCGCACATATATTTACGACGTTCATATTCACTCCACCCCAATTCCCTCTTTAATACAGATAGAGGGATTTAGAGAAAGTTTCACGGCCCTTGAGTTGATGAGCGCTCGTGAGGATATAAACACGCGGCGGTACATAAATTAGAGCCGCTGACTCCATGCTAAGCCTCCAGCTTTGCCCCCTCCTAAATCAGAGAGCAGCTGAGGACTTTCAGTGCTTGATCATGCACGAGATGCGTCCGCAATAATATCCAGCCTATCAGTCTTGCTTCCGCCGACCTCATTATTGCCAAAGGGCCGTCTGATGTCTCAGTTGTCCGCTCAAGCGGGCACTTTGATATTCATGCATTGAGCACGTGATTGCCATGCGGCGGACGGCGCCAGGTTGAGGTCCTTCGTTTCTCATTTAGCTCGGGGCCGACACCACTAACCCCTTTCGGGTACCCCTCAGATGGGGCAGCAGGACTGTTAATTCATTCCTTTCATGTCGACCTGGGACGGCAGCGAGAAGTCGTTTGACTCTCTGCTTTTATCCACACATAGGATCCGCGAGCGTTCCCAGAGTCCCTTGCACAAACGACTGCTAGATGGTTTTTCTGTGACCAACGTGAGCTTTTGTTTGAGTTTAAAATGCTGTCGATGTAGGCACATGACGTGTAAATCCAGGGAGGGACTCGAATCCAAAAGCCATGTGGAGAATCCAGATGCCTGAGCAATACTAACAAGATATGACTCCATTTGAACTAAAACTAAATCCAACATGAAGTTTGGCGAACTGTTTTCGATACAAAATAAAATACAACATAGATAAACTTTAGATTGGGGTTAATTTCAATTCTAATAACACAGTCTCATCCCAATTCGTCATATAACTGACGTTTTGGACGTCTTTTGACCATTCGTCAATATACGACTTTTTAGGGCCCCTTAAACGTCGGTAGATGAAGTACCCGGGTCGTCAAACAACTGACGCTTTACCTTGAACGTCAGTTAGGTGACGAGTTGGGTTTAGGGTTAGGTTTAGGTCTGGGGTAGAGTTAGGATCCCCATAACGTCATCTACCGACGTTTAAGGGGGCCCTAAAAAGTCGTATATTGACGAGAATGGTCAAAGAACGTCCCGAAAACGTCAGTTATATGACGAATTGGGATGAGACTGGCTGATTCTAACTATTAACTATGATTTTTCCTCAATAAACTCTGAATTACTTCCTAATAATAGTTAGTTAGGTAGTTGTTAAGATTAAGGGATGTAGAATAAGTTCATGCAGAATTTCATGCAGATATATGCTTTACAAGAACTAATAAACTGGCAATAACCTAGTGATATGCACGCTAATAAGCGACTAGAATCGGACCCTAAAGTGTTACCATCAGATTACATAATTGCAACGAGCGCATGCAGAAAATATTTGATCCTTAGCATTAAATTGTGATGGCTTTGCATAAAAAGGAGTGGTGATGGCACAGTGTCTAAGACACATGCCTTTGGTGTAGAGAGCCAGGTTTGAATCCACTGTTAGAGCACCAGTGTGTCCCTGAGTAAGACACTTAGGCTGCGTCTCATTTCTCTGTCTTACCCCTTACTCTTACCCCTTCCTCTCCGGTTTTGCGCGTTCATGTGAGGGGAAGGGGTGTCCCAATTCTCATTTTGATTAAGGCCTAGGGCCAAGGTGTAGGCTACATAGCCCTTGAAACGAAGTTTGCGGAGGACCACACTTGAGAGGGGGGTAACAAAGTGCCGGCATCAAGTTTTTATTATGACTGAACGTCAAACTGTAAAGCAGTCGCAAAAATGTAAGTATTATGACGCTCGAGTTTTAGGATACTTTTAATAAAATGTTGAATAAAATGTGGTTCAAGCGGTTTTAATTGTAATATTTTTGTTTTGAATTGGTAGTAAACTGCTAGCAGCTATGCGCTATTTGTCGAGCTGAGCTATCTGATAATCCTTATGACACTTCATATTATTTTATTAACTTTGCGCCACCGTTTAATACGATGAAACATACGTACCATTTGATCCGTAAGCAGTCGTATGCGTCTGAGAAACAGTTTTCTTCGGATGGCACCCAAGCATGCAAAGAGAGAGCCCAGGCATTTAATAACGACGGCACCTTCGTTTGTTTACTGGTATGTCAACGCTTGTCGCCTCTCTTGACAGCTATAGCGAGGGAAGATGACGCAAACAGTAATCGAGTGGTGTCTCAATCCCTAGTTGCTCCAGAGGCGTGCAATCTCTTACATATAGCAGTTGTAAGTTGCTTTGGATAAAAGCGTCAGCTAAATGAATAAATGTAAATTAAATTATCGAAATTTCTAAATACTGTAAAATCATAATTTTGCTGATTTTTATGCATTTACATGTTTATGCAAAAAAAAAATAAGCCCTGAAGCAAAATAGATTGAGAACCACTGCTTAAGTTTGCAAGATGAGTATTAGTTCATCCCAGTTAATAGTATGTCTAACGTTGCTTTTCTGGTGATTATTCTGGGTCACTGTGAATCAGTCATTTTAATTGCATTCATGCATTTTGATAAGGTTCAGATGTGGAAACATCCTGGGCCGTTGTCACCCAGGGACCCTGATTTACTTCATTTGGCTTCTGAAGTGCACTCTTCTCCTGGGAATATGAGAGGGTCCCGCTCCGCTCGACACCACAGGAGAGTTCGTGTTCATAAACCATGCAATCGACTTCTGCTGTGAAATGAAGACAGCCTGACTCTACTATTTTCTGGAGATACGATTAAAAACATGTTTAACCAAAAAACGATGTTAGATCTTTGGCAGTCACACTTTTAACTTCTACAGTGAAAAAGAGTACCACTGACTGCATAAATACTGAGAAGTGCATTATGGGTGTTGTAGTTCCTGTTGATGGACTGCAATGAAAAACCTGGGGTGACTTAATTAAATTAGTTTTTTGTTGTGAGTGATAGTTTTGCAGACTGCTTTTGTGATTTATGTCGCAGAGATGGGATTGAATTTCACACACGACTTTACTAGGACGCATGGGGCGTAATTACTCACCTAATCGCCTGTGAGCGGCAGGAAAAAACTGCAAACGGCTGAAAAGTGTGGCCAGCGTGGCCCGAGAGACTCTGGTGAAAAACAGAGTGGTAACTAGTGTGGGAGAGAAAATGAGTTGTACAGACAGAAGGGTAATGATGGCTTCAGTGTGGCAGTTTCACGTCTGTTTCAGGGCTCCAGACTGCAACCAAATGGTCGCATTTTCCAAACGATTTTTTCCTGCCGGTGCAACTATATTTTGTTTGAGGTCGCACTGGTTCCACCACCATGTTGCCCAACTGATAACATCTGCCATTTCTGTTGCATATAAGATAGGGTGACCATATTTTGATCACCAAAAACCAGGACACTTGGCCTGGCAAACAGATAGGCCTTCTAAAATGATACTCGAAGTTTACTGAAAGATACCTTATTAATTTCAATACATTTAAAGTAGGTTATGCCTCCTCTGTATGGATAGAAAATTGTTATATGGTTATATGAAAACAGGACATGTCCTGGGAAAACAGGATAGCTAGTCACCCTAATGTAAGAAACATAATATAATTCTGTTATGAACCACAGATATCAGATCTGACGTGGAAACCAGGTGAAACATTGTGCCCTGAACAAACATGTTATTGAAGGCTTTTCAATCCACAAATTACCAACATTCACCATGGATTTAATGTAGCAATGCTTACTGTAACCATGGTATTGTGGCAGAAACAGTCAAATGTTTAATTCATCTCAGGGTTCGTACAACCCTTTGAGAGTGAATTTTTAAGGGCCTCACAGGTTTTCCAGAACTTCAAAGCTCTAAATATTATCCAATTTTAAAGGGGTGATGAACTGAGAAATCAAATTTTCCTTGAGCTTTTGATATCTAAGAGGTCATCATGTTATAAGAATATCCTGTAAGTTTCAGAGCTGAAAACGTCCTTGTTAGTCCAATTAAAGCTTTAATTGACACCAGCCTCAGCAACGACTCGATTTTCAAAGTGGGGAACTATGACGTCAAAGAGGATAAAACACCACCCCGCAGACGAAGATCAACGCCTACTTCAACACGGTCCGTTTAGCCTCCGCCCACCAATTCGCGCATTACACGCATAGCTAAATAACATAGGCCTACCTTGTGATGACAAACCGGATCGAGCTACCGGGCAATAAACATGTCGTTTACAAAATATTGTGCAGTGCCTGGTTGTGGAAGACAGTTGCTGCATAAGCTTCCTCTGGATTCAAATAGGACTGCATAGATAAACTTTATTTTTAATGACGTTCCAGCTGATGAGGGTAAAACATCATCCGTCTGTTCGCTTCATTTCACTGAGGATTGTTTTGTAAACGACTGGATTTGCAGACCGATTAAGAGTAAAGAACGGTGCTGTGCCGTCTGATATTGGATCTGACCGAAATTGTGCAACACACGCACTTTGGGTCGAACATATGGGCGAATCATTCCGGTTACCATTTTACAACATTGGACTTTTTCAAAACAATTTCCCCCAAGTGCACTGACAGGTGAATTGAAACTCATTATAATATGCAAAACTGTTATCCACTCACAGCAGTGGGCGTTTACCTCCAAGTCTTCAGTGCGAGACGCCCATAAAATCCGAAGCGTTTTTCAGCTAGGCTCAAAACTAGGGTTGAAAATAGCCTAATTCATTTTGATATTTTTGAGTGCAAAAACCAAGCGAAAGACATAAGTTGACCTCAGACAACAATATAATAAAATTTAAAAAGCCAGTTCATGACCCTCTTAATGCTATTTTTATGCTGATTTTGTAAAACTAAAAGTCTGTAGAACTTAGTAGCACTACTGTTCTCAGTGTTAGTCTGGAGTGTGTGGCAAAAGCGCTGTTCGGCCAAAGATTCGCTCGGCTAAAACGTGGATTTAGTGTGTCTGGGAAATTGTACAAATCTCCAGATCTTTTCAAATCCCATAATCAGACCAGCTGTGTCAATCAATTGGCCAATTCAGACACAATTCAGATTTTCTTGATCATTTTAAAAGGATGCTGAACAATTCAACACTTTTAGACTTCCATGTCAGATTCTATGTTGTTAATACTGTTTTTCTTAGCCATTGCTAGTAAAAATTGAATGATTTAGTTTTAAGTAGAGCTGCACGATTAATCATTAAAAGATTGTGATCTCAATTCAAACAGTCTCATTCCTAAATGCCAACGATTTGTCTCTGTTTATTACATTTTTGACAAAATCACAAAGGAACATTCATATCTGCTAGAGAGAGCAGTTGTCATGCATGTGCATGAAACGTCTTCACAAATAGTCTTATCAACCACACAGTATTATTATCTCATATATCTCAAATATTCAAATTATTACAGAAGTACTGAGTTAAAAGTTTGTAGTTCGGATATAAACACTGATGTCTTACCGTAGCGATCAAAAACAGAGTAAATCATTTTGAAAGGAACATGGTGCTTCAAAATAACTATTATGGATTAAATTGTTACACCAGTACAGTAGGTGGCGACAAGTGAACTTTTTCAAAAATACTGATTCATCCAGTAATCAAACAAGTGAGGTATTGAATTATGAGTCATTGAATCATTCACTCCACAGATCCTCAGTTTTTAAGTGTATGATGCTTTCTCTCTGTAACTATTTACAAAGTTTTCAAGTGTATGATGCTTAGTTTTTATAATAAAGTGTTTAAATTTTTCGTAAGTAGTGTAGTGTAGTTCCAGCCTTAAGGTGTTTTGGCACATTTGAATGTGTGCATTGAGATAATCAAATACATAACCAGAAGTCAGTTACAGTAAACAAAGGTCTATTTCATTGCAACACCACAGTGGAAGAAAGTGTATTTTTTATGTTTATTGTCCCATACTTTTTACTGCCCTGATAGTACCAATGATATTATCTTTCATAATGGCCCTGAAAAAGATCATTACCATTCAAGCACCGAGCCTCATTAAAATGAGTGGGACGGTGATGGCATCACTCGAGGGTCTTCAGAAACACAATCAGGACTCGCCTGGGCTGACGGTAATTGAAGTGACCTATAGGCATAGAGGTTTGCATAGATGGGATCGCTGGTTTGTGTCTGAAGTCTAGACTGCTCCACTTCAGCCTCTTATTTCACTTGTAATTTTTCTGTGAAACCTCCATTTTTTGCCATAATAGCTTCAATGTTTTTCTTGCCTGGATGATGATTGTGGGTAGAACAAGGCCATTTGTGCAGATCCAAATTGACTCTGAGTTACATGATTTTGACGGGCAAACAGAATACTGGGATGTATCACTTATGATTAATGTGTTTATAGAACCTCAGAGAATTGTAATTCTCAGCTTTGTTTTTCAGCCAAAGCAGATGGTTGTGTTTATGTTTAATAGGTTCGAATATGGGCATAATAAATGATTCACAAGATGCCAGTCTTCAGTTCAGTATCTGAGCGCAACAACTGCTACCGTGTGTGTGAACATACGGCCAGTGAGATTTAAATGAACAGTCGTCTTTAAAACATTGAACAATTATATATAAAATAAAAAACTACTAATGATACCACTTGTCAAGCTATAATGAAGTTGCTAGGGTATTCTGAGTGGTTGTCAACTTTCTATGTGGTTGCCATTCTGTTGTCAACCTGCTATGCAGTAACTAGGTGTTCTGTGTGGTTGCCAGGCTACTATGAGTTTGTAGTTTACACTATTTTGGGTGGTTGTCAAGCTGGTATGTGGTTACTGAGGGTGTTTGTGTGGTGACTAAAGTATTTCTGGATGTGTCTGTCAAGCTGTTATCTGGTTACTGAGAATGTTTTTGTGGTTGCTAGGGTGTTCTGGGTGGTTGCCGAGGCTATTATGAGATTGTAGTTTACGTCTATTTTGGGTGGTCGTCAAAGCTGGTATGTGGTTACTAGAAATGTTTTGTGTGGTTGCTGAGGGTATCTCCTGGGTGGTTGCCAGGCTAAAAGGAGATTGTAGTTTACACCATTTTGGGTGGTTTTCAAGCTGGTATGTGGCTACTAGAGTGTCTGTGTGGTTGTTAGGGTGTTCTGTGTGGTTGCCAGGCTACTATAAGATTGTAGTTTACACTATTTTGAAGTGGTTGTCAAGCTGCATGTGATTACGAGAATGTCTGTATGGCTGCTAGGGTGTTCTGTGTGGTTGCCAGGCTACTATAAGATTGTAGTTTACTCTATTTTGAGTGGTTGTCAAGCTGGTATGTGGTTACTAGAATGTCTGTGTGGTTGCTAGGGTGTTCTATGAGGTTGCCTTATGAGATTGTAGTTTACACTATTTTGAGTGGTTGTCAAGCTGGTGTGTGGTTACTAGAATGTCTGTGTGGTTGCTAGGGTTACTCCTGTGGTTGCCAGGCTACTATGAGGTTGTATGTGATGTGTATGGAGTGTTGTAGTTTCACAGTTCCCTCAGGACAGAGAGCGGATGATATCAGAGGCCTTTCAGGAAGTGACATCAGTCGGTAATGACACAAACGGCAGTGTCATATTGCTTACCGTAAGCGCTCAGACTTTTGAAAGTGTTATGGATCTGACAGATATTTGAGAGCGGGACTGGACTGATTTCAGTGTGTTTCGAGGAGATCGGACGGAGGCAGAGTTGGCAGAACCCGTGGGAGCGCTGAACGCTGACCGCAGCACTTTAAACTAGATTTATGAGCGCCTAACGTCATTAACATGCACGGGACTCTTCCCTGTAGTGGAGAGGCTTCTGAAACCGCAGATCAGATGCAGAAAATCACTCTCCATCCGTCAAACGTTATTCACACGCACATAAAAATAAGAGGAGACACTCGACTAGAACAATAGTGCTAAAGTCCCATGTGAACGGCACAATGCGACTCTTTCTGTCTTGTCTCTGGTGTAATTGTGATCTGTGTGCCGTTTGACTCTCCATGGGAAGAGAGCTTGTCGGCGTGACCTTTTCCCAAGCAGCAGCGGCAGTCATTTTACGCCACAGTGTTGTTAAGCCATCAGTTCTCTGCTGTTGATGGTATTAGTGTTGTTCTGCCTGTGATTGAAGGTCACATTCATAATGAGTGATAAATAAAACCTACCCAGCACAACTATAGACAATAACTCACTGTGCAGCAGCAGTTTAGATTTTTTAGCATTGTTGAATTGGCTTCATTTTTATGATCATTGGCAAAAATCTCTGACTTTGTCTATTAGATTATGTTATACTATACTGTTTATTTAGGTAATACACAAATAGTCTTGCAAATTGTTTGCACATCATTATAATAAAGTCAAGTTTATTATTGATGACAATATCTCTCGGATTCAAGTATAAGAAATAATATTTCCAGTAATATTTCCTATTCTATTCTGATTTCATTCTATTCAATTCATTATATTTTTATTATTTTCCTTTCTATTCTATTCCATTTCAATCACTCCACTCATTCTATTCTATTCTATTCTATTCTATTTATGTGGTGCGTATTTCCAGTATGACACTACAAGGTATTCCATTCCATTGTATTCTTTTCCATTCTATTCCATTCCATTATATGTCGTTATATTCTATACCATTCCATTCTATCTTATTCTATTATTTTCTATTCTAGTCTATTCTCATTCTATTTTACTTATTCTTTTCCATTCTCATTTTATACATATTCCATTCTATTCTATTTTATTATATTCATTTCTATTCTATTTTATTCTATTTTTTCCATTTATCTATTCTATTTATTCTTTTTTTATTTTATTCTATTCTATTCTATTCTATTTCTATTCTATTTCATTACATTCAATTCCATTTCTTTTATTCTTTTCTATTCCTATTCCATTTCAATCTATTTTATTTATTTTATCTATTTTATTCTGTGGTGTGTATTTCCATATGACGCTATAGTATTTCTTATTGTATTTTTATTCTATTCAATTCTATTATGTTCATTCCCATTATACGTTGCTCTATTCTTTCCATTATCTAGTCTGATCTCGTTATATTCTATTCAAGTCTATTCTATTTTATTTTATTCTATTTCTTTTCCATTCTGCTCTGCATGCATCCGTCTATTCCTGTATATTTATGTCATTTTTCTATTCTATTTTATTATATTTATTTCCATTCTATTTTATTCTATTTTTTCTCTATTCTATTCTTTTTTTCTATTCTATTCTATTCTATTCTATTCTATTACTTTTCCATTCTATTCTATTTCCCAATCCAATCCATTCCATGGTGTGTAGTTCCACAGGAGCAGAGATGTGGTTCCTGCATGTCCATTTGATGGATCGATGGGGGACTGTTCTGGATGTTTTCAGTGTGGGGGTTCGGTGATCTGCAGAAGGTTCTAGATCAGCAGTCTGAATCTTAATTTCCTTTCTCTGAGGGTATGTTGAGTCTGTGTGGGTTTGGTCATTGCTTTCATCATCTTCCCCTGTAGTCAGTGTTTTTTGTGCGTGTGTGTTTTCAGCCTGTGTCCTTTGGGATGAATCCTTGTGGGCATTTTACATGGAAAGTACGGTACATCGCGCCAGACGCCGCGCGCGCACAACCCTACGCTATCATCCATTTCTTGCTCCGCTCCTTCCTTTACATGCAAGAAACAGATGTCCCACAGGGGCAAAAAAAGAAAGATTAAACAGAGCTGAGGAAGTAATTGAGAAAATGGGGAGGGGAGAGAATTCGCGAAAGCTATTATATTAAAACACTGAAGAGAAATGAAAGAGACGGGCAGTGTCCAAGTTCGCTGAATGACTTCCACACCCGGGCCTGGGACTTATTATCATGAGAACTTCGTCAGTCGCACACATGTGGAATTCTCTCATTTAATGAGGAACATAAGATGTACAAAAACTGATGCTTTAGCACAGATCTGGTACAGACAGACGTAACTGAACGAAGAATATT